>CM077116.1:22827190-24063968 GCA_039619475.1 Icerya purchasi | reverse complement strand
TCATTCTTCGTATTTAACTTTTGTGCGTCTCTATGTGTGTTCGCACCAGTGTGTTTCGTTACTATTTAATTCTGATTTATCAACAGTCGGACTTCTTAATGTTTTTTTTTGTTTTTTTTTCGATTTTTTTCTTCATCAGTTTTCATGAACTCGACTACCATTTTAAATCTATAACGAGGTAGTTTTCAAATAATCATTTTTTTTCCAGCGTAGAGATATAAGTTTAAATTTCGAGCTTTAAAATGAAAGAAGTTTCAGAAGTTAAAAAAACGGCTAAAAAGAATGAAAAAATGCTCCAATTATTCTACGAATTTCATTAACACCAGCCAGAGAAACGAGCAACTTGATAAGAATTTTTCGGAAGAAGGGAATTCATTTTCAAATATTTTATGCGCAATAAAATGAAACCGGTGCAATGTCAGTGTTTTTTTTAGTTCAATCGATGGAGAAAACGGCATTCTCCAACGAATAAAAAACAATTTTATCTTGCATAGAACTTCATTCTAAAAATTTTTTTTTAAAACATTTATAGTCGCTAAATCTTTAGCACAGTTCACGTATTGTTTCAGACAGACCCGAACGAGAGCTAGGGCTAATGATCGCGTCATCAGCACATGCATCACGATCGAAACGATTTTATACTTATTAATAAAGAAGACTCACCTCGAACCGACTGAACAAAGGTATATTGCATGTAGTAGAACAAATGTTCCTATGCGAGGAATGTAATAGACACTCGTCGGTAGTGATTTTTACAAATGTCAACAGCAGAAGAAATGCACATGAAAGTCGGCCCCCCTCGGCATGCAAATGCAGTGATAATTCGGCTGCTCGACAGCACCGAGAACGCCGTGAAACTATTCGATTTTTCTAATTAAAAACAGATACTATACTATATTACGGTGCAAACATTTGTAAGTGCGCTAATACAAGCGAATATGAATGTTATCACTATGAATATGCATACAGCGCGGTGTTAGCACTGGTCGACTTTGAGCATATTTGGTGATAGTTCACCGATTTCTAAATTTAAATGGGATCTATTTCGATTAAATAATAATAATTTATTATAATTAATAATAATGACAATAATATAGTAAAAATCGTATCTATTAACAGTGCTTAACATTATAAATCGTTTGCGTCTAAACCATGCGCAGATGAATACCAGTAGAAAAATTATATCGTACTCCACTTATAATTCATCGAATATCACATACATTTGGAAATTCTCTTTTACAATTTATTTTTACGCATTTCTCCAGAAATAATCTCGGTAAAAAATCGTTTGTTACTTTTTTTTTTTATTATTATTATTATTATTAAAGATGACGAATTTCTGAATGTGTTAGTATTTTTTCTTTTTTTTTTTTATAGTATTACAGCAAGATGTAATTCGTTTCCGCACCTTTTCCTAAATAAAACGATTCAAGATGTTTTTAAAAAATTTTTAGAGTTCAGCCATTCTATTTCAAAATTTCTGTATAGCCCATTTTCATCAGAGTTATTATGAACCGGTTGCCGGTTATTCGTTTACGTTACGTGCGCTAGACATGCATTACTTTTTTCAGAAATCTGTTCGAGAACCAATTTCACTTTGCCCCGGTGGCCCGGCTTGAACAAAAATAATAAATTCTAGAGTTTCAAATTTTGCAAAACCGTTTATTCAAAAGAGTCGCGAAAAATCCAAATAAATTCGATTATTAAGAATTTGTAATTTCGCGGCGATCATTAAAATTAATTTTTCAACCGTTACAAACAGCTTTTTTCGAATATTTTCGGAAAAGTATCATTCGCCCACATTGCCAAAAACTTTTATATAAAATAAATTTATATTCCCACTTTTATTAATCTAAATTTTTTATTTTATTAATTTTGTTAATTTTGTAAATACCAAAAAACGTTTTTCTGTTGATCTGGAGCCTTTTATTCGCAAACTGTAATTTTACCCGCTAAATGATGGAACTTTGTGCATTTCTGATAATGTTTGCACGAGGTGGTCTCGATCTACTACCGGTTTTTATTAAATATATAAATGTACATATTCGTCTCGTTTGTTCCGCAGTGAAAGCGGACAAAGTATTTTTTAATTACAATTCATTAGAAACATCGAAAAGAAAATTTTTCGACAATAACAAAATGAGTCGTATAAAATTTATTCGCATATTTTTGTAACGTATCAAGCGATTTCTTCAAATTCACAAAGGATGCGTAAAGTACGAAGCTGTTAAAATGAAATGGAAAACAGATGATGATATACGGGTAATAAATATGTAAAACATTAAAAAAAAAAAAAAGAAAAATCAATTTTACTACTAAATTACTCAAAGAAATATGTAAAATTAAAAAGGAAAACGAAAAAATATTACGATTAAATGCCGTTGAAATTATGCGAATAACATTAACAAAAAAACGGACAAACGCTTTTAAACGATATAAATTAGTACTCTGATAACCGAAGTTCGAATTCAAATTTTAATTATCCGAATAGCGGCACACACGGATGGGTGGGTTCGGCGAGGGTCACATGTGTGGGGGAGGAGGTCCTTAAATTCACGGGTTGTTCAAAAACTGCAGAAAATACAGGTTTTAAGAAATTGTTTTTTTTTTTTTTTAGGGTCACAAGATTCGCAGCACGATAAGTCTGGTCTCGAATGGAAATATTTACACGCAACAAACTAACTTTCCTTTCTACGGGTTATATAAAGATTACACTTAGAGTCAATAATTCGATTAATTGACCGATCTGCAAAAGAGAAGATGATACAACAATTTACAAGTATAATTTTTAATAATAAAGAAATGATCGCCTATTTCTTATAAACCAGGTTCGCCCGGTAGTTGACTGTCGCCTATTTCGATAGTGCCTCTTATTTTATACAAAAATACGTGAAACAATTCCATCGCATATCTCTAAAGCATTTTATTTTCAATGAATAAATGAAATGCAATATACGGGGAGGCTGTCGCAAAGAAGGTGAGATCAAATTCAGTACAGACAGCCAGGCGCACCAATCGGCTGGAAGCATGCTAGGATAAATATTTTCTTCATTATCTATCGACCAAGCGCTTGACCAGATTACTTCATTGAAAACGAACTACTGCTGTACGGCTGTGTAAAAATAAGTACTTACACGAGCCTGTCCAAAATTTTTAATAACGAGAAAAAAATGAATGAAATAGTATATCAATTTTCAATTTTTATTCGCAATCATTACCAGCAAAACTAATTTCGTATTATCCCTTATCCGCCATATAGTCCAGGCCTGGCGCCATGCAACTTTTAGCTTTTTCCGCAGCTTAAGGCCGTCTTACGTAGTCGCAACTTCGCAACCGACGAAGAAGTAGTCGCAGCGACGCAGGTGTCTTTCATGACAATACCCGAGGATGAATTATTAATAGAAAATGGCGACACCGAATAATGAATGCATGTTTAACTGTGAATGAAGGAGGGTTTATTTCGAAAAAGATGTTTGATTACTTACCGGTAATGATTTCGAATAAAAAAATTGGCATATTTCATTCATTTTTTTTTTTTTCATTATTAAAAAACTTGGAGCGGCTCGCATTAATTTTTACACAGCCTTGCAGCAGCTCTGCAGCCAATATGTATTTATTTTACACGGTAGTAATACAATTTTTATTAGGCGCGCATTCAAAGTCCTCAATTTTTTAGACAATATTTACACGGTAATTTTTATTGACAGCATAAAAAGTAATTTCATCAGAATTGAACTATAATATTATTAATAAAATGTTAGCTTTTATATTTTTGTTATTCTAATCATTTTACTTAAATGTTTACGTTTAATTTATATTTTTACCGCGGTAATCATTTTATAGTAAATATTTTATCGAATTTTTTACTTTATTTTATCGAGTGTGTTTTACCAATTTTGTAATACGTTATGTGAATAAAGCCGATTTTATCCACGAAAAGGCGTCGTACGTATGAGTTTTAAACATAAATTCAGCATTTCCCTTTGCATTTAGGAGGAGAATAAGAAAAAACATTAGGTATGTCAATTAGAACGGGCGCTACAGGTATGTAATCGAAATGCTTAACGTATTTACACATATAGATCTGCGGTTTTCATACTATTTAAGTGTAAAATATGCGTTGCGGAGTTCCCTCTTTGACGACTGGCTGAAGCATAACTGTGCGTAAAAAAACACATAAATTGTATTGTAATAGAAACAAATCGCATTGTAATTATTTTCATCGCGTTAAAATTATCTTAATGCATGTAAGACGAAATTTAATCAGGAATCGAGGCAAGCCTTAATAATGTTTCACTTAGGTACTTTTATTTACATAATTTCGGGGTACTTTCAATTATCGGACGAAAAATACAGCAAAATTAAAATTGTTTTCATTAGTTCAACTAGCATTAAATCACTATTTTTTGATGGCAATCAAATTTTTTATACAGGACACGGTTAGCAGATGCACTGTACCCCGCAGGTAATGGTAATTAGTTCGTTTTTCTTTTATAACTATCACTATTTGTAACGTTATTTACGGGAAAAGGTTTTACAACGCGCCCGTTTAAAAATTGACAATAAATTCCGTTCATTTTGATATTTCGGAACATTCAAAATACGTCGGGGCGTGTATTATATGCCGTATAATTATAGTCGATGATACACTTTTTAGATCGTTCAATGTGTAATGAATAGAGAATTATAATACAGTTCGAAATTGAAAAAGAACAAAAATAAAGCAAAAGTTGATGATTATCGGTAACAATAATGGAAACATTATATTTAAATAAGATAATAAGGAACGAATAAGGCGCTCCTACAAGCATTAAAAGTGCGACGAAGAATGATTAAGGACAAAAAATTGCACGGGCAAGATTTTAGAACACATTAAATCACCGTCACGCGACCTTCCGCTGAGCAAAAGACGGGGCGGCGAATAAGGTCACACTCTGTACGCTATCAAGCTGAAAGTTGGATCCTTAAACAAGATCCGCAGTGAAGCGTGTATACATATCCCCGCTTGAAACATGATTGCGGAATGTTGAATTTAAGACGGACGATGCGACAAATAACGTACATCGATCAAGCCGTTTGCAGAATTGCTGGCAACTATTAAAAACAACAAATATCGTTTTATTCAGCAGCAGATTCTGGAAGGGAAACTGAAAGGAAACGTGGTTACATGGAAATCGTCATAAAGCGACGAATGAGGATTAATAGCGTAGACGAACTTAAAAAGGCGGGATTTCGTGAACAGTTCGTATCCTGAAGAACAAAGAGCAAAACAAAAATGTGAGTCTAATGTGTGGATTGGGTAATGCCTCCGGGGACCTTTGCGGTTCATAGCGGCATTTAATCAGTTTACTGTATTATTCGTGATAAGTCTATTTTTTTAATTAAAGTCCGAATATCTGTAAATATATCAATCGAAAGGCAATTAAATTTCGTTTCTGATGGTATGAAAAATAGGGAAAAAATTAAAATCTACACAATTCAGATTTCAACAGTGCCTCCCGGAAGTGTTCGCTGCAACGAAGTATTTAGAGGAGTAGAAAAAACCAGCGTATTTTTAACGACCAGAAGAAAAAATAATAATGTCGGACTGCGTACAAGCGACGGTTAAACAGATTTTATTACAACTAATCTAAGAAATGTTGGGGAACATTTTTTCGTTTAAAATGTAGCTTTTTACGTGTTTTCATTTCAATTGTTTCGCTAATCACTATTTCATTTACTTTATTTTGCATCAGATAATAAACACATTACGAAATTTGTACGTATTAAAAATACATATTCCGCGCGAATAAAACTTACACATAGGTGTAAAAACGTTTTTAAATAAAATGTTTACCACCCAAAGTAGTGTAGTTGCAATTTATAAAAACATAAACATAAGCTTAAACACAATTAATTATATAAATGTAAATTCGCTAGTTTCGGCTTCATTGAACTAAAATCAACGCCGAAATAGCTCAGTGAAAACTAGTCGGCGAATTTACACATCTACATATACTTATTAATTGTGTTTATATTTTCTCAATTGTAACTCTTTGAATATTGACACAATTTGTATATGTAATGAAGCAATAAATGAAATGTTTTTTTTTATCGTTTTTTTAAAACTAATATTAGAAAACATAACAGAAAAATTATATAGCGAGAACATTACTATACATCTATAAATTAAGTATAATCCGCGTATAATGTTATCAAATTTGATTAAGTGGATAATATAACGTTAGACGAATAATAAAATAGGCAAGAAAAATAAAATATCCGTCGCCGAGGGGACAAAATTTAAAATACAAAACACTAAAACCGCATCAATAATTGCCGACAAGGAACGAAAACATTTTGTACCACAACTCTAAACAAAACCGACACTTTTAAAACACGTACTTATTAAAAATTTCACTGATATAATAAAAAGAAGGTTTAAACATCAACGCCTTCGAATCGCAGTAATCATTAATTACAATTTTCTACAGTTAAATACATTTTACATATAATAGCACTGAAATAAACACTTATTAAAATAAATTTTATGATCGCGCAATATTAATTCCGTGATCATTAAGCTTCGAAAAGCGTCAGAATTATATAAGAGACATATTATGTTTTACATATTTATTTCAGCATTATTAATGTTGGAAACAATGGGTGATTTCGATGAAAATACATTATATACATACATACATACATACGTATATTAATATATATATATATATATATAAAACTAGTTTCACTGCGAAACAGGACGAAATAAATTATTCACATTAGGTAAAATTATGTTATTATTATCAATTGCGTCCATTACGCAGTCGACACAACATCGCGATATAAAAGTATTTAATATAGTAAATCAACCACCAACACGACCACAATATAACAATACAAAAAAGGTAAAATAAAATTCTACAAAGCAGTTGTAGTTAAAAAAACAATTAAGAGAAAAAAAAAACAAACGAAAAAGCAACAGAACTAAAAATACGCCCAGGAAAATGAAAAGCCTTTTATTGTCGATACTAAAAAGCTACACAACGCAAAGGTCAAATTAGTTTCAAATTAGTTTAAAACTTACTAATAAATAACGAATAATCGTTTATTCGTATACTATTAAATAAGCTTGCGCGTGTCACATTAGTTTTTATTCATTTATTTATTTTATTAATTACTATATAGACGTATTACAGGAAATACTTTTTCTTCACTGCCACGAATTTACACGTGCTTAGGCACACTACTCCATTCCGATAATTGTAACAGTTTAACCATGTTTTTTTTTTTTTTTTTTTTTTTTTTTGGCTACACTGTCGCAATGTAATCTTTCGCATCGGTTTTCCGCTTATACGCAGATTTCATAATAACGATAATTAAGAAATTATACAGCCAGTCTCGTCGACATTTATGTATACAAGAAAATGATAACAAGCCGAAACGCAAAGGAAATCAAAATTTCATTACAATTTGGTTCTTTTTAATTAACAATTGAAAGTCAATTTTAACCGTATGCGAAATCGCTTATGGTTTACCTTTTTTTTTTTTTTTCCATTTTCGTTTTTCGCCGTATAATAGTAGTACAAAGTTATATCCGTAATTAAAAATTTAGCAGGGGGTTTTCGTGATTATTTGTCATATTAATTGACTGCAGCCACGTCGAAGTTATTTTTTAAAAGCTAACTACGGAAAGAACTCTTCAATCATTATTGGAAAAATTCGTTCTGTCTCGATGACACGGATAAAAAACACTTTTCCGTTTAAAACGTCAAATGAGAATTATTGCGAACAATCTGTAAACATTCGGTTTCTAGATGGAATTTCAGTACATCGCATTCGTAGGAAAAACAGATGCGATATGAATAAAAAAGACTGTTAACTTCTTACAAAAATAAAGATGCGAGCTCGGAAAGAAACCTCGTTTAAACGACTGACTGCAGCAGGGTAGTAGTGTCCTGTTTTTTAATGATAACGTGAGATAATACACCTCGTGGAGATTTACAATGATATTTTTAATATCTCCCTTAACGGTAGGTGTTTTTTTATAGAGAAAATGATCATCAAAGCATTTACCCTCGCTAGAATTCAGGCGTTCTTGATTAGAGAAAATTAGTTTAACTAAAATTACTCACAAATTCATTCTTAAGACTGCGAACAAGACACGATTTTATAAAGTGTTACGATTTTACTATATGATGCAGAAGCAGCAACATATGCAGAAGAACAGTAAAACATTTGGAAGCATACGAAATGCAGATACACAGGAGAATCGTGAAGATTTCGTGGAGAGATCGAGAACGACGAAGTGTTGCACAGGGCAAACACCAAAAGACAAATCTCTGATATAATTAAACAAAAAAAAATCCGTCTATTTTGGCCGCGTTATCAGAGGGAAACCATAAGAATTGTTACGGTTAATTGAATACAAGGAATGGTTATGGGAAAAAGAGGACGAGAAAGAAGAAAGACTTCGTAGATCAACAACATACGATTGTAGATCCGTAAAGAAACAATGAGGGACTTGGTGCACGCAGTGGCCAAACATAAAACGTGACATTTGAAATAATAAAAAATAAAACAACATAATTAACTAAACAATAAGATATTTTTCCTAAAATTTAGCCGAATAATCGGGGGTTCCTCTACTAATTGAAAAAAAAACAAAAAAAAAACCTTTACGAATCATTAAGAATTTGAATGCGTTTTTTTGGTTTTTAGTTCTAAAATACTAACGATTAATAGCGTGAGGGGTAGAGGGAGTGCGAAGGTCTATTAATAGTTTTTAGAGATGCGATTATATTATAACAGGCCAAGAAACCGAGCTCTAGTCGTTCTTACACGGATAAACGGAATATTTATTAAAGCATATTATATATGAAATTTAATAAAAAAATCGGTCGCTTGTACGAAATTAATTGCAAAACGACTAAAATTTTTTTAACTTAATGCAAACTTTGTCGCATCATGTACCGGTCAAGAAATCGTAGAAGATGAGAGTTATTTGTTAAACATTCATTTCATCCGTCTACAAATCATCGTTGACGTAGAGGTCTACACTAGTATTGCACACAAAAATCATAGTGCTACTTTTTGGTCACTGCTCCGACAAAGGGACAAATGTGACTCGGAGCAGTAGTCGAGAAAACAATGCTACCCGCTTCTTCAAGTATTCCAGCTCATTCGGGCGCATTAAATGACGCGTTTCGTGAGATAACTGCGCATGCAGAGAGAGAAGTACTATATACACGTGCGCATGTAACGGTTGCCAGCCCCGTCGCTGTTATCAAGCATGTTCCTATTCGATAATTTTTTTGCCGGTTTTTGTCGCTCAAAGAACTTTCACTCCGTGACTTTATCGAATAAGTACAACGTTTATTAAAATTCGCGAATTGTAGGTATCTACTATTTTTGTATAAGGACCGAGATAGCGAAAAAAATTATCGTTTTCTTTTTAACCGGATTCATATAGGAACTACTCTAAATCAGAATTTGAAAAAGCTCGAGAAAGTTTTTCAAATTAAAAAATACGCGTGGAATAAATCTAAAATAATATCATATTAATCGTCTTTGGAAAATAATAAACGGCCACTCTTTTGTCAATGAAAAATTTACGGCGTCAATTAAACATTATTTTAAAACCAGTTGCTACTTTTTTCGTTTGCGAACGTACAAATCACGAACGTTACGGATCTGTCGTAATACCCGATTTCCAAAAGAGAATAACATAATAAAGCCACTAGAAAATATATAATTCAGGTAATTAGCTACATAAAATGTGTTCCGGCTTTTAGATTTGTTCGATAAATTATACAACGGAAAAGGCGTTTAATATGAAAATGATTAATTGGAAAAAATCGGAATTTAGATCGGGTATTTACGGGAATATTTGTTATTCCGATCATAATGGAAATAAATACGGAAACTTTTTTTTTTTTTTCGTTTTCCCGAACCCAAAATGAAATTCAACAATTTTAACGGAACTAAAAAGATAAAAAAAATGTCGAAAAATTCAACGAGTTTTTCATTTTTTATTATAGGAAAAAATTTAGTTTATTGATAGAAGACAAAAAGAAATATTCTGTGAATTTTAACGGAAGCCAAGAGATGCAAATTTTTTTCACTACATTCTTACCGGGGGACTTGCTCACATGTGTTACGTACACCCCCCCCCTTTTTTCACATTTACACGAACAACGGATGCAAGCGCAGTTCAGTCAGAGCAAACGCCGCTTTGTACCAACTACATACGTTACGCACTTGACGCACAGATGACGACATAATATGAGAGACACTCCCTGTATTGTGGCGTAACTTTTTCTGTTATACGATATTAGATGCGAATCGATTTTTTAGTTTTCGAGAATTAACATCTCAACACTGGATGACATAGAAATCAGTAACCACGGAATGTTTGGTCAGATGGCGGTGTTTTGCTATTGGAAGCATATAAAAAATTTCACGCCGTGTTAATATGTCCGTATAATTGATAAGACTACAAACGGTGGATGTTACAAACGATTAAAAATTTATCACGAACATATTAATGCGCTTTTGTTTTTTCGCTATTCTCACTTCTATTAAGTGTTGTTCATTTTTCCTATTTCGTAAATACAGTTTGTCAAGAAAAAAAAAAAAAAAAAAAAAAAGATGTTTTGCTATTCTTTTTAGGCTCATTAACTAGGGACCTTTACCCAGAAACAATCAGAAAGAGAAGGATTCAATTATATCTCTTCATACGATATCAAATATTGTTAGTAGGAAGGAGCAAATAGTGGCAGCAATGCATGGAGCGGGAAGAGACAGGATATATGTATATAAGAGGCGAAATACGGAATAGGAAAACCAAGGTCGCAGAAAACTGGAATACAAAGCAGAACGCTCAACAAAAAAATTTAATAAACGCGTGATCAACATCGAAAACATCCTCTTTGTTTGAACAATCGGAAGAGGAAATCAACGAAAAACGAAAACATGAGAAAGATAATAGAGAACTGGTTTAAGAACATAGACGAATACTGGAGACAACAACAGAACGACGAAGTGAAGGAAACAGAAAGAGCCACGGATTGGCAGGAAGACTAGGCTGAACAGACAGATAAAAAGAACGATAGTTAGAAAAAGAGAAAGCACACATATCCGAAACCTAAGATGAAAACTTTTACGCGGCGGAAAGAGATTAGAGGATGGGACTTTTCTCAAGAAAATAGTTGATGGGAAGAAGCAGAAACCCGAGTACCAAAGAATCCGACACTTCATCATCAGAAAGATGCTCGAGTAGTTGAGAACCCACAGCAAATCAATTTGAATGGAATGAAGGGAACAAAGAACGCGGATAACTGCTATGGGGAATAATAAAATCACAGGAATGATCGAGGTAGGAGTCGATAGATTAATCATTTGTTTTAAAACGTTTTATTTCACATTTTCCTCGGTTAAAAATTATATTTATTTTTCTTATCTACAATTATGTATAAAAAAAAATATCAATCTTCAAACCTTTCATCAGTCTATCAAAGCAAATAAAATAATTTTGTTCCAGGTGTTCCGAAGGAACAGTAAAAAATCATTGCACCGATAAATAAGCATACTCTCCCAGTAACTTAAATGTAACGCAGTCGTTAATGATTTGAACCAAGGGAAGAGGGTATTTTTTTGATTCCGATAAATGTCACTTCGATTCAGTATTCATACGGTAAGAAAAAGAAAAAAAAAAATCGGTCGGAGTATAAATAAGCCGATTTAAAAGACAAAGACAGCGATTTTTTTTTTTTTTTATATGCACAAGAAGGACATTTATTTTACTATAATTTTTTTTTTGAACATGCCGGGTAAATTGTGACCCAGTGCTACAGTTGGAGAAATCATCAGTGGGGAAGGAACCTAAATTTTAATTACAAACTGAGAAAAGAAAGACAATCGTAAGGACTATATACGGAAAGCGAAAGAATAAAGGAAGCATTATAATAGGGAAGTAGCGGAAAAGAAAGGCCTAAGAGCTTAAAAGCATGAGCGCTCGGCGGAAAGAGCGGAACAATGAAAAAAAAAGATGATCGACGTTGCAAATTAAACTGCAATCATCTGGCTGAAAAGAACAAAGTGGAGAGGAAATACGAGAAAAACGAAAAAGAGAGGAAAGAAGAAAGTTTTATGATTAAAATGAAGACAGATGGTGTGTCGGAAATGAAAGAACGACGGTGATGTGGAAAGTCCCCGTGGTTGAGACGGCGGACAGGGCTGAATCAAGACTGCGAGAATTCGCAGTTATAACAACAAGCTACACCCCCGTAAATATCGGGGAAACTACTGTACTCTATAGACCTCAAATTTATACTCAATTTCAAATCTGATATGAAAAAAAAAACATCCGTCTCTGAAATCATACACGTCGCGTTTTATGGTTTTTAAAAATCGCATGTATCATCAGCAAATGAGCGTCGTTGTGATCAGTTTTATTCATCGCGTAAATTCTTTTTGCTTTCCAAGTAAAAAATACTTTCGCCTTTTTTTTCTTTCTTTTCATTTATTTTACGACCGTCTACTTTAAATAAATAAAAAAAAACCCTTTCGCGCTTTTGCTGGTCGACGAAAGCGAAGTTTCGGAATCTTGCTCAAAATGTTTACGTTTCGTGTATTATTTTTCAGCAACATTACGTAGTTCGAATATATTCATTCGCGATATTTAGTATGGTTGGAGCAAAATGAAACGGGGGAGGGGGTATTCCGTGAAATGATTTGTAATGAAGTAAACTGATGTTAATAAAAAAAAAACAAAAAAAAAAAAAAAAAGCAACAGGGAAATTTTAAAATAATCAATGTTCGTGAAATTGTTTGCAATAATCGTAAAAAAAAAAAGGTTATTCAAAAAAAAAAAAAAAAAAAATCAACGGAATAAGAACTATGGTTATCGATTTTTTTGTTAATTAGTTTGTTGATGTTTAAATTCGGCCTTTTCTGTTTGAAACCATTTTAAGTGTCGCGGAAGAGTTGAAATAAATTATGAGTAAGATGACTAGAACGATCGGAAAGCATGTCGAAGTCGATTATTCATTCAGCAGTAATAAATAGATATTAAAAAGGAATATTCGTTTAATATAGTTACGCGGAAGTCAACGGAGAGCACGCCGTCGCAGTACAGATATTTAACTTCGGCACAATTTCGCGCATGGCAACTGAAAACAATTCCAGTCAATTTTTAACGCGTAGCCTCCTCTGTCGCGAGCACTACACGTTTATATAGGTAAAATTCATAGAACTAAATAAAAATAACAATGAAGGCGACTCCCGATTAAAATCTTTTTTTTAACAGAATAACTCGTCGGTGCGGAAATAAAACGGCACCTGAAAACGGAATAAACGAATACGATTTAGTGGAAGGTAATAAAAATATATAAATAAATTTTAAGATTAACGAAACTAACGAATAAATAGTAAAAGTAATTTAAGGATAAATATTAAATAAGACACGCGCTAATAAAGTTTCGTCAGGCTAATATTCTCATTTGCAGCGTTAGCAAAAAAGACAACACATATAAGAAAAGATAGGCGCTATTATCATGTAACTGTCTGTATTTGAAGGAGAGATCTTAATTGATACGTGTACGGGGGCAAAACTACAATGAATCGAGAACTCTAGAAATAGTATACGGCACAGACCAGCACGGCTAATATTCTTAGACGATCCGAATTCTCTAACAACGAAAAAGGCAGAAGTTGTTACAAGACGATTCAAAAAGAAGAAGTGATATTACACAATCGGCCAAAGCGCACCTCCTTTCGAATGAGAATGAACGAATAGCGGATTCGAATTCGTAAGCGTACTCAAAGTCTCTAACCGGAATTTCCCGTTTTGATCTAGTTTATGCGAAACTGAAAATACATATATAATATAGGTTCAAGATATTAGTTTAGGCGCGAAAAATTTACCGTAAGACCCGGCGCAAGAAGAACACAGGTGAAGATTTTAATCAATTTGGCTACGTTTAGAGGTGGATATATTAGGTTAGCGGAAAGAAAAAAATCAATGAAATAAGGAGAGAAAGTTATATGAATAGGAAGGAAGGATTTGCGCGATTTTGAAGTGACATAGAACGCCCCGCTAGTAATCCACTAATAGATGAACAGTGGCAATTTATTTGATGTATTTAGACAAAAAGGAAGCATTATAAAAAAAAACAGTTCTACAACTTAACGATACTGTAAGAAGAATCTATGATTCTTACAAATTTGAAAAGTTTTCTCTATACATTTTCATTTCGTTAATTCGCCGATAGCCCCACATACTTATCGACAAAGAAACAGAGCGCTTTTTCAGTCTTCGACCATCAACACTCTTTACAAATCATTTGCGTTATCCTAGTTATGTAACCGTGTAAATCACAAAAACGTTAACTTATCTTTGCAAATTCGCAAATAATTAACGAGCAGCCCCCCCCCCATGTTTATTAAAATTGACAGCATCATACGGCTTACATCGGTGTGAATCTTGCGCTAATGAAACGCGATACTAAAGAAGAAATTTACCAGCAAAAACCAAAATATCAGTTTAATTACGAAGCCGATACTGTCCATTTCCTTTTACGAAGTTTTGCGACATCGTGGTAGCGTCTCAAATATAAATTTTTTAAACTCTCGGTTTATTCCGGGTTTGTACGGTCCAAATCTTAACCATTTCCTGATTACGAGAACTGTATAAAAAGAAGAATGGATTTTTTTTTGTTACCGTTGGTAATATTTTACCGCCGCAGCATATTTTATACGACTAGAATAGAACTTCGTAATTTATTCTTGAGTGTGAAGTACATTAAAAAGTGCGTTCATTTTTTGCTTCAAATGATTTTTTCTTATGAAAAATATCGTTTTTGGCTATTTTAAATTTTTTCCCGGTTTTACAACAAAATTCCCGACTTATTCCCAGTTCTTCCGCGTTTGCAAAATTCCCCGCTTTTCTCGGTTCCCGATCAGTGACCACCCCGAATATATCGGAATCCGTTCACAGATTTCAATTCATCATAGTGTCTTTGTGTATTGTTTTTTTCTTCCTATTTTTGTTATTATTATGAATATTATTGTTATTATTATTATTATTATTAATATTATTATGCGCCTCTGCTCGACAAAATGTTTTATTCAATATCGTGTATTTTAACATTAAATGTGTCTGAGACTGGCATCGTCGAACACAATCTGTTACACATCAGCTCAATAAGCACGCTCCAGCAACCAGTTGTAAACCTTGCACGCGCACGGGGTCGTTTTTTTTTTAATTAATCTATGGTTTTGGAGTTTGTTTTTTATATTTCCCATATTGTGCGTGTTTATTAATTAATTAAATACTGACGGCAAGACGAGCGCGGTACTATAGTAGACGTATAAGTCGGCGCAACACTATCAATGCTTACCCATGAATTTATTTCTTCCTTATTAGTAACATGCCGTAGCAGATTGTTTGACGTTGGTGCTGGCATGTACGAGGTGGGCGAATTCAGATCAGCAGCACCATCATCTGCTTCATCATGATCGTCAAGAGGAGAAGATATTGTGATAGATTTAATACATTCAGCGATGCGTTTCTCGGAGGATGACAATTCCATCTGGAGAAAAGGATCTGCCACTTCGTCGTCCATAATACGTTTGCGTTATTATATATGCCTTTTGTTAGAACAACAACAGATTACTCTACGGGTGGTCAGGAGGTTAAAACTGAAAAATTTTTCACAACAATTGAAATTGCGTCAAAGTTGTTTACACATAAAATACTACTAATCAGACTGAATCTACATGGCTACACACTGATATTTATGCGAGCTTTAATACTTACAGTACTACTACTACTGCTACATTTTCAAAATAAAAACAAAAAACGAACATCGCCCAGTAATAATAATTTACAGTGTACCACAACACGTTATACGTATTATATTGATAATTAAGGCGCATTTTCTTTGTTTGTTTTTTCTTGTTTTTTTTTGTTTTTTTTAAATTGTAAACCAAAAAAGAACTTAACATATATACTGTTTTCCCTTGTTTTTAATAGTTTATTATTTTTCTTCATTTCGAACACCATCGAACTTATCCATTCTGTTCTCGTACAAACCGTAAACATACGTATATACGTTAGATGTTCTAAAAATACGAGTCTGTTATAGACAAAAAGTGTCATATATGTATACATATTGTACTGAGCAAATATTGAGAATTTTCTTTGGAGAAACAGAACATGGTAAAAATATGTCAACGGAACCTGCCTTCGACTCTGCCTCGAATCCTTCGCAACAGTATTGGAAATGTATTGGAGATTCCAATAAACAGTAGAGCAATCGTAAGCGAGTCTCATAAACAGACGCTACACACACACACACACACACACAAACATATATATAGATGAATCTTAAACAATGCGTTACACATATAACATTAGAGAAAAAAAAGAATCGTATAATAATAAAAATAAAAATTTTTCAAAAACTACAGTGGAAAATCTATAAAATGTTTACAACCAAGAGAAGTAACTATTATTAAAATCATCCTCAGTAGTCTCACGCGTTTAACACGGTCTACTTCATCTTTAATTTCGACAAATGTTGTAGATGCTTTAGTCACCTTCAGATGAGGCATCCGTCTTCCGCGCAAGTATTTCTTATATGCAGAGAATTCCATTCCTTATAAAACTGTTAAATTCCATGTCATGCTTTTCATTACGATTGTTCGAACCGCTTCAGTTAAAACCACGTGGTCCATTAAACACGACTGTTTTCTGAACCTACTTACCCGCGATGTTCTGAACATTTTCATGCTAATTTAAGAACCCTCATCTCTCTAATCTGTAAAATAAAATCTATAGCTCGAAGTCAACATTTTACTTTTCCCCTTCGGGCGGATGTCATCTGGAACTTAAAGCGTCTAATAATAATTAGCACGCGAAACAACTCGATTTCACATAGAGGCGTCGAAGAAAATCATTAACGCGAATTTTACGAAATTATCAATAGCGAATTACACCGTAGATTAATTAGTACTCTATAAAGGACTTCTTCCCATACTTAGTTTTGATCAGAACAATAAAACAACTCCAAGAACAACTAATTATATTCCTACATCCATCAAGAACAATCACAAAACGTACGCACGCATAGTGCAGTTGGAACGTTTCGTGCGCCGAACTAACGACTAAATCTGTCGCTTTTATTAGTTATAGAGGGGAGGGGGAGGATAATTCCATTCCTCACGAATTTCTACCGTAGCGCCATTTCTGTATTATTACATATGCGCCGCAATGGAGAATGGAAAATACAAAATCCCGATTCAAAGCTACATATTATAGTAGGACCTAGCTAGAGCGTGTTTGGAAAACCCAATGTCAAATATTAAAACGATGAATTATCGAAACAAAAAGAAAAAACCAGAACTATCTGATTACTTATCCGCAATCACAGGTGTAACTTATTCAATAACTAACATTTTATTGCACGTCACGACCATATTTGTTTAACGTACTGCCTAACCCCACCTCGTTCATTCATGAGATCTCATTGTTTACGATTTTATCGGCAGTCTTTGAAACGGCATTTCACACCAAAGCGATAGAAAACGAAAACGAAATTCACACTCAAATTACAGAGCAGATAATGAAAAAAATAACTTATAAAAATATTGCACGCCGACAAAACACGATTACACGGAATGATAAAAAAAAAAGGAAAGAAGAAAATGGTAAAAAATCTCAATTTTCAATGCATAATATAGAGCGTATTATATTTTTTTCCCCAAGTCGCTTTAATCCTGACATTCCTATCGCTTCATCAAACACACCTTTATCGGGCATGTTTTGTAAACACTTATTATTCATACTGTAAAAGTAACTTGGAAGGGGTGGAGGTGAGAGCAAAAACTTTTAAAAATGAAATCTATCATTTGCAATTTTCCCCATAGAAACTTCAATAAATCGAGAGAATTCGGCAAATAACAATAACAACGATAACACGAAAAATAAACTGAAGAAAAAACGAAATTTCAAAAATTTAAACTGAAACAAAGAGTACGACGGCATGATGTTTCTGTAAACAACTGCAGAATAAACGGAGGGTCCACTATAGTCAACGGAAAAATTATTAGACATCAACGAGCAGATGATCTGAGACGTTGAAACCAGAAACTGGAAGAATATTTCAACATAAGTTCGCCTTGTACGGTTCTTCTCTCATTACGATCAAAACAAAATTATGTAAGGAGAATTTTTTAATTTAATCGTTTACCGAAGTAGCGCTCATTAACGAAAACAAATAAATACGCAATACCAAAAAAACAAATCTAAACTAAATTAAAATAATATAAATAAATGAAGCTTATATTAAAAAATTAAATAGAGAAAAAAATAAAAACGCGTCATTAATGTAACTGTATTAAAGTTATACATAAACTACTGATACGACGTCTCAATGGGAGCAATGTGATGTATTTATATGAAACAGTACTTTCGTGCGGTTTTCTTAATCACGGTATTGATTGATTTTAAGTATCAAAAATTTATCTTATCGGGAGCTACGTGAAAAACTGGAAAACTATAAACAGCGGAAAAGAAGGATGAAATATCGGGGGAGGATGAAATATCGGGGGAGGAGGGGGGGGGGGGGCTTTTTAGTCTTTAAAATAAAAAACCGAAAAATCATACACACGTATTCAAGCGAAATTCAACGATTACTGATTGCAGTTAACGATTGTACGTGTTACATACTGGTATAAAATCTAGTGGCTGCACATGAATAAATACACATAAGCGATAGCTCGTAATTTACAAGGAGTTTAAATAAATTTTAATCGACATTTTATATATCATATATTCACAAATAATAACGCGCGTGCGTCGAATTAATAAAATTTCCCGATCAACTAACGCGACAGTTCGTATTCATCGTTGATTATTCGTTTTTACTACATGTTCGCGTACTGCTCTCAAATTACTTCTAAAAAATTGTTAAATAAAATATCCCCCCAACCCACGCACGCACGCACGCACCACTACGATTGTAACAACGAGAAAACTCAACGTCAACGCAGAAATCGAATTTATTATGTTTACAAGTGCTTTCAAAAAGTGTAATTGTAATTTTTTAATATGTAATGGTTTATTAAATTTTAGATATAGGAAAAAAAAATAGTACGCAGCCCACGTTAACAGCATAAAGATGACCCCCATTAGTCTAAAAAAGTTAGCTCTACGTCGTGCGCTTGTTCAATATGAATCATCCCCAGCATGAACAAGCTGTGACCATCCATGGCAGTATTGCTTTTGTATCTTGCCGGTCTTTTTAATTTGAATATTTTTTCCCGATCAGCTGTGAAAGAAAGAAAGCAAGAGGACAACAGAAACAAGTAAATTTAATGTCATCAAACAGGTGAGACTAATTGTGTACGGTGATATAACTACAAAAGCTGAATTGAGGCGGCTGTTTATAGTTGTATTACACTTGAATCCAATACATCAGCGCGATACACGGTCGACTAGTAATGCTTATACGCGTTAGGGAAAAAGTTTTTCTGCAAAGAAAAATCCGTTAAAACATAATTACTCTACTTTCCGAATTATGAGACGCGAACCGTTTATGTACGGTCCAAAAGTCATTCGATATTGCAATCATAATGGACGTGACCTAGTTTTGACTGTAGCAGGGGATCTAGGACGCACCACCATCGAGTTTTTATACGGATGTGTTGATGCGGGTGGCGAAAAACACTAATCCTCCTAAAGTGCCTTTTGGATAACGTTTACAGCGAATTACCGTACAATAGCGACTGCAATGCGATTACAGCGCCATCAGTTGGCAGTTTTTAATATCATCCGTGTTTACGACGAGGCAGTTATATATTCACTTTAAACGTGATAAAAACGTATTTCACGAGTATCGGATGGTTTTCGTGCGTCGTATGGTTTTATATCGGTAAAAGATGTGGTTAATTTGTGTAACTGCGCCAAATGCGTATCGAATAAGTTTTTTTTTTTTTTTTTTTTTTTGTTATAAAGATCGTTATCCGGCATTCCGGTGAAGTCTTATAAAGCAATCGACGGAATATTGTTTACGAAAAAAATTTTGTACATTTAGCATAAAGATAGAAATGAAATTTGCAGTTTTAACCGGGAGTTTTTCGGAATAAAGGAAAATATTTAAATCCATTACATTACGATACACACGATGTTTTGTTCGGTAAAATTTCTTTATAAACAAATCTCAAAAAAATCTACTATTTTATTAAATATGTGACGTACAGTTTCATAAAACAAGGCTGGCCATTATTTAAAACAATATACTGTATAATGTTTTACAACAAAAATTTGTTACCCTTGCTACAATATCAAAGTTCACTCTAATTTTTTTATATTTTACACGTGTTAGAAACAATATTCCTGGGCCTTAAATATTTTAGTACAGATTATATTAAAAAAAAAAAAAAATCTTTAAAAATAAGTAAAATTTGCAAATCCGACATTATTGTAATCTAAAATACGGTTTCCGTTATGTCTTTTTGCTTAAATACCGTACGTATATTTATAATTTCTGTTTCCATATACATAGTACGTCCAGAAGTTCTGTCAGTACTTTAAACGCGAATTACGACATGACAGAGTAACGGAGACCCAATAAAAATGATATTTCCGAAAAGTAGATGAAAAAAGCTACAAAACTGTATACAAATTATTCGAAATGTCCGCCTCTTCAGCAGCGGCACATTTACGAAGACGTTGTGGCCATTCGTCTAAGGAATTACGAATAATCGTGTCCAATGGAAAATTCTTTACAGTTTTCCTGATAAATTTCTCGAGTGCGTCGCCTCGCAAAAGTGAACGTCTGTGAAACTTTTCTTTCAACTGAGAGCCAACCTCATACCATGACTCGAGCCAGATGATACCCGCGTTGAACGCAAGGTACTTTTTTATCCGGTGCTTCGATAGACGACTTAGCATCTATACGGTGTCATTTTATTTATTAAACGCTTCTTGCATAGTAAATATTTTTTCATCTATGAACAGGATATCGCGATAAGTGCCGCTGCCGTACAAACGCAACAAATTCCGAGCTCGAACGCGCCTAATATCTTTTAATTTCGCCGTCAACAGGTTCCGAACGTATCGTTTATACGCGCAAAGACCTAAATCTTCGTTCAGAATGCGCGATGCAGTGTGAAGAGCGCCGGATTCATATCCCGAGGTAGGATTATTTGCTTCCACACAGTATTGCGCATTATCCTTGTACGAACAGCGTCCATGGCTTGTTTCGTTCGTACAAGACACGGACGGCTTGATCTGACCCGATCATCGAGCGTGTTAGTTTCTTTCCATCTTGCAATTGTACGAAACACAAACCTTTCATTGATACCAAGCGATTTCGAGGTTGTATGAATCTTCGTTGACTGCACGCCATACTAAAATAATGCGATTACCGCAACACTTTTTTCATAAATGCCCCACACTATGACATTTTCACTCGCCTCATACAAGCAGACTGCCGACCCTTTGCCGTGGTTACTGAATACTAATCGTTTATACTACATTTGGGCAGTGTTACCATTTCTCTACACTCAAAACTTCTTTTTTTTTTAACGCGTTCAAATTTTACTGACAGAACTTATGGCCGTACTATGTATATAAAAATTATTTGTAACAATTTCAAATTATATGTTATTATTAAAATGCATTTCTTTATGCGCGATTTAAAAAATTACTTCATTTAAAAAAATTTTAAATGATGGTGCCGCAGTACTGATTATACTGGCAATCGTACACACTCGATTACCAACACCGTAAATTCTATCTAAAATTCGCAGTAATTGAGTACGAGCCCAAAAAAATATCCTAGGAAGCGGTAGAAACTAAGGAACAGTAGATATTTTTTCAAAAAATGCAGAATAAGCGGCAAGCTCCATCAGAGACAAAAGATGACATGTTCTGTTTGAAAAGACGAATTACATTAGAGTGTTGTGTATTTTTCTGATTACTTTTGCTTTTAATTTTTAAAAACAGTACTAATTTTCTATTACAAAGAACAATGATCTTTTCGTGTTTTTTTGTTTTACATTATTAATACGAGCAATGTTTTTTAATAATGTACTGTCATTTTCAAGAAATGAATTGTCAAAAAAAAAATACGAACTAATCAAAAATAACGTTTTTTTTGTTTTTGGGCAGTGAGAATTTTTTCAAGAGGAAGATCTGTAAAACAAGAAATACGACAATATACTTTCACACCAAAATGAAAATCATTTTATCCATACCTTTCTTTTTCATTGTTGAACTTTACTAAAAAATCGATCAAGTTGGTAACAATACACTATTATTAAAAAGAATTTTTCCCAAATATGATATGTTATTTCACCAAAGATCATCCCTTAAATCCAAAATAATTCGAGAAAACTATTATTCTGAAATATTAATCAGTACAAAATGTCTCTCTGTATTGTAAAAAAAATTTGAGGTGAATATAGTAGTCAGGTGGTAATGGTAAATTAAGAAAGTTACCATTTATAATTATTTTTGACTACTCGATCGTTTTATTAAAATTTTTCCGCTACATTTTTTTGCGTAATTGTCATCATCTAACGAGAGTAAATATTTAACTTAACGCGATAATAAGGGAGTTGGCTCGAGAATAAGTGCGACGGATGGCGAATAGTGGGACGGGAGTGACAAAGGAGAATGTTGCGGAGGAAGCTAGAGCATAGGTTAAGGATCTTTGGACATTCAGATACTCGTAGAAGGTGGGGAATGGTGATAGAAACTTTACATCACCTATTTTATGATGACCGCGCTCCAAGCCTAGCTGCTGATCATAATCGGGAAGAAAGAAAATGGGGAGGGGAGTTGGTGAGCGAAGCAAGTGAAGGACCCTAGTTAAGATTAAATGTTTCCGGAGAAAAACGTAACTGCGTTTATTTCAACAAAACAGATTAACGTAAAAACCAACGATAAATCTGATTTTGTCTTTTCTTTATTTTTTGGGCACGCCGCCGGACGCTTATTATCATGAAGGGAATAATTAAAGAAATAAGGTAGAAAAGACGAGCAAAAAAAGACCTGAACGGAAAAAGGAAATAATATCATAAGAGGATAAAAAGAACAAGAATAAAAATAGCATGGAAAGGAAAACATCGTTTATAAAATGCAGGGGAAAACAATCAGCAAAGGGACGGGAGAATGAGGACAGGAAGAGAACGAAATTGCGACTGTACATGACAGCTCGTAACTTCAATAACTTAAATAAGTACTGGAACAATCAATTAAAGTAGCCGGATATTATTGATTACGTCATTCACAGCCCGGGGTACACTACATTTTTGATCCCATGATTATGATCCGTTACTTTATATAAGATAACGAAGGTTGAATATAAGATTTTTTTTTTTTTTTTTTAATAAAAGACGAAAAGAATGACGTAATCAATTGAAGACGATTTTTCTAAAAGAATTTTAGAAGAAAAAAGATCGGCGGTCAAGGGGGCTTGCCCCCACATTCGGCTTGAAGGACTCATTTTTTTTTTTTACAACAATTACGTCAAGTACATTTTTAACAATCAATGGAAGAAATAACATAAATCATTGCTTCTTTTGTCGTCCTCATATTAGAAGAAACAAGAGATCACCCGCCGCAATTTTATACAAACATACATACATACATACATACATAATACACATATGCACATACATATATATGTATGTGTGTAGCGCGCGCGCGTATGTATACGTATATAGCTACATATTTAGCCGGAATCTACACCAAAGAAGGGGAAAAAAGATAAATAGAACAACTATTCATGTTATTTTACGGTGACCCGCATCATCGCATCGTCGTAGATGTGAGAACTGGTGTAGTTCCACTAAAATAATTTGATATTCGCAGTTGGCGCTTATAAATTAAAATTTGTTGAGAACATTATCACGCAATAGCGCAAATAGCACAAAATTCCGAAAGGTAAAATAAACAGAGTCAACTGGGCTCGATGACGAAGGTTGCACTACGAAGAAATCGCTTAAGGATGCCATCACATGTATGACGACGTACCGCGAACAAGAAATAGACACACGAAACAACAGATTGTGACGTCATCGGCAAACGAACGTAAGCGGTACGTACACTTCCGGGCACGTGCCTTGGCACACACAGATGTTTCAGTGTCAACGGAAATGTAGTAACGCGATTGGATAGAACATATTGCGTTTGTAAAACGCATAGAAAAAGTGAACACCGTTCGACAATTCTTTGGTAAAACCATTATTACTCGTACTTTTTTCAATATTAAGATAGTCAAATAAGTTTTTATTAATTAATTTCCGTGCAAATTGAGTACAACGCCTATCTAGAGCAAGCAGAACTGCGGCCAGCCAGTATTATCAGAGTAATCGATTTCACTGACTAACGAATTTTCATTTGCCCTACACGATAACATAATACGAATAAGTTAAATCCACAAACAAAACAAATGCCTATGTTTATTTTGATTGTTTCTTTATTCGCCTATTGTTGCCACATTCGACTCCTCTTACGATCTTCTGCACTATCCATAAAGTTACTAAAAATTTCGAAAACACGCGCATCTAAATGACACGGATATAAATGCAACATGCAATAATAAATAAAAACATTATTAAGTCAAATTTTAACCACAGAAATACAGTAAGCCGCATCGAAATTTGATTTATTTCAGTTTAAATTTAACGAACGAGTTGTTATTTATTTTACAGGGCCGTATCTGAGAGGGGTTTCCGGGTTCAAACCCACCTCGAAATGTCTGCGAAATAATAAATGCTTAAGTTAAGTAGACTGAAATTCAGAATAAAGTGTATAGCCGGGTTTATATGTGAAATCTGCTCCCGCGGGTTTTTCGATTTGTACTTGGGGAATCGTTTTCACATCAAATTAAAGTAATTCAGTCAAATTTTCAGCTGTTTATCTCAAACGGTTTTCGAGTATTTCAAAAAAAAATTCGTTTTTTTACTTTTTTTTTTTTTTTTAATAGTAAAATTCAAAATAAATGAATAGCGATTTTTTTCCTAATTCTTAGGAGTCAAAGTCATAAAAAAATACTATTACTACGAATCTCCGGTGGGAAGCTGACTTTTAAGAACAGAAATAAAATTAAAATCAATTTTTTGACCGCGTTTTTGAAATGTGTCCAGCGCCAAATTTTGTCAGTAAATGTTTTTTTTTTACTTCTTTACACTCAAGAATTTTTTCATTTTTTTTTGAAGTGGTGGAACATAATGAAAAAAAAATAAAAAATAGTTTTTTTTCTTCAAAATATCGTGTTTAAACACACCAAAACTTTTTTGCTGGTAGAGAAATATATAGAAAATAATTTTTCAACTGAAAATATACATTTTACTCATAAAAATATTTAGAAAATTAAGAAATTGATGTTGAATTTTTTTTTTCTTTTCATGCAAAAATTCATTGGAATAAAAAATATATAATTTTTTTTTTGATGAGTTATATTATATTATTTATATTTTCAAAAAAAAAGAGTATTATTAATTATTTACAATAAATAAAATGATTTCGCATTAGATATATATGAAAAAACTATTTTAAAAAACATCACTTAGTCTTCGTCACTTCATTCACTACAACTTTTTCGTTTATAAACATCCGACTCAATATTTCGGCAGGTCTTATTATTTTAGCCAAATATCGAGCGTAAGCAATAAATTATAGTCTTGAAATTAATTGAAGAAAGAAAATATATAGATTAGAGGTAAATAATTACAATTAAAACACAACAAGGGTTATATTATTATTTTTAGGTTAATTATAATCAAGCAACCACTGTAGAGAAAAAATAGTTCTGAAAGTTCCAGTAGATGGCGCTAGCGAGTTAATCTAGCACTGACTTTAATGAATTTCTGAAGATAACAGAAATCAAAATAAGAGATACCAAGATTTAAAAAAATTTTTAATGCCTTTAATTATTTGAAGGAAAGCATTTCTTAATTTTCTAAAAATTTTTATGAGTAAAATGTATATTTTCAGTTGAAAAATGATTTTCTATATATTTCTCTACCAGCAAAAAAGTTTTGGTGTGTTTAAACACGATATTTTAAAGAAAAAAAACTATTTTTTATTTTTTTTTCATTATGTTCCACCACTTCAAAAAAAAATGAAAAAATTCTTGAGTGTAAAGAAGTAAAAAAAAAAACATTTACTGACAAAATTTGGCGCTGGACACATTTCAAAAACGCGGTCAAAAAATTGATTTTAATTTTATTTCTGTTCTTAAAAATCAGCTTCCCACCGGAGATTCGTAGTAATAGTATTTTTTTATGACTTTGACTCCTAAGAATTAGGAAAAAAATCGCTATTCATTTATTTTGAATTTTACTATTTAAAAAAAAAAAAAAGTAAAATCAAAAAACGAATTTTTTTTGAAATACTCGAAAACCGTTTGAGATAAATAGCTGAAAATTTGAATGAATTATTTTTATTTGATGTCGAAACGATTCCCCGAGTACAAATTGAAAACCCCGCGGCGGCGGATTTCACATACAAACCTGGCTATACCCTTTATTTCTTTTCAATTTTTAACAAAAGAAAAGAAAATTGAAATTTCTATGAATTCTATAGATACGACTATTTTTCATTTGTTTTTATTGTAGTGTTCAAATATTGCATATACAATAATTGACTACAAAAGGCTTTAGTATTTATAAATAAATATATTTCAGTTTTTACAAAAATATTTAATAGCAAGTGTCCTTTGTTTGTTTTGTTTTTTTTTTGTAATTAATTTTAAACTCGGCCGTATTAATGTAAAACGTATTCCACATTTCGCTTTATTTGAATTCTAAGGTGCGCTGATACAGGTAATACGGAAAATGTCTCGGGAAAACCGAAATAATCTAGTGTTGTAAGGCATGAATGGCGGCTAAAAAATAAGGAAGTTCAGTAGTTTTGCAAAAACCACGTCTAAAATTTAAAAAACAATGCAACTGAAACCAGTCATTTCGTAAGCGATATTTTATTATTATAAAAATAGTTAAAATGCGGAATGGAGGTCGGTTATAAAAAATCGTATACAACTAACTAGTAAGTTTAAAAGAAACGAATCGCTAATATAAATGAAATGGATAACATATACCGAGGCAAAGGATATTTATACGCAAATAAAATCGAAGACGGACAGATAAGCGAAATTATGCAACGTGACAAACAAAGAAATTTTTCGGCTACATTGTAAATTAATTTCATCATCATTCTGCTTCTAATCCACCATATTACATATATTCTGCCAGCTCCTTGGTTTTCGTATAAACATTTTACGTGAGCAATTATGAAAGTGTTTTTCCCTGTTTGCTCTTGAAATTATCATTTCCATAAAATACAACCTAGCGAATATTTTTTATGTTACACGGCGCCATCAAAAAATCAAAAAATCAAAAAATCAAAAAATCTTCTTCCATCTTTTGTACAACATGGAAATCATTCTTTCCCGCTTCTCATCAGAGGGATCCACCACAGATGGAACTGTTTTCTTTCCCGTCGTAAGGACTGCACTCTAACATATCAACTATTTTCGCACAAGTACGTGAGCCATTTTCAACTTTGTACTTTCTTGCATATGTTGTTTCCTTTTTCATTATACAAATTAATTTTTAATTTTTTTAAAACTAAATATAGGTATTTTTTTGTTAACTATTAGACGCTTGACATGCGATCCAGGCTGGCCCCATGTACACGGACGAATCGATAAAAATAAAAAAAAACAAACAAAAGATTATGTACATATTCACTTGTTGGCTACGGAAATCCGGGCGTCACTTGGAAATTTTCCTGGCGCTATACACGCAACACTATTATAATAACCGACGAAGGGTGAGAGATGAACGTTACTTTCATTAATAAACTCGCCCCCCGGCTGAATTCTCAAAACTTCCGTTCACGGTATGATGTATTTTAAAAAATTCTAGCCTTTACGACAATTCGTTTCTTTTTTATTGTGGCGTTCACGTCAAAAATTCTTAACTTTAAGGCTAATGTTCTTGACACGACGCCAACAAACAGTTCACGTACGTCGGACTGCCAGCCACCTATTGGCTGATAAATTTTTTTTACGACAAAAAATTAATAAACTAAAACAATCATACGAATATTACATGATGATCCCTCGGCCGATCATATTCTACCCTACGGCGGTCATCGATTTACTCTTTTAATAAATCGATATAGAAAAAATTGCGCAGTTCATCGACCAAATGCCGGAAATTCGAAAAATACTTACATAAACAGGGGTAAAGTCATTCGATAGTTTTTGTGTGTTCCGGGAGTTACGTTAGTTTTTTTTACCTCGCTTTAAACCCTCACACGTCTTGGATTACGCCGCGTTCGCCTACGTTTGACTTAGTCTCCTTCTAAGGACGCTTAAAACGTTTCTTCCTGAAACATAAGCGGAATAAAATACGAAGCAAAGTTTTTTCTTCAAGCACACCGTCGCTTCATAACTTTGGCATGCAACATGTGCTTGTATGTGTATATATATATATATATATATATTAAAAAAACAAAGGCGTTGCCAGCCGATGAGCTAGGGGAGGACAAGATGAGTTGCCAGCCGGGGGGGGGGCAAGATGATAGAAAGAGGATATGATTTAAAGGAGAAATGAAATTTATAATTTGTAAAGGCTTAATATTTTATTAAACAAGAATAAAATCTTAATTAAAACATAATTTTCGTGGGTTTCTGGCAAATTGTTCCACTACTTTATTATAAAAGTCTTCCAAATTGTCCATGATTACGCGCCTATGAATACTCATCATGGCCGGTTGATTAAAAAGTTTTAAGTGCCCCGGGAGGGGGAGCTGCTCCATGCCCTCCGGCGGCGCCATGTATATATATATATATATATGTGAGTGTGCACACATATGTATCTATATATACATATATAGTTCGATTAAAAAACACAAATTTACAAAGTCCCCACTAAAAGTATTTCGAATGCGCACCCACTTAACATAAACTTCACTTTTTTAATGTTACGATTATGAATTATCAGTCAGCACGTTAAAAAAAATCATCTACCTAGCATGTTTCGAATATGATATATATATGTATATATATATAAAAAGCATAAATGAAAAATAGGAGGGTGAAATTTGATTTTCAACCATGTGCTTACATTATGCGAATAAAAAACTTTTAACATACAATTGATAATCCATATTGTTACATTAGAAATACGTAGAGTATAAATGTGGCTGAAAAGTATTACTGTCTATGGTACAATTTGCGCGCCATTTAATCCACTTTCACGCCTTACAGAGTTAAAAACTGCCAAAAAATTTTCACCGCGCGTAGAACATTGAATTTTTTCATAGATTATATTTTGTAAAATTTATTGCTTAAATATTAAGGTAAATAAAAAGAGGAGAGCGAATATTAAAATGATAACATAAAATGAAACGCGGGAACATTTTTTTACTTTTCGATAAAAATTTCACATTTTGACGGAAAAAGTACTTCCTTCAGTATAGTATTTCACGATTTTCAGTTCTTGGTACAATTAAGTTGGGAAAACCAAATATAGAGAGAAATTCTACATAAAAATTCGAGTTTTTGATCACTTTTTTCAGGGTATTCCCCACCTATCTTTGCTGAGACAGGTTCTGTAAAAAAAAAAAAAAAAAACACGAAAGGGTAGACTAAAGTTGAAACGAAAAATCTCTATACACATCTGATTTTAGATGAATCATAATTTTCGCTTTCACAATAATACGGTCCGAAATTCTAAAAGAATGCGGAGCTGAAACTTTCCCCAAAATTATTTTCATCGTGGCAACCTTTAACTGGCGAGCGAATCAACACCACCCATTTATTCGGCTAAACCTCTTTTCTTTTCTTTTTTTCATTGTTTGTTAGTGTGGTAAGATTCTATCACGTTGCCGGGTAGTGGTCAAGAGGAAATTTTTAACGTTATTAGACTAACGAAAATTGCTTTATACGAAATCATTTAACAGATTTGATTCTTACTCTATCTGTCAAGCGAGAGGTTCGAAATGACAATTTAAACTGAAAACGATAAAAACTCTTTCGCGGTATTTCGCAAAATAAAAAAAAAAAAAAAAAAACAAAAAAAAACAACAAAAAACAAAAAAAAAAACTGACAATCCATTTCTGAAACACGATGTTGAAGTGGAAGAAAACTTGTTAAAACGCATTTAAAATAAATCGCTTTCGAGAAGTAATAACGCTTACTATGGACCACTGGAATAAATCAACTACTACATAATTACCATCGGAAACTGTACTTTACATTCAGTTACATCGTCGTACTGTTGTTATTCAAAAACATGACACTCTCGAAAAATTTTGCATTTCGAGATCGATAAATGCGATGCATGTTTATTTCAGGCGTGCGTAGATTCCAAATTACATCCAGTTTTTATGAAAAAACCAACCGAGAAAATGAAGATAGCGAATGAACCAGTGTCATGTTTCGGGATAACGGTACCGGATCGAATTAGAATATCGCATTATTGAAAATATCGAAAATTATCGCTGGCATTGGTTGGTCAAAATGTCCCTAAAAGAAATTTAAAACGAAGGAGGAAAAAACGCGGAGTGAATTAAAAAATGTGATAATGCGAGTAATTAAGAGAATAATGAGAACAACGGTCCAGCAGCAAAAGTATGTATGAGATTAGACGAAGAAGTGCGACAACGAGAAGTGAAATTACGACAAGAATAGCAAAAGGAGCTTTAAAACAGAAAGACGAGCAGCATTTTTTTACAAAGCGAATTGAAAAGCAGGTTTTGCAATCCGGACATTCCGCCCGCATTACAAAGGCTCGGAAAAAGAATTTCTCTTTTTTCTAAACTACTCGGGGGGAGGAGGAGACATGCTGCGGGCCCCGTGACTCCCAATTACGAATTTGACTAATTTTTATCACAACATTTCCTTCTTCGCATACGCATATTTCAGTAATATGCCCTTTTCTGTTGTTTTTTGTTCGCGATATGATGGTTAACGTAATTATCGGCATCGTTAATTTTTATGATAAGTGATATGGTATCAGTTTAGCTGTTTAAACGTTTTATGTAACATCGGACGGCGAGTTATGAATTTCCAAATGCACTTTTTGCTCCTTTTAAATTCCGAACGATTTAAGTTTTTTTTTCCGAAAGAGCATTTTAATTACGATTCGCTTGCACACGTCGTTAAGTTCACACATATTAGTTCGAAATTTCCGTAACTTATTCGTTTTGTTCGGCTGCCTGAGCCATCTGATTGCGATCCTGTACACTCCATACGTGATCTTAAAATGTGTGCGGAATCCGAAAAACAGCACCCACTGAGCGGGTTAAAAAAGTGTGGATGGAAACGACGGGAAAGAGGACGAGCCAGCGTCAATTACAGGAAAAGCATGCGAAGAAAGTAGGAATAAAAAAATCAGGATCTGTCACCGACCGATAAAATATAATGATGACGCCAAAGTCATAAACTCTCCTCATATGTGTTTCCCAAAAAAGGGCTATTGGGAAAAAAATAACAACAATAACGGATCTTTGAAATATTTTGCATATACAAATCCATTATTTGCCTTAAAATGGTTCGACGTCAGTGCGTAATTAAATAATATACGACACGTACGCGTAATAAAACACAGTTTTATCGTATTTCACATAAAAAATTATCAGCGGGGATGCATATACATGTGTCACGTACACGCACCCAGGCATACATGTAAGTATATATATATATATATATATATATATAAATAAAAAAAATTACACTTAATTATTGCCAATTATATCGCTTTAAAAGTTTCCCTAATTAACGTAATAACGGAAAGTCGTCGAATTGAACAATTCCGAAAGTGAAGCACTATGAAAAAGTTCATTACGAATAATTCCGAGCTCTAAGAGGATAGCCGTATTTAGGAAATTATCATTAGTTCGGGAGACGAGAAAGGACCATGTTGCAATAATTTTATTTAATTATCACCACTATTACCGAGTAAACCTATTAGACAGGACACACTGTGCACAAAATCATCCTGGAAATCGCTCGAAGACCGCAGCACACACTTTTGTACGCGAACAGTTCGAACTGCGCGCAAATTACCCAATAGCAGCGCGTCTATTACATAAGAAAACGAATAACATTCGCCTCGTCTGATCCTTTTTGCGGTCAAAAATTTATTTTAATTAAAATAGGAAAAGGCGAAATATTTTAATTACTACTTACATCATTTATGTGCTTGTAGGTTTTAATTAGATCAACGCTTAATTTATGTAAAGGGCCGGTACTAGGATCTCTGTATTGTCGGTGAACAATGGTGGACAACTTCAACGGCAACACGGACGATTCTGAACAACAGCTATTGTCTAGACTAGTAGTGGTACCGCCAATTAATCCGTGCGCAGCCTGCTGGGCTGCTAAGGAGGCAACTAAATGTTCTTCGCCGACTAAACGACCATACAGCGGCGTCTGATACTGGCTGTTCGTATTTCCAGCTGATGATATTAAACTTTCAGCGCAAGGAAACACTCCTAATAATCAAAAAGCACACAATTATACATCTGGTAATATACATGTATATTGCGGTGAACATAAAATGACGCAAAATTGTTTTTATATACGTGGTAAAAAAAAAAAAAAAGTAAATAAATAAGGTCGGTGGTTGTGAGCTAACGGTTGCAGAGGAGTACAACCAAATGGTACGTTTACGTACATCGAAAGAGAGATCCTAAAACGTACGCGTACTGAACGCTAAACATAACAAAAATATGCACCATTCTCCTCCTCATTAGTCACTTTCGTCACGTTTATTCCTATTATTAGCCTATATTAAATCATAATTTAATCGCCGCAATTACCAATTCTGACGAATGATTGACAAGATTACGACGGATGGGAATCTGTGTTTGGGCATTATTTTCTATGGAAGCCACAAGAAGAATGTCATACTAGAATGACTGACTATGTGGTACCTACATTTACATGAGGGTATTTTATAATGCGGTCAATAGGATAACTCGGCAGGCGCAATGATAATTCGATTTTTCTAGAAGTGTATAATTTCTAGAAATCAGTCAAAGCCAATAGGATTACACACTCTTCAGCGGCAAATATCGATTTTATACAAAGAAGCACCAAAAAGATTTGGCGCAATAACCGTATTGGTCATTATAAAAAGTTCCAAAATACCGAAACAGAGTACTAAAATCAAAATTAGGCGAGTAAGTACTGTTAAGTAGTATTGTCGCTAACAAATTAAGGTGTTTGTCATGAGATTGCAGTTCTGAAAATGAAATAACTCGTTCCACAATACAACATGTTGGGGAAAAAAAGTAAAACAAAAATTTCAAATAAGCGAGAACATTAAAGGTTCGGAAAGTTTTATCACTAACGTGTTAAAAGTAAACATAATCAGAATGATCAGCAATTCTTTTCCATAATACAGTTTTATCGGCTAGTTAGTAATCAGCGATAATTTTTCATTATGCCCTTCAAAATGGAGAAGCACGTTTTTCGTACATCCAAATTTCGCCAGTACGTATAGTGCAACTGAGCAAATTCATTGCCACGATAAACTATCATGCAAGGAGGAGCCGTTGTTTTTTGTTTTTTTTTGAAATTTATGAAAAATACGCTTTTTAAACTTACAACTCGTTTGTCGAAAAAATGGCCCTACCGGCCGAGGTAAATAGATAAAAAATTTGACAGGTACGACGATGAAAAATCATTAGTACACTCGTTTACGCAACAGCAAGGTATCGCCATCAATCAGTTATCTAATTCGAACCGCTTTTTATTATTCCCACTGTCGTTCGTGTATTAAAACATTTAAACGTAAAAAAATATATAATGCCATATTGTCCGGCGTTTTATTTATTTTTTTTTGTTTTTGTTTCCTTTCAGATAAAGCATAGAATGCTCAACGCAAAACAGAAGACGACATCATAAATAAGAATGACGCCACAGGGAAATAATAAAGCAGAGCAGATGAGTGATGAAAAAAAGTTAATGATAACCGAGAATAACTTGATACGAATAGCTAAATATATATAGATATGCAGTTTTTTTTAATTACTCCAAACAAGGATAATATGCGATAATTCAGGAATTCTGCAACCTCGGCTCTTAAGATTACGTGGCCACATTAGAATCGGGTTAAGGATTGACCTGAGAGCAGCGTACAGCAGAGGGAACAACTAACTTGCAGTAAGCGTGGTTTTAGGAAACTGATTACGGCTACACGAAGCGTCCGTGATTGATAAATGACGTACGGTAGAAGTGGCGCAAACCCACCCGTTACAAATCGATGGTTGACAATTTTACGGAATAACTTTTAAAATATTATTGTTTAGTCGCGTTTCGATAGGCTTAGAACGAACAACTTACGTACTCCGTCATATAAGAAAATATAATAGCAAGCAGGATAGTTTTAAGTGACTGCAACCAAACGGATGTTATATACACGTTCAGGAAAGCGAAGAGGTTAACTAGAAAATTTAATATTGATGATACAGCACGAGTAGAGAGCATACGATAAAATTGAAATAAAAGACGAACTAATATATTACAAACAGTCGAAATGTGTAGGGTCGAAGGACGTTCGATTTTTATAAAAGCAAATAGAACAAGTTGTGTACGAGATATCCACTCAATTGTTTTTTCTTATTATGAGAGAATATTTTATGATATTCAGAACACAACAAATGTCCGCGGCGGCTTTGCTGCATTTGCCGGATGATGTTCTGTTGATTTTGAGGGCATCAATTATTTGCGGTTTATGTACCGGCGATTGAAAAATAGCCCCAAAGGAAGAAGTCTAAAGGTGCTATAAATCACACGATCTCGGTGACTGGTTCACGACGTCACCGCGCGAGATAACCATACCCCACAAATCGCTCGTACAGAATATCTCCATCGTAGCATACGCTAGCGTAGAGTCGTCCTATTGAAATTACATGTCGTCAGTATCCATATCATCCAATTTAGGCCACAGGAAGTTGCTTTTTTCTTCAATCTGTAGCGCTCGCTGTCGACGATTATGGCAATGCCAGTTTCATTTTTGAAGAAGTAAGGACCGACGATTCCGCCAGACCAAAATCCGCACCAAACAGGATACACAATTGGTGCTGGTGTATCTCGCGTGGAATCGTATCGTCCCAAATCCGACAATTTTCCTTGTTCACATATTCACTCATCCAAAAATGGGCCTCGTCGCCAAGGATTATTTTTTTTACCGAAATTTGAGTCAACATCCGAAAAAACCCAATCAGCGAACACACAGCGCTGTCTATGGTCGTTTACGCTACTGGGTTAGTTGGATTTTATACGGGTGCAGACCCAAGTCCCGACGCAGAATTTGGCAAATTGAATGACTGCCTGGAGTTTTCTCGTACACTCTCATGCATGGCAGCGATGTTTTCAGTAGAACTCGCGTTTCGATGACGTGCGGGTGTTGGCTGATTATTTATTGAACCGACTGATTCAAATTTAGCTATCAAACGTCAAATGGTTGACTAGGACAGTTGTGGCGAGGATAAAAATTCACGCAATACGCGGAACGTTTTTCGAACGGAGCACAGATTTTGAAGATAAAATTTGATGATTTGCACGCGTTGTTCAACGCTATGACCTTATACGGTGATTTGCCATACACTACTGAATAATTTACAACGAGTTTGACAGATGCTGTTTTAATAACATGGCTGCTAGAACATAACAAATTTCAAGCGTTCGTTCTATTGAAAATTCTATATTTTTTGGATCTTGGCTTAAAAAGAGGTTAAATTCGGACCGCAACAAAAGTCATATACAAAATGACGGACAGCAATATAACGCAGTACGATTGAAAACGTATTAATGGAGCGAGGGTGGAAAGAAAAAAAGATCGGAAAAAAGACTAATCGATTTTTAGTTTTTAACTATGAAAAAACGTTATGGTAACTCCCTAATATTTATGTAAAGTGTAATTTATCTAGTCATTAGCATACCATTTTTTCTAATCGAGCTATTGTTTACGTGAACATTTTTGCTGTTTTTGGGCCCAAAGGGGGCTCTATATAATTTTTAACCGTAATTTTTTGCTTTTATGAAAGAGCTTCTACGTTTTGTTTTATAATTTAAATTGCACTTTTAAAGGTTTATCGGCTGGATATGAATTTTCAAGTGATTTTTGAGATTGTTTTATATTCCATATGATATATTCTAACGGTTTTTTGGCGCCTAGGGTAATCGGTTAGTTTGAAAAGTTATAAATTGTATTAAAGAGAATTTTAATTATAATTTACGATCCGATTTTTAAGTTTATAAGTTAAACCGTTTGTGGGTTATTGATTTTTAGGATTCTGTACACAAATAATCTACAGAATACTAATAAGATAGTTCAGAAATGACAAAAATATCAAATAAAAATCAATAACGCGCGAACGGTTTGAGTTATTAACTTCAAAATTGGATTATAAATTAAATTTAAAATTTTATCTTTAAGACAATCTATTATAACTTCAAACTAATCGATTACCCTGGGAACCAAAAAACCCAAAATACATAATACGGAATTTCATAACTCATCACCTGATAATCCTTTAAAGGTAAAATTCAAAATATAAAACAAAACGCAGAATGTCTTTCATAAAATCAAAAAATTATTCAAACCCCCTCTCTTTCGGGCCAAAAACAGCAAAAAAAAAAAGAAGAAAAAGGACGTTCACGTAAGCAATAGCCCGAGTAAAAAAGTTGAGGAAACCGAAATGTATCTCAAATATATGTATAAAGGACCACTTTATAGGAAAACTATAGCCGAGCTTACAACTTTATATTTAAACCCTGGAAGCGCCGAAAGCTCGAAAGTTTTGAAAAATATATATTTTTTTTTTCAGTCATGTGGTACATTGGTAGAAAGATTGATTTTTGTCGGGAACAAAATCGTATTTTATTTCCTTAACGAAACTTTCAAAGTTAACTAAAAGTTCATAAAAGCATGAAAAATAAAAATCTGATTTCTTTGTTTTGAATTTAGTATTATGTAAATGTAAATTATAGTTGTGGTTAACTTAAAATACGGAATCTCCTCAGCGCATGAGAGACCATGCTTGACTGAACTTGTTATTTGATATTTTAGTCGTTTCTGAATCATCTCATTAGGATTCCGTACAATATATGTGTACGAGGTAAACGAATTTATTCAATATAATCGGCACCGACGATAAAGAAAACTCTATACGTCAATTAATATAATGTGATCCTAGCTTTTGAAGAAAAAAAAATATTTCTTTTATAAAGCCATTTCTGACAAAAAGTCTAATTACAGAATGTGTGCGGTATCTACAAAGAAGTCTTTAAAAAATAGCTTTTTCGAGTGTTTGAAGAAGCAGATAAAATCGGACCAAGCAGCAGCGGTGAACGGCGATTATTCATTAAATACCGAATAGAACGCGGAAATTAGATAGAGCAAATTCGGAGTTAAGTTAAAAACACGAAATTTCCTTCTTCTGTAGATTCTTTTCTTTCTAGCTGGTCAACTTTCGACATTAACGGGGCACAGCTGTCAGTTCAGTGGGAACAGGATTCGTCTACCTATACAGCCGCTGCCTGAACCTAGATATGTCTCAGAATTTAAAGCATCCCAAAAGTGTTGATAAAATTTTTTTATTATTTTTCTTTTGCGCGTAAAATTTTTATTTTATCATTATTATTTATAATTATTCTATCGCAGTATTTGTACACTATTTTTATTATTATCTTTTGCTATATACCATCCCTTTGCATTTTCATCAGATTTGTAGTTGTCCAGTTTATTTTTTCCAGAATTCACCGTATATAACCCCAATTTAATGACCTTCCCCGCAATTATTCCAAAGTAACACTTACATTTCTAGCGTCTTCATATTCGAGGAATTTTATCTCCTATTTTATTTACACGATAACTTTTTTCTATCAATCATTGCCGGTATAATTTTATAGTGACCTTCTTATATGCCGGTAATCCCACCCATCTCTCGACAACTCTGTCCAGAAGTTAACATATTCGACAGTTTTCTCTTTGTTCATCTTAATGTCGTTGGTCGCCCCCAAGCCCGGCAAATTAATAAATTTTTCGTAAAGCGTGCCTTATTCAGACTTTTAAGTACACTTCCGCAATCTTCCGCTGTATGATGTAATCATTGAATTCTGTTTAGTTTGTATCCTTATTTCTCTCGACAACAATGCGAACATTTTATCAAGAACATTCTCCACTTTACCGCTAATCTCCGTCACCCGACCCGACCGATATGCGAGCCCTAAAGTTTTCCCAATACAAGAGCGGCCTTATGAAACTAGATTTTTATCGGTTGCCGATGTATGTGTAAATTTCACTCGCGTTCAAGTTATAACGTTTACTATTCACTTTTTGCGGTACGTTTAGAATTACAGAGCTTTCCGTACGAATAAAAAAAAAAAAAAAAAAAAACAAAAAAAACACCTAAAACGTAATTTTTAATTTACATTACGCTCAGCACGTTTAATTGTACTTGATTAATTAGGTCACTAGGACAGCAAAAACCCGAATCGCAACTTTTCATACGATTGCACTTCCCCGCTTACAGGGCTTTTCATTAAAAATTAACATCCGACGGTCAGATCTGCCTAAATTTTTGAACGAAATAACGAGCTATTTGAAACTCCCCTCCCCCCGGGAGATGGGGATAGAGCATTTTGCAAGTCGACTACCGCACATTTGTAAACTCGTCTTTCGGAACTTCAGAAACGGGCAATTTTAACTAAGCCGAATGGAGAACTTTTTTTTTTTTTTTTTTTGTATTCCTAAAGAAACCGTTTCCGATTTTACTGCTAAACTTTAGAGACTTGCATATAAGATTATTCGCTACAGGTTTTCCAGAATTCGGAAAAATAAAACGGCTTATTACGAAACAATGAGTAACCCGGGACACAGTAAACGACGGCGGCAATTAAGGAAATTCGCGGAATTATAAAGAGCGGCATCTAGCAGAATTTCAGCGTCCTTGACACAGATTGGCACGGCAGAACATTTAACCGTATTTCGCGGGACAAACAGCTCGCACACGCACCTCCAAACGCGTTAATAAGATCGAACGACGACGATAATTCCGACGACGATGCTCGGCGCTCACCGCCTTCACTCCCGTCAGCGTATAAACGCCAGACAGAATAGACCGTCACTCAAAACCAACACCTGACGCACACTCTACACTCCAATCAGTTTTCCCGTTCAACATTTTTCCGGGCACTCGGTACTAAATAATGGATAGAATATGATAAAAATTTCCCTGAAAACCTGTCTAAACTGGAATAACCACACTGGCAGATAGTTCTCCGTACACCTGCTGACGTTTCGACCGATTATTGCACATTACCGCCATTCGGCGATTGCTCGAAAAACCGTTAGCACTCTTTTTAAATCGTTCTTTATATTATCATCGTTCCTCGGTTTTCGGCGACATTTTCGAAAAGCGAATTTTTTAGCGCAAACATCTCGGAAATAATTATACAGAAATTTGCGTGTTTAAAAGTGTCGCATCTACGAATTATTGCGGCTGACATAAATTTTAATCGGTCGAAGGTACAAAATATCCGCGACTACGACCCTTTAATTTTTGAACATGGTGTAGATTTAAAGAAGTACGGGCAAAATAGAATATCCGCGTTTGCGGCGATATTGTTATAGGATCGGCGAGATTTAAAATTACTTCTCCACTCTTTAAACGTTCCACAATCTCGATTATTCGTCATCTTCGTTTTAATCATAGTCTCCTACATCGTTTTCTCAGTTTTCATCTGCTTCTGCTCCTTTTTTTCTTCATCTCCCTCCACATACTTTTCGTGTGACCCCTTGGTATCATGGCTTATTTAAATGTCCGACCTTTTATCCGCTGAGAAATTGTCCTTTTACTATTTTCTACTACAACTCGGTACCTTGATCGGTGCTTCTTATATTCTCTCGTTTCTTTCTACTTCTGTTGTTCCTGCCCTCGAATTATTTTTATCTTCACAACTTTACATTCTTTCTTTTCCTTCATTTTTCGGACTAATATTCTCGCTAACAAACTCATTTTAAAAAAAAAAACAAAAAACAAGCGATTTGGATCCGCATTTCAGTATATTCGGCCTGCACGGTGTGTAGTCCCCCGAAAATGGTTTTTATAGTCAACCAGCACACCAGCAAGTTTTCAAATAACGTCGATATACCGTCGCCGGGAGTAGCCCGAAACAACATTGTAATTTATAACTCATGAATGATCTAATAGGAACTAACGTTAAAATTGATTCTTACGCAGAATCTCGAAGACAATGCAGCGCGAAGTAATTTGACAAAAAAGTAATTTTTTAAAAATACTAGAATAATAATATCGACGCAGAACAGTATGTACAGTAAGAATAAATCTACCATAATTAATCGATCTTGAATAATGCAATGACATTATAAGTTTATTCATTTTATCTTAACCGTTGTGTAGAGTATACGGAAAAATAGAATATATTCGGGAAAAATCTGGACACTCGGTGTTATTTTTAAATGAAACGAGTTATTAAAAAATACGCTTTTCATTAATGCACGTGATTTTTATGGATTTTCTTATTTAAAGGTAAATAAAATTTTTAATTTTTTCCTGGGCTTTTTCCTGGGCTTTTTTTTTTTCTATCGGACAAACAAATAACGATTAAGGGCCTAATAAATAGAAGGAAAAATTTTTCTTCCGTTTTAAAAATGAACAGTTAGTTTGTTATTAATGCCAGCAGCGAAACGTAGTTTTTAGTGTAATGTTGGCGACCAAACTAGCGATTCTCTTATTAAAAGATATTCCGACTTTATGTTAATCGTCCGGAACGCGGGTAACGGTTTTCGATGCTCGAAATATTCTAGAACGTACAACTCGCAATTGCAAGGTTCTACCTCTAAATATTACAATATTCAAATTTAGTGGAAATTTCAGTGAGACAAATGGACCAGAAAAACGGCGCAAAATGGCGTATTTAAAAAATTCTCCCCTAATTAATTAAAATATACCACATAATAAAATGTGTACTCTTAATGGAAACTACAGAAACAATTACTTAATAAGACATTATATTAAAGAAGGTATGTTAAAACAACATTCCTTACCCTAATTAAAGTCTCAGCATACAAAATTCAAATTGGAACAATTAAAAACCTACATTAAATATTCTCGCGATGTTTTCAATACGGTTGGCTTATAGGATGTGAGTGTATTTTGCCCACTTAATATGGTTTTTTAAATGTTGCAATTTGAATTCGGTGTACCGAGAATTAAGAATAATTATATTTTTTCAAGCGTATATGTCGTATTAGCTTTTACCGAGTAATTAAGTACTCTCTTTAATGCATTTTTTATCAAATTTTTAGAGTAAACCTTGAATTTTTTTTTTTTTTTTTTTGAAAAACTATTATTTTACACAATTTTTAGTGTAAACACTTTTAAGCCACGATAGACCAACCTAAAATGCTACTATTTTATGTACTGTATTTAACCGGTTTTACTTAAAGAGCATAGTGTTCAAATTTCGCCGGTAATGAGCTCGTAAATTTTTAAGAGTTTCAAATGCGTTATCTTTATTCGGATCTACATTTGTATGAACTTAAAGCCACGTTCATCGCAAATTTAATTTTAAAATTTCGAGTGTTCCCATTTTCTCTGTATTCCAATGAAAATTTTATGGCTATATTAAAAACAAAGAAAGCTTATCAACAAGAGGATTCTCTTCGTTTTTAGAATTTATTTGATGAATACTCAGGCGGTGCTTAATAATACTCATCGATACTTACGTTGGGGGAGGGGGGGGTCATCACTAACCGGTACAATTTCTAATAAACAAAGGTATTTCTTTCGGATCAGTCCATATGCTCAAAAGTTATACGCAGTAATATTAAGACACGTACTGTTGCCGTTAGTGATGGGATCGTAAATGGCGCTATCGAAACTTCAATTTTCTGTATTCGAATATATATTTATTATCCGTGTAGTAATTATCGTAACTATTTTAATTTTTTGTCTTATTAAATATTAGTTTTTTTCTCTCCATTTTTCGTCTCCGTGATAAATTTAAAATATCTTACGTCAATCTCACGCTTGTTATATTACTAAAAACTTCTCTAAAGAAACCCCGTTTTTGGCGTTATTTAATGACTACCGAGTACCCGCGTTGAGCGACATTGTTCGATACCATATAGTGTACCACCACTGATCCGAACTCTTTCGAATGAAACATTAAAATCCATCCAGATGGTTATATATATGTTATATATACACATATACATATATGTATATATATGAGAGAGAAAAAAAAAACTCAGTCCCGTCGAACATGTAACCTCTCCTCTTTTTTAAGTCCGTAAAAAAGATAAATTTTCGATCGGCATTTAAAATGCGACCATGTTAGACTTTTCTACGATCGTAGCTTTTTTCCTTGAAGAAAATCTCATTAATTCTCACTTCTCGCAGTTCCCTTTTTATCGCCTACATTTCAATCTTATTTTGTTACACCCTTCCATCGTTTCATCCAAATGCACTTCTCTCTATTTGCATTTGTTGGAGCTCGAGGATTCCCTACTCGCCTTATTACTTATTTCCTGTGTCTTGCGCTCTTCCTTCTTTTCTGCCGGTTAATTCTGATATCAATTTCTTTTCATCCTAACGTTTTCCAATCAAGATTGTTTTTCTTCTTGTTCCAGAACTGAGGTTAAAATAAAAAATGGGGCGGGGTGGGTGGGGGGGCAAACGCACGATACATAAATCCGAAAGAATTTCAGAACATTTTCAAGTCGGTTGGAAATCAGTTTGAAATGCGGAAACAAGAAGATTCGCCGTGAAATTCAAATTTTTTTTTTTATACAACTTCTATAATCTTTACATAATTCGAAAGAAGAAATTTATTTCATCTATAAAAAGTTTAATAAATTAAAAATGTAACAAAGGATTGCAACGTTTTAAACTGACGAGAGAACTAGGGAAATGGGTACGAAATTATCAGCGTAATTACGTGTACTGCAATGCTCGTTTTTGAACTCAATTTGATAAACGAAAAAAATGCTAAAACTCGTATTATTCGATAAAGAAAAACTTCACAACACAAACATTTGTAATATGGTTTTTAGAATTCATATTTCTGCTCTAAAACTGCTGAATTAATTATTCTACAAAGTCCACCTTTGTACGAAAACGTTTAAGGTAAATCCGAAATTTTACAAAACAGAACAAAAAAATGCGCAAGTTTCGGATTTGCATAGCGAGTTTCCGGCATGATATAAAATATTTAATGTCAAATAGATCGCTGCAGATCTCGAAATAGTTCCGGTTTCGCTTTCTTGGAAAACGAAAGCGTCGCGCCGAACTTTTACGCGAAACAAAGTTACATGCTAGTGTCCCTCAATGAAATACACGAAGTAAACCGCATCCTCATTTTTTATCGATAAATGTTTCAGCCCGCTTCTTTTATGTAATTCTTAAAATTTATAGCGCGAAAACTTACGTGCAAATCGAAACGGGAAAACCCTTTTTGGATATACATGTTATGTCTTTGAAATTCTCGGTAGATGTTACCACGTGAGATTTAAAGATTTAAGCACGTTGTAATGCTGCAGTTATGAAACGTGCACGTCATTGGTATTATATATTTACCGATGACATAACCTAATCAACCTCGAAATGGTTCAGAATGCAAAATGATGGCAAAAAAATGAGGGGAGGGGGGAATTAAAATGGAACCGTACTGCTGCTTGCACCGCACACGTAGCATCCCCGGGTTTTGAAAAAAGTAAATAAAAAAATAAACAATGCTAGTTATTAACGGACATATTTCAAAAACCCACGCACAGATCCGTGTCTGGCGAAAAAAGAATTTCTCTACCTTCTCTAAATCTCCGAACATTGAACGTGTTTTCTCATTCACTCCCTCTATGGTCATGTGTGGCTCTACACGATTTACCACAAATAGATCTGCGCGAGACGTAGGGACGAGAACACATTGAAATGCATACGTGCGCGCAAACATTAACAAACAAAATTAACTAATGAACATATATATATATATATATATATATACTCGCGTATATATGTTAAGAAGTTATCACAGAATAATAGACGTTAAATTAAATCGTATAAAATAAAACAGTCGGCTATTATTTAGTTATCTTTGAAATTCGTAAACACGCGAATTTAATTCGCTTTAAAAATAATATTAGCCTTGACTTTAGTAGTGCACATTATTACAATCGCCTAAAATGTACTCGATGAGGAGGAGCCGTTTATTCGGAAAGTATCTCATTAAATTTTTGAGGGGTTCCTGCGGTGAAATAAAGCAGTATTGAATTTTTGAAAGTTATAAAAATGTAATATTATAACGTAAGAAAAAAATGGTATTATTACAAACTTCCGGTTTGTAAGTGTATTCTAAAATAATTATTAATGTGCAGCAATTATGATTGAAGAGAAATATTTGAAGAAAAAAGTATTGTTTATGTAAATTATTTTAAGAAATACTATACGGCATATGTTAAATATATATATATATATTTAATTTTGATTTTAAAAAGAAAAATTAAAATAAAACGTTACAAATTTAATTTCAGAACGAACTGAACGTACTGCTGCCTGATCGAATCTTAAAAATCGCAAAAATTGAATACTTTCCGAATAAAACGGTTCTTCCTCCTCATCTGCTACATTTTAGATGCTTCTCACATGATGAAACTAGCAAATTTACTTGTGACAATGAATCATTTAAGGTAAACCAGTTTAAAAGACAATTAAATTAATATTACATTACACACAAAGTACGTAGGAGATAATTTATAACTTACAATTCTTCTTCAAATATATTAAATGTAAAATGGAAGTTATCAAATTTTTTCATTACTGGCCGTAGACTTTTTAAAGACTATTATTGTACATGAGTTTATAATTGCCAAGTCAGCGAACTATATTAAATGCAATTTCCTAGATAGGAAAAAGTTCTCATATCTTAACTAGAGATGAAGTAATACACCGGGGTGCTAAAAGACTTAGCAAATAAGGATTTTCAAACGTTTTATAAAATCTATATTTATATGCATTAATTTAACACATTCAATACAGAGTGAATCAAATCTGATACTCTTAAGCGGATGATTAAACCTCACTAGAAATCCTACTGTAATACTATAATACATAATAAATTTGCCTTATCAGAAACATTCAGAAAAAGAAAAAAAAATAATGACATTAAAACAAGATTATTACTATACTAAATAAACAAATGAACTAATAATCCATGTGATTCAGTTAAGGTTGTATTTTTCGTTATACGAAATTCACGATTCGCACACGTATATAATAATTTTATTACGACGTTATAAATTAAAAATTACACATTGAAATTTCTAAAAATGATTAAAAAATGATAAAAATTAGACATTTAAAACACTGTCCGACTGGTTTTATCTCAATTATTAACACATACTCGTGGTCAATGTACAATTGTTAATTTATAACTGAATAAAACTGTTATATACGTGTGTGAATCGTGAATTTCGTATAACGAAAAATATAACATTAAGTAATTGAATCACATGGATTATTGTTTACTCGTTTATTTGGTATAATAAAGCAGTTTAAGCTAAAAAACTTTCACTATCAGTTCGCGGAGAAATTGAGCTAAATAATGGAAAGCCATATTCGCTAAAATCTAAATGCGGTAATTTTTAATGATCGATAAATATATAAAAAATACAACATTACACAATTCGTTAAATTCACACACTTTGCATTTGTTAAGAAACATCATATACTATTATAAAAGTTATTAGTATATATCCATACATCACCCTGTCGGGTTAAATAAAATAACGAAAATTATAAATAAAAAATATCTTAAAATCGAATAATATGAAAAAGAAAATATGCTGGTAACATTTTTTTTCGGAAATAAGTCGCATATTAAGTAAAAGAAAAGGGAAAAGAATATCACGTATTAATACGATATATCTGAATATCTGAAGGGAAAAACCTGAATTTAGTGTCCGACCGAAACAATAGTTTCAGCCGAAACCGAAACTTTTTTTTTTTTAATTGTTTTAATTACGGTTTAAACTTTAAGGTTTTTTTAAAAATAAAATTCAAATACGCTTATTATAAAATAATTTTTTCTATAAAAAATAAAAATTTTCGTAATTAATAATTATAATTAAACAATTTAATATTATAATTCAAAAACAACAGTCATTTATTGTTAATAAAAGCAGATCAGTTTTTATGAAATAACATAAACATCAAAATGCAGACATTCTAAGAAAGTCATAATCCTTGTTTTTTTTCATTTTTTACTAAAAATGAGTTTCATTTTTTTGTTGAAAGGAATTTTTGAAATTTTAACGAATGGTGAAGTATAAAAGATATACGCTAATCGTTTGCCTATATCCCTAAGAAGAAACTATTTTGTTTCAAAATATCTATCTGTTCTAAGTAAGGGGTGGTCATTGTCTAATGAATTCAAATACGAAATGAGGCTTTTCATCTTTCAATGGAGTAAAATAAAGCATTACAATCAACGTTTCAGTTAAAGCCGAAGGCTCAGCTAATAACTTGAATCAAAATCGAAACTCATATTTTGGGCCGAAACCGAAACTTCGGTCGGACACTACCTGAATTATATTGCCGATCTCCTAATTCGAAAAAGAACACCAGAAAGAAATACTAAAATGAAAATAATCCGAATGAGATACAAATGACACCGAATTAGAATATACGTAAAAAAACTGTAATTAAACGAGCGATGGGAACATGGTCGTCGCCAGCGGGTGGCAGGGGGAGCAGCTGCCTTCCCCTGGAGCCTTGAAACTTTTTAATCAACTGGCCATAATGAGTATTCATAGGCGCGTAATCATGAACAATTTGCAAGAAACCTACGAAAATTATGTTTTAATTAAGATTTTATTCTTGTTTAATAAAATATTAAGCCTTTACAACTTATAAATTTTATTTTTTCTATAACTCATATCCTTTTTCTATCATCTTGCCCCCCTGGCCCATCGGCTGGCGACGCCCTTAGATGGGAACGAATTATATTAGAATGTATATATGTATACATGTATTGTCCGAATAGTCGATGGAGATATCATTTTCTCTTTGCCCAGTCAATGCAATTTCCTCGGGTCTTTTTTTTTTTTCTAGATGAAGATACTAAAAGTCTCCCCTCCTTCAATATGTACTAAAAATTCACCTTTATGGATATGTGGTTTTTATATTCTCTCCTTTCTATTCGACGATGGGACACACACCCCGAGAATGTTTCTAGCGTATTTTATATAATATTTTAAATGTACCATGTGGTTTCCATTATACCGAATGGGCTATATAATAGAAAATTAATATGAGATGGAACGCATATTTATGAAACCAGATAGTGCAGACTTTTTTCCCCACTTTCAGATCAACATTCACGGCAATTGTGCAACAGTGTGTCCGGGTGAAAATCCAACGAGCCACATCGACAGACAGCGTGTGGTGAACCATATAGACGGGGCACGTACTCAGCTAAAATGAAATGCAGAGTAAACAATTTGAATACGGTTTTTCAGCTGAAGATATACCCCCCCCCCCGGAAAAGAACGATGAGATCAATTTGAAAATTTTCAATTCGACTTTTTGGCGTACATTCAACATGTAAAAGTACCTGCACAAAAACGAGACTGCCAGTTAGCAGCAGGAGCCGTTATAGAGCAAGTCAGAAATAGAAATTATGCTGGAACGTGAAACATTCCAGGAATTAGTAGGAAATAAATCAGACTGCTGGTCGTGAAATGGTTAAAAATGTACGCTAATGACGAGTAGAGTGCGTGAACAATAGCGAGGAAACGAAACCAGAACCATTAGGAGGCTATAAAAGATACGATGGACTGAAACGAACCATTACAGCGGACCTGCTGAAATTAAGAATAGAAAGTAAACGAAATAATAACAACGGGCAAACACACCGATCTAAATGAGAAGAGAACCAAGTAATGGCAACTTTGTTAATGTTATAAGAGCTTAGTATTGGGGTAGCCGAAAATGCGAAACGAATTAAAAATAACGTTTTTTCTTTTTTTTTTCTATTTCAGAAATTCCGTGTGACGTCAAAATCATCTCGGAAGATAAATAACCTTATTATCGCTTTATTTATAAAAGGATTTTACACTGTAACTATAAAATAATTATACAAAAAAAACTTATCGGGGGAAATCGTAAAAAAATAAAAATAAAAATAAACAAAATACATATCACTGGGGCTTTGGACAATTAAATAAAACTCGATGGCGGCGAAATAACACTGCACAAGCAGGGTCAGATAAAAAATTATTCATTCTTTTCAAAGCCATCATCCGGTCCAAGCTCGACTATCGTTCCTTTATCTACGGTAATTCCTCCAAGTCTCTCCTCACTAAACTTGATGCGGTCCAGAACTCTTGCCTCCGTTTGTGCATTGGAGCCTTGAAATCCTCCCCCATTCCCGCAGTTCTATCAGAGTCAGTTGCCCAACCACTGTTTATTCGCCGTTCTCAGCTTGGGTATCGCTTCTTAATTAAACGGCTTCCCATCTCCTCGTCCAAACTTATTTCCCCCTATCTATATATCAAAAACTGCTGGCGTTTTTCTCCTCATAAAATCCCAATCCTGTCGCTCATTGCTACCCGTCTTTCTAATTTTTCATACAACACTCTCCCGTACTTCTTTCATGACTTCAATAGCCTATGGGCAGCCTATCAAATTTTCCTCTCTCCCACTTCGAGCCAATTCCTCCTCTCACGGTGCAGTCAACAATGAATTTCTTCATTTATTGAATTCCTCTTTTCCTGCTCATGTATTGATCTTTACTGATGGTTCCAAGAGCGAGGACAGCGTGGGTGGTGCGTTTACTGCTCCGTCGCTTCGACATTCTGAGTCCTTCCGGCTTCCTTCCTTCTGCTCTATATTTTCTGCCGAGTCGATCGCCATCCTTCAGGCTATCTCTTATATTTCCTCTTTAAGCGATCTTTCCCAATTCCTCATTATTTCAGACTCTAAAGGCGCCCTTCAAGCCCTATCCTCTCCTCCTTCACATTCCTATCATTAGTATTATTCTCTCAATTCGTTCGCTTACCTATACTCTGCAGTCATCCCGTTCTATTCTCATTGATTTTTTATGGGTCCCCAGTCATTTCGGAATTGATGGCAATGATGCAGCCGATTCTTTGGCTCGTTCTGCTGGTCGCCTTGATTCATTCCTCAACCATTTCCCTTCTTCAGATATCCTTTCCTTATCCACCTCCAATCACGCCAGACTTTGGCTGGATATTTATCCCTCCCTATTTTCTAATCGTCATTCGCATTACCGTTTCATTCAGCCAATTCCTCGTTCCCTGTCTTGGTTCCATTCTATTCCTTTCAGTCGTCGCTCTTCTATTGTCTCCCTAATTCATCTCCGGATCAATCATTCTCTCCTCCCCTCTTCTCGCTTTCGATTTGCTCTGTCGTCTTCTCCTGATTGTTCTCTTCACGATTGTGATCCTCCTCGTACATGTGATGCTGATCACATTTTCTTCGACTGTCCTGCTCTTCTTAATGAACGCTCCCTTTTCTACAGTCAGCTCTTGTCATTAGGCCTACTCCCTATAACTCTTCCTTTATCCTCTCCTTTCCTTCATCTTCTTTGGTGTCCGCACTGCTGTCTTTTGTTGCGTCCATTTCGGACCGCTTAGTTATTTAATTTATTAGCTGTTTTCTTGTTGTTGGGTCAATGCCGCTGGCGCCCCCCCCCCCAAAAAAAAAAAAAAAAAAAAAATTATTCAACGGCGAAAATAAATTTATTTCAAAGTAATCCAAAATTGCCCATGTAAAGTGGTGGCTCTCGACGGAGATGGTGATGTTCGTTTCACTAACGACATAAAAATCAATCGAATGTCGTTTGATTATTCCCATAAAACTTACAATAGTTAACAAAAAATATGAAGATAACGAATTTATCGAAACTGGACGCGATTGGTCACAGTCGGTTTTTCTTTCGCACGCTATATAGAGTCGAAAACGAAATGGTAAAAGACAAATTTTGCGCCAATATAACATGCTAGTTTTCTGCGATGGCTTCGCATCTACGAAGCACAGCTCTCGGTCCAACTTTGTCAAACAGTCCTGTGTAGCGCATCCGACAATATTCTAATCCGATTCCATCTTCCGTGCGCAAAGCCGGTATAATAATCGGCGGAATTCGGTTAAGATACGGTTCATAGCCCGTATTTTCCCCCGCAGTCATACGCGCTAGTTAATAAACTGGTCAGCCATTTTTACCGCGTATAAAAAGTGACGCGAAACATATGCGAAAATTTTACACCGATTATAAAAATGTCTACACGTGCAACGGTCAATCGTCTCGTTGGAACAGAAAGATTCGACGAAAAAATAGTCGGCTCATCGCCGCGCAATGCATCATCCGAACGTGATCAGCGCAATTCCGTTCTCGAAATAAATAATGGCTAACTGAATTATCGCATGACGTAGTAGAGATTCGCGTGATTTACGCAGAAATTCGGCCGATAATCGTCACATCCTGCGACATATCTACGCAGACGTACTCTCTCTCTTTTCTAAAACGCAATAAATCTGTTATTATACAAAAATGTTGCTAGACAACATTTATTAGTCCAAATATTAAAATTAAAAATTCCTACATTCTGCTCACAGACCTGCATCGAATGTAAACTATTCGACAACAGTACCGTTTTCCTAGTTAACATGGGGATATATATTTGTGCTTTGTGCAGGAAAAAAAAAAAAAGCCACGGATAAGAAATATGTTACCAATAATATATCTTTAAATTATCTATAAAATTTTACTGAAACTAAACATTTTTTTCAATTTCTTTTTCTGTTTTTTTTTTTTTTTTTTTGTAAATTAACGTAGAGCGATGAATTGTGTTTTCTGTCTATTTACATACTTTAAAATACTCGCGGAATATATATTGTAACAGGACCGTGTCCAGAATTATAAGGGGGGAGGGATTTTCTCCGTATACTTATTTTATAAATAACAATACATTTTTCACTAATATTCATACTATTAATAATTTCCACCGATTTGATTTATTTTTCAATAAGTTACATAAATGAATTACCCCCCGTATATGAACATTAATAAAAATTACATATGTGTTATTGATTATACTCGTAATAAAAAATTTTGCATAAAATATTAATGAACTATCTAAAAATATAGAGTATATTTTTTTGTTTCTCTTTATTTTTGGTAATGTAAGAACACCCTAAAAAAGCGTCAATATTTATTTTAAATTTTTGATTGTTTTTCAGATTTTTGTGTATTTATAATAATTATTTCAGTTCTAATGGGAGGGGTTTAACCCCTAAACCGCCCCATAAACACGGCCTTGTAGTGTAATATCCTAAATGGGCAAAAAAAAATAAAACAAAAATTTAATCCTCAAAAATGATACCCGTGATTCGGTGTTTCAGCGAATATAGAAAAAATAGCAGTAAATTTTTTACCACTGATGATTGTTCGTAACAAAATATTAAACTAAAAATTTCATTCGGTAATTCTAATTTTACCATATCTACAATCTTGTGTTGCAAAACACTATTTACATGATAATAAATGCACCATTTTTATCATCTTCCGTATGATTTTTTCTTTTCTTAAAAATACCACAAATCGGCAATGTAAATTGAAAATAAATTACCACTAAATATGTTTTCATTTAAAAACGGCCAATAAACTTGAAAAAAAAAAAAAAAATCAATCGATAATTTAAATAATTTTTTCAAAAAAAAATTCCGTGCCGCATTATTAAATATACTACATACATTTCCGTCGTCATATATTCAACGGTTTATCAACACACAGCGTCATCTCGAAAAACAATGAGACCGTTCTTGCAAACTTTTTTCTTCGTTCGAAATAAACACTCTACAGTAAGTAGTAACCCCTTTATTTACAAAGATCTTAGGAAAATTAAGAAAACACATTACTTACTATAATTTTAAACGGTTTGATTGACGCTATGTAAAAATGTTTACACGAAAGATAACACTCAATTTTTGTTGAAAATGAAACGATATCATCTAAATAAAACACTAATTTATCTTTTTGTCATCCAAGCTCTTGTTTCTCTTTCGTTGGCTATCTCCGATCGTGTAAAAAGACCCAGGTGTTCTCCACTCTGTTTTGATAGTTTTTGAACCAGTGTCCATGTTGATGAGAACACCAGAAAAAAAAAACAAACATATATATATATATATATTATAACACGCTACATTCCTAAAACATGGTGGCCACTCTCGAATATAATTTGTAAATTCCCGGTTTTCCTGGTTGAAATCCTCCCAGTTTTCCCGATGGAGGCCCGCCGACTTCCTGATCACACTGGAATTGCACAAAAAGAAGAATGGAATTGTTCTATTACTATCGATGATATTTAACCATCATAGCATATTTCATATGAATAAAACAGAACTCTGTTCGTAGTTTATTTCCAGTGCAAAGTACATTAAAAAGTGCATATTCTCATTTTTCGCTTCGAATGATTTGTTCTTATTAGAAATATCGCTTCCGGCCCAGTCGAGGTTTTCTGGCTGGGTGGCCACTCTGTAAAAGCAAGACTAGTCAAAAAAACGTACTGGCATGTTTATGTAGCGCATGTAAAACTTGAAAGTTCAACTAAATCAGACGTACACAAATATTAAAATTACCGGGCCGTATTTTAGGCCCCCCCCCCCAGTAATTTTAGAAAAGCTTTACAAAAACTCCGACCAAACAAATAGATACTTAAAAACACCCGGTGGCAGGGCACAAGGTACTTTATCGAACTAATTTTGTATAAAATATTTGAGTGCACATTGCGCGGAGAGGGATTTTCGTTAGAAATTTGTATCGGAATTTATTAAAATATATTCGTTATCGCATACGTCGAAAATTCGATTAGTGTGAGAATTCGACAGATATCTCTGCAGCGTTCGAATAATTCACAACTAGAACATAAAGTTCTTATACTTCCTGCCGTCAATGACGGACATGATGTCGAGGTTCTGAACCTGCCGAAACGTAATAACGCGTCTAAACAACTCGGAATGATGTTTTTATAAAAACCATAGTCGATTATTTTGAATGAACGGGTTTTTATTATAATGACAACACATATTTGTCGGGAAAAAAATCCTGCCGAGAATTTTCTTAAGTTTCACGGATGCATTCTCTACATCAACATCAATGAAACCAAAGAGTCATAACGGATCAAATGCTATAGTAAACCTAGACCGCAAAAATACGACTTATCTAGTAAAACGTGGAATCGCAAAAATTATCTCCCGCTCGCTTCAAAGGACTAAAATCTCACAACTGTTCGAAGATTTCACCTCTAAAACGTCTTCAACAAAATTTCAGAAAAAAAAGGAGTGGCAATAAATCATCTCCTAATGAAATCTATACAAAAACTTATTTCGCTCCTGAAACTCACACCACCTGTGGAACAGATTTTGAAAAGTTTAGATTTAATCCTGCGAACAACTGATCCGAGAACAAGCAACTTTTCTCTTTCCCAAATGTTATTCACGGATGTGCGTAGAAAAAACCGGAAAGGGGAGAGGCGGCTACACACGCAGGAAACTACAATTGAACCCTATATCATTCTTCTAGAAGTATCGTATACATTCTTCGATCGCTTATTACGAAACAAAAGTAACCATCACCATAACCATTAGAAACCTTGCTCAAAGCTTATATATATAAAAAAAAAACAAAAAAAAAACCCATCGAATTCGTCTCAATAACGTACCGAACTACAAATAGTTCCTAATACAATAAAGACTAACCATCGAGCTGACAAATCTACACATTTAAACTATACACAATCCCGTAATAACTGGACTCTGAGAAACGATTATTCCAACTTCAAAATTACTTCTCACTGCTGTTTTGCAACTAGTCTAAAATGATCCGTTTGTCCCGAAAAGGCCGGTCTGCGGTTAATCATCATTTCTGCTACAATGACGATCGTTTTTTGTTTTGTTTTTTTTCCCCGAGTGGATACTTACATTTTTTAGCTAGTAAGAGAGAACGCTGCTATGTACTTGATTATAAACAACCGGTGGTGGGGAATTCTAATTGCGCGCATTGCTGAAAATACTTCAGATCGCGATATTTTTACCATCTTTTGCGTTTTTCTTTTATTCCGTAATTTTACAGTTAGCTACTGAAAAAAAAAAAAAAAAGAGAACAGTATCCCTATCCATCAGGACATTGCTACTAGACACACCCTATATGCATACTTATGCACGGTTATTATTATCGAAAATCCATAGGAGGTTTGACTCGTTTTGACCCCGCGTTATGTTATACTTTCTGAAGTAATTCCTTTGCTCTTCCGGTTGAATAAAACTGCAACTTTTTCAAATACTTCTCAGCTATTCTATTATAGCCATATATTCTTGTTCCCGATTGAATTCTAAGGGAGTATTATTAAGCGGTATCAAGCGGCGATCATACATACCACGAGAAGGCATTCTTTATAAACCGAAGTGTATTTTGATCATTACAGAACATGGCGCCGTAGCTGGTAGCCGTCTTGTTCTAAGCGTCTGCAAAATAGAATCTAGTTTTCTATTGAAATTTCTACGTTTTTCTTCCCGCTAAACGAATTCTTTAATAACTGCGTTCAACAAGTTCAATGGACTAATTATTTATTATTTGAGTTCCGACAACTTTATTTTTGTAAAGAATATAGCCCCACTTATTTTCAGTCGCTTCTCAGATCTAACCACTCTGGTTTAAAATTATCAACCCCGAACCTAACACCAGAAACATGTTGCTCGCGACCTATATTTATAACGTTAGAAAATAAGTATTTTCTAATTTCACAGCGAAAATGTTTATTATTCGAAGGCAGCCATAAAAGTTTACTCTTCTTCGAACGAAATGGAAAAATTCATAGTTATTACGCTTGTCGAACTATAAGCAAAATATAAAAAGTGTTCACAAGCCTCCGCTATAGAACATTTTTAGCTACGATTTTCGAGGCTATCGAGTCGACATCATTTTCTAACGATATTCTTTAAAAACTAAATCGGTTTCAACACACATATGCAGAATACAATAAATTGCATCGGTACCCCGTACATGTTCGTTTACTAACCGCCACCAACACGAGGAGGATTCGCCTTTTTCCGCAAAGTAACTTCGAAACCAGCAAATGCGAACAACAACAACACTACGATTTTTACGCGTTTCGCTTTTTAAAACTGAGCAATTTCAACGAAAAACCCGTTATCTTTGAGAATGACGATCATGGCCACGCATCGGTGGTGCAGCAGACACATATTTGGATATTAAAAGTTTTCCAAGCGACACTGCAAAAAGTGGACCGAGGCGCGTTTGTCAACCGCAGTTTAAAATATTCGAAGAAAGAAAAAAGAACACGTTACTCCAATGGGCTCACTATAGACATACGAGTATATACATATGTGTATGTACAAGCATGTGTTGACGATGTTGTTACGGACAAATAGAGCTGCTGCGATGAAAAAGCATCGAGGAGTTAATCTTGGACGATGAATCAAACGACGCAACGTAACGATGTCGACAATAAAAGACAACCGAATGTACTAATCTAAATTAACCAACGACATAACTACACGTTGTGCTGGCCATATACCGCGCGGTGCATTTCACATCTTATAACGGAGACACAAGAAACGTAAAAAAACACATATGTCGGCGAGAAAAAAAAAGAAAAGAAAAGAAAAGAAAAGAAAGGGGGAAAAAGTGCAACCGATTTACGCGACCGAAAGCAGAACTTTTTATAATGCGCCGGCGAATTTTATCATTAACAATAGATAAGAATAATAACAGCGGAAGTACCGGGGATAGATATGGTACTCTAGCCTTCTTTCACCAACGCACACGCGTCATTATATCCGATGATCCTGTTTATTTATTTATCGCTCTTATTTACTTTTCCTTTCTCGAATTAATTGCGAACGCTCTTCGCTAACAACGCCGGACCGCCGCTGCATTTGGTCAATTCGCTAACGTGAATTATACACCCTGGACATGCGCCAAGAACTTTTCTTGTGACGTACGGTTCTCGCGAATTTCGTCAGAAAAATCGCCCTGTACATACGCGATTAATTAAACTCGACTATATATATTATTATAATAATAATTTCTCCTTAAAAGAAAAATCTCTAATTATTATATCGGGCGACTAACCGTCGACTCCGGCGAATGTCGATTACTGCTATTTTTAAAAACGTTCGAACTGAAATTATCCGATTCCGAACTTATTGCCATCCTGAAGTGAAAATGCGATATCTAATTTATTTCAGTAAATTCTGCTACAGAAACTATTATTAGCAGTGCATTACTCCCCCGAGTTGTCTTTTCATAGCTTCCAAAAATGGTTTTCATACTGCGATTGTACACTCTTCGTTTTACCATCATCGCATATATTTTTTCCGGATTATTCGTTTATCGTATGCGCATATAATATGTATACGATTTGAACTTTCGGACTTCGCTACGTAGACACCCGTGCGTGCCGCGAAATGATAGCCTTGTATAATTTTTATATCAACCATACTTTAGAACCACTTAATCCATGGTGGCCACTCAAATATAATTTTTAAATTCCCGATTTATTATTCGCAGTTTTCCCGATCCAAAAACCTCACCCCCCGACTTCCTGATCACACTGGAATTGCACAAAAAGAAGAATGGAATTTTTTATTACTGTCGGTAATATTTACCCGCGCAGGATATTTTATATGAATAAAACAGAACTTTGTAATTTTTATTTCGAGTGTAAAGTACATTAAAAAGTGCATATTCATTTTTCGCTTCAAATGATTTTTTCTTATTAAAAATATCGTTTTTGGCTATTTTTACTTCTTTTCTCGGTTTTACAACCAAATTCCCGACTTATTCAAGGTTTTTCTCCGTTTGCAAAATTCCCGATTTTCCCGGTTGGGTGGCCAGCCTGTATAATCAAATACACTTCGCTAAGCGTGATTTCCGTGTAAAAGATTGTTTTCAATGTTTTTTAACGAATTTTCTACTCATCATATTAATAACAATAGTTCATGTACTTTCTGATCAGTACTCACGATCATCTTTTTCAATTGAAAATCGCAACATTACCACTCTTTTTAACTTTTACCGATAAGACTTTTTCACCTTCAGTCGTTTGATAGCAGCTCATTGTGATACTTTAATGTAATGCGCATGGACTGTCCCCAGCGACTTCTCTATTTTGGCTACTTTTCAATGCCTCGGGGTTCCAGTGTGACCGCTCAGTGTCCTTGTCTTATCTATCCACATTTTGTCCCGGTGGTCTGGTCATGTTTCTTCTATTTGGTCCGATTGGGGAATACATCTTTCGAGACTGTTCTTTTCCCTTCAAAAAAAACATGTCCGTAGTATTTTAGAATTTCCTTTCGACAAGTATTGACGTCGTTTTAATTGATCGAAAATCGATGTTTCGTGCGATTCGCTGCTCATGCTTGTTCAATTTCTTTTCCGCTTCTCCCGTTTAATGATCCGAGATACGTAAACTCATCACACCTTCATGTCTTGAAGTATCTTTTTTACTTATCATCGTGAGCTTGGTTTTGTTTTAGTTAACTGACAGACTTAGCTTGTGGCTTCCTCGCTCTATTCTATTCCGAAAGTCCCTGATTTCTTCCTATGATATTCCGTGATAAACGTGGTATCGTGTCAGCGCTATGTTATCATACTATACAACGATATTTTAATTCAGTATTGCGCATTTCTTTATTCGATTTGATACACATTTATTTCATTATTTCTTTCCAAATTACGAATTTAAAATATTTTACGGTGTTTTTTAATGTAGACTATTTGAGACCTATATGATTATGAATTTAAAAAGCAGTTAAAATTTCTGTCGAATATTACGGCTGATAAAAATATATATAAAGTCGAGCACAATTTCCCCTTTCGGATTTCAAAAAAAAAAAAAAAAATCCCGTTCCTATAACTACGCTGACTAATATGTTTATTTATTTTTTGGCAATTTATTATTGCGAATGCTCGCTTACAATTTTTACGGAACGCCACCGATTTCAAGGTTAACTCATAACCTAGAACAAATATGACCAAAGCCGGAAAACTAATTAACTAATTCCTTCTTTTATGTTTATTGGACAAATTCATTTATCTTTATTATTATTATTATTATTTTTTTTTTTTGTGACGACGTAAATAATTTTTAATTTTAAACTTTACTGAGAATGATATTTTTGAATCATCCCAGTCAATTTCTCGATAGTTTCAAATACAAATATCTTTAATGAAATTAATAGCATTTATGTCACAAAGTTTGATAATGTATAAAAGTATACGCAACTATTTTAATTATTTTCTTATTAATTTAATAACGAACCAGTTACTACCACCACACTTATTGCGATTAAAAAAGAAAACCATTACATTTAGAAAACGAAAATTCCAGTTCGAATGCAGTATTTAAGAACAATAGCCAACGAGGTGAAATACGAAAATAAGCATTAAGAAAAATCGCTAAGGATATAAATGATATAAATTTATTTTATCTTTATTTTTCTCTATTTAACGATGAATAAAAGATTGAAATCTTCAATAAAAATTTGCGCTTTATTATTGATTTTTTTTTTTTTTTTTAAATTTTTCGGCGTCTTTGAAACTAAGGAAGAAGGAGAAAGTGAGATCTTTACGATAGAAGACAAAAAGGATACAGGAAAAAGTATAACAGCGCCCAGGAGTAAGGAGATTCATTAGTATAAAAGTGTGACACGAGTGAAAAAGGAAAACGGTCAGCAGCGATGGAAGAGCGGTGAAAAAAGTATGATCATCATAAGCAGTCAGAAAGCATACCAGAATCAGTATATCAGGATGGGAATGAAAACAAATGATGCTGGACAAGGAATAAGGAAGGTCTAGTAGTAAATAGAAAGAGGAGTTTTCAGCAGCGAAGGAAGAGTATTCAAAGAAGTATGATCACCGCATCACATATAAAAAGAGACTTGTAGAAGGACGAAAAGGAAATGGTGACGATATGAATGAGAAACCGAAAAATGATGGGGAATGTATACTATGTTCGAAGCGTAGAAGACAGATTGCAGCCAGTGGTGAATAACAAAGAAAGTTAAGAAACCAAAGATGAGGCAGAAAATCCGATTGAACCGATAAATCGAATCACAATTTGAAAATGAAGAGGAATAATTGTTACTTCATAATTTAAACAGCCGCAGAGCGAAATGTGATATTGCGCGATTCAAAAACGCTAAGAAATCCTAACCAAAATAAAATAAACAATTGTTCAGAATGCCGCTAATATCTCTTCTCTCTTTTTTTCTTCTTATTTTTAGTTTTCTTAATAACTTTTAACCGAGTTTAACATGTGAAATAAAAATAATATTTCAAACAATTACGTAATAGTATAGTATATGTAAATTTTATTTATAAAAAAAAAAACGCGTTAACATTTTATTCCAACCTTAAGACGTGTATTAATTCCAATTAACTGTTCGAAATTTCAATAGTTTTCGAACAATCGAAAAATATTAATTGGATTTGCGGTAGTATCGCAAATTTTAATCGGCCATTTTTGGAAATTTACCTTCAAAACAGTGGTTCACTCGTATAAAATACTAATTTAGAAACAAATAATCGTTTGTAACATGAACAAAAATGCCGCACAAATTTATCAAAATGCATAAAATATACACCGATTTAAACTGATTTACCCGAAAGAATAAAATTCTACATCAAATGTTGCTTTAGATAATTCGAAATACGGCAACTGTCAAGAGACAATCACATCATTTGCTACGGTGAAAATCACCTCTCGTCGCTAAACGAAATTAAAAATGTGAAGAGAAAAAGTTTTTAAATTCACGGCGATAAAAAAATCGCAAAAAAAAAACTCTCGATACATTTTAAAATTAGGAAAATATGACGCGTTATAATAATTATATTGGCATTACGACGACCAAGCAAGACGCCTCGGTTATAGATCCGATTCGGCCGCGTCATAAGCTATATTTATACATTATAACGCGCTCTCGTACACCGCTAATATATAAAGCAACATTTATTGCCAACACGTTTAGAATGCATTAGAATCAACTTAATCCGTTGATTTATGAAGAAAAAATCACACGTATTCCCTTTTCTGTACGTTACGGTAAAAAACATAAATTACTTGCTACCAGGAAAAAAACTTCAAAAAATATACAAATGGAAAATAGGGTTTAAAAAAATGGAATATGCTGTAGGCGACGACCTAGACCTAACTGGCAGAAAACGTCACACTAAAGTGAAACGCGAAAGCGTTACGCGGGAGAGGTAAATAAGAATATAGCCTTTTCTTCTAATTGTCTTAAGCCAGTCGCGTGTAAGATATAAAATTGCTGTCGAATGAATGAAAGAAATGTGACTAGGTAGAAGTAGTGAGAAATAGGCTTTTGATGAAATGTACGAAATAAATAAAACGCGAAAACTTTTGATGAATATGAAATTAGGCAAACCTATGGAAATAATATTAAGACATGTAGAATATGGCGAGGAAGAAGGAGATGGCATCGAACGTGTCCGGTTACATTTCGAACAGCCTAAAATTGAAGAATTGTCGAAAGCTAATGTCATGCACACGTTGCGTCTAAGCGAGAGTTGAACCACGATTGGATAGCCCCATCAGTAAACGAAATACTAACATATCCTTCAAAACTTGTTCATTGTTGTGTAAACGATTACAATTCCCATTCACTGAAGCATGCGCACTAACGATATACAAAAGTCGCAGGATAGAACGTACGATACAGTTGTATATACGAATCGATAAAAGCCACGATCAGCAGCAGCTCGTTTACGTGGCATTGTCGCGAGCCACATCTCTCGATGGTTTGTCCCTCACGAATAAGAGCAAAGGTCAGAAAAGTTTCATCGTGCTCGTGGTAAAGTAAATATCTGGTCGTTTGAAAAATCATCGACTACACACAATCAGCGACGAGTGCAAAGAATTCTTACGCCCCATGCCGATTCCAAGGATTTCTCATTACTCACACACAACGTCCAGAGTTTGAAAACACATAAGGAAGATTTGATTAGTGATTTCCTGTTGCCTGAAACCAAGATCATAGCGTCAACCGAAACTTGGCTTAATAACGCTGACGAGGTTGGACTGAGAGGATATCCAATGTGTGTTACTCAGTTCAAACGTGAAAAAACGCGAGCTGGAGGAGTCGCCATATACGACAATGAAGACTGCATGTTATTTTCAACTGATGAGTTTGACAAACAATCGTTGTCTACCGATGGAATTAATGCGGTCAGTGAGGAATGTGGGGATATTTGCGCCATTGAAAACACTATAAACGGTCAACGAGTTCTACCTGTGACTGTTTACACCTCGACAGATACTTCAATTGACGATATAGAAGATTTCTTCGAGTTAAATTTATTGGCATATACACCCGAAGTAGCAGAAATTGTTAACGTGTAATCAAGAAGACAGAATACGACAGAATCCCTATACTTCTATCAGGGGATATCAACGTCGATCTCAAGGAAAATCAGCGACTATTCCGGTTTATGGAAGAAACCTTTGGGTTACACAACTCAAAACGAATCCAGCTCTTCGTGTAGGATCGTGTGTATTGATCTTCGCTTGTCACATTGACAAAATTAATTCTAAAAATTACGTAAGTTACTTCAGCTATCATAAACCCATATTGTCCATTAGTTTTCTAAGGATCACGTGACACAAGAATAAAATTTTTTTAAAATAAAATCGTTAACATTATTATCTTCCTTCGAATTCAAGATGTTCATTATCACACATCTTTAATTTTAACATATCGACGGAAACAGTTGAAAGTGCTGAAGCACGTTCCATGTTTTGTTTTTTTTGAATTTTAGCCGTATACTCTAAACAAGAGAGCGCCGGGGAATCAGGAGGTCTCCAACGGAGAGGCACCTAGTGCCGATATTTTTATTTAGATATTTCATTTTCCTCTCCATTTCCAAAACTGCCAAAAAACTTCAGTAACCGCGGAACACTAAAGTCATAGAAAGAATTTTATTTCGTAAAAACTTCACAGACCATAATCCCAAAAATATTTCATTCCAATATTTATTAGTAAGAGAAAATACAGTTCAACTCTACTAATTATACGGATACTAATGTTACGAGAAAAAAGTAATAAACGAAAAATACATGTAGAGCCGCGGTTTTTCAATTTAATTTATAATGTACATTTGCGTACAAAGACACCTTTTCTATTAATCGTATCAGCGCGCTTTTTATGTAATCTCGGCAACATTTTAAATGAATTATTACGTGAAAAGAGTTCTATTTATTAACACTAATACCTCGACGACGTGTTTCCCAGCAGCTGCTCCATTTTCTTTTTAATAAATACACCTGCTGTTTTATACGTAATTTATATGTAATGTAACATTTACCGATATGGTTTTGTAACGAAGTAATAAATTTTTAATTCTCAATAAAAGCTGAAATCTATTCCAATTACATTTTACAATTTTGACCGGTGAAAAATTTAAATTATTAATAGCTCAATATACGCGACTTTACAAACGGACTGTCCGGGAAGACGAACTCGTTTTAGAAACGGAATATTTATTCAATAAATGTAAAACCCACACGAGAACCTTCATATAATCTCAAGTTATTATTTAACTTTCGGAAGAGTTTTTGTAATTTCTCTGAAAATAAAATACTTTCGAGCGTAGGGAATTCAAAAATAAAAAACTTAAAGAAATACATTTACATATACTAATGACGTCGTTGTTCGCCAGAGGTAATGCGGAAAACCATCATGAAACACGTAACGGAAGTTGTAATAAAAATTGCAAACCGTAAATAGCTTTTTTCTTTATTACGATCGTTTAAAAAACAATATTTAATAACTTACAACAAGTTTTAAAATATCAAAATTTAAATACCTAAAATTATAATTAAAATAAATAGAAGATATACATACATTTTTATTATTAATAACTAGTTGAAAATTTACAAGCTTTTGTTTTGTAGACAAAAAACAAAAAAAAAAGGGGGGGGTGTCAAACGTAGTCATGGGTGATTCGGAAATATTTTAACAATCGAGATAATCGTAATCGGACAAAATAATAATCGAATTAACTGCGGACTAGAAATTTTCCTCGATTGTCGTAGACGCACACGTATTATATGTTATCCGAGTGAGATTGTTAACGATGCATTGATAAAAGTCACAGCGATTTGCGAGTTCAGTTGGTCGAAGTGTTCTTAAGCACCGAAAGAAAATGCGAGTTCGAATAAAAACTCAAATGGAGCTACACTTATGAATTCTAGGAACAATTATAAAGATTGCGGAATATTCATTTACCTTTCAAAAGTAAATTTCGTTAAAATGCAATTAACGACTCTACCTACAGACATAATGACACTTTTCTCGCCATAATTCACCACCAATTACGATTAGAATCTTTAAAAGTACATATGGAAAAATAGAAAAAGAAAACAAATTGAATTTCTCTTTTTTCTTCTCTCAGCCATTTGTATCACTAGGATCACTCAAAAGGTCAAATATACCATGCATTTTTAAGACCACCTACAGTGGTAGGAATGATAAAATGACAACGAAAATGATCCACGTATCGTGCAGCTTCAGTAAATTAGCCAACTATCATAATTACGTAGTTTTATCGTGTTGTGTGCGTTACGTGAGTTGTATAATAGCCCTATCAATTAAAAACAATTTATCACTAATCATGTAAAGGTTGCAGCCTGTCAAAATTATTAGAAATCTAAAAATCCCGTATATAAATCTAATTATTATAAAGAAAGCTTATTTCAGTACTATAAATGGAAAAGAAAAGAAAACCTAAATATTTCAAACATTCATTTAAGGTGAAATTTATATTATAAAAGCTGCTTACAAAAAAAAACAGGCTTATACGATAGAGAAAATTAGGGTGATTACTAGAGCACTACAGTGCTACTTACTATCAGTATTTTTAGAATATAATTACACGAATTAATAGTAACAAAAAAAAAAAAAAAAACAACCAAGAAGGTAATTAAAGCCACGAAGAAAATTAGTTCAAAATATAATCAAATTAATAGAGATCCGGAAAAATATATATATTAAAAAAACAAAACAACAACATATTCAATATTAGCAAATTGTATATTCATGGTGGCAAATTTAAAATATCACTTCAAAACGATATATTATATTGGGAATGCTCCTAGGTGTTTTTGTTTTTATTAAATTCACAGGGATGCCACGACAGTCTCTAATACGGTGGATGAATATTTAAGTATTTGATTATTTTTATTATAAATAGAAAATTTCGTTATTTTTTGAAAGTTATATTATTAAGATTTCTACACTGATCTTTCTTTATCGACCTGCCGCAGAAATGGCATACAATAAATTTACAAAAATGAATACTAAAACGAACGAATAAAAAATATAAATTGTACGTATCACACTATTTGCCGACGGTAGAACAAGAACGTAATGAATGCAGTCTCCAAATCTTCGATCGGTCGGTAATTACGTTGAAGAAGATGCAGGAAACAATTTCGACGCGACTTTACGTCAATCTTAATTTACTTTTAACTAATTTCTACCACGTTAACAAATATCGACCGTACCGGCGATTTCACTATGTCGTTTAATTTCGTTAAGGCGATTCGCACACAAAACCGGAAAAGGGCGATTTCTTCCAGCAGATCTTTTCTTAAAAAACAATGACCACTTCACGATGCCTGTTCCGCGACATCGCTTTTTTCCGTGTCTCCTCAAATCTTTCCTTTTTCCTCGCCGCACCCAATCGCCGTCAATTATTCTTAATAGGGTGGGCATTTCTCCAGTTACCGCGTGACGATGCATTCAACCCCCGACCGACAAACAGAATTTCAATCATGTACACATTCTTACTCGCACCACGTTTTCGATAATTTCTATATTTATTTTATTTTATTTATTCCCATTCTGTATAATATAATGTATCCATTACACACTGTAATGGACACATTACAATATATTAATTACAACGTAATTCTTAGGCAACCCCCTATTCGAAAAAATTTCTCAATTTTATGTAACGAAAAAATGTCTTAATTTTATATAATGAAAGTTAAATGTTAGAATAGGATTTTTGTGGTTATGTTATTTTTTTTTGTGTTGATGCCAGTATAAATTACGTTGTAAATTTTGATCATTTTATACAAAGTATAGAAGAGAAAGAGACAGAAATGAAAGCAAGAGGGGTCAAGTAGCACGGCCCCTTGCGAGGCCAAAATGGTCGAGTTAATATATATATATATATATATATATATATATATATATATAAACTCGGCCCTTCGGGAGTCGAAAGGGGGCAAGGCCCCCTTTGTCACTTTTACCGCCAAGTCTAGTTCTTCTATAATTCTTATAGAAAAGTAAACTTCTTTATTGGCTAAGCCGATCAATAAAATTTTTTCGTTACATAAAATTGTGACATTTTTTTGGAACAAATTTTGTGACAGGACACTTTTTCTGATAACCCCCGGCGTAAAAATGGCGTAGCCATTAATATATATATACATATTTTCTCTCATCGTTCCTTTTCCAACTATTTGATTATCTCCGATTCCGTAAGTGCTTTCCAACCTATTTCCTTTCATTTCCCCACTCACTCCTGCGATTTTATCATTCTTCGTATTCAATTCTCGCTCTCTATTTTATCTATGTCGTTTGCTTTGGCTTTTCAGCCACGTGAGCATTGAGGGTAATGAGATGGTAGATTCCTTGGTTCAGGTTGCTCCATCGTCCAGCCTATATTTCAATAAAATTCCTGCTTCCAACGTGCTTCCCCCGTGGTTAAAATTTCATATTAGATTCTGGTTAAATATTTCTTCTTTTCCTAACAGTTTTACCTTCTAACTATCCATCCAGCCAAATCTCCCTAACCACTCCTGGTTCCTATAATTTCCTATTCTACGGCATTCTATTGTCGTGTCTATTATTCGTTTACGCCTTACGCGATTACACGTTTTCATTTCCGCCTAACACCCGCTCTTAACTGTCATCTTCATCCTAATCTCGAAACTGTTTGTGATCCCAATCATATCTTCTTCTAATATCCATTCTTCTCGTCTAAATGTACTATTCTACATTCTAATTTGTTGTCCCTTGAGTTTCCTGGTCCGTCTTGCATCTCATACATCCTGTCACTTCCCTTCCAGTCTATTATTACAGTTTTTTTGGTTTCATTTTTTCCATTTTGGTAATTTCCGAGTCAGTATTTAACTGACCCTTTTCTTTTTTGCCGCTGCTGGGCGGAGATCCCGCTGGCGTATCCGGAAAAAAAAGCAAAAAATCCTAAACATCGAACGGTAATAAATTTCTTTTTATTTTACTTTTGAACGAAGGTTTGCTAATAACCAGATAAATTACATTATAACGTTTTTTAACAGTTAAAAACTGAAAATCGATTAGACAACTACTAAACTAGTGAGTTTAATATTTTGCGTATTTTCTAATACTATTATTTTAGTTATACATCACATCGGGAGTATGTAATGGAAAAAAAAATAAAAATCATCACATGCTGAATTACAGATTACTATTAGGATTCCGCACGCATATAATGTACGGAATCCTAATAAGATGGTTCCGGAAACGGCAAAAATATCAAATAAAAATCAATAACTCACGAACGGTTCTACCTGTAAACTTCAAAATTGGATCATAAATTACAATTAAAATTTTATCTTTAAGACAATCTATAACTTTAAACTAACCCATTACCCTCGGAACCAAAAAAAAACAACAAAAAAACGTCAATATTAAAACGACCTCAAAAATCACCCTTAAAAAGTCCATAACTCGTCACCTGATAATTCTTTAAAGGTGAAATTCAAAATATAAAACAAAATGCCTTTCATAAAATCAAAAAATTACGGTTAAAAAAGAAAACAGCAAAAAAAATGGACATTCACGTAAGCAATAGCTCGAGTAAAAAATTTAAGGAAACCAAAACGTATCTCAAATATATGCCTAAAGGACTACTTTATAGGAAAACTATAGTCGAGCTTACAACTTTATATTTAAACCGTGGCGGCGCCGAAAGCTCGAAAGTTTTGAAAACAATATTTTTTCTTCCGGTCATATGATATATCGATGGAAAGATCGCTATTTGTTGAGGACAAGCCCGTATTTTATTTCCTTTACGAAACTTACGAAATTGACGAAAAGTACAAAAAGCGAAAAAAATGACGTGTAGCCCTCCCTTACGGCGCAGATATTATAGCTAAAAATTTTGAACGCCGGTATAATTTTCTAGTTTGGAATATTCAGGTTTCTGATTTTAAAATTAGATCCTTAGGGTGGCGAAAGCTTAATATTTTTGAAAAAATTTTTTTTTCCCGGTTATGTGATTTATTGTTGAAAAGTTGTTGGGAATGAAACCGTATTTTTATTCCTTAACGAAACCTTCGAAATTATCGAAAAGTCGAAACCAAAAGATGTGTCTCTTCTCCTTTATGACGCGAAAAATCATCATACTTGGCCGAACTTGTTTCGGTCTTCAGATAATGTTCCGAATCGTGTGTTTTATAATATTTGAGTTCTTTTAGGCTTATCTTTAACTAGTCTCTTGTAAAATTTCTCAGCAAGTCAAAATATAAACATTTTTTGAGTGAGATATTAATTTTTTTAATAATTGATACTTTTTTTCATCGATTTATTTTTCTAAAATTATCAACTAAATACAACGTCCCTCATTTCAGAACAGTCAACAGCTACAAACATGTCCCAGCTCTACATGTTAATATTCTGGAAGAATGTGCTGGATTGTATGGTGCAAACTTGTCCAGCACCGGTAAAAGATAGACGCACCAAATTCTGTGATACACGATGCGTAACTAAATATGTCTTCAACATCAAAGTGTTCAATGGAAAATTAATCATCAATCAAAGTAATGTGCGACATTACTATGATTATAGATTACTATGGACACACATATTTCATCACGAAGCGACTATTTTTACAACAAGCTACCTGTGATAAACTCGTAGTTTTGCTTGCTTCCTCTTTTACGTGTAATCAATGATTTGAGAACTGTCCCAAAATTCGCTCAATGGTCTCCCAAATTAGCCCAGTTAAGCAGAAAAAACAAATTAACGTACATGAATGTAAATCCAAGCTACTAAGCGGTTTACATAAAATCATTAAATAATTAAGACGCAACAAAATATGGAATAAATCGATTAAACTCGCTGTTACATCACATTGCAGTCGGGTTTAATGCAACAAACGCATTTCTTCACACATCGCTATCTCTACCAAACGATAACACTTTATTGGGTCAAAAGAAGGTGGACAGGTTAATGGAATACAATTGCAGTGAAAGTTTACATTAATCCGCTAGAATCGGAACGTGTTCACAATTAATAAGCAATAATATGGGAGAGTTATTACGCAAAACGTTTTAAGGGTATTACAAGCAGTGGGCAGATTGTTAAGATTAACCTATTGTCATCGTTTTTAAAAAGAAGTCACACCTATAATTTACATAGTAACATTATTTGTCCAGAGTTTAAAACAATTTTCGCCTGCAGCTATAGGTTGTGCAACAAAAAATACCGCATTCGATCGAAATCAGCGACATTTTTCTCAAAGCACCCCTTTCCTGCATTTTAAGGTTATTTTCGGTAATTTAGATTAAAAATAAGCAATTGTACAAACTATTTGCACGCTTTTTGGCCTCTATAGGTAGAATTTCTCGATGTATCGTTTCATTGTTTACACTCCAGCTAACGTTAACCGTTGTTCTTGAAATCTTATTCTGAAATTATTGGATTATTTTAGTGTTTCTTTTATAGTGCATTCCCACAATTGTCAACTACTTATATTGCACATACGTTTTTCCTCTAAAGATAACTGTGAATACCCATTAACCAGGGGCGGATCCAGAAAGACACAGGGGAGTATAAAAAATACGTGGAGGGGAGAGGCGAATTATATAATTACGTAAAATCTTCTACGGTAGGCAGTAAATTTGAGAAATACTTTTTGTTTCATAAAGAAAATCAAATAGCGACCTTTAGAGAAATTTAAAAATGTTTTAAAAATACATAACTATTACCATTTATAATTTAACTATTGTCTTATATTTAGGGGTGAAAAATAAAACGAAATTATAAAATTATACCTTAAATATATGGTAGTTTAGAAATAGTAAGATAGAATTTTTATTAGATTTTACTTCTTTTTTATTTTTGTTAGTAATCCGATCCGAATTCTCTTTATTCGTGAGCAAGTAAAAAATATATATATATTTTTCATTGAACTATTTTTAATTAAAATTACAAACTAAAAATTAAAAATAAATAAAAATGGCAAAAGATCGACGACAGTTGTGTTTAAAATAGAATGAAGAAGAAACATTAATAGTTTTACTAGAAAATAGTATTAAATATTAATTATTAAAATCCGTGGGTAAAATTCATACAAATCTTTTATAGAATAAATTAAGTTTCTCTATTATAACAAATTTTTTCATAGAAAATGCCCACTCCCGGATCCGCAACTGCCATTAACCATTTCACGTTCCTCATTTTCAAATTCAATTCGCTATATTTTATGTCTATATGCTGTGTCAGTTAAGTAACTATTCAGACATTTAACCTTTGTTTTCTTCGGAACCACTTTGACTGTTTATTATAATGTTATCAGATGTTACAGATATATTATTTAATCTTCCGAGTAGAATCTCGGTAGTTATAATGGAGTAAATTTTTTTTGACGAGCATCGAAAAAACTGAACAATTAATCGCTGAAAAAGCCGATCAGTTCTAAATCAAGCGAAAAACTTAAAATTATTGGGCTCCATAAAAATTTTAAAACATTATTTACCAAAACAAAACAAAAACATTTAATAGAGCTGAAATAATCGATCAAAAACCCGTTTCTGTAAGGAAAATAAACTAAAATCGTTAAAATTATATATATTTCTTTTTTTTTTTTTTTAAGTGAATAATTATATACAAATGTCATGTAATGATTCAACTTTGTTGATGGGTTTTTGAGTGGTGCGATAACGTCCTTTCGTGCGTATGTTTAAAACTGATTAGAAGTTATCGCGGTCATCGTCAACGCAATTCATTTCTTTCTTCATTTTATACATTGTTTCCTGGCACACACTTCATCTACACACACCTCATACAACACATCGTTGCGGACCCTGCTATACACCGTCTATTGTATTTAGATATAAATGGAGAAACAAGAATTCCGATACTTCAGACACATCAAAAGTACCGTCTGCGAATATCAAATCTAACACCAACATGTATACATAGGTTTATTTGAAAATGCTCAAAACGTTAACCTACACCCGAGTCCCAAACTATGCAGAAAAGTTATTACTAGCAAAAGGGCGGCGTCCCCAAATTTAATAATAAAATAAAAACATTAAAGGGATTGGGAATGTTAGAAAATAGACAATCGTATTATTTCATGTATTATTATTTTGTAGTATTTATTATGGGATTATAATTTAAATATTTAATTACTTAATTTGTTTTCCTTGAACCTATTAATAGGTAATTTTAATATTAAAGTACTTCAGTGGAGTGGCATTTTTTCCAATTTAGGTGGTTTTGAAATTTTTGTAGCGAACAATGAATCGGATATTTTATTATTAGAAGAAACTCGGTTGTTTACTCGGAAACAGTTTAATTTAGATAATTACCGCTGTTACCACCGTGATAAGGAGGGTACAGCTATGGCCGAGTTGCTATTTTAAATAAAAGTGGAATCAAACACACTCCGGTACTTCTGGATTTGGTTACTTACAATAATAGTGAGAGATCTCTAAGGTAGTTTGTATTCGTGTAAGTTTCGATAAATGCTCTTGTTCTTTTATCACTTATCATTTTCCACCGGGACACATTATGGAGTCAAAGGTATTCTTAGACGCATTAAAGAATTTACAACACCTACTCTTAAATTTTATGCGACAATTTTAATGCTTTAAACGCCAGCTGGAGCTGTAGTCATAATGACAGGAAAGGAATTGCAATGGCAGATATTCTTTGCAAACTCGAATATGTGTTTATCGAACGATGATTCCTGGACCGGAATTGGATACACGTCACATTCACCTAACGATACGGATTCTCCTGAAATTTACTTTGATTGTGCTTGGACTCTTCATCCCATCCCCTTAAGTAGCGACCACCTCGCCATCTTAATTGAAATTAGTCTTGATGATATGGGTGCAAATGTAAAGTATTTAACACGAAGCAGAATTATTTCAGGAAACGTTGGAGATAGTTGAAAAGGGTGTTTGGTCGTATAAGTTTAGTGCCTTGATAGAGCAAGAAATAATTAGTGTAGGCATAACGACGTTTAGAAAATTGCAGGGTGTTTTTGAACTGTTCAACTTCATTTTAAAACAGGCTTTCCCGATTCGCTATCGAAGTAAAAAATCTCCGGCACCGTGATGGAACACTGAGTGTCAGAATAAAGAAAAAGAACAAAAGGGCGCGTTAAATCCTCCATTACAGATGATTGCTGGTTTGACGGAATTTCACTAAATCAGGTCTCTCCTACTGACGCGCCTTCTTTGGCAGAAACCGAGAAAATAAGCTACTAAAACGGTCAACAGACTCTCTTTCTAAAGTAGTCCCACATCGGTAGAGGAAATGTTCTTACCTCTAAGAAAAACAATAAAAAGGATTCTTTCCCAGGCTTATACAGAATATCACATACGAAAGGTTTTAAATAATTAGGATGATATTGTAAATGAAACTTTAGTTAAAATTTTTATAATTAGCTGTTGTTGATAACTCTGTTATACCTTTGGTCTGGTATTCGTGATTTTGCCAATGTTAAAAACCTGGGAAGAAGCCTCCAAATAGTAAAACTTTTTGCAGGTTTATTTCTCTGATCTCGTGTCTTAGAGGGGTTTTTAAGACGGTGATTATAGGCCGGTTAGGTGGACGGAAAACTTAAGGATTTTTTCAAACTTCACATTTGATTTCAGGCCGAGATTGAGTACCCTCGACTGCATTATTGTCCACTTAGTAAAAGAAGCCCACAATTCCTTTTTTCGATAGTAAGGAGGCTTTCCATATCAGTACATTATGTAAGAAACCGGTTACACTTGGAATTCCGATTTCGCTGGCGAAGTATATTTGTAAATTTCATTCAAAAAAAATGTTGCATATTAAAAACCCGGGGTTACTAGGGAATGCGGGACTGCCTATACTGACTCGAGAATCCGTCCTAAGAGTCCGGTTTTATTTGTTTAGTTTCAAGTACCAGGTAGCTCGCATATACCGTCCTACAAACATTAAGTCCGCATATATGTAATACAAAGAAGAAAAAAAGGGAAAAAAAGAAAACAGGAGCATACAGTTAATCTGCGCAGTAAATGTTTTAATAACATTCGGCCGAACATCTCACCCAATAAATCTGCATCTGTTATTTTTACTTTCCACATATAATAGTGTGGAAAGAAATTGTGTTTTAAATAATGTAGCTATTCCGATGTTGTTTTTTACTGGGCGAGAAACTTAGGATCCCTACACTTGAACCGTCGTGTCTCACGTGGAAGACATGAAAATACTCTATATATGGTGGTCAAAGTATGCATGCGGTTAACCGCAAAGAAAGGTCTTGAGTCACACAACTGTTCGGATCCGGTAATTCTGGAATTGTTGTGTAAAGCTATAAAAATTCGTTCTAGACTGGATTATGAGTTCGGCTTCAAAGTCCAACCTCAAGAAACTAGATAGTTTGAATAACATAAGTATCACACACATAATAGGGAATAATATTAGAGGTCTGCACCCATTCCTTGCAAAAGGAAACGAATATTCCTCTATAAAGTACGTATTTGTTAGTTCGTACAAAACAAATTTCCTACAGTTAAAGATAAACATAGTATTATTCCCCGGATGTAATCAAACTCACCTTCCTTCCAGCATGGTAAACGATTATTTGAATTGAAAATCGACGAAAAATTTTCGAATTACACCGAAATCTTTTTACAGATGGTTCTAAGTCGAGGTTAAATAAGAGCCTGGTAGGCGCGGCGTTTGTCATACATCGGAGTGGTCGGAAAAAAAAAACAAACAAACCAGCGTATTAAATAGATCCGATAACTTTTAAGAAACACCTTTTTCTGATTTCTTTAAAGCGGAAAATTACTCATTACCCGTTGCTTTGGTCAATCCATACGACTTACTTACCAGAGAGTGTACGCAATCAACCATCTAAACTGTGCGTTGCACGTGGATATCAAAATTTTTCGAATATTCCACTATACAACGCTGCACAATTATTCGTACTATTTTAAGTGCCTATTTTAAAACGCCGATACTAACGACGCGCTACCTCGATCAATTCAGTCCTGATAAAATTCTGATTCTGCGGGGTAACCGAATGCAAACTTTTTAAAATAAAATATAATCTCGCCGCACACACCAAAAAAAAAAAAAAAAGAAAAAAAAAGGGGAACACTTTAAAATTTATACGCGTAATACTTGGATAAAAATTGCGTACGTATATATGTAGGGGAGGGAAAATGTTTATAAGCGGAAATGATTATAAAAATGTGTCAATTCGCTGTCATTTCAGACGAAACATAATAAAAATTAAACGCGATACATCTGAGCAGCAAGCAGCGGGTGACGGTAGCCTCCAAGTAGGTAGAAGAACAATTCGGAATTTTAGCCGCGCACCGGGACACAGCATCCGGCGAGCGAGTGGAAAATTCGATGGCTCTACGGTTTCGCGAAAGATATTTTAGGCCTGAGGAAACGAATTTTCTTTTATTCCTTTTTAAAATGCGCCATCACTGTCGTGTCGTTCGTTCAGCGCGGCAAGCTGCCCGACCGCTACGAACGCCTCGTATTAGTTGATCGATCGATAAAGCCGTTCACACGCCGAAGCAACGGCCGCGTCCAGACGCGCATTTACGTCAGCGCGCGCGACTTTGCCGCTCAGAAGGCTGGAAAGGTCGGAAAACTGATGCGGAAGCGCCAGAGATGACAGCGGGGCAGGTAAGGACGAAGAGTGTGTTCGCGCCGTTATTGACAAAGGAAAAGCGAAAAAAAACCACGACCAGCAGCAGCAGCAGCAGCCGCGCGATGGATAACGTCTTCTTAGAAGCGGTCGCAACGGCACAGAACGTGCGCATGCGCTACCATAAAATGCGGAACACGTCAACGGCTGCTGTAGCGTCGCGTCTGGCAGCCATACACGCCTAGTTGTCTCGCAGTAGCGTAACAATGATGATACTGATAACGGACGGCGATGTAGCGGTAGAAAAACGGGAAAGGATGCGGCGCCGATAAGGAAAACAGACGACAACTAAGGCGTGGCACTTTAGAAGATGTGCACAAAAGGGGACACCAACGGCACTAGCGCCGCCACCAGCGAAAACGCAACGTGTAGTCGCCGTCAGGGGGAAAATACCCGAGGAGACCGACACTTGCCGGTCAGCAGCAAGTGCCCTTTGGCAGAACAAGCGGCCAGATTAAAACCTTCCTCAGAACGAATTATAATAATACTACGACGATAAGGTAAATTCTCGGAAAAATTTAACCCCCGGCGCCAGAGAAATTGTCGACATACTTGTACTACTACTATCGATGCGATTAATCGAAAAACTCGCTCAAATCAACGCATACTCCGTCGTTTTCATACTCGTTTTCTATGTTTCAGAGTGTTGCTAACGATCGTCTATAGTACTCTAGCGTGTGTCGGCAATTTCACCTCTTTCAAATGGATGAGAAAAATTCCAAATTTACTCTGGTGTTCTTTACAGATCTCGTCCGCTCTAGTTTTATCTCCTTTGCCTAGCGTGGCGGAAGTGCGTCAGTAAATATTAGAAATGTTAACAGGTTTATTGGTCACGGTCTCGCATTATTTCGGTCGCAGTCCGTTTTCCGGTGCATCAGTCAGTCAGACTGTGTGCACACAGATCAGTTCTCGGTTTTTAGTTTTTAGTGAGCGATGCTTACAGAAAAAACGAAAAGAAAAAAAACTAAATTACCAAACATTTCGGATGAAGAACAGGAAAAGTAGGAAAATGTGGAAACACATCTGTGATGATAAAGCGTGGAAGAAAAGAAAAAGCGAAGGAAAATTTTGGTAAATTTATTTGAAAAACTGATGAAACAAGGTGTTCTTCGGATAGGTCGAGTGCAGCTTTGATAAAATATAAACGAAAACATTTCAATCAAACTCTCATTTTGAAAGTGTAAAAATACGTCTTCCGGTTTCCGTCCGCAGTAAGAAAAATTTCGTTTTGAACGAAATTAAGAATGACCGAACGCGACTGATGAGTGTACCCAGAGTTGTACAGGAGTAGAAATGACGATGTATTTTTTCGTATTTAATTTAGTAATTTTCTGGTAATGTGTAAATATGCCGTATCGATTTAAACAAGCAGTAGACTGTATTTTTTTTATTATTTTTTATTAATTATTATTTTTTACGATCTTTACTCAGAAGCGGTAGAGAAAGAAAGAAGTATTGATGAAATTTTAACTTTGGGGGGGGGGGCAAGATACACAGTTAACAAACACAACAGGAATTAGACAAAGGACACGAAATATCTTAATACTGAAGCGTTATTATTAAAACCACTTCGACATATTAAGCAGTGATGTTCGGCCAGGAGGTTTTCTCATTTAGTAAGAGAAAGAGAAAAAATGTTTGTTTTTCTAGTAGATTACAAATTTGGCGGAATCTAAATATCAACGCGCAAAATAATGTTATGGACACATATTTCGGACAGAAGGGAGATTAAAGTGGCCACGGTATCGCGAGATGTCCTTCCGGTCGCAGATGAACAGAGATATTCGCAGTTCCTACTGATAACATTTAATCGGATTCCCTACTTGCACATAACGAATGGCGCACACATTTAAGGTGTGTCTTCAGCGACGAACCGTATCACATCATTTCGGTTATATTTATGAAAAAAAGCTATTCTATATCGGCCGTCATAACCAGAGATCGTTTCTCCATTCATTCATCACCCCTCAAAATTTTTACTTATTTGTATTTTCAGGTCTCTCTATTAGACATATAAATATTATAATTTCGAAATCATCACGCAAAACACATTTTTCAAGAGAAAAAAAACGTTAATCTCTACACCTATGCGAAGATAATGAAAACAGAAACACCCTAATGTAAAGAATGAAGTTTCATCGCTGCATTGTCTCAGGCTAGAGATCGAGTTCTGTGTTGTGGTCAGTATGAACAAGTGATATATAGCAAAAACGCAGGGGTAATTTTTCATTTCCGATACAATTCAAACTAGGGGACATACGATTGCACTGGAGTCATTCTCAAACGAACATTTTTGTCAGGCAACTTGTTATTAAAAAAAAAAATCTGCGCTCATTTGCAGTTCTCAGAAACGCATTTATAAATTGCAAAATTCAAATTGTGAACTGAGAATCTCACTCGTGTCAAATACCGATGAGGTAGTTATGAAGCGGAATGCTCCCCGGGTGTTTCAGTAAGATCTAAACATTCGCAAAATACTGTAAAGAATTGCCGCTGCTTTTCGAAAGGCTCAGCTAATTCTGACATCTTATGAAACACATTCAACTGCTTTCGTTCGAGGAAGCTCGGTAAATTCTTAATTTAATAAGCAAAGTCTATCTACACGGTCGATTTTAAACACGCGATATAAGCTGATTTCTGCTTTTAAGTTTCAAATTAAATTCATTGAGCTGAACGACCATAATACCAGTTTTAAAAAAGACAGCTCTTCCTCAAGGAAATTTAAACTTTGTAACACTTTTCCCGAAACTCTCTTTAATGTTACGAACTTGTCTAAAAATAGCGAATTTCATTTCTAAATGCGAAAAATCGTTGTAGGCTATTTCCGCACTAAGCCTCCTGACGCACTTGGCTGTATTAAGTTCTATTCTGTTTCCATTAAAAAAAAAAAAAAAAAAAAACTCGCCCAACTTCCGCGAAAAAAAGTACTCTGTGTTTCCGTCGCTGGCACTACACATTGACATATGTAACTCTACATTACCGCAGAGTTCTCAAAATCTGATTCTAAATAAATTTCATAAAAACGTTCGATGAATGATACGAAGCGAATCACCTCCTTCCATCCTAAGAATAACCAATGATTTTTCCCCTGCCATAGCAGCATTGGCTACTGCGGCAAAACAATTATCGGATTTATTTAATAACGTTGCAGATACCAGCCCTATCTCTTATAGGGTTACATGCAGAGAACCGTGTGTTAAGTAATATTTGTCGCGCCGTGAAGATCGGTAGCATATATTAAAATATTTTAACATACACCTATTTTTTCATTGCGCAGACAAAGCGGAAAATATTACACAACAATTTTCATCAAAATTCAGCAAAAATTAAACTTCTCGTACCGATAATTCTCCGTTTGGCTATTGAAAAATTAGTACCGATTTAAATTTTTCCGTCCTATTAATGTCTCTAAACACATTTCTTCATCACTTGTCACCAGTGAAAGACTACTTTGTTTCTTTCGCGCCACGTAGTATGACCATTGTGTAAAACACACGGTTGGATGCATTTAATTCACTAGTGAACATGCCAATTCGCTATTTCAACTTCTTTAAATACGCTACATTAAAACTCCTCCAGATTCCCCTTGAATCTCTTCGAAATTTTACGAAGCGATGCGCATTTTGCGAACACGTAACATTGAACAACTTCTCATTATTAAACCCCCTTCTTTCGTTATTAAATAATCATTCTCTTCCAAAATACTCTTGATAAGTTCTATTCTCGCCTCTGATTTTACGTTTCGCCGAATTCATTTTGAAGTCACGAGCAGAACAAACCGACACACTACGACATAATAAACACCGCGACGCTATTATAAATGCCAATGGCGTAATTCATCGGTGAAAAAGTAAAAAACGGAACAAAACACACAAGCTAAACCTATAAACAGAAAATTGAAATATAAATAATTAACATAAACATAACATGAAAACCCGTATTATTTTCAAAACTTCGCATACTAGACTCTGGATGCACAGGTTTACTTAATTAGGTGAGCGCTAACTTAAGTGGAATTTGAATTGCTCTTACAGCTGAAATAATGAAATAAAACCCTACATTCCGAATGTCGCAATAGAGAGAGAAAAAAAAGAAAGAAAGAAAAAAAAAACAATTTTCACCGCACCAGCCGTCGAAATTGTGACAATCGCTCTTTTTATTACATTACATGTGTTGCTAAACTAATCTAATTTGTGAAAAAAATACTAGCACCGGGTAAACCTAATTCCTAAAATTTTATTCGGTTTATCGGTACTGTCACATTTTAAGCCTTTAAATCAGATATGCGTGATGTGTCAACATAATAAAAATGAAATGTAAAAAAGTTACCGGCGAAAAAAAATTGCCAGGTCATTTCTTAGACAACGCGTTGGCCTAGCACGCTCCTATTATATATCCGACCACATCTCCCGGTGAAATAAATGGAACAGTTTAATATTCTATATTTCATGAAAAATGATTAAAGAACGAAAAAAGCACTGCTCCTGGTACTTTACGTTAATGTAACGATAGAGAGAGAGAGAGAGAGAGAGAGAGAGAGAGAGAGAGAGAGAGAGAGAGAGAGAGAGAGAGAGAGAGAAGGGGGGGGGGGATATTACGACGTTCAATTAATTAAATCAATATTATTCAGGAAAAATCTAAATAGAGCATATAACAAATTCTAACAACAAAAAACTTTAATAAATTCTGAAATTTTAAAAACTCCAGACTAATTTCAGATTAATCAAACAGCGGTATATCATAATACAGCATTAATCATATACAGTGTGAATATAGCTTTTAATCTGAAACTAGTCGATGTTTTTTAGATTTTTTTTTTTTTTTTAGCGGCACACACGGCTAACGAGGAAAGAGAAACTTACTATGAACCGAAAATTCGAATTTGTGTCGGAACACCGAAAAAGTATCCGCAAGGGGTGCAAATATAAGCGAGAATGTCCACCGGCAATTCAGATTAACTTAAAAACCGATGATGTAATATGGTTAGCGTGGAAGTGCAGTCGTCTCTGGATGGAGCTGTTCGGATCAAGTTTTGCGAGTTTACTAGCAGTGAAATGCATGGCATTACATTGGCCATCTGCGAAAATAGTCTCAGATGCAGTCGAAATTCACGCTATTCTACGAAGTAATGAATCCACCCAACTGGCCCCAATGGTACTGATGCGATGATAAACTTGCCGGATATAAAGTTTTTCATGTTTCTTACTATTTTTCTTTTATCCGTTTTTCGGCGAAAAGTTCATTTGAATAGAGTCGTCTTCGTTAGTTTCAGGTTAATGATGGAAAAAAACCAAATGATTTTACGCATATAATACGACGTAATTAAAACTACTTTATACGAGGAGGAACATAAAAAGGTTGCGTGTAATATATTTCGATGCGTTTTATAAAATTTCATTAGTCTGTAAAAATATGTGAGTAATGAGGGCACAGACTTCTAGAAAAACGAATAATAGGAAGAAAAAAAAGGGGTAAAAAAACGTTAATAATGTACAAGGGGGATTGATTTTAAGCGAAAAATGTTATGTCTAAAAATCATTTTTTTGCAGCCTTATTGAAAGGAAACTTATAAAAACGTAATTTTAAATATGAAAAAAAAAAGAAAAAAAAGAAAAAAACTATTCTACACGAGTAGTTTTACGTATGGTGCACATATAAATTACAACAAAAAAGCTGGCCAAAAGGTAATCCGCCAAATCATTAAAAAATACAATAAATAAATTACAACGAATTTTTAAGGCTCATTACACGCGACAAAAGTAAAGATGTGCACACATGTAACACAACCCTATACATATATAGTTATAATTGTACGGTGAACAAATTAGACTATCTCGATCAATTCACCAGCGCCGTATTTACTTTGTAACATTCTAACCGTCATCAGACAGTTATTATAGTTAATTTGAATGATTTAATAATCCTCACCGACACTCTAACTACGACGTCATTACAGAATTAAGCACATCTCGAACAAAATTTCAGCAGAACATGAATATAATCTTCTTTCACACTTCGTTTGTTCTCGCAATTATCACGGTAGCGGTTTTTCGGATACAACCGGTAATCCAATGCTAAAGCAGCAAACACACACATTCGAACACCATAAGCGTGCAATTAACATCTATCGACATCGCTGAACATTTGAATGACATTTAGGAGTGCGTGTAGAATTGTTCAAAATTTCTAACTATAATACTCACGCCTCAAAGCCAAACACGCATTGCTTTTCGCGATTTTTTGAACTTTTTGCCAATTTCGAACGTTTCGTTAAGGAAATGAAATACGGGTTCGTTTGCGGCAAACAGAGCGATCTTTCCATCGATACATCACATGCCCGGAAAGATAAATGTTTTTTTTCAAAAATTTCGAGCTTTCGGCACCCCGAGGGCTTGAGAATATAAAGTTATAAGTTCGGCTATATTTTCCTTATAAAGTGGTTCTTTTTTTCATACGTCTGAAATACGTTTTGATTTTCTCAGCTTCTTACGTGAATATCCTCTTTTTTTTTCTTCTATTTTTGACCCAAAAATACGTAGAGGGGGGTTCAATAGTTTTTTAACCGTAATTTTCTGATTTCACGAAAGAGCTTTTGCGTTTTTTTTTTTTTTCTTATATTAAGAATTTCATTTTTAAAGAGTTATCTGATAATGCATGAAATTTTTAAGGATGATTTTTGCGGTCATTTTACATCTCATATTATATACTTACGGTCCAGGATAATATGGTTTTAAAGAGAATTTTAACTGTAATTTGTGACCTCATTTTGAAGTTTATAAGTCAAAACCGTTCGCGAGTTATTGATTTTTACTTGATATTTTTGCCCTTTCTGAACCATCTTACTAGGATTCCATACATTACACGTGTACGGAATGCTAAAAATGATAGTCGGAAATTTTTATCCACTGCTTTAACAAGACCTGCAGACTGATACCGGATGAATTCAAAATTAAGATAATCGAAAAAAATTGTTCATCAAAGAACATTATTCGATAATTAATTAATTATTAACACGCTAATTTAAATAAGCCGGTTTTCATTATCGATCAAGTTAACAGATTTAATGGCTACTGAAAAATTTCGGCCCATTGCAACCTAATGATTATCGATATTTCAATAATGTTTAATTAGATAACGCTATTTAATAGAAAATTAATTGATGTGAGTTGAGAACATGTTTAGTTTAATTTGTGTTTTATTCGATATGTTACTTTTCACTCTCATAATGAATCATCATATTTTCGAGTAATTTATTAATAAGTTAAAAATATAAAATCGGCAATTTATACATGCATATACAGACACACACATATATAATAAATATATATATATATATATATATATACATACACTGTAAGCCTTTAAACTGGCATTGATCTTTGTCATATGTTGAGATGTATTACGCATCGGGGAATAATATATTACATGACAGAAACATTTTACGTAAAACATATTTAAAAACAATTTGGATGGGGTTAGAAAAAAAATAAATAAAATATTTAAAAATGAATTACTAACTAAGCAGCAATGCCATTATTTCTGATCGATTTTACTAATCTTCCGCGAATTTAACCACATACACGCTTAAAACATTACATTACGTTTCCTTAAAAATTTACGCGACAACCGAACGCAATTTATACGGGCCTACCAATCAATAAGTCATTTTTAGAGTTACCGCGTATTTATTTTTAATCTTATAATTTTCGCAAACAGCCCTGAGAGTCGGCCAAAAATCCAGCCGTATAGTCTTTTCTTTATGAGAAATCTTAACGCGGCAGGAATAAAACTGTAAAGATCAGAAGTTCTCATGTCGTCATTTACGCGAATTTTTTATAATCATTTTTAAAGAATACAAATAAAGCAAATAATTAGGAAACACATTTGAATTTAACGTCAAAAAAAATTAAGTCGATGCATTTTACTTAGATCTAAAATTTTCATCTGACGAATTTATTCGCAATGTTAATAAAATGTTTAAAGAAAAAACATAAAAAACGCATAAAGAATTTACTGAAATGAGCTCATTATGTTTCCATCTTTCTTCTTTTAATCAATTTAGAATTTATTCGATTTCTTCTTAAAGAAAAATGAAAGCTTATTTAATCAGGAGGTATAGCAATAAAACAATCTTGGCACCGCCGCATTTTTTTTAACGTGTTAATTTAAGAAAATTTCATCGTTTCTACATTACGGGTTGCTGCTACTGCCGATAAACTAGCGAAAAATGTGAACAATAATTTGTAAGAAAATAAATGGCAAAATAAAAACAAAAAACAAACTAAATGTTTGTATACAATATTTCCAACAACAATAAAAAAATTACGGCAGTATGAATTGCAACAAGCGTGAAATAAACTACTTTCATATACGAGACAAATATTACTAAAGAAAGAAAATTAAAATGCACATATTATGATAAAAAAGAAAATTTAAACTATATTTATTTCAATATCATTAATTTATTTATTTTTTTCGGAAAACAAAATTATTTACGTTACAAAATATGGTCCTTTCTCCGTAATTTAATATCATATATACCATGCGTAAGTATCTCCAAAAACATAAACAACTAAAGATGGTGCACAATTCTTGTGTGCAGTTTTAATATTATTTTCCAATTTTGTAGCTTTTCTATTAAATTTTCAACCTGTCAATAAAAATATTCATTACATGGTTGACATAAAAAAGAACAATGACGACGCATTGTTGCGAATTTTAACAAAATCGTCAATGATTTCCATTATGTGTATGTATATATATATATATATATATATATATATATATATATATATATATATACAATCAATCTAAAAAATGATTAAAAATTCAGAACTTTATCTAAATAATTTTCATTTCAATCTATCAAAAATAACAGAAATTTGATTAAAAATTCTCATTTCACTGTATTAATATATATATATGAGTAGTATAATTAAAAAATATGAAGTAAAATCCGTACTTAAAACTGACAGCCTATTGTTACAGAAATGTAAAGCAAGGTCACTTTGAAATCAGGTTCTTCTTATAATGATTATAGTGTAGTAAATACTGTACACTTTTGTTTCCGATTTAATCGTAAGTAAATTTTCAAATAATTTTTTTGAAAAAAGCATAAGCGTTCAGGACTAAACACTTTTACAGTTATGCTCGAACGATTTAACAGAATCCAGTGACCCCAATGTCTGTTTCTTTTAGCGATTGTAACAATGCACAATTGTGCTTTTTAATCCGGGGGGGGGGGGGGGGGGCTATGAAAGAGTTTGTTAACTTTAACACGCAAACTCCCTTTACAAGGTAAATTTATCGTCTTCGATGATATGAATCTTACAATCTAACGCAATCTGATGTAACAATACGACAGAAAAAGAAACAAGTGATTTAACACAGCCTTGAATTACTGCACATGCACCTTGCCATAGAAAAATCGAGATTTTATTAAAACCTAAAGTTCTTTTCCTTTTTCCGCGTCCACACAAATTACAGGCCAAAAATTCTATCGGCGAATTCTGAGAAGTACCGCAACGTTGTCCCAGGCAGAAAGACGAACAAAATTCTAGGAACGGACACTATTATTCACAACGAAAAAAGGTTACACAATTCTACTCCGTTAGACCACATAGCGGCCCGGACATTCTGCCTACACAAAGTACGGAAGAAGTAAATGAGATCAATTGCCCCGAGACTACGCGATAAATCCAGACGACCGGTAATGAACCTAGGAGAACCATAACGCCTTCGCTCGCAGTTGCAGACGATACATTTATTAATGATATGACTTTTTCTTTTTCCAGCTGCTTCTTAGACGATCGCGAGATAAATTAATCGTTTTCAAAATAATTTATTGGCAATTAGGAAATCTTTCTTCCCATTAAGTAATGAAATTCACTTCACTTTTTTTCACGATAGAAACAAATAATACTTAAGCATTAATAAATAGAATAAAAATAATTAAATATCCGACCGAAACATGTATCATAATGCGAGTTAAGTGTCAATCATTTTCCGAAGCTGTGTTAAAATACACAATTTAAAATATCGATTATCAAAAAAGCGGGCATAATATTCCGACATAATTTGAAAGAAACCTCTGATGCGACCGAAAATATGTAACCCATATAAAGTAACTAGATGAAATCCCGAGCTATACTGGTTTCATAATAATTTTCAATTAGATGCGCAGATTAGATTTCTTCTTTCGATCAGCACACGCTGAAGTTTTTTTACAAATCATAGTCCCAGCACACTAACAGTAAAAGTCACTTCACTCGAGGGTAACAATGTTCTCGATATGAAAATGAAAATAAGGCGCATTTACCAGACTTTGCCGATGTCCCATATACCAGTGATTTCAAGTTTTTTTTTGAATCAAGTGAAATAAATGGTAAAATTACCGAGATACAAAAATAAAACAAAAAAATGGACAACGACCACAAACTGGACCAAATGACCGTATATGAACACGATATTGGTTTTTGAACAATTTTCAGTCCAACTTCTATACTCATAACCTCAAGTTTTATAACGTACCACGGAGTAATACACCGCGCGTCATTTTAGAAAAGGAATTCTCCTATAGCTTTCTTTAATGATTATTAGATTTTTCCTTTTGAATATTTCGTATAATTTAATCTCCGGCATGCGCCTTATTCCGTATGCGCTTTAGGAAAAAAATCACGCTCTATTCTACGAACTAATTATAAACCACTGTTCACTATCCCGCTTCCGCGAGATACAAATAATAATCGCTAAAAACGAGGAATCATTCCCTGATATATATTTTAACAAATCCCCAACTTTAATTTGTAAATTATGCGAGCCCATCAAAAGAACCGTAACAATTACGTTAGCTATTTAAAATGCCCTATGTTCAAACTGCAACAATAGAAGCACAGCAAACCGCTACAGCATACATTTATGTTGCATCGGTAAAGAGAGAGCGAGAGAATGCATCGAAACAAACTGTAAGCGGATTCATTTCTAAACTACTCCAGCAGCAAATGGCACATCTGGGACAGTCGAATGGAATTTAATTTCCGCACACTTTAAAGTGAAGTACTCCTTATCATTCAGGTCACTTTGCATAGGTGGTTTTCCCTACCCCCTCCGCAAACTAAAAATTCCATCTACCCGAAATATCTTAATGGTAATCTTTTTAAACTCGAGTACCGAAATAAAATTGAACTTTTAATTATATAGCTGATTTAGCACTTTTAATAATATAAATTTCACGCGTGATAGGCTAAAGAAAACCATTTTTACACGCGGTCGATAAAATACTACTTTGTTGTTAACGAAAATATCATCATTCGTCGCAAAGTAATCCGAAAACTGAAGATTAACAAAGCCCCCTTTTTATCTGAACTCTTTTCTCCCACTATCACTTTCTGTTTTTTCCCCTTATTTTGTAAACCAGCACTCGTTATTATAAAAACAATACATACGTGCCGGCTTGTAATTCGTAACACAATTTACAGATCAATTTTTAAATAGAATTTAGCGTGATGCCAACGTAAAATATTACAAAAAAAAAGAAACGTCTTTTAAATATGTGTATAATTAAAAATTTCAAAATCGAACTTATTTTCCTAAATAAGAAATTTCCAGAGCCGTGTTATTTAAAAAAAATAAAATAAATAAATAAAAAGGGAAAAATAGAATAAATTTCAAATTTCAGATAACCTGTTTGTAATGACCTTTGACGTATAACCCGCATTATTTTAACTACGATGGTAGTATTTCGATGAAATGGCTCGGCGTCGCACAAACCGTACGTAATGCATATTTTCTGTTTACATAACGTTGCTGTGATGTGTGTAATTCACTTTCTTATAAATAAACAAGTTGAGCACATACGGAAAAAAAAACAACAAAAAACAAACAAACTCGGAAGTCATTTTCGGCAGACATAAATCAAAATAGAGTGCTGTCTCTATCGATTATCTTCGGATTTATTAGTAGAAACCAGTTTTTTTTTTTTTTTCTATCTACACTTCAATCCTATAATTTACCATGTATAACGTTCCTTACTGGCCAGTCGGCCGTTCGGTTTTTGCCGAAAAAATGCCAAAAATCCGATCTGTAATTGAATTTCGGGGCTTGCACAATTCATGCGAAACAGATTTGAGAGAAATAAATTTTCTTCTATTTTCCTAATACCCACGAGTCGTAATAGCTACCATAGAGAACAGTGTAAAAACTAATGCTTAGTATCCCTTTCCGGAAATAATCAAAAGAGGACTGTTTGAAATACGGATTCGACTTAATAATTACCGGCAACAATTTCATTGAAGTTTCCGCATTCAGTTTTTTTGTTTTTTTTTTAATTTTCGTTTTTATAACATTTTGTTTATATTTTAGTTTCAATTATCTTTTTATTTCGAATTAAAATAGGAGGAGAAATAAAAAATGAAAATAAGAAGAAAAAAAAAAGTAGAACAAGTAAATTCGGGCAAACAGAGAGTTATTACAAACGGAAAAGATAATATGCGAGATGGAAAACAACTCCGCTATACAAAACTCTTACCTCAAACATATGAAAAATATTTTTCATAATTCTTTTCGTATTTAGTGGCGAAAAAAATAAAAATCTGGAAAAACGCGAAAATTTCATAAACACAACAATAACAGCGGATCTATCTTCCATGGCTCATTACGGTAAGTAGTTTATAATTAACATTCCCTCCCTGCTCACACCCGCTCTGGTTCGGATTTCGAACCCCTCATCCATAAATCTAATTAATTACTCGGCACAATGAGCGAGTGGTAAAATGTGTCGCGCTGTCTAGTATGAATGAATTCGTCGTGTGTACCTACAGAGTAGAGGGGCAGCGATCTCTTTCGGTGCGCAAAAAAAATAAAAAAATAAAATGCACATCGGAAATAAACGAGATGAACGGAAGAATTCTCGGCATTCCAGATGGGTCCTTCAACTTCTGAGCACCGCTACTAACAGATGATGAGTATATATAAGGAGAACAAGATGATGAAACGTCTGCTAGATAACGTTATTATTTTCCGTGCTCGCTTAGTCACAGAAAATCCAGTTATTACTTTGAACCGAATCTACGCGATTCTTAACAACATTCGTATCTGTCTACACCAAATCACGCAACAACCAGGCCAAGTCGATCACGATATCGTCGCATAGGATATTTACCAAAACAACGATTAATTTGGCAAATGATATTTCTTATTTGTTTCGTTTATTTGGAATATTTCACGTTTATATAATAACGCAGCCGAACTTTGCAGTTAGTAGAATATAAACAAAATAATAAGCAAATTGCATGAATAATATATTTAAATCGATTTTTTGCAATTTTTTAATTATACGAACCGATGACGAATATATTACTTAAACTGTAATGGCGCCAAATACAATTAGAATAGGGACAGACAAATTAAAACGAGTATATTTATTACATTTAATAAGACGTTTCATAGAAAGAAAGAAAAAAAAAAAAAAAATGGACAAATTATTTTAAACTTTTAAAAAGTACCAGAACAGATGACGATGATAACACTGAAGTACGAAATGTAATTACTGATACATGTAATTGATCCGCACAAAGCGTACACCGGTATTAGAAGCATCGATACAAGTTTAGTTTCTCATCCTTGAAAATTTGGAATCGTTACCTCAGCTGAAGAAGGAAAGTTTCGTCCATGAAAACAATGAATTTCGATTCTTTTTGAATAAGGAAGTTTAAATCTTGAACGAGAATTACTATATAATACTCTGGATTTTGAGACTAACGAATTCGAAAATAATTTCCGGATTTTTTTTCGGCACAATAATAATTTTCCACATTTTCATTGTGCAGCAGTGGAATTCAAACCAAGTTCCTCCCAAGCTAAAACGACAGGTGCCGATACTTTTAGACTGTAATAGGACTTAATTCGAAGAAATATCTCATTTTAAGTGTTTTTTGGTTGTTTTGTTTTTAGTTACCGTAATTAATAATTTAGACGCAAACGAAAAGATTTATACTTTAATCGATACGAAAACGCTGAACTGCTGTTGGCGGAAAAAATCGTATCGAGCAAAATTCATCAATGAAATTGTAACAGTCGAACTTGAAAATATTTTAAAATCGACTTTTGTTTAAGACCGCGTTCTGATTATTTAACGTTGGTTTTTGGAACTGCGATGTCTTTTTCACGTCTGCGTTGTATTAAACATACTGAGGAACCTATGAGACACGGAACAGCATATTTTTGACATAAACGCACAGAAAATCCGTGATGCCAAACACGAAAAAAACATCAAAAATACCGAATTATGTTTAACGAAATCGGTCAAAACAAAAACAAAAAAAAAATAGATTAGTTAAAAAAACAATCACAATTTCAAAATTTCAAAAAAGAAGATAGTAGCAAAATTAACTCGAGTTAGCAGTCAGCTCTAGCCGCTGATTACTGGCGGTGTCAAAATGGTGAGAACGGGGTTCCCCGAAACAACGAAATAGAAACCGACCCTGATTACTTTTGTTGTTACTTTCGTTTATTTAACAGGCTTGGGGTTTGTTTATTTAATTCTGACGACGAACACAGAACACTGGTGTTCAAAATAAGGGTTGTTTTAACCGAAAGGGGATAAATAGACTGGGAGAAAATTTTAATTAATTTTCAAAATCATTACCGATATTCATTCTAATTGGTTATGTTTAAAAACTTATAAAACTACAATTGCAATAAAAAAAAAAATGGAAAAAATATTTTTAATCCGGTTTTGTGATTTCAAAACAGTAGAAATAAATACGAAAGCAAAGAGGAAAAGCGCTACGTAATCCGTGCGGCATACCAATTTACAAATTTCATTTTATTTATTATTTCTACGCAATTATAAGTACACTCAACTGAGTTAACCCGGGTCCAATGTTGTTGTTTTTTTTTTCGTACGCTGCTAGCTCAAAACTTCTGTGATATCAGTAATTATTTCTTTTAGCTATCAGCTGTCTTGTATAGATTAATTACTTGTTACACGTATTTCTATTTCGAGTGACGTCGAAGTTAAAATGTAGTTATCATCCGGTATAATTATATTTAAAAATGTCACAAAGATCGATGAAAAACAAATAGTTTATTATAAAACCAGGGTATCTCGCTATTTAGTAACGTGTAAAATACGTAAAGCATTCATTGAAGAGATGAGATAAAATTAAAAATGTTCCACTTATAGGATGATGAAAGTCAAACTAACACAGTTACATACACGTTAACGAAATATACTAAATCTGCATGTGTTTGCTAGGATTTATTTATAAAAACTATCTGCTTATAATAATTTACAAAAAAAGCGACGAAGCTGTCCCCATTGCGAATGCAGCACACTTAAAGATGCTGATTAGTACCTAGTGAAATTCAACTTTGTTTTCACCGAAGCAGTTTGTCGCAGAAATTTTACCACTCTCTAAAATGCTTTCAAACATTCGTTGGATATATAAGTATGCGCATATATATATATATATATATAAATATTTTAATACGAAAGTTTGATTGTAATTTGACTAGTCACTTGTTTAGAGAGCGCAATAAGTATATACAATTTTATTTACTTCAGAATTCTACAAGACCGTAACCCCATATCACCATTAAAGATCAGTTTGATAATATGCAAACCAAACTGTACTAAAGCGCTAAAAGCGATTACTTCCACAATCCGGACAATATAGGGCACTGCTCCATACATTTTGGAGCCAAATAAAATTAAAAAATTAACAAACAATTTTTTACATGGACGTTAAGATATAAAAATTGTTTTTCTAAATTGGGCAAAATAAAAAACTGGTTTCCGATACTGCATAAAAAAAAAAAAAAAAATAATCATTAAGAAATAATTCAGTTTGTACGATATTCCTTGAAGAAGAGAAAGACGAAGACAAATTCCCATTAAAAAGAGAACATATTTTTTAATATTACCAACAAAATTAACAGAATTTTACAACTTCTGCAAAATTCAATCATACACACAAACGTTTATAATTCGTATAAAATGTCATTCTACTTAAACTTAATTTCACATTCATTTTTACGTATTAATAACTATGCCACTTTTACGTCGGGAGTAACGTGATAAATTATGTAACATTTTTGTATTGATTATTTATAAGGTTTCTGTGTATCCTAAAAAACGTTTAATCCGTAAAGTTTTTTTTTTTTTTTTTTTTTTTAGCAAGGCTAAAAGACATTAACTTCATTTAGTCAATTAGTACCAAATCCCTTAGAAGAATTATAGACTAAACCTCCATGGCGAGGCACAAAAGATCGTTTCCATTTTATTTATTTATTTACCATATATAAATATTCGTCACGCAGCAGCAACATGTGCATCGAGGGCAGAATTAATCGAGTTATAATATACTCCTTCAAAAGGGCATAACGAGATTAAATGTTAAAAAAGAACTTGTCAAGGCATTAAAAAAATCTAAAGCCTAAGCCAAAACGGTTTCTAAAACTGTGCAGCTGCGAATACCACACGGAAAGAAATGCAATGCAAATACCATCGTCTATTTTAGTACTTGGCATTAACGAAAATAGCCGAACTCAAAAGTAACGGTGTCCTCTTCATTATTATCGTCATCATTATAAAATAAAGCCATTAACACAACCATCATATCGTCACAGCACACGTTATTTACGAATGACCTAATAACTAGAAGTGTATTTAATGAAGAGTAAAAATAGATTTAAAAAACAATTTCTTCTAATAATAATCTCTTATTCGAGCAAAAGGTTTAAAGAATTAATTTTTAAACAATTAATGCGTAATCATTAACTTCGATAAAATTTACCCGACAATTATATAATGTGATTTTTTCCAAATTAATTGCATCTTATTTAAACACGTTCAAATTTTTTTTAGAAGCAACAAAGAAAGGTGCCTAAAAAATTATCTAATAATAACAATTTAGTAAATTGTGCATTCTATATACACCTTTATATTATAAATCCAATCGTTAAATTTATTATAAGATTACTTTATGAAATCTCATATATTAATGTTCAGCAATTTATGCAAAAATGTTTGATGTATTAATTCGTTTAACCGTGGTATAGTTCATTACGATCGTACAACACGATGATTCAAATTTTAAACCACCCACAAGAGTAATGAAGTAGATATTATTTATTCAACTGTAAAATTAATACATTATAATAATGCTCAAATGTAAACCAGTTTATTTTAAATAATCGAATGTCCGAAAATTTAAAAAAACAAAAAGTCTATAATAAAAAATATATATTAAAAATGTAAATTAAAAAAAAAAAAAATGACACTTCTATTGTAATGAAATAATTTAAGAACGAAAACTAATTTTAAATTGACTTTTAGAAAACGTTAAAATATTATATTCAACTTTACTCTTTTAATTAAAAAAAAAAAAAAACAATCGCATTTTTTTTTTTTTGCTCGCTGTTAAATAATAGGTAATACTGCAAAAATAAATATCTTTAAATTTCAAACTAGCCTGCTCCTTAAAAATTAAAAAACTCGACCTTTGCGTTTATTATAATACTCATTTAGTAGAATTTCTACTTTACGTTAGTATTAAATAATTTTTTAAGTAATGAATAAATAAATAAATAAAATCGAAAATACTAAAAAAACATACCTATTAAAATTACGGTTACATATTGACTAAGTTTGCGTAACTTGATCCATAATCATTACAATTTGAAAAAATGCAAATACTTAATAAATAATTTCATATTTCATAAGACGATAGCATTTTTTTCCCATTTATCTGAAACTTTCATTGGAGACCAACTAAGTAAATTTTATTTTAAAGTCAACTAGACTTTCCTCTTAGTTTTCTAAATTCTCACAGCAAAGAAAAAAACATCACTTGAGCAAAGTCAAGTATTTAAAATTAAAAACTTACTTTATTTTAAAGAAAGGTATGTAAAAGATATCTTAAAAAACTACAAAAACAAATAAAATAACCGAAACACGTGGTTAACTATCCAACAGAATTATCACGCGGAAAATAAAACTACAATAATAGCTAATACATTAAAACAAAAAAAAAAAAAAAAAACGATTACATTTGGTAGTGATAGTTATCAAGACCTAAGACCTTTTTTTTTTTTGTTTGTTTGTTTGTTTGCAGAATAGTACATATTAAAACTTATCTTTCCATAATGTGAAAGAAAGGAGAATTTGTCATTCTCCTTTCTTGTAATAATAACATTGTGGAAAATAAACTGAGTGACGTTAAAAAAACAAAAGCACCCAAATGTGTATTTCTCTAACCCCATTTTTCATTACAAGTTAACAAATCGACAATCATAAATTGCGATCATCATTTCTTCGTACATTACTGTAATGAAAAAGAAATAAATAGATTTTTACTCTTGAACAAGGAACTTCAACAGGATGGACATTTCTCGTTCAACTTCGGAACACTCTAGAGCCAATACATTCGCCTAGTTTAAACTAATTAAATGACACATAACGAATTTACTGTGAACTCATTATATTTATGATGAAAATAGTACCTTCCATGTGCGACAAAGTTGCTTTTATTAATTCATTTAACCATGCAAACAATGTTAAATAAATTGTTATTCCCATGTTATTGTTCGTGACAAATGTAAAATTATCATATTTGCGAATACACAATCGAAACTAGGGCAACCCAGTTGACTTTTATTTCCGTTTTATTTTTTATTTTATTTTACAGAATTATATAAATGATTTGTTAATATTTTCGCGTTTTACTTCCTACGTAAAACACAGTTATAAACTACGGCCAAATAAAAAAAAAAAAAAAATATACTAAAAATGTTTTTTTAAAAAATGTACAAACATTAATTACGAACTTTTATGGCTAAAATGAAAGTAACATATTTGTTGAAACTTTGGGATCAAGTTTTGAGAATCATTTTTTTTTTTATTCAATGCAAGAATAATCAAATAGATAGGCGGATTATTCAGAAGTAAAAATTCAAAATTATTTTATTAACTTTGAATAACCTTTCTTCAGAACGAAATGTTTAAACGGGCAGGCGTTACGAAGATAAGAACGAACCTTCTGAAAACTTTACAATACAGAAAATACTAGTTACTGCAAAAGGATTAAACTGATGTAGAAGAATTACCAAATTTCTAAATCATCGCAAGTCCAAAGGGTATAAGTGTGACCTTTTAGACTTATATATATATATATATATATATATATAAAAACACCACGTTGAATTAAAATGTCAAAGTTTTTCTACATATTCTCAAAATACCCGATCTCATAAATTACCCAGAGGAAAAAAATTCTACTTTAATAAAATGTCTACATTATTCACCGCGCATCACCGAAACTGATAAAACCTAGCGCCATACTGCAACTAATGAAACACACTACTTAATGTAAATTATTACATGTAGAATCATTGTTTTATTTGTAATATTTATATATTTGCCAGCTGAATCAATACATATACATGTACATATAAAAAAGGAACTTTTTTCATTAATTACCTATAAATGCGTTAAAATATTTTACCAAAACAAAATGTTTTGTATTCTTTTTTCCCTTCTTTCTAAATTTAAAAATAAACACAAAAAAGTTTTGATAAATTTTCTCGCTTAATATCGCACCTTCTTTGTTTACATTTTGCTACACGTAATTACCATTTAAAACAAAAAAAATATTTATTTTTTTTTATTACTAAAATAAATTATTTTTACGGATTATTTTAAATATAAAAATAGGCACATTTTTCACGCGTTATTTTCAAAATTTTTAAATAATAGGATAGAAAACATGTTTAAAATGAATAATTGAAACATAGAAAAAAAGAGCGGATTCCCAAATAAACATATTAATAAAACAAAATAAGATGAAAAAAAAAAAACAAAAATTCCCTAGTACGCTCAACTATGTAGAGAAGTACAAAAATTTATCACTCATGCATGACCGTATATGGAAAAGTAACATGCAAAAGCATTATTACATAATACAAAAACAATCTGATTTTTTATTTAAACTTTAGCATTAAATTTAAGACGACAAATGATTTTAAATTTTTACGCAAGAAATTTAAAAAAAACAGCTAATGATCGGTATTACAATCACGACCCAGTATTATAAATAGCAAACGTTTGATCTAATTCGATTAATTACAATAAGACTCTCTTATGTAGAAAATCATTCGAAAGTTCAAGTAACTATAATGCGGTTTTTAAATCGAAACAAAAAAAAAAATTAAATACAGCTTTAAACGGGTATATAAACATAAAATATTCTCATATCCTCGTTCAAAATATCTAAGAATTCTAATATTAATGATTATTTTGAATTTTTATAAGAAAATACTTATTCAAATAGCTCTTTTACTTAAAGACTATACAATACGGATTATCCAAGTACAAATGTCACAATTCATTATGTAACACAAATATATATTACTTAAATGTTGAATTAAAAATAAACGCAACGAGCGTTATACTAAATGCAATTCATCAAAATTACTAAATTACATAAGCATTCATTAAAAATAAGTAATATCAAACATGATACAGGATAATTTCCGTGACATAAAATGACAGTTCCAAAAAAGAGAATGAAATAAAACTTTTTCAAAAAGATAATCCTTTACATCCAACTATACAAGGATAAAGAGCGATATATTCAATATTTAAATATTCCGAAGTAAATATAAAGTTATCGCAAATATCAACAAAATACTAAGGAGAAACTGAAAACAATGAGCACCTAGCGAGACTTTTACTAATATTATTTTGAACCATATTTTACGAATATACATTTAACGCTAACAAAACATTCAAACTAGGATAAAACAAGATTCAAAACTTATATTCACTTAATCAAATGATAGACAAATTATCCTTCACAACAACAAATTTTAGTGCAAGTTATTTTTCAGTTCTCCGACAAATACATTCTCAAATTATTTTTAATTAATGAACAATTTCTTAGTTTTAAATATTTTTCTCGCAAAAATTAATTTTTAAATTTGAAATTATTAAAAGAAAAGTTAATCAAACTGAAATAGTGTACATAATGGCAGATATTCGTTCAAAATTGAAATATAAATTTGAGAAACTTTTTGTTTTTCTGATACTATTTTTTATAATCAGCGTTTTAAAATTATAATTTTTTCATCGAACTAGTAAATCAAGAAATTAAACTAAATGATATTAGAATTTGCGTCAACTGCGATTTAACATACCACAACAAATAATCATCCCAAGTGAAAACTAAATGTCAAGACGCAATTAAATCTGAAAATGAAAAAATACAAGAAATATGCATGTGAAAGAGTACCGAAAAATTTTACAGATCATTTGTACAAATTAATTCCGCGCATAAATCAAAATATATCCGCTAAAATGACCTCTTCCCCATCAATGGGTATACAACTTTGCTTCAGCCCATCGCAGACGGTACCGCCCGTATAAAAATTAATTATTAAATTAATTATTACATTGTTTCGTTTAATATTTTTTCTTTTTCCTTGTTCTTATACCATTCTGATCTTAATATTAATGAAATAGATCTCAATCGAAAAAACAAAGGTAAATCCTTTTCGTGGTAATTATTGTTTATATTTACGTACCTTTGGACTTTTGCTTATCCATGGACATTCCTAAATGCTCATGTTTATGCCACGAATCCATACGTTTATTATGAACCGCTGCAACCGAGCTCTCCATTGCTCGAGCAGCTGAAGCTGGTGAAATTTCTGCATTCAAAAGAACCATGAGACCATGGGTAATAATGCTTTGTATTCAAAGTTAACGAAAACAATTTGAAAAATTAATTTTTACTTTCACTCGTGACACTTTCATTTAAAGCACGTAGTAAACAAATAACGCGTTCGAAGTTTTAACACAACATAAAATACATTTAAAATGCAATTTTTTAAAACCAGCAATGCGAAATTTTAACTAAAACGCATCGACGAATACACATCATTGCTAGAAATGATAATTGAAACATTTATAAATTACGAAGCACATAAATTCTCGAACGATTCAAGCAAACGAACAATCTAACCGATGCATACAGTAAAACCCGAACAAAGAACCGCCAGTAAAATATGTTTACATTTTCATGGAAATACGGCTAGAAACGAAATATCAATAATATCAAAAACAACGTATTGTAAACTATTCCTGAATTAAAGTTTTTGTTGACACTATAAACAAATAAACTAATCCTCGTTTGTTAACCACGCGATCACAGCAATAACATGGTCACAGTTCAGGTGTAGCATTTTAGGTTCTAAAAATGTTTAGTCGTAAGTATGGAAACTTCAACCAATTCGATATATGGAAACAAAGGGACCAATGACACGGGCCTCTTGTAGCAGTAAGAAAACGCTACACTCCGGACTTCAGTATTATGATTTTTTCCTCATCGATGTTAAAAAAAATCGTACTTCTGCAAAATAAAATAATAAACTTTAGTGTTTTTTCATCGAATTATGATATACGTTATAGTTTTAAATTTATTTCAATAAATTTATTAATTAACAATTAATTAAGAGAATTTTCGAATTACTTTATATAAGTTGCTCGCATATATTTTTAGATGTTTACTGAAGCCTAAATCTAATTTTTAAATAACAAAAATAAAATAACATATCTTTTTTACTCACTTTTTAATCTTATTAAAGCGCATTAATAATATAAAATTGTATCATTTAATAATTACAAACAATCGAATTAATTTGAGAAGATATTGTATAAATATTGAATTGCAGATCTATTTTAAGTTAAATGTAAAAATGCAATTAAAACAAAAAATTGTGCAGTTTACCATTGTAAATTGAAAAATTATTAAAATTTTTAATATTTTAATATCGAAATAGACGATTTTGTTAACATCGATAGGAACAACTATCAGAGAAAATATAAATTTTCAAGTGTTATGTTTTCTTACTGCTATAAATCATCTTCCACCGACGACTACTATTACACGAAAAACCTACGCGATTAAATTGAAAAATGTCATCGAACTAAGTTGTTCGCCATTTTAATTTTTTTAAAGATTACAATAAGGCCAAATATTATCATGCCTTACGGGTAATTCACTAGCAAGGATCTGGAATACATTGTTATTATAATAGCACTTTTATTACTATTCGTTGAAGTTAAAGTTATCTACAATATGTACAGTTCAGTCCTTTTACCGAGTGTTGCTATTTCCTCCCAGGCTAACAAGGTTTGCATACTTAAAATGATCATTGCAAATAATCGATCTGAATTAGTATTTTATCTAAATCATTAATCAAAAAAAAAAAAAACATTTTAATTGTTAATGTTTGGAATGAGTTTTTTATACAATTTTTAATGAAAATGTAAAATTTTCTGTGGTTTAATTTGAAACTAGAACACTATAACATTATGTGTTAAAGAATTGTTAAGTTGTTTTGATTATACATATTGATGACGTATGTGCATATACATATATGTGTAATGGAAAAATTTTTGGTAAGCAGTAGTAATGATAAGAATTACTTTCATTCGGCGTGTAAGGAGAAGTATACGAATATGAAAAATATTGCCTGCAATAATATGTTTCAATTGATCTGCTCTTTTTGGCTTAGTTTTAAATAATGAATTGCTTTCCGGAGTTAATTATTTTCATCACTTTATAAAGAAATACATAATTATGTCTCGATAATTACTTGTACAAAAAATGTTCAAAATTTTTGGTGCCGGGAGGTGGTGATATACTTTTCCTAGAACCACTAATGGGTGTACACATTACAAGTCACACTATACTACTAAACTAACCAATGGATTATTTTTATTTTACAAAAAGCCTAGCTAAATTCTTTGTTCTTTTATAAGTTCTTATAAGATCATGTTTTACTTTCAAAACTGTATTGTTAATTTAATCAATTTTATAGTTGTTAATATCGTTAAATTAGGGGACATCAATTAATTACGTGAGCTCAAAATGGAGGGGGTCCAGCGAAATCTCATCAAATCTCATTTAAACTGAGGAAGGAATAATTGAAAATCACGTCAACTTGTAAAGAATATACGTTATTGTACAGATAATAGGGAAAACAATTTTCTTTTACTTTTTTGGGTAATTAATGGATGAGCTCTTATGTAACGTAATTGTATAATTTAAACGAAAGAACATAATAAAAAAAATGTTAGGTACTGTGATTATTAGTAAACCACAGTGCTGCTTTATTTAAAAAACAATTCGCATAAATTTAGACAGGAAGAATAACATCCTATTTTAAATAATTAGTTAATGCGTATAAAAGTTTATTAATTTTAGTGTGAAGATAGTAAGTATTCTTATAATTCTGAATTAATTTTGTAATTAAAATTTAAAACATCGAAATAGACATTTATACGTAAAAGTATTTTATAAGAGATTAATTTATTGTAAATATTAAATCCTAGTTTAAACAAGAGCAAATAGTAAATGTTCAGTTTGTTTCACTATTCATGTCTATAAAGTTGTTCATTCTAATATCTGAAACGAGTATATCAAAAAAGTTCGTAATTCGCAAAAAGGAATTACTGCAAAATAGTTTATTAAAAAAAATTATACATTATAAAGTGATTGTATAGTTTTTTAATAGATGATCTCATTAAAAATTAAAGTAACTTTCATTTTTTCAGATGGGGAAAAGTACAGGCGAAAACGTTGAAAAAGGTTTATGTTTGGAAGGAAAAAGGGATACAATTTGTAAATGCCAATTGCGCATGTTTTTTTCTTAAATTTATTAACTCAGCGTTATAACTTGTATTACTTGAGCTCTTTTTATGCTTTAACCGAAACTATAAGCGAAATTTTGTATTTTTTAATTTTTTGTGCGAATCCGAAATTTAAACGAAAGTCAAAATAACCAAAAACCCAAATTAATATCGGAATTGTTAATCGAAAACTAAACCCGAATTCCAAAGTTTTCTAAAAAAAGCTGACAGAAAAAACCGGTTGAAAATACCATTCTGTCGGTATACTAATGCAGATATCAAATTTATTTCTACGGTTAATCTATGTATTATGTATTTGTGTTTTATCGTTATTTACGTACATTATAATTAACGAATATTTGTGAATTATTATTTACTAAAAACTTACAATAAAAGTATGATTTATTTTTAATTTCAAGTACATATAAAATATGCAAATGAAGCATTCAATTAATATCGGAAAAAAGTCGTTCATTTTTAAATTTATACCTCAACTGATGTGGCCCAGTACGAATTAGAAATGAAACATTTAAACTGATAATAGAAAAGCGCGTATTGTATCAATTAATGTTTTAATTATTTACCTGTATTAATAAAACTAATGATATTTAGTAATTAAATAATTTCTTATATTGTAACTAGTTAATTCAGAAGAGTACGTAGCAAAATTACATCACAATTAAGTTTTCAAACAAAATTAGCAAGTTTCGTTTCAGCTATTATTGACGAGTGCCATAAACAGTCCTGGTACATGCTATTAATCATTCGGTCGTGTTAGCGAGTGTTCAGTTTTGTATAAAAGCAACATGTATAATAATTAGTAGTTTTTCGATTTCATAACCATATCTGGAAAAATGTCCGGAATACAGTTTGCTGATGAAACAGATCACAGCGAGCAAGTTTTAGATTATCTTTGGCAATTTCTAAAGTTGAACTGATTCGATCAACGCTTGATTTTCTTTTAACAGATTGGTCTTTTTCCTTTAACTGTAACTCTTATATTGGTAAGATTTTTAAGCTCGAAAACGTCTGTTTGTGGACTTGTTGCATTTTTACTTCAGGAAGAACTAAGCGACAAATTTAGAATTCTCTAAAATTAAGAAAATTTTGTTGAATTAAATCAACATGTGCGGTAGTGCGTACAACCAAGTTAGAGGAACTAGTTGGCCTGCGCGTATATATATATAGATTCTATCAAAACGCTTGAAAACGAACTTTTGTAGACATTTTAACTTTTATCCTAATGTAGATAAAATAATAATTTTTAAAACTTGTCGTGGAGTTCAAAAGATCTAAAAACTACAACAATTTCTACTCTCCACAATTAACCGCACTTGAAATCAGACATCCTACTTTAAATAAAAAATTGACTGACACACACACACACATATATATATATATATACACATTTGAAGCCGCTTATAAGAGACACATTGAACAGAAGTCATTTGTCTCCTAAAGCGAATTTTCTAAAATTTCTTATTTACTTGAGTGGATGCTAGAATGTGTGTAATTTAACGAATGACTAACATAACTGTAACGATATTAATGTGTAATATTGACTTATATGGAAATTAAGAGGAAAGTACAGTAGGCGTACCTACGATAAAAATATCTAACCTGATATTTGTAAAAATCGTTCATTTATTGTGAAAATGTACTATAGTTATTTGATGGAAGTTTTTCACCTGCTGTGTTTGAATAAAATCTACACAGTTATCTAACAATGCCATAGAATTATCTTCATTATTCTGCTGCATAAAATACCACCGAAGCTTTTAAATATATTTATTCGCCTCTCTATTAGACACACAAGCTAAGCAGTGTCGGATTAACCACGTAGCAAGAGTAGCAATTACTACGGGCCCCGCGTATCCAGACCCATCTCCGCCTGAACGTAATTTTTTGAGTGAAACTTATTAAGTCGTGGTATATTGAATTTACTTGATGTCACTGAAACGTGAAACGTTACGCCTTTTCGAACCAAGACAATCCATTGCAGACAATCGGTAACCGATTATATTTCGTTGGCGAAAATAAAACACATAATTTCATAAGGTAAACGCATAAGTTCTACAAAAAGTCGCTCGTATATATGTACAGAATTTTAATCGGCCTGATAATTGGCTTTACAAAAAGTCTGACGTGTGCGAACACTCTTACTCAAAACTTAATGTAGATGCGTAGTAGAATTGAAATAGCTCGATTCAAAATGTTGAAATTGTCTATTTATTTGTAATAATTTAGCAATCATATACCAAAAAATTATTTTCTAGTAATAAGTCGTAAGTTATTAAAGTAATGTAGAAAATAATGATAATAATTATAATAAATTCTAGATTACATTTTTTGACAATTTCCTAGGCAAATCATTTCAATTTCTCAGGCTTCCTCGGGCAGCGTGCAAACGTCGCATTCTCTGGCAAGAACGCTAAATTGGCAAACTTTGACAGAGATTATTGGATTTCGAAAGGAAGCAGCGAGCTGCAACATATGAACAGCGACTAGAAAATGTATGAAAAAGAAATTAGTCCACGATTCTGCCAAAAGTCATTTTTCACTTATAAACATAAACCTATTAATAAAATTCACATCAGAAATTGGTTACGCTTTTCAGAAATTAAAGGGCGACTTTTCTGTTTTGTTTGCAAAGTTATAGATTCAGATATTAATCAGTCAGCACTGTTTACGAACGATAGGTTCGATGTCTGAAAGAATGCGAACAATTTGTTGAAAAATTATGAAGAAAACACTTGACATAGAAAAGCTATAATTTCGCTGTTAAATCGCAAAAACAAGAGAATGCGTGCGTCGATTCTCAACTTGTGAGCTAAATTCGAATTAAGCAAAATTATTGATAGATGCTTTTAAAACGAATTACTGCAGTAATAAGGTTTTTAGCAGAACGAGGTCTTGCGTTTCGGGTTAGTGATGAAATTATTTGTTCAACACGTAATGGGAATTACTTAAGTTTATTAGAATTACTTTCCGAATTTGACTTTTTTATAGCCCAACATATTTAAACGTATGCGCATAAAGGAAAAGGGCACACGTCATATTTATCTAAAACAATATGCGAGGAATTTATAAAATTATTTGCATCAAGCATGCTGAATCAAATTATTTGCGAAATTAAGAGATCCAGGTACTATTCAGTGTCATCAGATTCTACTCTAGATATATCGCATGTAGACCATCTAACTCTGGTAGTGCGCTATGTTCTACCATCAGTTGAGAGATTTGTTAAGTTCTTAGACATGAAAGGCTATACTGCCGAACAACTTTCCCGAAGTTTACTAGATTTCTTAAGTAAGAATGGCACTGATATCAAAGATTGTCGTGGAAATAGCTATGATAATTCCAGCAACGTGAGCGGAAAATACAGCGGCCCACAAGCACGAATTAAAGGAATAAATAAATATGCAGAATACTCCCCTGTCTTGCACATCTGTTAAATTTAGTTGCTAAGTGCGCTGCAGACTGTTGTACAGAAACATTATTTTTTTTCTGCTTTTACACATCGCTGGGGTCTTCTTACGAAAGCTCTTACTTCAAAAATTCCGATTTTGAAAAAGTTGTCGGATACTAGGTGGTCTGCCAGAGCTAATGCTGTGAAGGCACTTTTATGTAGTTTTACCATTATCAAGCAAGTGTTGGTGACATTTGCAATCAAAAGGCAGAGTGAGCTTACGGACTAGTTTTAAAGATGAATAAGTTGAAAACGGGAATAATGGCAGTTGCGTGGAATGGTATCCTAGAATGCGTGCAAGCGACTAGTGCGTTGCTGCAATCATCTAATATAGACCTTAATACAGGGTACGCCCTTTATGAATCATTATATGGATATTTCCAAACAATGCGATCCAAATTTTCAGATATTGAAGCAAAAGCCAAAGATCTGACAGGCTGTCATAAATATCGGCAACAGACTTCAAGACAACGCAAGCGAAATATAAAGTATGACTATTTTATCTGTTCTAGTACACATGACGAATTTGTTGAAAATGAAAAACCTGGTAAACAGTTTGAAATTAAGGTGTTTGTTGTCATTATTGATAACACGCTATCTGCTTTAGATAAGTGCATGAAAGCATACCAAAAACTTAGTAGTGTTTTCGGAATATTTCGACAGTTAAAATTTATTACAGCAGAAGAGATTTAAAAAAAAGCTCCAATTTTGGTCAGCGCTTATACAAATGATTTGGAAGACAGTTTAGCCGATGAATTAGTGCAGTTTGCAGAGCTACTGAAAACGGATGTGGCTAGTGCGATTGACAGTTCAAAAAACGAAGCTCTGCAAATTCAATATTCTAGATTCCTAATGGAAAATTCATTAGAATCATGTTTGTCCAATTTAGAAATTGCTTTGCGCATTTATTTGTCTCTCATGATGACTAACTGCAGTGGTGAACGTTCATTTTTGACATTGAAGCGTATAAAAAATGAATTAAATGAGTCAAGACGTCTGCATTATCTCTCTTTGACGAATATAGAATATGATTTGCTCAGAGAAATTTGATACGAATAGTATTATCTCTAAATTCGCCCACATTAAATTTAGAAAAGTTACTTTGTAAAAGTTTTAAAAACAATAAAAGTTCGTCGTTGTTAATCGTCAGTTTTAAAATGTTAGTTTCTTATCAAAATTATTCTAAATTTCCAGGGCAATCTCAACTCTGGCTTTTTGTACTTGTCAAAGGCTAACAGAACCTATTGTAATCTACTTTACTATTAAACACTAAAATAATTTGTAACCTATAGATGGCAAATAAACATATTGAGTACTGAATTATTGTTTTACCACTTTATATTTAAGAACTCAGTAGATCAAGGGCCCCTCGATAGAATTTGCTACGGATCTCGCGCTTGCTTAATCCGGCATTGAAGCTAAGGAGATGCCATTTGTGTCATCATCACTTTCTGATTCTTGCATTCGATTCTTCTTTGTCATTTCTTCCATAATTTCTATATCCAAATTCTTATTATTATCGCAACACGGAAAATTAGCATCAATGATTGAAAACGGTTCACAGTTGGTCACATGTAGCAATTCGTCCGGTGTCTCATTACTCTCCACTTTAGCAATTTTATAATTGGGCTCCTTGAAACAGCGATGTAGTTCCGAACTGTCACAAAAGTGACTTTTCTCCAGCTATCAGCGACAAATTGTATATCCTGCAGTATCGTTATGGGGAACTGACCCCTTTCGCCACTATAAAAACTGTTACAAGGTTGTCTGCAATAGCTTCTAAGATATGCTGCGCCAATATTTCTCGATATTGCATTTTTAAATCTTTTATGATGCCCATATCAAGTGGCTGAATTAGTGAATTTGGAGGTAAGAATTCAACTAGAATATTCTTTAGTGTAATAGTAACAAAACAAGGGCGTCCCTAGCCGATGATCCGGGAGGGGGGGAAATGATAGAAAAAGGATATCAGTTATAGGAAAAATAAAATTTACAATTTGTAAAGGTTTAATATTTTATTAAAGAAGAATAAAATCTTAATTAAAACATAATTTTCGTGGGTTTCTGGCAAATTTTTCCAAATTGTCCATGATTACGCGCCTATGAATATTCATCATGGCCAGTTGATTAAAAAGTTTCAAGGCTCCAGGGGTCAGCTGCCCCCTTGCTCCCCCCCCAACTGGCGACGCCCATGCAACAGAGTGTGAAGATGCGTTGTCAATAAAGAGTAAAATATTTCTAGATTCTGTAATTCAATATTGCGGTCTTCTATTTCATAAAAATATCAGCCGTCATCCATGCATTCTTGTTTACATAATATATATATTACTGGGAAATTGCTTACGTTGACATTTTTATAGCAACGTGCTTTTTTAGTTTCACCAATAACCAAAAGTTTTCATTTGTCACTTCCAGTTGCACTACAGAGACACAGCACAGTGACATGATCCATTTGAACCAATAAGTTGTTCGTGTTCGTACACTAACGACCTATTCAGAGTGGCTTGGTAAAATTATCCAGTTCCATCTACATTATAAATGTCATTCAGACTGTAACTCTAAAGCAATTTGGGAATTCTGTTTAAATTCCACTGTTCAACTCCGGTCAAATCAGCGCTCGTTTCTTTTCTCCGTGAGTTTTCTCGAACTTAATATCATGCCTCCCTTTCCACCAACTTAGTCAACCATCTGTGGCTACGAATTCATCATAACCCATTTTTTTCGTAAATTCTTCAGATTTTAATTTCAACATTGGTCCATTGACATGAAAACGTCTAGTTGTGTTACTGTGCTAAACGTTAAATTAAGAGCTTCATCAATCTCTGGATTTTTACCTTTTATTTTCAATTTCTTCCCCACCAGCTGACTCCTCTTTTCAATACAACTTCATTCTTCGCGCAAGTTCTGTTCATTTGCTTTTAAACGGGAGTTAGTATCTTTGGAAACGTGAATGATTTTTGTAAAGTGCCAAACAGGTGTGGTGGTAGGTTGGATTTGAATTTTGTCTAAAATGGAATTTTTTTCCTGCAACGACAAAAACACGTATGAGACAGTTTATTCACATACAAATTCACCAAAATTAAACAAGGCGAAAAGGAAATTTTCCGAAGGAAAAAAACTAACATTGCGGAGCGCACTACAATACCTCTCACGCAGGCCCGTGCCCAAAATTTTTTTTTTGGGGGGGGGGGGGGGGGGGGGGGGTTCTTAGCACATTTATTTTATAAATAACAATACATTTTTCACTAATATTCATACTTTTAATAATTTCCATTTTGATTTATATATTAATAATTTACATAAATGAATTACCGTATAAACATTAATAAAAAATATATATGTTATTGATTATACTGGTAATAAAAAATTGTGCATAAAATATTAATGAAATACTTAAAAATATGGAGCATATTTTTTCTTTTCTCTTTTAAAGTTAAGAAAACCCTAAAAAATCAATATTTATTTTAACTTTTTTTTTTTTTTTTAGATTTCTGTGTATTTATAATAACGATTTCAGTTCTCATTGCCCCCCCCCCCCCCGTGGACACGATCTTCCTCTCTAGAAACCATTAACCTACAATGAATCACATAGGAAGTGGATAAATGATTTTTTTTTTTTTCATTTAAAATTATTTAATTTTATTTGAGCGCACAACTAACAAACTCAAACTAGAAATTTTCAAAAAGTATTCACATGCATGGCGACTTCTGATAAAAAACATGAATCCAACATATGGCGTTCAAAAACATTAAAATCGATTTTTACACGACTAAAAATTACTTACAACAAGAGACGAGAGCCATGTCAACGACGCGTTGCTCGGCTAACTACACACACGCGCGGCCAAGCATGCGTACGTAGAGATCAACCATACGCGTTTGCACGCACCGTATCAACGCTGTATGAGTTAGCGGAGTTAAAGCTGCAGTACAATCTCATTTAGACATCAAGGTGTTGCGGACAAAACCGAATTCTGCCTGGGCAGCAAAATTTCTCGGCTCGAAGCTGATCGTCGTCACTTGCATCTCAGTACAAAAATAACTACGCCGAACAAAAAAAATTGTAATTTCTCGCTGCCCGATCGAGCGAAATAAGACCAAAACTGTCAATTTATAACTCGTCGGTGAACCAACTACCACGGCAAAGTTGGTTAGGCACTGGTGTTTCGTCTGGGAGAACCGGGTTGGAATTCTGCTGTCGCACATTGACGAATATAGAAAAAAGTTCACTTGTCCGGAGTCAATATTTTCAGCCCCCCCCGGGGGGGGGGCGTACTGATCCGCTATTATACCTGAACTAAAAGTCTGTTAGTCTTTCTTTGTCTCTTATAACCGACCTATTGTGTCACAAAAGCGAACTAAATCAACCTTCATTTTATAGGCTTGTTTTTGTTTTCTCCTGTTTGTCTTTATTAAACGGCTATCACTTTTATCCGGCATATTTTATAAGTCGCTCCGAGACTGTATATATTCACAGAAGGTGATTAAAATATTCAGCAACATTTACTGGTCGTAGAAAGCTGAAATCTGGTAGGCTCCACACTAAAAGTACACATAATGAACAAAAAAACTATAAAACCTAAAAAATTCTTAATACTCAACCTTCAGTGTGCTCAATTCATCCAATTTTTAAATATTTCTAATAAAATCGAAATATACAGCGATAACTTGAAGAGGTAGATGACTGAAATTTAGTATGCTTGTCTTCTTTATAGTGCCATACTTAATTCCTGAGCGTCGGCGACTACCTATTCGTACATCTCAGCTATACCGATATAGGTAGTGTACTAGGCAATTATTATATGTAACGCAGGTGTACATACGCAAGACTACATTCGGAACTGATAGTAATCGTTTGATTTATCGCGCTACAAGTGCAGTCCCGTGTGTGTCTGCTGTATACTGACCTAGCGCGTATATGATGTTGTATGTGGTGGTTTGTCATTGCCTTCCACGTGATTGTTAGCGATTATTTATTTAATTCTTGTAATAAGTTCTGTCGTCGCTCGGGACCGAACCCGTGACCTCCGTAACGGAAGTCAAGCGCTCTAGCAACTAGGCTATCGCGACGACATACATAACGGAACAATTATATAATCGCGAAAATTTCCCACAGAAGACTCCAAACTTACAAATTTTTAAGTATTTTTATGAAAAAGGAAATGCCCAGCAAGAACTTCAAAAGGCTGATAAGCTAACGTTTGGTAGGTAAAACATTCCTGACTTGTCAATAAGAGGAAAATTATGAAATCTATGAAATTACAAATGCGAAGCCAACAATATGGCTTCCAACTTGTTAGGTTTTGAATTGCCCTAAAAAATTAAAATACATAACGTACAGGCTATTAAACTTAAAAAGTTAAAATTTGGTATGATCAACCCTCCTAACTCGTAAATTTACAGAAAAATCATGAAACGTGAAAAAATGTATATGGAAAACTGTAAATGGACCCAAAATGCCCAATTTTTAAATATTTTTATTAATATTCAAATACCCGACAATAATTAGGATAGATAAAACGTTTAAGGATAATATCCACAACACTCCTAACCTGAAAGTAACTGAATAATTGTTAAATTTAGAAAGTTTATAACATAACTCTTTAAACTGATCCAAATTTCATACCTTTTAAGTACTTTTATGAAAATCCAAATGCCTAGCAGTAACTGTGAGAGGCAGGAGGCTAAAATTTAGTGTGTATAAGACTTTTAATTTGATAATAACAGTAAAACTTTATGAAGCTAAAAATTTTCTTTAATAAGAAACTTCAAATGAGCCAAAATTTTCAGATTTAACTACAGGAAGTAGAAAACTAAAATTTGAAGCGTATATAACGCTTAACGAATTTTACCACACTTCTTGTTTTAATTTTTAAATATACAAAGAGATATTTATAATGACAGATGCTGTCATTAAAGTCAAAATGAAGGCATAGGTAATAGAATAATCGGGTTATTTTTATCATACCGAAGCAAAAAAGAATTTCTTAAATTTTTGTCCACCTATATAGTGTGTTTTTTGATTTAATTCAAAAGGAATTAGAGCAATCGTTCAAGACTCGAATACGAGGCTGCAGTTTACGCTTTAGCCTCCAATACTGTACCAAAAAGACTAGATGTCATACAACATGGAGCGCTCAGATTAGCGACCGGAGCATTTCGCACCTCGCCGTCTATCAGTCTACTATGCGAAAGCGGAGAGTGGCCGCTTCACCTTCGCCGTAAACTGCTTTCTGTTAATCTGTTAACCCACGTGATATCTTCTCCGCGAAGTCCAGCCTTTCAAACTATCAGACGCACACCGACGTTTTCATCAAAATTCCACATAATGCCGTACGTAACCGAAATACTAAGGTCCGTACCGAACCGAAGATCTACTACTCAACATCTACCATTCTTCCACCATGGTCAAGCTTTTCGCCCCACACTGACCTATCTCTTTTGCATGTTGGAAAGCTCTGTACACCTGAGGTAATCAGAGGCGTATTCCAAGAACTTCTGCTGATCTACGTCGACCATTTAATCATATTCACGGACAGCTCTAAATTGGACATGGTTGTATGCGCAGTACTTACAAATGATTCCGACATAATACCGTATTCATTACCAAATAGCTTTTCAGTTACATCTGCAGAACTATATGCCATAAAACTTGCAGTCGATCTATCAGTACAGTCCAACAAAGATTCTCTTATTTGCATAGATTCTTCACTTTCATCTCTATCACAAACGTGCAATAAATCACAAAATCCCATCGCTAAAAATATAATCTCAGTTATATCTACCGCTTCGATTCGTATCGCCTTCACGTGGATTCCAGAACACAAGGGCATCATGAAAAACGAGCTGGTGGATTTTGCAGCGAAAGAGGCCACTTCATACCTCCCGATTCCAGACATACCAGTACCATCATCGGACTTTTCTATAACAATCAAATCTCTACTAAAAAAGAAATGGTGGAAGATTTGGCATGAAGTTCCTACCTCGAACAAACTGCGTTCAATCCGCCCACATACTGAAATTTGGAGTACTTCGTCAAAATCCAGCCGTAAAGAAGAAGTTATATTATGCCGTCTGCGCATTGGCCACGCAAACATATCTCATTCCTTTTTATTAAATAACTCAGATTCCCCTACTTATGACCTATGCTCTGTTTCCTTATCCACTCACCACATTCTGGTAGTCTGCCCGAAATTCAATCTATTCCGGTCCCAATTACGTCTGTCCAGTTCCCCCTCTGAAATTCTTGAAGACAATGAACAGAATGCCCAGCTGCTCTTCAGATTTCTGAGACTATCCAATATCCTTAATAACATCTAAACTCCATTCACCCGTGCTTCTGGCCAATGTTGCAGTACGCGGCACGTTAATGGATACAATACAATGCAATATAATAATAATTGAATTCGCACAGTCTAAAATTTATATTGCCCGAGTCGTTCTGATCTTTTATTCATAATTTGTAGAATTCCGTATCCTAAATATCGTAAGGTTTTTAACAGTATGCCCTGCCATCACAGTAAAAGGTTTTAAGCTTCCCCGCAAAGGTTGGGTACAGTTGAATGGTATCTGGACAGAAAAAGAACGATGCAATGAACTGTTGGCGTGGTAAAAACTGAAAAATGACGCTGCTTGCGACTGTAGCAGCTCACAGCAATCTATCGAACATATTGTCCACAACTGCTCAAGCAAAGTTCGAGATATACACGAAGTTTCGGACGCAGTCTTTCCAAACTATGATTTGACTCTTACGTCTCTCAATTCTCCAACCCGGATTCCTTTTTCTTGTCTATTCAGCCTTCCCTTCTTCGCATCCCTTGGTTTCTTGACTTTCCCTTCATGCGTCGCCCCAACATCTCTGCGAGATGCCGTCTGCGCTTTGGACACAGTTTGCTTTCTTCCTCACTTTTCCGTTACTCTCTTGTGCCGTCTCCTTTTTGTTCATTACACCCCTCCAATATCCAATTTGTGTGTGATTCCGATCACATAATGTTCGGGTGTTCGTTTCTTGTAATCGATCAAGCTGCCTTCTACTCCTCCCTTTAACAAATTGGTATTCCCTCTCCGTACAGTGCTTCGTTCATTCTTCCTCTTCCTTCTCCTTCTATTGTCCGGGTTCTTGATTTTTTTTTGTCGGCTATCTCCGATCGTGTAAAGATCTGAGTCTCTTGCGTCCTTTTTCCTTTGTTCTTAGGCCAAGGTCCTTGTAGACGAACCTAAAAAAAAAAAAAAAAAAAAAAAAACTAAACTAATTTTAAAAATTTTAAAAATTTTAAAAACAGTAAATCATAATAAAATGTAATAATTAATACAGGGGCGGATCCAGAATGACATGGGGGGTTATATAATTATGTAAAATCTTCTACGGTAGGCAGTAGATTTGAGAAATACCTTGCTTCATAAAGAAAATCAAATAACGACCACCTCTTTAGAAATTTAAAAATGTTATTTAAAAAATACATAATTATTACAATTTTTAATTTAACTTTTAGTCTTATATTTAGGGGTGAACAATAAAACGAAATTATAATATTATACCTTAAATATGGTAGTTTAGAAATAGTAAGAAATATAGTATTTTTATTGGACTTCACTTCTTTTTTATTTTTATTAACAATCCAATCCGAATTCTTTATTCGTGAGCAAGTTTAAATATATATATACATTTCTCATTGAACTATTTTGAATTAAAATTACAAAATAAAAATTAAAAGTAAATAAAAATGGCAAAAGATCGACGACAGTTGGGTTTAAAATAGAATAAAAAAGAAACATTAAAAGTTTTACTAGAAAATAGTATTAAATATTAATCATTAAAATCCATAGGTAACATTTATACAAATCTTTTATAGCATAAATTAAGTTTCTCTGTTATAACAAATTTTTTCATAGCGGTTTTGGTTCTTTGGGAGAAATGCCCCCCCCCCCGACCCGCAACTGATTAATAGGAAAAATTACATTGAAATGAAAGTACATGAGGAATAGAGATAGTCCTTACCGAAATTAAATTAATAAATGTTTTTTCAAGTAAGTAAACAAAACATAAATTTAAAAAAACAATAAAAATAATAAAATAAAATAATTTCGAAAGATTTACAGAAAACTGAAAACTCACTAAAGTTACTTGAATAAAAATGTTATAGTTTGTTAAATGCGCTACTGTACATCTATACATATTTTTTCTTAAATATTATGGAAAATATTAAGCTCCTTTTTTACCGATGAAAGATCACTTTTTAAATTAATGGCTTTCCATTTAAGATCTTTCCATAATTTCACTTTTATTAGCTAATCGACGATTCGGGAATTATGTCTGTCGCAAAATCCAAAAGTATTATTCTTATACAAAGGCATAATTTTTTTTTTGCAAGTTTTCGTAAATTCCTTCGGCCCGGTATTTGTTCGAAAGTACTGCTTAAAATATGTTAAGCATTTATTATTAAGGAATTTATTGTTTAGTCGTGTCGATTTCTCTTCTATAACATCATAATTTTTCTGCATTGTTAATAAATCCTTCTTGTGCCAACCTTTTTTGCTTCAAGCTTCATTGTTTCTAAAACAGCATCCTTCTTCCATGTGATTGTTCTTTCAGTGAAGAAGATACCTCGCGAAATAAGAATTTGCGCAAAGTTCAAGGGACGTTTGGTCAAATGAAATGTTTTCATTGCAGTCTTTATTTATTTTTTCGTCAGCAACATCATCTTCTTCGTTCTCATTATCGTTCTTATCTTCTTCAAAAATGATATTTTTATCCTCTTCTTCATATTGTAAATCGTGTTTACAAGAAACATATCATTTAAAGTTATTGTATCGTCATTTGCATAGCTGGTAGCTTCGGAAGATTTCATAAGGAAATGAACACAATTAATTCTAAAATATTCACCTTTGATAAGTATATGAAAGGAAATTAACGCTAGTGCATAAACAAAATTGATAGCGAAGATCAGAAAAACGATTTTGTCGTAAGCAAAGCCACAAGTCGTGTAAGTATATATGCACGTGTATGTGTGTGCGCGTTTTTGTGTGTGTGTATGCGTGTATCCGGTACATGGTTCGAAGGACGGTTACTCATCGCAAAATTTGAAGGTAATGTGTAGCATTGTTGACTACTGGTCAATCAGATACCAGCGTGAAAAAGGTCGGTCGACAATATTTGTTTTTGTTTGCCGACACTATTGTTCAGCTCAAGAAATTGATAATATAAATTTGAAAATCCGAAAAGGTCGGAAAGTAAATACTCCGTTCAAATTTATTTCATTTGTGAAGTTCCTTCTTCTCTAAATCGCTTTTCCTTGGCTGCATCTCCCCCTTTGGTTCATTGGATCCTGAAGGTTCCCAGTATGTTTGCGATGCGAATCACGTGCTCTTTGAGTGTTCTGGTTTATCTCGCTAGCGTGAGTTACTTTATTATCATCTTTTAAAGCTTGGTCTTCCTGCTCCTTTCAACGCCTCTTATGTTCTTTCTCTACCTATTCTTTCAGTTGTTCCTGTTCTAGGAGTGTTACTTGATTTTCCATTGTCGACAAAATAAAAACATAATTTCTATTCTATTTCATGCATCTATTCCATGTTGCTGGGCTAATGCTCTCTGGTAGCAAACCCAAGGAGGGTAAAAAAAAAAGATAAAAAAGTTGTTTTTTTTTACTTGCAGAAAGATATCCTGTTTGTAAAGAGGACAACAATGTTAGTCCCACGACCGACAAGGAGAAATTATTTTTTTTTTTGTTTTTTTTTTTTTGGTTTCATAAGCACAGCAAGAGGCTATTATCGAATAAACTCGACGAAAAATAAAGCAGTGGTAATCTTTTTTTTTTTTTAGTTAAGTTAAATTCTTTATATGTAATTGTGAAAAATATGTAAAAACCTTCAAAATATGCGTAATATATACGAAACGTCTAAAATAAGCATTTATGTGCACTATTAAATTAGTGTTTTTCGAATCTACAACCCTCGAATCGCCTAGATAGGAAATATCAAAGCGTTAGCTGCAGGCAAAAAAAATATGCATTAGGTGCAAAATCCGAACCCTAGTTATATCTCATATGGGCTGAATGTTAATGTGAGGTACACTGATTTCATGATGTCAGCGCATTTCGGTTGTTTTATAAACATTCGCTTGACGGGCTATATATGTAATTTTAAAAATGAACGGAAGATCGTTTTAAAAAATATCGCTATTTTAAATATTATTTTGTCTTTTTTTTTTTTTTTATTTATTTGAAAGATGCTCGACTGTATGGCCATTTGCATCTTTTATGTAATTACATATGCTAATTATTATAAAGTATTATAAAGATTTGTTAATTTTAAAAAGGAACATAAATTATTAATACGAGTATTATTGATATCGTTACTTAAGATAATGTCCAAAGTTGCATTTCCAAAGCATGTTTGTTGCTGTGTAGTATACCTCGCGCATTCGGACAATAAGTGGGTTATGGATAGCTGACACTGGCAAACAGTACGACTTCACCGTTATTATACTATCTCCTGTATGTAGTATTATATTTTTCTTTACTTTTCGCGTGATCAAGTGCATCGTTTGTCCTAGACTTACAATTTAATCAGACTAAATTAGATCGATTTAATATGTAAAATTATGTATGTCACCGATATAAAATAATCTATTAATTATAAGAATATTTTATTGATGATAGTTCTACAAAATATAATGAAATTTTTGTTCTTACGTGGAAAATTTTTTTCTTTATAGTAAAAAAAAAATATATATATACATATTTCGAGTTCCAAATTTTTGATTAATAATAAATTCAAAACAAAGATATTCAATTTTGAATTTGTAATGTCGTTGGAACGCGTGTTTTTGTAACCTTGTTCAACATTTTTAATAACAATAACCGCACCGTAAAGGGTAGTAGTGACACGTCATTTTTCACGCTTTTTTGAATTTCTCGCCGACTTTGAAAGTTATGTCGAGAAAATGAAATACGCCTTCCTTCCCGACAAAGAGCCATCTCTTTCCATCGATATATCACATGCTCGGAAAAATATTTTTTTCAAAACTTTGGAGCTTTTGGCGAGGGATGGTTTGAATATAAACTTCTAAGTTCGGCTATATTTTTTCTATAAAGCGGTCCTTCATGTATATGTTTGAGATACATTTTGGTTTTCCTAATTTTGTTACTCGGACTATTACATAACCTTCCGTTTTTTTTTTGCTGTTTCTAGCCCCAAATGGGGGGGGGGGAGTTAAATAATTTTTTAACCGTAATTTTTTGGTTTTATGGCAAAGCTTCTAAATAATCATTTTCATTGCAGCACCAATTGGAAAAAGGATTTTTTTTGTAGCTACTAAATTTTTGGTCCATAAAAGGTTCCAAAAGGAAGAATCGAAAAGCGGAAATAAAATATTTTATGATAAAGCTTTTCAGAAATTACAACAGTTAAAAAGTAATTTAAGTAACAGTTTTTCGCAGCCTAGAAAAGTAGGCGACATTAATTAAGATACCAATAGCGAAAGGTAAAATCTTTTTAGTGTTAACAGATGAATACAAGTCGTTTTTACCGTAGCGAGGATTATGACTAAGTAATGACGTGTTAAAAGAAACTGCCATATAAATAAACGAACAAAGCGCAACAGAACATGGCAGCGGTGAGAGGCTTTAATACTTATTGAAGTCTACAGCATTGAGAAATTCCTTGAGTGCACAACTTTATAAGTAGCTTTAAAATTTTTAATTTTGTTACTTGCGTCACAAACTAGGAGGCATGCTAATTTTCACGCTTTTTAAAATTTTTCACAAACTTAGAATGTTTCTTTATGGAATCGAAATATAATTTCTTCACTTACAGCGAGGTTTTTACCGATGCATCATGTATGGGGAGTAATTTTTTTTTTACAAATTCTGTTTTGCAGCGCCACAAAGGTCCAAGTGTAAAGCTGTAATATCGGTCTTCCTTTAAAGCTTTTTTTCGTTTATATTTTTGGGGCGTGTTTTGGTTTTCTGTACATTTTTACTCGTGCTGCTACATACAAGAATATTCTTTTTTTTAATTTTTTTTTGGCTCAAAGAGGAAATTAATTGTTTACTGATAATTTTTTTACTTTATGAAAGAACTTTTGATTTTTGTTTTACATTTTGAATTTCACTTTTAGCGAGTTGTGTGTAACGAATTATGAATTTTTAAAGTGATTTTTGATGTTTTTATGATTTTTGGCTCCAGTGTATACGTCAGTTGTCCTAAAACTGTAATTGTTCTAAAAAGTATTTTAAATATGATTTATATACATAGTTTGGCGTTCATTAGTTAAGCCGTTCCTAAATGCCGTAAATTATTCTTGAATAAAAATTATGGTAAACGCTTTTGGTCCAAGAACTTGTTGATCAGTCGATGAACGCGCGTCAACATGTCGCGGTATGCTACAACTGATGGTCTAGTTACAGTATGTGCAGAAGAAACGGAAGGGAATGAAAACGAGGTTAACAGTTTGAATTCTCGGCTTTACTCACTGATGACAAAGGCAAGAGGTCTTCTTTTCGTGCCACCCGTTCGGGTATTGCTTAATCATCGTGTGTGAATTGGATTATCTGCTGAAATTGATTACGATCTTTTGCTATTCCGACTAAATATTCTGTTCTGTTAATTCCGGTTCATTTTTTTATATTATCTATCCAAGAGGTCTTTCTTCTTCCTTCTATCATGCCCATTATTATTGTCTGCAGTAACTTGTATTTTCACATCTCATGAGGTGTCCAAAAAAATTTTATCTTCCTTCTTTTTACTATTGTCATTAATATTCTCGGTCAGTTCCCATTAGTTCCAATACTTTTTCATTTTTCAACTTCTTCGTTCACGGTATTTTCCACATTCTTTTATAGCACCACGTCTCGAATGATGATATACGCTTCCTCATATTTCCCATCTCGCTTCCATACAGTAGCACTGACTACACATAACATTGTAATATCTTATTCTTGATCCTTAGGCTTAACTTCCTATCGCAAAGGGTGTTTTTTAATTTCATAAATGTATTTCTGGCCATCTCTATACGAGTACGTATTTCCATATCAGGATCATTACTTTGTGTTATCCAGCTAGCTAAATATTTATATTTTTCCGTTCGTTCAATTTTTTCGCTATCCAAAAATAATTTTTCATTTAGATTAGACTGCTTTGCAACTACCATGAATTTTGTTTTTTTGATATTTACACTGACTCATTTTTTCTTGCTTTCTACTGCAACTATGTCTAGTAGTCTTTAGGCGAGAGGTAGACGGTACTAAATAAGATCCCACGGGCGAAAAAATGAGATCCCATTCGTGTCGACAAATAAATGCACGGGCGTTAGACTACTATAATATATCTATACTGCGGTAGGTAGATAAACAAACACATTCCAAAAGCAAAAACTTATGTGACCGTTTACTCTGCTGTTTGGTACTGAAATATATATGTCTACATTTTATAAATTATTCTGTATGAAATATTAAACATCATGTCAGTATGTAATTCACTTCACATTTTATTTATCTTATCTAAATAATTACGCCTCTCTAAACCCAATTGTATTGCAATTATTTAAATACAAAATTCGTATTTTTTACTTTTCCCCTAGCATGAATAATGCATTACAGATGCTTATATCATAACATAACATATTTATTATTAAATTAAAATATTTAATACACAACCATCATACTGTTCATACGCTATAGAAGAGGTCTATAAAAATTAGCGATATCCCAACAAAAGGGAAAATGTAAAAACTACAACCAGGTTTATCAGCGCTAAAAAATATTATAATTACACAAAAATATATCAGGATTACTCTCTTGTCAGTTTTATAAATTCGTGATAAGAAAAAAAAGTCCTAAGTTTCTTGTAAATTACATGGCCGTCTTGAATTCATTATTCCTTACTATATAACTTATACACTTCTTATTGTTAGATCTATATCGGTTTCTTACACATTCATGAAATCAACAACAACTCTATATATATATATACAGTCATGGATTTACACCACGGACTTAAATGGGCTACAGCCCACAGCGGCAAAATTCGAAAGGCAGCAAATTTGCATGAGATTGAAAAGTTTTTTCTTTTGAAAAATACTTAAAATTTCCAAAATATTGTTACATATTATGGCGTTTTAATCGCAGCAGGGTAGGAGAGGAATGTGATAAAATCATTTTTTAACTTGCATTAATGTCCAGAAAAGTTAAAATGGGAATATATTGATTTAGGTAAAATTTCCAAATGATTATAGACAAATGACATGTAAGCAGGGGAATCGAGAAATGAATTTAAAATTAACAAAGTGTAAACCAGAACGTGCATTATTATTAAGCAAAATGGTTATAATATTAGCAATTAAAGGAAATTCTCGAAGTGTGCACGAGACAAAGAGGTCAAACAAGACTGGAAGAAAAACTGAAAATTCACAAATATTGATGCGACAAAAGTTAGAAGATTTTTCGAAGAATTATTTATGCTATTTCTTGCCGTACCAAACGATGAAAGGTGCTCAAAGCAGAGTGGCACTGCGGGAAGCGTGCTGGGCCCATAACCTGTTGAAACTATTCTGAATACTGAATCTGATGAATAAACACGCTAACGGCGAACATAATATATTAAGAATAAGCGTACACTTTATTTAATTTGTAATAATTTAACAAACAAAAGTAAAAAAATTCATGATAACTGGAAAAACCAACTCCAACAACACTACAAAAAACACAATTACAATAACGTGATAACATCACTGTATTTGTTGTTGTTACACATTGTTAACATTTTAATTATGATAAAAATAAACTTAAACATTTTTTTAACAATTATATATATAATTTTTAAATCCCCGACGCGTTTCGAAGCAAACACTTCATAAAATTGCGTCGTAAAAAATGTAAACTTTAATTGACACATGAAAGAATAATGTATATATAGAATTATAATAAAATTTAGGTATGTTTTAAAAATGTGTGAAATTTTTTGATTGAAAACTTTTTTAACTTTTAATTGAAAATTACTTTTTAACTTTTATGTCCTTTCTTACTTCAGTTACTCAATTATAATTTTTATTACTTAATTTATAAATTATTCCAAGGGCGGCAGAAATTACTGAGCCCACAGCGGCATTTGGCTATAATCCGGCCCTGTATATATATATATATATATATATATACACACAACAGGCACGTGCCCAGAATTTTTTTTTTTTTGGGGGGGGGGGGGGGGGTGAAAATTTTCTTCGCATATTTATTTTATAAATAAAAATACATTTTTCACTAATATTCATGCTATTAATAATTTCCATCATTTTGATTTATATATTAATAATTTAAATAAACGAATTACTGTATAAACAATAAAAATTACACATATGTTATTGATTATACTCGTAACAAAAAATTTTGCATAAAATATTAATGAAGTACCTAAGCTATTTCAATTCTCATGGGGGGGGGGGGGGTAGCCCCCAAAACCCATCCCGTGGACACGGCCTTAATATACAATTAAATAATATTTTTTTTTTCAACATATATCGGTCCACTGCTTGACGTAGGCATTCCCCAATTCCTTCCATTCGTTCTGATCTTGAGCTTCCTGTATCCAGTTCTTTCTTGCTACCCGAGCTATGTCGCCATGCCGATGGGTCAGCGATCTACCGATTTTCCTATCAATCGGCTATCATTTCAACACCCGTTTTGTCCATTGGTTATCCTTACTTCGGGCTATGTTCCCGGATCAGCTCCACTTCAGTTTGGCCATTTATTCTAACACATCACCGAGTCCGATCTTCTCTCTAATCCATGTATTTCATTTCCGGTCAGATTGCTTTATATTTAATATCAATCTTTCTTGTCCTGTTTTGTTCCCCTCTCATCATTCTCATTTTTGTCTTTGTTATAAGGAAGAAAAATTTTCCTGTGCTAGAAGATATGTCCATCTTCTTTCTTCTCACTACTTCATTTGTGTTGATTTTCAAAGATAATGGGACAGCGAATTCCTTGGCTCGAGTTGCTGCTTCCTCTCGTTCCTTCTTTAAAAAAGTTCCATCCTCCAACTTGAATTCCCTATGTACTAAATTTCATCTCAAACTTTGGTCAGATATCTACCCTTCCTCCTTTCGTAACGATTAATCCTTTTATCTGTTTGTACAACCTAGTCTTCCTTCTAATCCCTGGTTCTTTGAGTTTCCTTCACTTCCCCGTGCTGTTGTCATTTCTATGATTCGCTTGCGTTTTGGCCATTCTGCTCTTCCTTCCTCTCGTTTCCGTTTTTCCCTTGTCTCCTCTCCAAATTGTCCTCTCCACCCAAATGAAGCGGCGATTTACGACGCCAATCACATCTTTTTTGAATGTTCATTCCTTTCTGTTGAACGTTGTATTCTATATTCTTGTCTGCTGAAACTCAAGCTCCCCGCTCCTTATTGTGCATCTTATATTTTGTCCTTCTCCTCGCCATCCATTATTTCATCCGTTAGTTCCTTTATATTGTCCATATCTCCTTCCTTCTGCTCTATTTTTTCTGCCGAGTCGATCGCCATCCTTCAGGCTATCTCTTATATTTCCTCTTTAAGCGATCTTTCCCAATTCCTCATTATTTCGGACTCTAAGGGCGTTCTTCAAGCCATATCCTCTCCTCCTTCACATTCCTCTGATAATATTATTCTCTCAATTCGTTCTCTTACCTCCACTTTGCAGTCATCCCGTTCTATTCTCATTGATTTTTTGTGGGTCCCCAGTCATTCCGGAATTGATGGCAACGATGAAGCCGATTCTTTGGCTCGTTCTGCTGGTCGCCTTGATTCATTCCTCAACCATTTCCCTTCTTCAGATATCCTTTCCTTATCCACCTCCAATCACGCAAGACTTTGGCAGGATATTTATCCCTCCCTATTTTCTAATCGTCATACTCATTACCGTTTCATTCAGCCAATTCCTCGTTCCCTGTCTTGGTTCCATTCTATTCCTCTCAGTCGTCGCTCTTCTATTGTCTCCCTAATTCATCTCCGGATCAATCATTCTCTCCTCCCCTCTTCTCGCTTTCGATTTGCTCTGTCGCCTTCTCCTGATTGTTCTCTCCACGATTGTGATCCTCCTCGTACATGTGATGCTAATCACATTTTCTTTGAGTGTCCTGCTCTTCGTAACGAACGCTACCTTTTATACAGTCAGCTCCTGTCATTAGGTCTCCCTACTCCCTGTAACTCTTCCTTTATCCTCTCCTTTCCTTCATCTTCTGTGGTGTCCGCACTGCTGTCCTTTGTTGCGTCCATTTCGGACCGCTTAGTTATTTAATTTATTAGCTTAGTTTTCTTGTTGTTGGGTCAATGCCGCTGACGCGCCCAAAAAAAAAAAAAAAAAAAAAATTGTCCATATCTGACCGAATCAAAATTTAACTGACGGCTCTTTTTTTTCTTATTGTTTCTGGGTGTAGGTTCTTAGCTGACGTGCCCAAAGGGGGGATCTAAAAAAATAATAATAATAATAATGAAGCAATACTGACGAATCTTCAAGATAGATTAGAAAAATGGGCAAACTGTGTGCAGAAATTGTTCTATAGTGCCAAAGATGATCAAACTAGCATAAAAACACGTGATATACAACGACCATAAATGAGATACATGAATCAGAAATAATTATAGCAATTAAGAATTTAAAAATAGGGAAGGCAGTAGGGCCAAACGGCATTCATGGAGATATATTAAAAATGTGAAAGGTCAAATTGGTTTCCGGGTAAGATTAAAGTTCGAATTGGTTCCCGGGTAAGATTAAAGTTCGAATTGGTTCCCGTAGATAAACTTGATTTTCAATTTAGCTAGTCAAATTGGTTCCCGTTCTATGTTGTTAAAGTTTTTTTTTTTTTTTTATTATTATTATTATTATTTTAACTCCGCTGTACCTTGCGACTTCTTAGCCAGAGTTTCTAATTGTTACTGCTATTATTTATTGTGTTTTCTTTTATTATTCATTACGTAGTCAACGAAATTAAGTAAATGAAAAAAGTCATGCGGATATATTTGAAAGACTTTTTTCTCGTTTCTTTGCAAGCAATTCGCACATCTATGTTGCAAGCTGTCTTCAATTTGTGTATTATTGTTATTTGTTTTAAAATAATCTGAACTTTAAATGGAAAATAAACAATTGTTAACTTTTAGCACTTCATGTAGTTTCATAATACTTTGCCAATAAATGAATGTTCACACAGCTCAACTCCTGTGTAGTTATTCACGATTTATATTTCATGTCTATACGTTCAAAAAAAAACGAATCAAATGCAATCGGTGGTAAATTATTTTCTCTTCCTTCTAACATTAAATCTCTCCCGCTTCCTGTAATACATAACGAATTTAACAAAACTCTACACTCACTCTTTCCAGCTCACAGCACGGTTTTTACGGATGGCTCAAAATCTGCTACAGGTGTCAGAGTTGCTTTTATTCTTCCTGATATCAACTATTCTGAGTCTTTTCAACTCCCTTCCTTTTCTTCTATCTTTTTAGCCGAATCCACGGCTATTTTACGTGTCATCCTTTTTATATCCTCAACATCCAATTTATCGAAATTCGTCATATGCTCTGATTCGAAAAGCGTTTTAGTAGCCATCTCGTCTCCCTTCCCTAAACCCTCGTCAGATCCTATTATTCTTTATATTTGTTCTCTAATTTATAATTTATTAACATTCCGTTCTATCCTAATTGATCTGCTCTGGATTCCGGGCCACTGCGGCATCGTTGGTAACGATCTTGCCGATTCTTTGGCATGTCTAGCTGCAGTAAATGGCCATTTCATAGAAAGATTCCTCTCCCAAGAATTTGCCCTCTCTCTTATCGTTTTAACCATAACTTTTAGATTGATCTTTATCCGCCTCTTTTCTCCAATCCCAACTCCTTTTATCTTGCTATACAACCCTCTCCACCACTTTTTCCTGGTTTAATAATTTTCCCTACATCAGCCGTTCTGTTATTTCTTCCATAATTCGCCTGCGCTTTAATCGCAGTCTGCTTCTTGCCTCCCTCTTTCGTTTTAATATTGTTCAGTCTCCCTTGTGTTCCTTCCATTCTCTTATTTTAAATTTGACCTGTAATGTAAATCACCTTCTGTTCGAATGCTCTTCTATCTCCTCGGAAAGCGCAGTCCTTTATTTCACTTTGTTTGGTCTTGGCCTTCCGACTCCTTACTGTGCCCACTACATTCTTGCTCTTCCCTCTCCTTCTGTTGTTCCTTGTATTGGCTACGTTCATTTCTTCTGTTTCTAATCGGTTCCTGATATAACTTACAAATCCCTACGTTTCATTATTCTGTTAGTCCTTTGTGTTGGATAAATGTCCTGTGTTGACGCGTTGAAGGAAAAAAAAAAAAAATTTTACCTAACGTTATTTCTTATGCGAAATTCACCACTACTATCAAAAATATATTTCTTTTTCGTTAAATATCACGTTTTAATAAAGTACATAAACCCGCTGATTCACAAATCATTCTAGTAACAATGGGAACCAATTCGACCTTTTTAAATTGAAAACTGATTTAACCTGGGAACCAATTTGACCACCTAATGTAATAATTCCAGTTTATTATTAGGGGAACCAATTCGATCACATCCATTAAAATTATTTAACACAAATGGTCGACAATCGATAATGAAATTCCTAATAAAATTCTTTAACAACATGTACAAAGCAGGTAAGCTGGTAAGAGACTGGTTAAAGTCTACGTTTATATCTATACCAAAGAAGCCCAAGGCAATAGATTACGAAGACTATCGCACAATAGAGGTCTTATGTCCCATGTCTCAAAGATATTTTTCGAGATTATTCATCAAAGGATCTCGGATGCATACGAGAAGAACTCTGAAGAATGGCGGATCGGACTCAAAAGCGGGTTTGGTACACGCGAAGCATGATGTATATTAAATATTTTAGCTCAAAGATGCAGAGATCTCAATCATCCTTTATTCCTGAGCTTCATAAATTACAGGAAAGCTTTCGACTGCGTTAATCATGAGATATTAATACACGAATTCTGAAATATACCGGTTTAAATGAAGCAGATATAAAAATAATACAAAACTCATACTGGAATCAGACAGCTATGGTACGTTACGAAAATACCTTCACAAATGAAATTAAAATCAAAAAAAAGTGTAAGACACAAGGGTGTGTATTATCGCCTACATTGTTTAATGTGTATTCGGAGACCATTTTCAAGCAAGTTATCACATCGGAAGATGGAATTATAGTCAGCGGAAAAAGAATATCTAATATCAGATACACTGATGATACCAGTACTGATATCAGGAAACCTCTCCGGATTACAAGAAATGCTTTAAAGTTAGCCTAAGTTACGGACTGGAAATAAATGTGTCCAAAACGAAATGGATGTCGCTGGATAAATTTTAGCAAGATACGAATATGTTTATAGGCAATAAACATATCGGATTGCAAGAAATTGAAAGGGCAATGAAATTTCAGTACCCGGGGGGCACTTAGTTCTGTAAAGAAATCAATCAAAATATTGAGATTAGAACCAGAATAGAGAAAGCTAAGACAGCCTTTATTTCAATGAAGAAATTGCTTACATGAAAAGATATTAATCTACAGTTACGCACAAGGTTGGTTAGATGTTACGTATGCACTACATTGTTATCTGGAGTTGAAGGCTGGACACTTACGTACGGGAGAAAAAAATTTAGGACTTCGAGATGTTCATACCGATCGTCGTATGTTAACAATTCCACGAACAGACCGCATTACAAACCAAGAAGTCTTACGCAGAATGCTAAAAGAAAGAGAATTATTGATGACTATTCAAGAACGTAAGTTAAACTACTACGGTCATATTCATCCTAATGAAAAGTATCACTGCAACTCTGATATTATACGAAAAAAAATTGTCGATAAAAGAAACGTAGGTAAAAGAAAGTTATAGTGAGGAGCAGACCTACTCCGATGGTGCCCATGTTCACAAAAGGATTTAAATAATGCTGCCATTGACAAAGTGAAGATGACTGTACTGATCGCCAAACTTCGGTCGGAGACGGCGTGTAAATAATAAGAAGAAAACATCCATGTTTATAAGAACCGGTAGAACATACTGATTATACAATTTTCGTTTTAAACATAATGAAATTTCCTAAATATATATTGCCTAGCGTCCCGAAATCCATGCTAGTGACACTCTGCGGTTTACTTCCGCCTTCATTATCGTCTTCTTGTTGGTGGTAATTTTTTGTCCTAGGTGCAGATACTTGTTTACTGTTTCTACGTTTATATTATCTATTTTTATTCGTAAATATTCTTTCGTATTTGTCATTACTTTCGTCTTATACAAGTTTATTCTTAATTCTTTATTTTATCCGAGTATACATTTAATTCCGTTAACATCATTTGTAGTTCTTCTGCGCTAGTGCTTAGTAGTATATACTATATCATCTGAAAATCTTAGATGGCTTAAGTATTCCCTATCATCAATTCTTATAGCTACAAAACTTCAATATAATTTCTAATGAGGCAATAAACAATTTCGGTGATAATGTATCTTCTTATCTTACATCCCTTTTCATTGGTATTTTCTTGGTGTTATTCCATAAATTTATTTGCATCGTCGTCGACCTGTAGATGTTCTTGATTAGATGCATACAGCCTTCGCTTAGTAACGAATCTGTTACCGCTCATATCTTCTACTGAGTCAAATGCCTTTTCAAAATCTACCAATGCTATATATATAGAGAGAGAGTTTTATATTATATTCTTTGCATTTTTGTATCGGTGATATGTTTGACTTGGCCTAAAACCAGCTTGTTCTCTTTGTTGGTTACCTTTTATCTACTATGATAGCCTGTCTGGATATTATTCGAGTAAATAATTTATACAACTGCGAAAATAAACTAATTGGTCTGTAGTTACTTAGGATTTTGCATATATTCCCTCTTATGTATTAAACTTATTTCCGTTCCGTCTATTCTTGCGGAATCGTTTTCTTTTTTAGGTATTCATGAAATAAGTCGCATATCCTATTTACCAGCATGCTCCCTGCAAGTTTAATAATTTCGGCTAATAATCATACCATCCGGATCGGGTGCTTTACTATGTTTTGAACATCGAAGTGCATTATACACTTCTTCTTCAGTTATCTCTGGGAAGGTCTCCGTTCTTTAATTTCCGCCGTAATCTTTCCTATTTTCGTATTGTACATTTCAGTGAGAGAGACGAAGAAGCAAAATAAAAAAATTGATGAATTTATGACAACAAAGGTGGAAGCTGATAAATTTGGTTGTAGTTTTTATAATATTTTGTTTTCGTCGGGATTAATTTTACAACAATAATAAAAAAAAAAACATTCAATCAACAACCAGAGTCTTTTTAACATCTGTCATGGATTGTTTTAGTTTGCACTTCTCCAATTTCTTTTTTTATCTATATTCACGCAAGAGCCATTTTGCTTTCATATTTTTATGTAGCGGATGCTGGTTAATTAAGTTGATCATCATTTTATATTTTTCTTCTTTTTTATATCGAAATTTAAGGTATTTCTCTACATTTCTCCCCTTCTCCTAAAAAAACAGCTGTCTAATTAATTATATTGAAGATTATAATTTCACATTCTTCTTCTTCTTCTTCTTCTTCTACTTGATGTCTACATTTACACTATTGTTTTTATGAGTGATCAGGATACAAGTTCTTCCTATAACAAGTGAAACCTCTAATTTTCCTACATCACTACTAACATCATTATTGTGGTATTTCAAATAACCATTATCAGTATCATTCAGCGACGGATCCAGAGAAACATTTTAGGGAGGAAAATTATATAATTACGTAATACTTTACATGGTAAACAGTAGATGTGAAAAATACATTATTTTATAAAGAAAATCAAATGACGACTTCTTTAGAAATTTAAAAATGTTTTAAAAATACATAACTATTACAATTCAATTTAAATTTTGTTTTATTTTTAGGTGAAAAATAAAACGAAATTATAAAATTGTAGCTAAAATAGTAGTTTAGGATTTGAATAGCAAATTACTAGAAAAAGTAAACGTAGTATTTTTATTTGATTTTACTTCTTTTTTATTTTTGTTAGTAATTCGATCCGAATTCTTTGTTCGTGAGCAAGTAAAAAATATATATATTTTTTTTCTCATTGAACTATTTTTATTTACATTACAAATAAAAATTAAAAATAAATAAGAAAGGCAAAAGATCGATGACAGTTGTGTTTAAAGTAGAATAAAAACGTAACATTAATAGTTGTTTTTTTTTACCCTTACCGGTATACATTCTTACCGCAAACAGCGGTGTTTGTAATATATTAGGCAGACAAATTTTGAATAACCAAGCTTAATCTATGCACTGAGAAACTTGGGCATGTAATGATTAATTTCTCTCTTACTTTTTACGTCTAATGAAAAGGAAAGTTAGGTAATTGGAATCGCACCTCGGCACCATTTTCTTTTTAGCCCCCTGGCTGGATTTCCAGGCAGAGTTCTTCTATACATTTTTCTAATGTTCGGGTTACAGTGATGTGATAATTTGTTGAAAAATTTTTCATAGTGTTCTTTATGAATTTCTTCGACGAATGGTATCCTTAAATCATTGTGCAAGGTCTCGTTAAGTACATAATTTGGGGCTGCTGTCAACGTTCCCAAAATCTTAAACTGTTATCGTTGTATCCGCTGCAAGTTTGACTAGCACTACCATACAGCTCAATTCCGTACTTCCATATCGGTACGATATAGGTTAAATATATTTGCCTTTTTAACTTCAGACTTAGTTGTGAGTAACGACTTACTTAGTAGTGGATATAACGTCCTGGCACGAACCATCATCTTCGTTCGCACATGTGCTATATGATATCGTCATGTGAGCAGCCTATCCAACATGATTCCTAAGTACTTCACCATTTCCGATTGTTGTATTTCCATATTGTTAATTTTTACTCTGGGACACACTGCCCGTTTATTTGTAAACATAACCTGTTTGCATTTCTGCTCGTTAAACCGGATACGATAATCTCTGACCCATTCCTGAATCCTGTTTACTTGTTTCTGTACCGCCATAGTTGCGAACGTTGGATTGACATCAAAGGATAAGATGGCCACATCATTAGCAAACGTAGCTAATATTATTTAGTTTGATGTAGGCGTATCAGCTGCGTAAATAATATACAGCATAGGACCAAAAAGGCTGCTCTGCGGAATGGATAAACGAATTATCTTTTCTTCGGAGTTTGAGTCGTTTAAACATTTTTTTCGCCATTTTTTGTTTTTCCTCAGTTTCTGTAATTTTTTCCTCATCCCAAATTCCGATTCCGTATTTAATTCTGAACATTATTACTGCTTCAAAATATAACCTTAGGCTTTTGCGCATCATACTTTGTTTTAATTTATACATAGTGCAAGAATACAGTTTGTCTAACTTTCCCCGCAATATTGTCAATGTGGTTTCTCCACGTTAGACGTCTATCTAATGTTATCCCGAGATATTTAAATTCACTTACATTTTCTAACTTTTCACAACCACATATTTTCTTACTGCCTCGTATTATGTAAGATTAATTTAGAAACGAACGTTCTAAACCGGCTTGGCGTTCTTATATGCATCACTGTTGTTTTTTTAGCATTAAATAATAATTTGCCCATTTGCATACATTATTGAGATCTTCTTGTAACAATTTTTCAGCACTTCCTATATCAGAGTGTTCAATAACTAATGCGATATCATCTGCATAAACATACACTTTAGAGTTCTTTACATATCGGTAAAGCGAATTCGTTGGTACCCCTATTGTCCCTTGTTCAACTTCGTAATTCATTATTTCTTTTCTACTATGTTCATTCCCGATCTTTACTACAAATTCTCTTCCCCTTATATAACTTCAAAACCATTTCAGGTACCTCCCTTTTACACCCATTTTGCTCATGTCCTCAATTAGTATTTCTTGGTCCACTAAGTCGAAAGCCTTAAGCAAAGTAAAGTAAGTCTCATCGTTCGGGGATTGTGAAGTTAAGAGTCTCAATGTACAGAGCCCAACGGCACTAATGAGAGTGGGGGGGCCGTTTCCTTTCTCTCAGCCGCCTTTTTCTGGTACCCAATTATTTCAGGCTGGGTAAACGTAGGAGCGATTTCGAACCGGATCAAGACAAGTCTCCAACCCGTGACCTCTGGTTTGGTAGCCAAGTGCCTTAACCACTAGGCTTACAATTAAAATTCTCTTTAACACCAATAACTTCAAACTAACCAATTACCCTGAGCAGTAAAAATTCCAAAAAAAAAAACAAAAAACCGTCAAGAATATACGGTACGGAATTTAAAACAACCTCAAAAATCATCCTTAAAAAATGTATAGCTCATCACCAGATGATCCTTTAAAAGTGAAATTCAAAATGTAAAACAAAACGCAGAAGCTACTAATTTCGTAGCAGAATTGTAGTAACGATTTCACTCAGTTTTTATTTGTTTTCTTCCCTGTTTAATTTTCAACTGCCTATAATATGTTATTTGTGACCTATATCTTAACTATGTCGTGGAGCGCACTGATCTTCTCACCTATTTAAGTTGCTAGTAATACAATACAGATTTACGTAATTACGAAGATGCCTATATATATTATGGCGTTTTAGCCATAACAGAGCTTAACAGGAAATTATAATATTATTTGACAACGGTATAAATAAATTTGTATGTGTGAAATACACGAATAATTAAATAAGCTTCTGGCTTACAATTTTCGATAATTACTGGCTAGTGAGGGTTATACCTTGAATAAGCTAATATAAATTTTATTCAGAATAAACATTTTTAATTTGAAAGAGAATACGTTTTATTCAGAATGAACATTTTAATTTAAAAGAAAATACGTTTTATTAAAGTAAAAATTTTATTAAGATAATTTTGGTTTAAAAAAAGAACATTTTATATTATTTTAAAGAATTTCTGTTTTGAACTTTATTTTAACCAGTTTCATTTTTTTTTAAACTCAGCTTATCCATTATGGTTGGGCGGTTATTACAAAATTAAATAACTATAATTTTATTAAAGCAAAAGATATATTAATATAAGAAATCGGAAAATTTAACCGACATAAAACAAATGGATTCAACAACTAGTTATCCAAAGGAATTTACAGAATATACTCCGACAGAAGAGGCAAACTGGACGCAAGATACAATAGTGATTATAGTATATTTATATTTTATGTTTTACGTGAGAAATTAAACCATTTGTATAGGTGTGTAATGTGAAGATGTTATAATAATTTTTTTTATAATTGTTAGTATAAATTAAATAAAAATAGTAATTTATCTTTGTTGAAGACAATTCATGGAAATAGTGATATTGTTTAAAAAACCGCTTATCCAGAGTTTAATTTTGACGAGATATTTAAAAATTGGTTTATTTGGAGATTTGTAAATTTAAAAATATATAAAAAAAAACAATTATATTACGTAACTAGTCAGTTTATTTGACTGGTCACATAATAATATATATATATATAAAATTCGCACATCTACATATACTTATTACCGAAACCCGGAGTAATGCTATAACAATGGAAGAAGAAAACAATGATTATAACAAATTACCATCATCAAAAGAATTCCTTTAACCTAAGAGTAAAGTTTTCAGCCAACCTTAACACATGCAGAATGTGTATACTTCCTCTGAGCTTTCATATCCCTGCATTGTAACCACCTCAGACACCACAGCACAGCGCTGTAAACATCATAGCCGACAGCACTAGCGTCACACACAGTCCGGTTCACGTGAAGCACTATTCTACGCCCCTTCTTACTCTTCTGATTACTCAATTCCACCTCTAACTCTGCACTCAAATCCTGCCCGGCTGGAAACGTAAAACGTACGCATCCACACACTCATTCCTACACACTTATAATTCCTTTATCGTACCAAATGTATCGCAAACATTATTCCCAGTTTTTATCACATCTAACCTTATCATTGCAGCAATCGATCTATCAACATAATTGCAACTGACCCTACCGCTGCGATTACAGTTATATACATATATTATTTTACCATTAGCCGTACTTAGTTTCTGGCTAATTGAAATTATAGCAACTTATTTAAGTCTTCTTCTTTCCGTATGTAGAAAATTCTCTCTTATTGGTCCTTTCGTACATAAATTTTCCCTCTTCCAGTCCATGTAAACCTGTAATTCAATGCTCTGGCCCTTTGCTTCGTCTGCCAGAGAAGCTTCTTGTAATATTTCGATAAATTTTCGTTTATGAATATTTTATTATTGCCGTTTTCTTCATTTGTTACTGTCTTTGTCGTGAATGATTATAGTGCGCTTATTATCAAGTACCCGATCTGCATCTCTCCTAGTGGTCTTTACTCTTGTAGGTTTTGGTAACCTGGAGTTTCTTGAGGGTAATCGGTGGGCCACCAAAATATCGTTCTCCGCGATATTAACATTTATTTTTCCTTCAATCTTTAATATTATCTGGGGGAGGTTTTCGTTCTCTGTTTCGATCACACCATGTATCCCCACGTTACCTCGTCTTCCATACTGTTTTAGTTCGTACAATGCTGTAGTTAACTGCTAGATTTGTTTATCCTTCTTCCCGATCTCCTCGGTAAGTGAAGTCTTTAAAAGTTTGTCCTCATTTGATAACCCGGTGTCAATCGCGTGACTGTCCTCATACTGAGCTGCTAAAAAATTCATCGATTTCTAATAAGTAATACGCCTTCAGAATAATTTAAATATATAGATGGTAAACCATTATATGATACTATCTAAATTCTGCCATACCTCAATGGGGGGGGGGTAGTATAAATTAGGAGGCCTTATACAAATCCCACTCGACCAATGATATCATTCTTTCTGTCCGTGCCTCTATCTCAACTTGCGCTTAGCACGTACTATCCTTATTGACTTTTTATGGGTTTCTGGCCACTCTGGCATTGAGAGCAACGAAGCAGCTGACTTCCTAGCTCGCTCGGAGTCTTTCAATGATCCATTCCTTTCGCATTTTCCTGCCTCAGACATCCTTTTCTTCTCCGCAAGTCTCCATACCAGACTATGGGTTGACATTTACCCTTCCTCTTTTGCCAATCGCTCCTCCTTCTACCTCCTCCTACAATCTACTCCCAATTCACAGCTTTGGTGCCAATTTCTTCTCTTTTCTCGGCGCTCGGCTATTGTTTCTTTAATCAGACTCCCAACCATATCCTTTTTGAATGCCCTGCTCTTTTTCCTGAGTGCTCTCATCTATACGCCGAACTTTTGGCGTTGCATTTTCCTACCCCTTTCAATGCTTCCTTTATACTTTCCTTCCCATCTCCAGCCGTTATTCCCCTCCTTCTTTCCTTTATACTTTCTATCTCCGATCGCCTCAGAATCTGAGTAGGTGATCTAAGTCCATATAGTTGGGGGGTCAGTGTTAACACTGAGTCCATTTAAAAAAAAAAAAAATACAAAATAAAAATAAATTAATAATAAACGGTAGCAACGCCAATAATGGTCAAAGGACCGGGGTAGTGTAAAAAAAAATGAATGGAATATATACTGTACAAATGAACGTACTTCCACTATATTTAAAATGATAATTTTTTTTGTAGGATTTTAAAAAGCTCTCTGTTAAATAAAAAATTAAGTTATCTTCATCATGAATGTTTTTAATCGATATTTTAAAATAAATGAATATAATTGAAATGTTGAACATTCCTTCTAAGAGCCGGAATTGTGAAGCCGCAGTTTAGAATATAAATGACATAATTGTAATTTCAAATTAAGCAAAAACGTATTTCTCATTGAACAATTATTTATTGCGGCAAGATGAAAATAACATTTAGAGCTATATAAAATACTGCGCCTTATATATACATGCATTCGATTAGTAGGTAGTTTTATAAATACAAAATATGCTTAACGCCTAACATACGTTTGCACAAATAAAAAGGGATTTTCTTTTTTTTTTTATTATTACTATTAATCAGTGTATCTTCAATTGCAGTAGGCGCCTTCTGTTTTTCCCAAAACAAAAATGTCTTTTATCTCCTAACTAAGCCAAAGGGCGAAAGGCAAGATCGACAGTCAGCCAGCTGCTTAGCTTGCAAAGGCAGATTTTATCGACGTTTCATCGCCAACAGCACTTCTACGCGCAGTATTCTTCGATTTAGAAAAAACATTTAATCGCTTGTGGCGTCATGGCTTACTATTAAAACTATCGCCGGAAAAATGGGTAAATACCTACGCAGCTCCTTGGACAATAGAACGATCCAAGTTACGACTGGTTCGTCAACGTCTGAACTGATGCTGTTGAAAAATGGTGTATCACAAGGCTCTGCTTTAAGCGCAATCTTGTTCATATATTATATCAACGACATAACTGACTGCCTTGCCACCGCTGTAACGTCCCGGCTCTATATTGATGACCTAAATATATCCTTATCATCCAACCATCCTATAAACGCTCAAAATATCCTTCAAACATCCATAGAAAATCAACAGAAGTGGTCCAGTGATAACGGTCTGACTTTCTCCTTAACAAAAACAATATGTGTTAATTTCCACAAGGGATGCCAAAACGCACTTCCCAGCGTATTAATGAGTCTAAATGGATTTCCTATCCCAAATCGTCCGTCAGTCAAGTTCCTAGGCCTAATATTCGATAAAAAAATTTCCTGGCGCGCTCACATAGCTAAGCTCCAAACCAAATGCTTAAAATCCTTGTCTATCCTGAAATATCTATCAAATTACAGGCACAATATAAACCCAAAATTACTCCTTACAATTTACAGATCAATTATCCTTTTGAAATCAATTACGGGTGCCAGGTGTACTCCTCAGCCACTAAAAGTTTGCTAACATCCTTAGATCCTATACATTCTGCGGCCCTCCGGTCTATCCTTTTTGCTCATCCCTCTTCTCCGGTTGTAAGTTTGTGTGCACTAACAGGTTGTCCTCCACTGTCTTTTATAGAAAGTAGTATAACTTTAAAGAATTGAGCATCCTCCTTATTGTTAGTAGTACCAAAACCCTGACAATCGAGCTGGCTACCATATCTCCTAATATGAGGTTTGGGAATGACCCAGTGCCTGAACTTTTTTCGGTTATGGGTCGATTCCAAATCTCTTCAATCCCAGGAACTCTGCCAGGCTTCGCAGCAACCGCACCACCTTGGAGTCAGCCAATCACAAACATAAACTGATCACTAACAAAATTTAACAAAGCACAATACCCTCCAAGCATAGTACAAATAGCAGAAAATATCATAGCGAGCTACACAGACCATGCATGCCTATACGCAGATGGAGCGAAGGCAATAGGTTATCAGTCACTGGCGGCATGCTCCTTCGAAGTCTCAGGGGCAGCAGAGTCAGTCAGACTGCATGATTGCTGTACAGCACTGGACGCCGAAATATACGTGATGGTTTTTTGCATCCAACACTACACCGATAGCAACCCCAGGTTTCAAAATGCCCTACTCATAACTGACTCTCTAAACTCCCTTCAACTCATCTCAGAGATTAAATCCAACCCCCCCTACATTGGCTCATTTTTCAGCAACAGGAATGAAGATCTTCAAGTACGTTTCTCCGAAGCATAAAAACAACCATCGAGCCCTGGTAGTCCACAGACGGAGTTTCCCGTAGAGATTTTTCTGTCCTGAATCGTCCCCGAATAAGACATACAACCCTCTCGTACAGCTACATATTCACGAGCCAGTTACTCCCAAATTTCTTCCCCTTTTGTGGTCAATCGAGCGCCCCATCCACCTCTCACCAACTTCTCGAATGTCCCTCCTTTGCAGTACCACGACCCATTCACTTTACCACCTCCTCTAGTTCTAAGATACTGTCAAATGCTCCGTCCGCGGTCGCAGCTGTATTAGCTTTCATGCGGAGCAGCGGTCTGTACTATCGCGTTTAATGCCCTTTAAGTAGGCTCCATGTGCTGCAATAGCCGCACTAGTTAAACACAATGCATGGGAACTCTCATGCACACCTTTAGTTTAAAAAAAAAAGAAAAAGAATTGCAGTAAAATTTTTTCAACATACAGAAAATTGCGTTTGTCTACATGATTGTTTTAATATACTCGTTCTGTATCAAGTTTGAAAAATCTGTCAGGTATCCCATCAGCAGCAATCCTTAAGGTACTAATTGTCTGTAAGTCACGCATACCTTTATTTATCAGAGACAGAACGCGAAATGTTTAACTTTTTCAAGCAACAGAAATGTATTGCTTCAATATTTTTGCTTGTATTTTGAGATTATTTCTAAAGTAACGTAATGCATTTTTATTTCTTAAACAAGGGTTACCAAAAAAATTTTTATCGCTTTCAGAAACTAAATGAAGATTACGATTACAGTCTTAATATTGATAAAATTAATTTGTTTAAAGCATACACGCAGCAAATAAAATATGAACTAGTGGCTGATAATACATTGTTACTTCTGCGGTGTCCTTATCACTTGATTTTGTTGAAGCGTCTACTGTCATAATTTCTTCATCAATTAAAGCTTTTAAGGAGTTTTGCTTCCATATTTTCTCAGCGTTTGAGCCTCTTTGAAATGCTTTTCATCAGTTTTCTTCAGTCTTAATTGAATTAACTAATTCTTTCAAGTTTTTCCCATGCTGAAATTCTTGTAGTCCGCTGACAGAAATGTTTAAAATATTTAAAGCAATCCTAATTTTATATTCAAATAGAATTGAAAAATATCAAATTGTTAGCTACTTCGTTCGTTCGTTCGTTCTCTTAGTTTTAAGAACCTTTAATGTTTTAAATGTTGTTAATGATCCGGACGCGCTGTTACAAATTAGTATTCACTACTAGAATAGTTTGAAAATCAGTCAAATCAATTCGACCGCATGAATCAAGTCGTAAACAAATTATATTGGTTTTCTTACGATTCCCTGTTTTTGTTCCGTTATGTTTTCGTTAGCACGCAAGTTAATATATAATTGAATACGAGATTATCAGATCGTATTTTATATTTTTCAGATAATTCTTTATTCATACGTATTGCATACCATTATCCGTGATTGTTTTATGTGGAATATAAAATAATTCGCCATCGGATATTTAAAATACAAGACTTTTTTTTCTCTTATAGTGCTTCTATTAAATGTATATTTTTATTTTATCGAGATATTATATTTTCTTAGTGACCAGTAGTGACATAGTTTTTTATTTAAAATTTGGACAATTTACTTCAGGTAATATTCGTCACTAATGTTCATATTATTTTTAAATGTTTCAGTAACTTTTGTAATAAATTTTAATAAAATTATTATTAACATTAGAAAAAAATATATATTTCAGAAGGCCCTCGTTTATAAAAATAATATTTAGACGTGCGTATTTTATACGTCCTTATTGCCAAACGTCGTATCAGTAATACATTAATTAGCTTATTAAACTGTAAATAATAATCGCTTACATATGTACATGTACACATAAAGGAAAAAGGAAAAGCGAAGAAACAATAAATCTGGTAATAGAATGCAATATTTCCTTAAAAATATATATAATATTTTGCTACATGTACAAAAACAACGTTGTATTAAAAAACGTACTATATGTAATAAATTAAAAACGCACTTTATTTCTTTATATACAGGACTAGCGTTTGTCCTAAATTTGTAATTGTTGTAAATATCTTTTACTCGCTCCATAATAATATAATTACATGCGTTTTTATCCTTCCCATTGAAACTTAAAATGTATCGTGGCCCTAATACAAGCAAACAATTTGGTAAATAGTTGGTGAAGAATGTCCAAAAAGTAGAAATGATTTATCGAAAAAATACGTCTTTATAGTAAACGTCAGGGGATCTAGAGAAATATGATATTTACCATTATGCTACATTTGTGAAAAACCTTTGACAATGATAGAAATTGTGTTTATTTCTTTAGTTTAATAAATTTTTGAATACATGACTCTAAAATAGTTTGTATAAACTTAATCAGGTTGTTATGGAATTAATGTTATTTTTAATTAAAATGTTATATTTATAATGAAAATATGATGCTTTTCTCTAAAATGTGATTAAAATGAGGGAGCTTGCAATAAAAATTAGGAAATTTTCCATAAAAATATGCTATTCTAAGTTAAAATTAGTTTTACACCTAAAAACAGGTGTATTTTTGTGTAAAATGTTTTCTACAATTTGGCGTTTTTTGCTTATAACAGTGGTATTTGACTACATTTGGGTATTTTATATGAATTTGTAGTATTTATAGTACTCGGTGGTATAATTTATATTAAAGCAATACATTTGGCCTCTTTTGTATACTTCTTAGTGCAACATTAATTTTATCTTAAACTCATGTTTGTGGCAATGATAGAGCCGTAGCGTTTACTGAGGGCAAGATTGGAATAGAACGAATTGAGCGGATTTAGATATTTTAAATTAGAATAGTGCTTTTGAGACGGACTACTGACGTAAAAGAAAGATAAACTTCTAGAAGGTGTTATCTCTTCTTTGTAGTGGCAGATGATTTAGGTAAGGCAGAAAAATTAGCGGTGTTTGAAATTTCAGCAAATTTAAAGGCAAGGGAATGTACATGCCTTTGCTAATATTTTTATCTGCCGAGTAAGAAACATTTTGAAAATTCATGATTTTGTGAATATTCACTTGATTTTTAAAAACTTGACAAGGATTCAATGCAAATGGTTACCACCATAGAAAACGTAAACGTAAGTAGCAGAGTTGTTTTGTTAATAAATGGAACATTTTGTGGAGGAGTGACTATCAGCGCATGGAAACATGTACTTCTGTTGCGGTATGAAATGCTAAAATGACCGAAACAGAGGCAGTTAGACAGTTCTGACAGAGTTTGGTTTTACAGTTATCGGTTTAACTTTAATTCGATAGAAATCATAAAAATAAATAAAAGATGAGAGAATAGAGATCATAAGTTTGAAGAATGTAAGAATTATCAGTTGCACTTTTGTGCAGTTGGCGAATATTAGACACATCGGAATATCAGATGAACAGTTGCTATCAAGTTCTTCAACAGTAAAAGATCGACTGCAATAATATCGTGGACTACACCAAATTGGAAAAAATAAATTAAGAAATAAATGGTTGAATACTGAGTTCTTTATAGAAGTTATCGGAGAGCAAAAATGTATTAGCAGCTGACATTGATATAAAATTTAGATAAGAGAAATACCACTGATTTTATTATGAAATTTTCTGACTAATGCCATGGGATGAAGAACATGGACAATATTTTTTTCCGAATTTTCGATTAAGTGTCAATTTGTCTAGGAAAAGTGGTGGTAGTATAGCTAGGATTATTAAGTAGGAATTAGCTGCAAGTAAATTACAAATATTAGAGGTAATAGAAATAACCATGCCGATTATTCTGTATTGAAACATTAATCTTTTGAAATAAATAAACTGAACGAGAATGGAGAAGATAATTTTGTTCAACAGTTTTATTTATTTTATGGGTGCTTTTAATCTGTACGACAGGGTTAGACACTTTTAATAATAGAACGGAGAGGATTAGGGGAAGATCATTGTCCGAACGTAATGCGTCATTTATACTTTAGACACAGTTTGCTTTGCTCATTGATTTTCCACTTCTCACTTATATATTCTCCATTTTGTACTTCTCTTTCTATGTCATGCTGATCAGATATTTTTCAAATGCCTTCCGTCGTTGCTGAACGTTTCTCTTTCTACTCGTTACCTTTATTAATGGATCTCTCCACTCCTTTTAATCCGTCCTTCTTCCTCTTCTTTTCGTCTATTATACTGGCTCGCGTATCGAGATCTTTGATCGCACTAAGGATCTAATTACACTCCCATTTCTTTTTCCAGTTCATGAACCTCTATATTCCTGTCGTCGACCCAAAATAATAATAATAATAATAATAATAATAATAATAATAAAAAGAAACGTACGGAATAAAATGAAACAATAGAAATAAAAAGAAAAGGAAAATTAAATGATCTTACCGATTACTATTGGTTTTTTACAAAATTTTTGTTCTTTCTTTTATAATCTCTTTGACAATTCAATACCCACTAAGGATGCCCCTCCAGCAGTAACATTAGCCGCCTCGTTAAGTTTTAACCCTGCATGACTTGATACCCATCAAAATCCCAATACACCGTCTTGAAAGATAATTACCAAACATTTATCCCTCATTTCCGCACAGTGAGGTAATGGCTGTACTTCAATGAACTACTTTATAGGGCCCAAAGAGAACTACACTGAGAACATAAATAATCGCAAGCCTTGGCAATCGCCAGCTCAGCTGAGGTCGCGTTGTCAGAAACAAAATCAGCGCTAAAAAAACCGAAATTTCGACTAGCCTTTGTGAGCCATCAGTAAAAATTTTTAAATATCCAAAAAATACTGTCCCTATAACGTTGGTAAAGTACGCATCCCGAGCGAAATTAAAATCCTGATTACAATGTTGTATTGATATTTAAGTTTATACGATTATTACTGCATGGAATCCTAAAATATACAGATGGATATGTAATGATTAGAGCTGGACAATATTTGCAGTACTGAGATACTCTCGCTGACAACACGGCAGTTTAGAAGGAAGAAATCTCTATTTATTACTAATATTTTAATTTTTGTACACACTACGTTGTCTTTGTAATATTTAGGTCTTTACATAATTACATTAAAGACATCGGTGTTTTTATTATTAGTCTCATTATTATCGTTTGTTTTGTTTTTTTATTATTATTAACTTCATTATACACTTGTTCTGTTTTAAGTTATGCATATCTGATCTTGAATTACTATTAACATTATTACGTTCCTGGGTAATACGTAGTTTCTTGTTAATTGATTACACTATTTTGTTGAACAGCGTACAATCTTTAGAATTGGCGACATGGTTTCTATTATAGTTTCCTCATTTTAGAATATTTAGATTTGTGCGCTCTTTTGAATTATGTTGCCCACAGCAATTTAGACCTTAGGTTATCAATAGCAGTTTTGTGTGATACATGACCATACGACTGACATTTAAAACACCGAATAATTGTTTCTCATGTTAGATTTTTCCCCATCTTACTAAACAGTAACAAATTTCTTCAATTTCATTTATTTGGTTACAATTTATATTGGCCAAAAAAGTTATTTGTAGGATGTTTTTTTTTTTGTTTTTCTTTTTTTGCTGAATTATTCAATACAGATCAACTTGGTTTTTTCTTTTAAGTATTCGTTAATTCTTTTTATATGCAAACTAGCTGACCCGGCGAGCTTTGTACCGCCTCAGAATCAATAAATGTTGTGTTAACTTATTAGCTCAATTAAATTCAGTTTTTCATTAAGATAAAATTAATACTCGAAATTAATTAAGTTCAATAAATGTACAAAAATCAAAATGAAAAGTATTTTAATTACACATGGCAGCAAGATTCCCGTTAATAACAAAAACCAGTATAAATTTACTTTGAAAAATTAAAGTAAATTACTTTGGAAAGATGATTTTTCGGGCTATATCATCAGCTAACAGCACCAGAGTACGCACTCAATTTATATACTTTTTAATAAAGTGTGTACTCTGTGCAGTTAGCTGATGATGAGCTATACACAAAAAAATCGTCTTTCTAAAGTAATTTAATTTCTTAAAGTAAATTTATACCCAATTTTAGGATTTTGTACACATATAATGTACGAAATCCCAATAAGATGGTTCAGAAACGACAAAAATATTCAATTATACAACAGCTCGGAAACGGGTTGACTTATCAGAATTGGATCATAAATTACAATTAAACTTCTATCCATGACAATTTATAACTTTAAGCTGAGCGATTACCCTGGGCGGCAAGAAACCGTCTGGAATATATAATATGGAATTTAGAATGACCTCAAAAATCATTCTTAAAAAATTCATAACTCATCACCAGATAACCCTTTAAAAGCGAAATTTAAAATATAAAACAAAACACAGAAACACAGAAATCCTTTCATAAAATCCAAAAATTATGGTTAAACAATCATTTAAACCTCCCTTTTGGGCCAAAAACAGCAAAAAAAAAATAATTTTCCTCCATAAATATCGTTTTAAATTTCGTATTCTGCTATTCGGAGCGGAGACAAATCCAACAAATCAAAGATCATAAAAATCGGTCCAGCCGTTCTTGAGTTATAAGTGGTGTAACTAACCCAACTTTTGTTTTATTTATATATATATATATATATATATATATGGATTATTTATGACCCTTCAAGATTGGGGTATAATATTAGTTCTTTTGTATCGGTGACGATCATTAACCGCTTTATGCAAACGATGATGACGGCAAGGGACAATGTGTATCGTGCCTGCATGCGTACAATGAAGAAAAAAGGACGTCTTTTGGACGACAGTTTTTTTGCTCGTCATGTTAATTGTTCATCGACAGTCAGACACATCTTCGTTATTTTTTACGATCACACCGATGCGTCGGAGAATATATCCTTCTATCTCACACATATACATACACTCCCTCACTTACTTTTCATATTGTGAGGCTTTAAAAACTTTTCCTACGATTTTTTAAAAATTTTCTTTTATATAAACCTTATCCTGATAATAACGAACATAATAATAAAAAAATTATCCAATTTGATGCAGTCATTCGGAAGTTATGGCGTGACCAAGGGAAATAGGGATTCATTTTTATACATATAGATTATACAGAAAGCCCTTAGTACCAATTTTACGAGTTTTTTCAACTTAGTGTTTGCATAAAAGTTCGACTTTGAAATACAAATAATGCTAGAATTATATTATAGTCATTTACATTTGATGATGTAAGATATATTTGTTATTTATAACTTCTGCATTAATGTTATCTTTAGGTAAATTTTTAGTTCATTTATAAATTTTAAACGATTTAAGCGTATAGGAATATTTAATACTAGAAGAAGCATCCGTGGCTCACCATTGACGATATATATTTCCGTTTAGTCCTCTTGCTGCGACGTACCTGCTGTTTCTGGTTCGACCAGGAATTGAACAAAGATGACTTTGTTACTTCATCTCTCGTTTGCATTAATGATGAGAAGCGATTCCTTGATGCACTTTAGTGAGTGACTTCGCGTTTTGCTTTCACATAATGCTGGTTTCTTTTGTTTAGCCAAACATCAGGCGCTGCTTTTGATATCATCAATGTCATCGCAATCAAATGCTAACAACCAGTGGTTTCACATAAACGTGTTATCATTTTTATTGATTTCTGCGAAGACTATCTTGTAAACGGGGCATGAGGGTTGCTAACAGATACACTCCTGGTCGGAAAATGAACCGCAGAAAAGCAACTTCATGAAAACTGGCGTTCGAATGCAGCAAGACAGTTTTACAGAACACGAACAAGAAATGAAGCCTTTAAACATAATATTTTCGTTTGATTTACTCGATGATACAACAAATGTGATGTTAAAAAAAAGTAAAAATGGAAACTCCGAGTTTTTGAGACTATTTGTATTTTCATAAATATTTAGAATGATTTTTTCTGTTACACTCGTTAATTATTTTACTGATTTTAAACTATATTTATTAAAATAGTTAATTACTAATCGTTCTGAATTAATTTTTTTCTCGAAAACATCTCGCATCAAAAGATAAATGAAGTATATTCATTTTTTCAATAACGATCAAGGTCTTTACATTTTCAGGATATATATATATATATATTTTTTTTTTCTAAAACAATTAACAAATTATCCCGTTTACACGAGTGTAAGAATTTAAAATAATCCCGGCACTTTTTTTTTCATGCTTTTAGATTTGAAGAATAATCAACCGCTAATGTGTAAGATAATAATTGAAATAATTAATCGCAGTTGATGCTGACATTTCTGTCTGCGAACAAATATGAACATATAATGATATAATGTGAATAAAACCATTAGTAGACTCTGGCAATACAATACGTTTTCACGTGACATTAAAAAGCAGTGTACGCTACAAATTAGTTTTATACCGTTATTTTTTACATTAAAGATTTCTGTGATGTATGAAATCCCAGTAAAATGGTGTGTAAACGACAAAAATATCAAATAAAATTCAAGAATTCAAGAATGGCTTGATTAATAAACTTTAAATTTCACGCACAAATCACAATTAAAATGCTATTTAAGACAAATATATAAGAATTTAGGACAACCGAGAACCTTGGGCACTAAAAACTGTCATTATAGAATTTAAAACGACCCCTTAAAAACTCATAACTTGCCAACTAATGCAGTATGGATATATTTGAAAACAGAGACCAGAAAAGTTTCTGCTTTACTAATATAAAAAAAAAAAAAACAAGTTCAGTCAAGCATGATGTTTCATGCGCTGAGGATTTCGTATGACTTTTAAAGATAACCATAATTTACATTTACATAATACTAAATTCAAAACAAAAAAATTTGATTTTTCCGCCGCAAAGAGGAAGAGGAGCGTAAATTTTGCCATTTTTTTGAAATTATCGCCATTTCGTTAAGAAAATGAAATACGGTTTCGTACTCGACAAATAGCGACCTCTCAATTCGCATGACCGAAAAAAAAAATTTTCAAAAATTTCGAGTATTTCGCGCCCCTCGGGGTCTAATTTTGACGTTGGAAACCAGGGTGCTCCAAACTAGAAAAATATACGGGAATGTATATATTTTAACCTTGTTCAAAATTTTTAACTATTATACTCGTGTCGTCAAGAAAGGGACATACGTCACCTTTCGCGCTTTTTTGAACTTATCGTCAACTTCAAAAGTTTCGTTAAGGAAATCACTTATGGGTTCGTTCTTTCCAATCATATGTCCGGAAAGAACGAAATATTTTTTTCAAATCTTCAAGCTTTCGGCGCCACGAGCGCCGAATTTTAAAATTGGAAACTCGGATGTTCTGAACCAGAGAAGTATACGGGGATGTGCATTTTTTTAACCTTGTTCAAAATTTTTAGCTATAATACTTGGGTCATAAAGGGAATGCTACATATCAGTTCTCGCGCTTTTTTGAACTTTTCGTTAAGAAAATGAAATACGGTTTGTACCAAACAAATAGCAATATTTTCATTGATATATCACATGACAGGAAAACAGAACATTTTTTTGAAACTTTCGAGGTTTCGGTAACGCAAAAGTCCAATTTTAAAGTTAGAAACCCAGACGTTCCAAAGTAAAGAAATACACAGAGATGCGCATTTTTTTAACCTTGATCAAAACGTTTAGCTATAATACCTAAGCCACAAGCGAGGGCTACACGTTATTTTCCGTGCTTTTTTGAACTTTTAGTAAACTTCCAATGTTTCGTAAAAAAAAGGAAATACGTACTCGCTCCCGACAAATAGCGCTTATTCCATAAAATATGTCCGGAAAAAAAAATATTTTTCCCAAAAGTTCGAGCTTTTGAAGCCCCGAGGGGCTAATTTTAAAGTTGGAAACCTGGATGTTCTAAACCAAAGAAATATACGTCGATGTGCATATTATTAACTGTTATCAAAATTTTTAGCTGTAATACTCGCGTCGCAAAGAGGAGGCTACATATTAAAACTCCCGCTTTTTTAAACTTTTTGTAAACTTTAAAAGTTTCGTTAAGGAAATGAAATAAGGTTTTGTTCTCGAAAAATAGCGATCTTTCCAACTATCCTGTAGAAAAAAATGTTTTTTTCCAAAATTTCGATCTTTCGGCGCTCCGAGAGTCTAATTTTAAAGCTGGAAATCCGGATGTTCTAATCTAGGGAAATATACGAGGATGCGCATATTTTTAACCGCGTTCAAAATTTTTAGCTGTAATATTCGCGGTGCTAGGGTGGGACACGTCATTTTTCGCGCGGTTTTTTTAACTTTTCGGGAACTGTACATAAATTTTATACCGTAGTTTTTTGATTTTATGAAAGGATTCCTATATTTTATTTTATATTTTGAATTTCACCTTTGTAGGTTTATTGGGTGATGAGTTATGATTTTTTAAGTGATTTTTGAGGTAGTTTTAAATACCATATTATATATTCTTGACGGTTTTTTGCCGTCCGGGGAAATCGGTCATTTTGAAGTTGTAGATCGTTTTAAATAGAATTTTAATTATAATCTACGTTCCAAATTTGAAGTTTATAAGTCAATCCGATCTCGAGTTATTGATTTTTATTTGATATTTTTGTCGTTTCTGAACCTTCTTATTAGGATTCCGTCGTACATTATTATATGTGTACGGAATCCTAAAAATATGCCGGTTGTAAAAAAAAAAAACATTATTTTACATTCCGCAATTTTTACAATAACGGCTTTGGTTTTAGAAGATTAACAAGCTTTTACCGCCTATATTTAATCCTGTTATTCAATTTTTTTTTCATATTTAATATATGGTAAGCAACATTTAACAAGTTATAGACACATACCTAGCTTTCTGTCGTTTTAAATGTAGCACAGTTGAATTGAATTTGGTTCTAATGCACTTCCGTTATTTGACTTATTCATTTTGACCGTTTTTGTTCGAAATTTCTTTTATTATCCGCGCTTTCAACTATATGATGCATATAATCGTATTGGTTGTTTGTACATATTTTCTTTTTGCTTTTAGAAACAGTCAAACTCATCGTACGGCAGTATCAGAAACAATTTTTTTTATTACGATTTAATAAAATAATCCGATTTGGAGGCATAATGAAACCGTACTTCAAATCCATACGAAAGTTTTAAGAATTTTTGGAGAAAAACAATAATAACACAGAAAATTTTTTAATACTTCAGAAGTATGCGCACTTACTATAGATATTACAACTTTAAAATTATAAATCTTTGTTTTGAATTTAGTATCATATAAATGTAAATTGTGGACATCTTCATCGCCGGAATGCTAAGCGCATGAAATTTCAAGCATGGCTTTATTTGATATTAGTTTATATTTTTAGTTAATTTCGAGAATACTTTTTTTACATTTTATTTCAATAAATTCTTGATGTAACAACATTTTAAAAAATAGTGAACCTAAATACATCCGCTGTTAATAATATATTACATTACCGTCAATGCAATAACTTTATAAATTCAATAAAAACCAGAGAATTCTGCATAAACTGCATTTCGAAATTTGAAATGAAAAAGTTAAGAAAACACTTTCCTTTCATTTACTGACTCCATAAAATAATGTGAAATTAGTATTACATTTAGAAGAATAAAAAGAGTTAAACCGTAAAAATGTTAATTATATTTATAATATAATTAAAAAACAAATTAAATTGTCGAGGGGAACTAATAAATTACCAGTGGAAACGCTTTATTTTCAACAAAATTACATCGACTAACTTACAAAATATTATCATCTCGGAACTAACGTTTCAAAATAATCTTTTTGCTCTTACATCATAAATCCACTTTACCGAACTGGATACCATTTCATCAGAAGTTCACCATACTTTTGTCGGGCTGAAATGCATTAAATTATAATAAATTTTAAACGGACATCTTTTTAACAAGGAAAATAATTTATACACTTACGAATTACATTAAGGTCTTTGAGGAGTGAAAAATATAAGCGAAAGGAGGGGGAAGAGAATAAAAAACAATGAGATAAAGGATGAAGGCGGAGACCGTAGATGTGCAATATTCTCAATTCTCGGGGGAATGCGGCTAATTATCTTAAACTATCCTAATTATTTTTGCAAATGTCACGGGGCAAAGAGTTTGAATACGATTCAATAAAATTTAGACAATATTACAAAATCATCTACTAAATCGTATAAAATATTAAAAAGAAATGTAAAAAGAACGTTTCAAAATTGCAGGGTAAAATTAAATAGTTTCAAATATACCAGTTACTTAAAAAGGCGGTAAAATAAATGTAACAAATTTCTTCGCAATATAGCGCAATATGATTTGTAACGAATATGTTCTGACAATAGATTGGTATGTAAAACTGTCCTACAGTTTTTAAATTGTAATAAAAGTAATTTTGTTTTGTTCTTTAAAACACACTATCCATATTGTACGCTTTCAGGAATTAAATTGTTAATATAAAAAAAAAAAAAAAAAACTCCTCCGAATGTGACTGAATTTTAAAAAATCATCAACCTTTGGAGAAAATAAAAAGTGTTTCTTTTTAATACCAAAGTAAACACAGCGCCATAAACGGCTATAAGAAATTATATATACGCGTTAAACAGAATAACTGTCGTTAATTAATAAATTTTGAAAATATTAAGAAAGTCGAATTCCGTTTAGAACGAATTAAAGTATTTTTTTCCTTTTTTCTTTTTGAACACATGTAACATTTGACCAACGATCATACTACGTTCAATACACCAGCTCTCGTCCGATTACTGAAGTTAAGCAACGAAGGGCCAGATTAGTACTTGAATGGGCGAGACCCCGCCCGAGAAAACCTGGCGTTATTGGTCTCTGTATTCTTAGTCGTTGCGATAGCCTAGTTGCTAGAGCGCTCAACTTCCATGATAGAAGTTTTAAGTTCGATCCCTGGCGACGACAGAAATTACAATAATGAATAATTAAATTAATCGCTAATAGTCACGTGGAAGACAATGGCAAACATGCACATCACCATATGCGCGCTAACTGATGTGTAGTAGCCAGACGCACACGAGGAACTGTATTTGTATACCGATAAATCAAATATTTATATTTGTCTACACTATTCGATATACAAAACAATGTAACAAAATTTAATAATGTCCATATCCGCATAAATAATAAATATGTAAAAATTAGTTCCGAGTGTAGTCTTGCATCTAAACTAACGTTGCATATAACAATTGTCTAGAATACTATGCCTATATCCGTACAACTAGAAGCTCCGAGTCTATCATTCTTACGAAGAAATACCGAATGTATAAAGTAAAACGGGTCTCGATTTACAATATTAAATAGTAACCACAAATTTATAGCAGGGAACAGATACGATAGACAGGAAATTACGTTCGGTATAATCGTAATAGAAAAAGATCGTTACTCCGAATTAAAACATACATTCGCAGAAATTCAAAATGTTTTTTGCGGAGCAGTATATCGAAATAAAATGAAATATTAGTAAATTTAAGCAGATAGTCTCTAACAATACTGATCATACAAAAAAAAAACATACATATATATATATATATATATATATAATCATAAGTAAATAAATAAAAAACGTCCTAAGGGATGTTTACGAATGAAGCAGTTTGAAAACGTAATTTTAAATCTTATCGGACAGCTTTTCCAATCGAGACCAAAACTAATTTCAGACGAAAGTAACTGAAAATAAAATTTTTCTTGAGAAAAGTCTGGAAATGTTTGAAACCCCTGATTTTATAAAAATTCAAATTTTTTCAAGAAAAATGTACATAAAAAATCACCTGAAAATTATTATAATTTTTTAAAACTGCTATTATAGTCCGTTCAACGAAAAATGAAGATATGCTGATGGAAAAATTTCGATAAAAGTCGACATTTCAGCGTTGTTGCCAAATGTTTAATATTATTTAAATTTAAATTGGAATTTTTACTTCTTTATTCAAAATGACATATTTTTTAAATATATTTTACAATAATTTTTCCAATAAAAAACAAAAAACAACTCTAACATGCATTTATTAAATTAATTAGTTCACTTTAGCATTATTCTGTTTATTCATTTTTCCCGGTTCACATATGTATTTAGCCTCATTTTGTAATCATTAACGCTAGAAGGACGGGAACTTTTTACATAAGGACGGATTGAGTCAAAATGACTCATGCCATATTTATGTACAGGAAAAAATCATTAATTGTTATTGAAATTGTATATTTATTCATATAAATATTTGTTAAGCTAATATTTACAAATTATATATATACATAAAAAACAAAGTCGGGCCAGTTGCACCATTTATAACTCAAGAACGGCTGGACCAATTTTTATGATCTTTGATTTGTTGGATTTGTCTCCGCCCCGAATAGCAGATACGAAATTTTAAAAAAATTTATTAAGAAAATTCATTTTTTTTTCCTGTTTTGGGTCCAAAAAAGGGGTTTAAATAATTTTTTAACTGTAATTTTTGGATTTTATGAAAGGATTTCCGTGTTTTCTTTTATATTTTGAATTTTGCTTTTAAAGGGTTATCTGATGATAAGGTATGAATTTTTTAAGGATGATTTTTGAGGTCGTTCTAAATTGCATATTATTTTTCATTTTTATGTTTATGATATTTATGTTTAGAAGCATATGCGTTTTAGGTTGGAATAAATACAATATTTTCTTATTTCTCTGATCACCCGACAGACATTACACTTACTCTTTTCCAGGTTGGATTATTCCATCGCGTTCATTAGTAATTAATACATCGAAAAACAAAAAAAAAAATTATATTAAACTTCCAAGTGAAGTGCACCACAACTGCCCAATGATAACAATAAGGAGTAGTACAAAGTTCAATCAAATTTTCTACTGTGAACGGTAATTCATGATAGTAGTAACAAAGAAAATATGGGTGTCGATGGGGTCGAATCGACATATTCAATCTGAACTCAGCAGGCCGAAACGAACAAAAAAAAAAAAAATCATCGAAATCAATCAATCCGTTCTAGAGATATCATCAAAAAATCCGTTCCATACAAAATGTATGAGAAAATGAATTTTCTGCATAATTTTTTTTTAAATTTCGTATCTGCTATTCAGGGCGAAGACAAATCCAACAAATCAAAGATCATAAAAATCGGTCCAGCCGTTTTTGAGTTATAAATTATGTAACTAACCCGACTTTGTTTTTTATATATATATATATATAGATTCAAAATTACATATTTTTTAAATATATTTTACAATCATTTTTCCAATAAAAAACAAAAAACAACTCTAACACGCATTTAGTAAATTACTAAATTAATTAGTTTACTCCAGCATTATTTTGTTCATTCACTTTTCCCAGTTCACATATTTAGGCTCATTTTGTAATCATTAATAAAACTGCATAATTTTTATTTTAATTATAAATATAAGAGTGAAGATTTTAAATAATGAAAATACCAAGTTATTATTGTTATTATTTCATTTATACGTTCAATTAAATTCAACTTGGCGGTAAATTTATTTAAATATTAGTTGTGTAATGTCAACCACTAACTATTTTTATTATTCTTCAGTATTTTTGTTCGTTAATTTGATAATAAATGGAGGTAGACAGTATTCGTTTTAGTGATTACACTTGTATTTAAGATTTATTAAGAAGTAAATAAATTAAGTTTATTTATATAACAAATTGTAAATAAGTAAAGATAAAATAAATTTACAATTTACATGGCGATTTTAAACATTACACCGATTAAAGTATACCGGGTTATTATGAAATTTTATCAAATGATATTTAATGAATTTGGAATTTAGTTTTATTCTGTGTAACATAAAAATATTTCAATACAGAAAAATAGCGCAATGTTTGCAAATGTAACTTTCATATTACGTACATATTGCTGTATTTTAAAATGTTTGTGAAGTTTATCAATACTTCGACTGATCTGCAAATTTATAATAAATCGGAAGCAATACTCGATTTATCAGACACTAGAATATTTGATTTTTATGTCATTATTTAAAAATTAACTATGTGAATATAAAAACTGAATACATATTGATGTACAATATTTTCATTGAAATTGTCTAGCATGGTAATTAATTTTTCTCGTTCATATGTTTTTTGTGGCACTCTACAAATTAATTTATTTTCATCCTACCGCTCAAAGGGTTACTGTTACTAACATATATACTCAACGCTATGCTGAGATTAACTTACTATCCTGCAAAGTTAAAATTTTCTCAAACAGTAGTAATATCCAAAACATAATAAATCATCTACAGATGTTGCCTCATACAGGCCTATTTCAATTATACTAGTGATATTGAAATTATATAAAAACCTGTTATTAAAATGAGCGCCTTCTTTAGTTAATGAATACTAAATAATACCATTTCATCAATACGAATTGAGAGCTAAACACTCTAAAGTCCAACGGGTACATAGGGTAGTACAAAAAATTGAATCTGCCTTAGAGGAGAAAAGGATTTGCGATACCGTATTCTTGGATGTAAGCCAGGCTTTTGACAAAGTATGGCATGACGGCTTATTGTATAAAATAAAAAAAAAATTTCCAAATCACTATCACGAGTTGTTTTCATTGTATCTAGATGAAAGGTACTATCAAATCTGCGTGTTGGGGCCGTTATTGTATCTTATTTTTACAGCAGATATACCAATTGAAGACAATTCCTTAATGGCAACTTTTGCAGATGACACTGCACCATTGTGCTCTGATTTAAGTCAAACAAAAGCAAATAGTAAATTACGAACAGCAGTGAATAAAATTATATCATGGTGCAAGAAATAGCGAATTAAAATAAATTAAATTAAATCAGCATATTGTAGTGTACACACTAGTCTGCATGTAGTGTTGATTGATTGTTAATTAATTCGAACTCACTTACAATCGCAGGCTGCTGAAATATGTATCAGGTGAAAGACTGTGTATATTTTTTTAAATAATTTAAATTTAACTATTATTTTTGGCTTTTCTATTTCTAGACAACGCGTATTAAATTATTACTGGCTGATATTACAGTTACTAAGGCACTTGACGTTCATAATTCATTATTACATTATGTCATTACCTTTTTATTTCATTATATCATTTATTCATTATTTTATTTTTTCACTAATTCATTTTTTCAATTAATATATATATATATATATATATGTATCTATATATATAAAAATCCCGTATCTTTATGTTTGTGCAGGATAAACTCGGAATTTACTTCACCGATTTTTATAAAATTTTGAAAGTACATGCAATTTGGTCCAACTTAACAGATAGGATACTTTTTGTTTTAATTATTTACATAAATATTTGTTATATTAAATAATTTAATCAATTAATTAAAAAAAAACAAATTTAATTGTTGGCTATTACTTTTTGCTTTAATTATTTACATAAATATTTTGTTATATTAAAAAAAACAAATTTGACAATTTTATTATTTTTTGAGCACCAACTACTTTTCGTGGCGACTTTTGTGTATCGTGCGATGTTAATCGAAATACAACCATGTTTATCGCTGGCGCATGGCGTTTTTATCGATGAATGATAAAATAAATTATGTTCGCTGTCGTTTACAAAAAAGTTCGTGTTATTACGGAGTTGTTGTTTATGAAAAAAAAAAAAAATATTGTGCGATATTGTGCGGCATTTAATTTATTTATATTTCAGTGTATTTAATAAACGTCCTGCCTTGATTAAAAAAAAAAAAAAAAAAAATTATTTTAATATTCCCACAATAATAGTGCGGCAGTGATACAACTCTCTGACATTGTTGGGCATCTAAGTTGCTTTATATTTCAGTATAAGATAATGCCGCGGAGACAATCGAACCTCAACAATGCGCGTAGCAGAAATGCACGGCGTATGCGTGTTATGAGAGCTACTGAATCGGAAGAAGAAATTGCAAGAATAAACGCATGTTGCCTGCTCACGTGTGGGAACACCATGAAATTTATTCGTGTTAGCAAAAGACAGGTTAACCAAGAACATTGTGCACAAATTAGTGCTTAGATAATTTTCAATTTTATAAAATAATATAACTAATAGTTCGAAACCAATGTTATCTGCCTCATTTATAACATTTAATTTTTATGTAACTAATTTATTTAGTATATTGTGTAAATAAGTCATTGATTACAGATTAAAGTTAAAGATTAGATAAATAAAATGTAAATTCAATAAGTGTATATTAGTTGGATAATTTCATTCTCTACATATGATTCATATCGGCTAAATAATTTCAAGTTTATTAGTAAAAATTAATTTGGTTGCATCAAAATAATAAGTAAAAAATTAATTTAATCTATTATAACTACTAAGCCACAGCAACGCGTGGCTGGGTCAGCTAGTATATATATATATATATATATATATATTTGAATAATTGTAGTACGAACATTCGGAATTATTTATTTAAAATTGGCAAGATATTTTCATCAATAATATACTGAGCGATTTAATGAAGCATTTAACGCGGTAAGAAAAATTTGAGATTATATCCATTCAAAATAATATTAAAAGAAGTGAAGATTATTTAACGGAATAGTAGTCACATTGGAAGCAGAGTTAATAAACTATGCCATTAAAGGAATAGGATTTACGTTGGAAGCGGAATCAGTTTCAACTACATATAAAGCAGTTTTTGTTGTAGGTAATCGTATCTAAGCGGAATACAATAAAACTACGACAAATTGGCGTATACAGTATTTACAAATCGTCATATAGAGCCCGAAAATATAAAAATCGATAACAAGATAGTGCAAATCACAAAAGACGTTAAATATGTAGACTAGCGCAAGCACATTGACACAAAAAATCCTAAACTCAGAATCAAAACCAACAAACTACATTGGCTATTAGGAAAAAGGTCCCAACTGTCCTTAAAAAATAAACTTCTATTATACAACCAACTACTCGCTCCGATATGGAAGTATAGATGCGAATTGTGAGATTGCAGTACAAAAAGCAATATTATGAAGATTCAAAGGTACCAAAATATTACTCTAAGGTCAATCATTGGCGACCCATGGTACGTAAGAAACAAAACCAACATGATGACCTTTGCATGGAGTATGTAACTGATGTTATCAAAAGGATGGCAATAAAACATCAGAAGCGGTTATATAATCACATGAACTGGACTGAAATTGACCTACTGGGCAATTCGCCACAAATGTAAGTGCACAAACTAAGAAGAACAAAACCTTTAGACCTGGCTTAGTAATTAAAAAAAAAAAAACACCATTATAAGAACCATTCAAACATAAGTTATTAATATAGGGACTAGTCATTGGACTATGAACTATTCATGTCACAATAATTTGCCACAATAGCTAATGATAGCCAATAAACTAGGAATGGCTTCTTTAAAAAAAAAAAAAAAAAAAAAAGGCATGCATCAATATTTTTTTTAAATATTATAAATGTTTTTTACTGCTATCCCATATGCAGCAGCAGCGTTCTTTTGTACTTGTTTAAAATTAAAATTTTTAACAATATTTGGGTTATCAGCTAAATATTTGCAATTATTATTTTACTTTGCTTATTGAAATCTTTTATACCTGTTTTTGATTCTAAATTTGATAGAATGACCAATTCTTCGTTAATACTGCTGATCTTTCTTTTCTTTTTTGTTAGATGTTAAAAAAGTAGAATAAGGTGGAATCTATTACTGATGTAAACACTATTTCTAGAAAAGTGAAACAAAAATGTACCGTAAAAGAAAAAAAAGAATAAAGTAAATTAAGATGGAACCGGAAAAATACAAATATTCGGAAATTAGAATTTGTGAAAACATTTCAAAAAATATTAGAAGTACTAACGAATAAGTAAATCGAAATTACAAAAATAAACGCAATATCACATATATACTGAAAACAAAAAAAGCGGGAATTACTATTAATGAATTACAAGTGTATTCATCCTTTTAATAATTATAATTTATTAACTAAGCATTATTTGGTTACGAATAATATATTTTTAAAAAATGAAATTAACAATATACAAATTCTGTGAAAATTTATAAATGTTGAGGTGGTGATCATATTTCATATTTTAATTTATTTCATTATTTCAATCATTTATAATTAATCTGAATTTTATTATTGTTAAAAACTAATCAAATTAAAATAAACGTTGAAGTCACAATTTAATTTCAATTAGTTCCATTATTAAAAATGATATTAATTAAATGAACTAAAATCACAAAAAATGAATTTCCTACGATTTAAATAAACATTCAAATTTAACTTAAAACCATATTGTAACTATCGGCTACACCTTAGCATTTTTAGCGTAGGAGATAAATGGATAATAAATATCGATTTATGTCGACTTTTTTCCGTCGGCGCATTTTCGTTGAACGGACTACAGTAATCTATTTTAAATGAAATTTAATTCGACATATTCTACACTTTCAATTAAGCCTGTCTGTAAATTAATAAATTTATTAGAATATGTTCCGAATGTATAAACTTGTTTTAACAACCGTCATCAAATTTTCGACCGCAATTAACTTTACGATGTACAAATTTTATCAGTAATATTTAACCGATTTTAAAAAAGGAAGTTGTTAATTAGGCGCGGATCTATATTCAAATTTTAACGATTATTCCGATATTTCAACAGCAATTTTACCTTGTGAAATGAAACAAGTTTTACTACTTTTCCCCGTGCTCATTTGTTTACTATGGGTTACAGTAAAAACTGATTTTAGTAAATTTTTAACAGTTTGCCATGAAAATTGTTTTGCTTCGAATAGAAGACAGGCTTCTTCTTCAAGCCGAACAATACCGGCTCTATATAATGATTAAAACAGAAAGAAGATTATATATACGTTCGTGCGCATACTAAGGAGAGCTCACATTGTACTGCAAAAACCTTTTATTCGGTTCGGTTACTTCCTTGGAAAATCACATTTTTAAATTTTAAATTTAACAAGAAAAGACAAAAAAAAAAAAAAAAAAAAAAAAAGGATTTAAATTTAAATGTAATGAAAAACGATACTAACTGGTAGGCATTAGAAATTGTTGTCCTTTAACGGAACTTTTTATTTAAAAAAAATATATTAATCTAAAAGTAGCGCGCGTGTTTTATAATTAATGAAATAATTGCGGAAATATTAAATGTTTATTTTAAAAACCGGAACTGTAGGAACCACAAAATTAAAAGGAATATATTAGAAGTCAACTAATCACCGGTTTGTTGAAATATACACAGCAATCTGGAGTTTCATTAAAATCATCGATGGAATAATGAAAAATATGCTGCTGTTGACGTTCATAACATTAGCCGCATTGTGTACAACATATATTATCGTCTATTGTAGGAAGAAAACTTTAAGGCGTTATCACGACAGTTTCTTCACTGTTTCAGTCATTACATTATTAACTCAAAGCTGACTAATTTACACGTCTAGCACCAACTTGACAGTAGATAAACGTAAGAACAGAATAAAATTGTCAAGAAGAAAATTAAAAATAATTTGATAAAGGAATCAATCAACCGAGACCGGGCTTTTCGAAACTGAATGGAATAAAAAGACAGGATACTACCATCACGATTTTCATAATTGTTATATTAAATTTTCACTATTCTCATATGACCGCCAATAAACTAAATCTTACGATACGCTGCATGAATTTGAAAAAAAGAAACTGGTTAACACGCTTGAAATTTCAAAAAACAATGTACATAAATTATAAGACAATATTATTTTGTACAATTTTTAATTGATTTGTCGTTATTAAAAATTAAAGTTTCATCGCAGAGGAGAGGAGAGGAGCGACAAAACAATACGAGAGCGAATTAGTGAACAGAGAAAGTAAATGAACTAGTTCAAAAAATGAATAATGTTCCGAAAAAAAAAAACAAATATGCTCGGAAAATTAGAGCATTTTCTGAAATCAACATATACTTACGAGCTGCTTGAAAATCTTCCGGATGAAGTTTTACATAATGTCTATAAACGGCATCACGGTCTGCAGTCCATTCGTCGATCTTTATACGAGCGTAAAAGGCCACTGCAGCGAAAGGAATTCCATAAATAGGGTACATATAAATTCCTGTACGATAGATTATAAACAAGAAACTGGTTGAATTATTTAAAATACTGTTAAAATTTAGAAAAATAAGTAAATAAAACACACTAGTATAATTTGGCGTTTTTCGAAGTTTTACACAAACAAAAATTAAATTTTATTACTGACTTGTTATATGTGTTCGCACCTCATATTCTTTCGTTGCTTTTAATCCGTAATTTTAGAATTACAATCGGGCCGTTGCAATTGAAAATTTTAATTTTTTAAAATACGGAGCGGAAAATCGAAGGAAATAATTTAGAGCCAAAAATTAATATATGCTTTTGGTTGATCGATAAGAAAATCGCAATTGCACACCGCGCAAAATAAAAAATATTCAGGAGGAAATGCTCAAATCGTAATTTTTGTTCGAATTTTATTTTTTATCGTAAGACAGCCGTAATCATGGTTGTGGTAAATTATTACGAAAATTTTACAGAACTATAAAAATTTACCGGCAAGTATTAAATGCTTTTTCATTGCCTCATATATTGAAAGTTTTATGCCGAGATACCTTTTTAGTTTATACATTAAATTCGCATTGCTATGCAAAAATATGAATCAAGAAAACTGAATGCAAATCATTTTTGTTTTAGCAGACTAAATTACCGCGCCCAATTGTTACCAAACCTGACTAATAAAAATAATCAACCGCTAGTACATTGCCACCGTTCAATTATATATATATATATCAACAAAATAAAGTGCATGTTAACTGGCAGCTGCTTACGTCGGTGTAATCGACAAATTTTATTAATCGTTACTTTTTGCCACACAGATACCTTATGGCTATTTTTGTGAAACTGTTAAGCTGAATAATGTTGAACGTTCGTTAATATGCTAAATATTCTTCTTTTCGATTTCATTTAATTTTAAGAACTTGTTCAAATACTTCATTTCGCTCCATAGAATTAAGGTAATTACAACACAACTAATAGTACTCGAATCTTTTTATTCGGCTCAATAATCTTCATATCGCCTGTTTTCGAAACTTTATAACATACTCGAAATTCGGTGCAATTGAAAAAAGGCTATGTTTAAAAATCTTTTAAATAATTGTTTTTAATAATTTTACCTAATATTCCCTATCTGTAGCGGACATTTTTTTTTTTTTATTCTTTAGCTTTTCAATTATTTATATGAAAATTATCAAAGAGAAATTACGCGTTGTTATCAATCATCAATTTGCCGTTTATTTTTCGTGCTTTAGAATTTTCAACAAAGTCTTTCCATCTTTTTAATTTAAAAGTGTATATTATTAATGATTTCTACTTGTCCCTTTTAAAATAAATTTTTCAAAATTGCCTAATTTTTAACAAGCAGAATTGTTAATTTTTTTTGTTACAGCTTCTTTATGGGGGAAGGAAAAAAAAACAGAATTAAACTTCCAAGTTCACCATTTATAATATTTCTCGTTTTTCAGAAAGCTGTGTAGTAGTTTCATTAATTTTACTAATTATTTTTAAAAGTCATCGGTACTGACGTTTAATTTCACTGAATTAGTACTTTTATTGATATTCAATTAAATATTCGTGGATACATTATTAAGTTTGTCATTAAATTTTTTTTTTTGTTTTAGTTACCAGATACAATAAGAGTTTGTTCTCGCACGTTCCATTTGTTAATGTGAAGATGATAACTTCAACACACTCATTCTTGCTACCATTCAATTCCTAAACCGACGATGTAATCAATTAAGCTTTCTCCATCGTGATTTCGAAACGTTTACTTATTTTTCCGATTAAGATTACGCAAAAAATCCTCAAAAAGTTCAGTTAAAATACATAATAGTAAATTTAAAATAACTTTTTTAAAACTGATAGTAAACAATTACAATAATTATTCTAAAGCTGTACCGTACACTTTAAAGTTAAATTAAATTTTTTACAATTACTTCTCAAAAATATATATTTCGGAATAGTATGAATTTTTTTAAAATCGTTCATTACTCAGATTATGTTTGAAATATTTTAAAACACAAGACGTACAAATTTATATTTTTATTTAAATTTCAGTAAGATATAAAATAATTTATCGTTAGTTATTCCATACAGCGATTAAACTAGATGCTGAACTAAAAAGTGGCGTACATATTAAAATGACATTTACTATAGCAGAATAAACTGATGTGAGTAGTGTAAATATTTACTGTGTTTTCTTTTTACATTTAAAAATAGAACGAATTTAAGTATATTTCCAAAGTAATAGAAACGTTGATAAGCGCCTAGATCATTAACACTAGTTTGTTTCGGCGGAAACTTTTTTTCATTCATTTTCGTTGTTATTCTTACATAAACTATGAGTAACAGTAAAAATGATCAACTAAAATATTGGTTATAACACATGAAAAGTAGTGCGAAAAAAAAAAAAAAAAAAAAGGAATTAACTTAAAGAAAAAATTGTATAACAGAATAATTCAGAAGCGTAGTAATTTTAAAAAGATAAGAAGAAACCATTAAACTTAAGTGCTTAAATTAAGTTCTAGATCATACGTCAGTTGACGAGGATCGTTCAAGTAATTAGTTTATGCAGTAGAATCTGCTGATAGCCCAATAATGTTATACTAATAAGAAAGTAAAAGAAAATTAAATTTTTCCTATAACAATTTTAGTTATAAATGTGATTTCCTAAACTAATAACAATAGTTGATTTGATTTTTATCTTTATTTGCACTTTTTTATTAGTCTATTCCAACTTTGCACCTTATACACCCGCGACAAAATGATTAGAAGTGATGTCTTCCTGAATTTTTTTTTTCGCAAACTTTCTATGGGTCCAGATTCATCTAGGTACCAATGTTAATAAAATTGGCCTTGTCTTTTTCTATATACCAACGTTCCCAGATTTGTAAGAATACAAGAATACATACAAAAAGGTCAAGTTGAATAAAAATTAAAAAAGAAAAAATAAAACAAACCTGAAATATAAAAGAATGTGATAGCGGATTTTAAAAATTGTTTTATTTTTTCGTCCGCAAACCGCATACATTTGAAATACAAAAGGCTGCACAGCGTGTTACACAATTCAATTTCGTCAACTATTTTACAGATTACGGAATAAAAAAAAAATAGAAAACCGTTACACAAGGTAATAACCAGAATGAAAATTGCCAAATATAACAGGTGACACAGGAACAGACGGCAACCAGTAATTTTTTTTTTTAATTTGAATGGCGGCTAGTCAATCAGAACATTAAAACGACACTTACTTTGTATGATTTTCACTAATAATGAAAAAATAAACCAAATATACAATTTTTAAATTTTAAATTACAATATCATATTTTTCAACTAATTTCAAATAGTAAACTGTAAATTTAAAATTAAATTATTTTTCGTCTTTATTTAATTTGATGTAAAATATAAACTTAAAGTTCGGCAACCGTTGTTCATTCATCGATTAATGGGAAATTAACTAAAAGGTGAAGACGTCGTATTAATAGGAAAGAAACAAAAGGAACTAGTGTCAGCGTTTTTTAAGACTTTACCGTAGTATTTAAGTGTATACAAATAGAATGGTATTAGAAGTTCGTCTTTTAAATGAATCTCCACTATAGATTATAAAGTGATTATTTCATTATTCATTTGTAACAGCTTTAGATAAATTTAATCGGAGGAAAAATAATCGTAGAATAACATGTAGTACATTATTTCATCTTAGTCATAAATAATTATTATTGTACACTAATGCGGATCATTGGTAAAATTAGCAGCAAAATACTTGTTGAATTTAACTATAAGGGCCCAATTTTCTAAGTTATAGCTAATTTTTTTTTGCCTTATATCTCATTTTTTACTATTGCAAAAAAATCTTACTACACAACAGAAATTGTATAAATGTATGTATTTCTCGTATTTCGATATAACGGAGTAGTAAAGATTTATAAATATTTACCAGCCCACCACGGCCTCCTAGAGTTGATATTAAAAATATAATGGATACTACAGCCACCTGCAAAAGCAGCTAATGGGCCAAACCATTTTTGACCCGTATAATGTTGACTTGCATATTCCCAATCAGAATCGTACAGCGTTTGTGGATCATCTGCGACAGCGGCAGCTACTTCATAATCGTACAATTTTTCGTATTTCTTGTCATCCATTATTCCTCAATGCACTTAATTCAGAAGATAAAATATAGCATCAAAATTTATAAATCATTTTACAACTGGCCTTCACTGGTTCAACTTTTACCGATTCCAAAAATTTTTTAATAGGACAAATTTTTTCACAGTGCATGTAGATTGTACATATTATATCGGAATAAATTGTATCATTTTTATTTTCTTTTTGAAAATTACATTTATTAAAAATTTAATAAAAATGACTAATTATGCAATTCTCGAGCCTTTACAATTTCTTTAATAATTTTAACAATGAAATTAATTGATGTTGTCCGTTACATTAGTTTATTTTTAGGCAGTCATTGCATAAGTTCGATAACTTAATTATCGTTTTACATTTAGTAAAAAATAATTTTTCAATATATAAAAATTAATTTTCCAAATAGAGCAATAATATTTTTATAAAATATAGCTAAATAGGCGAAAAAAGTAAACGAGAGGACAAGCTGAAACTCATGAAAGTCAAACCGCAATACGATTTAAACTTAATATGATTTGCGTCCTTGAAGAATAAAGCTTAGGCTTTTGGCTTTAGGCTTATGAAAATTCAAATACAACTTTTGAATTAGGCTTAAAATATTTCAAATTATATTAACTATTAGCTTTTAACTTACGAAGTGAATTTCAGTAAAAGCTAATTGAAAACATTTATTATATTCCGTTCATTATGCATTAACATAAGGCTTAAAAGCCAGCCAAAAGTTAAAAGCTGAAAGACAAACATTTTTAAATGTCATTAGCTTAATTCAAAAGCCATATTTGAGCTTTCAAAAGATAAAAGCCTAAAGGTTAAACTCTATTCAAAATTTAAACGGCCAAAAGATGAAAGCTCAAATTGTGTATTTTTAAAAAAGACAAATTAGCTTCATTATCGGTTTAAGCATTTTTTTTTTATAATACATAACAAATGAAATAAAGGTTGTGTGGGGTTTGTGGTGCCATTTCTTAGATCAATTAAAAGTTGAAAGATACCTATTACGTTTTTTCTTTTATTGTCCATAAATAGATTAATATATTTTAGTTTACGTTGTGAAATTTTACAGAGAACGTGACAATTTTGTGGTAACTTTTACTATATAAAATGTATGAGTTAATTATAAACTTTTTTAAAGTTATCATCGACAGTGGCTGTATTAACAAATATGTTTTCTTACATTTAAATATAACAAACTGAAGTATTTGAATGAACGTATGTTTATTAATAAAAATAGTTGTATGATCCCAGCTAACTGTTGACGTTACTTAAATTCTTATTCTTCTCGTTTTTCTTTTTTTTTTTATTTCTACACGTTTGCGTCATATTCACATATAAATTTTTTTCATTCACCGCTATAAAACATGCTTTAGCATTAAATTCTTTGTTGAAATTTCATACAAACATAGTGTATGGAATCCTAATTGGATGATATAAACGTGCCAAAGGTACATTGGCGCGCACTCAAGGGGGGTGCCACGGGGCCATTGCTCCCCCAAAAAAATCTTCGAAATCCTAATTTCGTTTTGTAACGTTTTGTTTTACTTAATTTTTTTTTTTAAGAACATACATATTTACTTTTTGCTTATATTACAAGTATATAATGTGTTATATGTGACCTGGCGCGACAAAAGGTACCACCACAAGTCGGAAAACAAGTTTTCGAGTTAGAGCGAAAAACATGAACGAAAGTCAAAAATATCAAAAATCGTTTTTTTGCGAATTCTGGTGGTTAAACATGTGGACTACACGGTGGCAAACGCGCAAAGCGTATTTCAGTCGGGAAGTGGGAGAAAAACGGATTTGAAGTTGCCGACTTTGGATTTGAGAATGGTACCACAAGTCGCTGGTGTCTTTTCTGCGCGCCTAATCACTTAATTTCTATCTGCGCTGAACATTTCGTGATAATAATGCTGTTTTCATGAATATTTCGATGAATGCGACGCACAATGCATTCAAAAACTGGTAGAAGAATATTTCGAAAGAGGAGAAGAAACCTATGGAACAAAAGATTCAGATACTGCGAGTGATAGTAATGAACAAGATCATTTGAAATTCGGTAAGGCGAACTTCTGTTGTTCAGTTTCTCTACTCCTTTATTCTTTCATGAAATCATTAATTTTGAAAATGTTATAAGAATTATGTAAATAATAGATTGGAAAAAAATTTACTTTTATATAAGCAATTATTCAGTAGCATTTTTAAAAGTTTTGTTTTTTCTTTAAACTCATTACCACCGAAGATTCAAAATACCTTTTAATAAATTTATTTTACTGATAGGGGAATCGAAACAAATGTATTAGTCACGGTTTTCAACTTTTTTTAGAAATTGATAGAAAAAAATAATAATAATTGTAGTGAATTGTCTTTGTTTTTTCTTTAAACTCGATTTTCTCAAAATTTGATTTTTCACTACTGAAAATTCAAATGCTTACAAAATTGTGAATTTTAGAGAAAGAGGGTTTGAATTGGACTCATTTTGATCGGGAAGGTCTCTAGTTTTCAAAATACCGAAAAAAAAAATTCGACTTGTAGTACCTTTTGTCGCGCCAAGTCATATATACTTTTACCTATTTTTTTTAAAATAAAATTAGTATGCTTACCTAATTTGTGCTTATTACAAACATAATGTTACGTTTCTATTATTATTATTATTATTATTATTATTATTATTATTATTAATTTTTTTAAAATAAAATTCGTCACTTTTGTAATTTAAAAAAAAATATTATTCGTTAATTTTGTATATATACTTTTTTTTTTCTATTTTAATTTACAGACCACGGAAATAGATAGGTGTACTTAGTCGAGATACCGAGTTACCACCCCCTAATTCATCTTCTAAATTCTAGCCCCGACCAAAATAAAATCCTGAGTGCGCCTTTGCAAAGGTATCATATAAATTCCACAATTCAGGAGTGGATTAACTTTTTCAAATACTGAAATAGATTGTATTAATCCATCATGCACAAAACTTTTTCCGTTTTTTTCCTGAATTTACGGTTATGTTATATTTTAATGATAATCTAAACAAGAATTTATATAAAATTTTTAATTTATTGTTTTTCAACATCTTATGGACTGAAAGAGAGTATATGACATAGTTGGTACAGATTTTATACCTATATGTTGCTTTATAGAAGAAAATACAGAGATGATTCACAAATTGTACCACCATGCAACGATTGTAGTTGAAAATGTGGTGTAAATTACATACCCGTTTGCTTTAAAGAGTTTATTAATAATTTTCAAATTATTCACATAAATCACAATTAAAATTAGCTTTAAACAATTTGTAATTTGAGGATGAAATTAAAAAAAAAGTACTTCAAGCAAATATAATGTGGAATTAAAAGCAACCTAATCAAGTTCAGTCAATTATATTGTTCCATGTACTGAGAATTCCGTATGTAGACTATAATTTACGTTTATATCTAAATTCAAAACAAAGAAATCTGATTTTTTCTGCCATGAAAAAGAAGAGATACATAATTTTTCACACTTTTTTGAACTATTTTCCAATATTGAACGTTTCGTTAAAGAAATGAAATACGGTTCGTCCTCAACAAACAGCTTTCTTTCCATCAATATATCATTTGCCCAGAAAAAAATATATATTTTTTTTGAAAAAGTTTCGGGCTACGTCATTGTTCGCGCTTTTTTGAATTTTTGACCAATTTGGAAAGTTTCGTTAAGGAAATTAAATAATTTCCAATGCTATTAGCAGGTGATTTCATCGTCAATTTTGCATCGGACAATTCTTTGCCTTTAATAGAATTCGTCACGGTTTTGTAGCTTATCGAAATAGAAATCATGCTGTGGATTCTAAACTGCTCATTTTTTTTTTTTTTGTATTCATCAATCAATAAGTAACAAACGTTTTCATTAGTACATGTTATAGTAATCATTAATTAATTTTAAAATACAATATGAAACCATAATCAAAGATGTGAAACAATACGAACAGAAGAAAAAGAAACGAAAACGCAGAAACAACGTTCTCGTTCTCAAATAATTTTTGGCGGCGAAGGCGGGAAAATAAATGCGACGAACAAAATAAACAGCGTTAAAAATGAGCAATTCAAATTTACCGACAACGAACAGAAAACCATTCGCACATTGGCATTCTGTTTGCAGGTATTCGCCACCGAATATTTCTCTATGTGCGTTGTTTGCTTGCTACATTAGTAGTACACGTAAATAGCACGCGCCAAACGCACGCAGTGTTTTTCATTGAATGTCGTTAGAAGGCAGTTGCATAAAAGAAAATGCGCCCGACTTTCAAATGTGTGCTGAGTTGTGTATTTGCAGTATTTTGCGTAACCTGCATAAAGCGTAGTAAACTGCACTTTAAAGTCATACGAAACAGACTGATAAATTATTTAATATTAATATAACGCATACTCATTTCGTCATTTTTTAGTTAATTTAAAATTCAGGCCACCATATGGCTAAATAATGAATGCGATGTACTCTTCTTGTCGCAGATAAGCTTACATAAAAAAAAAAAAATAAATAAACAAAAAATTATCCCGTTATTCATTTTTTATCTGAACGTATCGGAACATAAATGAAAACAACTTATATTTACAATAAAAACGTGCAAACAATTAATAAAAAACGAAATAAACAAAGTTGACTGTATTATAGGTAGGAAACCCTACCCGTAAAAAAATTGACATTTACGTGTCTAGTTATAAATCACGTGTGAACCCCAACTAATAAGTACTCGAATGAATCGCCGGCATACAGGCAAGTTTAGAAATTGATTTATATATATATATATATATATATATTTTTTAAATAAATATTTCATTATGAAAATTAAAAAAAAAAAAAAAAGGCTATATGACATACCTACACAAACCTGAAGGATAGGAGAAAATTTAGCTTTTATATCTACTCTTAGATTGTTACAATTTTCAATATTTCGATATTTTTTATTTAAAATAACTGCATATTAAAATAATTAAAAAAAACAATTTTTCCTCCGTACTGTAATTTTAATTCTTTATAATTTTCGATTTTTTTTTTTTTTTTTCTGCTACTCTACATTTAGCCTATTGAGCTATCAATAGATTCTTTTGCATAAACTAATCACTAGAACGATTCCTGTCCACTGAACGTAGAACCCGGAACGTTGGTTTAAGCACTACTTATCTCTGCGACACCTCAGGGATATACATATATCAATCGAATAATTCTTCTCTTGCTTGACCTGAAAGTACCTTTTATTTAAACATGGTTCCGTCATAATGATAAAACAAATATGTTCTTAGTTTATACAGCATGTGCGAAACCATGTCAAAGGCCTAACTCAGGTCCAGGAACACCGAGTCATAAATCCTCTTTTCCTCCGGATCATTCTCCTATTCATTGAACAACTCCTGCACTTGCTGAATGAGTGTCTCCAGAAATGTTATTTTAAATTAAACGTTCCTCTGAACTTTTCGCCGATCAATAATGTACAGTGACTTAAACGGTAAAGAACGATAACGATGAACTTTCGTAGTTGAAAGTATTCTTTACCGTCGGATGTGTACATATGTAAGCGGAAAATTTTAGTGATATTAAACTTTTAAATTAAATACCATTTTAACGAGGAAATAGGTAAAAATACTACTTAGATTCGCATGTCGCGAGAAATTTCAGTAATTGATGAACTACGAAATTCAGGGCTTCGTTAATTAGATCATGAATTTGGACTTATCAGAGTAAAAAACAAGTTGCGTTCAAGGTTACTAAAACTAAAGTAAGGTGGAAAGTTTAACTGCGTATAAAGGCTCAAAAAAAATAAAATATTTCAGCGTTCAAGGACTGTTTTGAAACGATATAAATCTCTCAATTAAATTGTAATAAAAGAACGCGAAAGCAATTATCCGAATAAATTTGATCTATCATAAATGTATATGAAACAACTTGGATAGTTTATTTGAGACTATATATGAAAGAAAAAAAAAAGAAGCAATGCAGAGGCCATTGTAACGAAAACCAAATAGATCGGCTTTTTGATTTAAATATTAATTCGAAGAAGGAAAATAAAGAATTTTGAATTAACACTAGCACTATTTTATTTTTCTACATGGTTCTCCGCCTTTATTAATACATTTTCCCCAGAATTTTGGTGATTTTTTAATACCTTTATCAAAGAACGAATGAAGTCGGAGAGCTAATTGCGCACGAATTGCATACAACCTTCAACATCTTCAAATCGTTGTCCACCTAATGTGCCTGTTTTAACAGTCCAAACAAGTGAGACTTAAATCTGGACTATATGATGGCGGATGTTCAACGGTTGTCCAGTGCTTTTGATCGAGTTTGGCTCGAGTAAGAGCAGCTGTGTGCGGCCTAGCGTTTTCATGCAAAAGAAATATGGGTCAGATCAGAACGCCGCGTCTTTTGGAATGATACGTCGCCTTGACTGAATCGAAAATTTAATATTAGTATTCGGCATTAATAGTCCTTCCATCATAAGCCACGTTTAATGAGTCTTTCAATAGGCTTAATATTTTCGCGCGTAATGCTAGTGTTCGGACGATGTAGATGAGTTAAATTTTCGACTGTATTTCGTTCGCTACTGAACGAACGATGCCACTTACATACCTGACTCTTCGATAATGTTTCATTTCCGAACTGTGATCGCGATCTCTCTTCACTAGCTTTTACTACACCTTCGTTACTAAGAAACTTGATAATAATGCGTTGTGCAACGCTACTTGGTACTCGTTGCTCACTCATCGTAAACGACCGAGGTAGAACGTGTTTTGTTGCACTAGGCTTGCAATTAAATATTAGTAGTAGTAAAAGGGGTATCGGACATCAGTCGAGCGATTGATGGGAAATTTCGCATTAGAAGCAAAGCCTAGACAATTGCTCTGCTACGGAAATTGTTGCATATAAATACTAACGTCTTTCGAAGCCGAGGGCTTCTTCTATTTTCTTCGCCGTCCGATCAACATCGTGATCGATCTGCTATCGTTGGTCGCATCTCGCTCGCAAGTTGTACGCAGAAGAATTTCAGTAACTAGTAGTGTAGAATATAATCGCCTATTAAGTTTTGTTAGATACATAAAATATATCGTTTTTTTTTTTTTTGTTTTTTTTTGTTTTTTTTTTATTATTTTATTTAATTTCGTTTTGTTTTTCCGGGTTTTTAGTCCAATCCTCGTGGTAGACGTTCTGAGCGAGGGACACTATGAACCGCTCTGCGGTAGGTAGAAAAGGTTTCTCTCTTTTCTCTTTTGTTTTCCTGTTTTGTTTCCATTTTATTTATTTATTTATTTATTTATTTTTTTCAATGGCGCCTGAACCAATTTAGACGTTAACAGTGAGCGGAACCGTAACACGATTAAACGGGAGCGAAAAAACGGTCGAAAGCAAAAATCATTCAATAATCGGTATTCATCATGTAAGATAAGAGTAGGACGGAAACATTTTTTATTGTAAATAAAAGGGGCCTGTGTTGCATGAATCTTTGTCCGGGTTTCGTCGTAAGGGACTATCTCATTAAACTTTTCATAACATACCGAGTTAATAATAACAAAGACGGCAGACTGCTAGTTGCCCGCATCCTTCGATTACTCTTTATTTTGTCATCTTTTTCTAGTAATTAATCTGACCTCGGACTAAGTAGGAAATCGTCCGAGTCCCCCGATTAATGTAAGTCTCAAACCCGGCACCTGCAATTTCGCGGTAATCGAACGTGTTTAATATATACTAATTTAACACGCCTTTTGTACTTATCGAAATCTGCGAAATAATAAAAATCTAATGAACGCCGCCATTTTTTAATAATATTGTAGCGAAAAAATTATCGGCTAAGGTAAACTTTTTACATCATTATCGAATCGCAATATGTTTACAAAGAGGAACTTAGGCTTATTTATAAATTCACAGTTGACTACGTTCCAAAAGATATTTCGGGCCAAACTGCGCTGCAGCTGCTGACGATACTTTCATATAAAAATTCATCCGAGAATGAATTGCGCATATTTAACAAAGGAAAAGTAACAAAGGAAAAGTATAATAATATACTTAGGCTTTAGAAATTTTCAAAATACGATATGACTTAGAAATTACCTAATTTATTAATTACAGTACAGGGGGAAAAGAAGAATTATGCGGTTAATAAATACTATTTTTCGGCTCAAGCAAATCATCTTGAAACAAGCCATTTTCATCGGTAGTAGATAAAATTGTACATATATATTCCGATTCCAATTCTAAAACGTACGAACAAACACGCGGTTCTGACAGAGTCATTGAAATTGATGGTTGATGGTCTACGCACTTGAACACCACCTACAAATAACAAAAAAAAAATGATTTATTATATACACCGTAGACTAGTAAAATTATTATAATACACGAAGGTAACAAAGTTACCCGGTAGTTATACAACAAGATGGCTTAATATATAATAATCGTAGAGCGCTTGGTTTCCGTTATGGAAGTATTAAATTCGATCCCAGGCGGCGACAGAAATTATTACAAAAACTTAAAATTGAAATACTCGCTAATAGATTCATATGGAAGGCAACGGCAAACCACTACTGACACCATCGTACGCACGCTAGTTAGTATACGGCAGCAGACACACAGCGGAGTGATTTGTAGCGCGATAAATCAAACGATTACTAATCAGTTCCAAGTGTAGTCTTGCATAAACACTCGCGTTGCATATAACAATTGTTGTGAACACTATACCTCTATCTGCACAGCTTTAATGTACAAATAGGTAGTCACGACGCTCGGAATCGAGCAGTACGATTGAAAGAGAGATTTCGTTTCGAGATTGGTACAGAGAAATTCCGCGTTTTGTCCAACTTCGAAAAGAAGAAGTTATCTGTTCGTCGTGTATCTTTTTTTAAATGTTTGTTCGCGCACAGGCTAATTTTAATCATTCTTCGTTCCTTCCAAAATATCACTGGTACTACCATATGCGTATCGATCAATATCGATCAATACTGATTGGCGGTAGTCGCCAAATAACGTGGAAACAGAGGATTTTTTTAGAAAATTTTTCAGTAACATGACAAATGCGAATACTTAAAATATCATCGATTTATGTAAGTTGTACAAAAAAAGGAAAGTTAAAATATTGTCGATGTAATTTTTTCTTCTTCGAGCAGCCTTCGCGTATCCGTGTATAACCGGCTTGTTAGGATTCCGTACACATATAATGTACGGAATATCATAATAAGATGGTTCAGAAAAGGCAAAAAAATCAAATAAAAATCAATAATTTAGAAACGATTCGACTTATAAACTTCAAAATTGGATCATACATTCTCACTAAAATTTTCTTTAAGAATATCTGTGACTTCGAGTTAACTGATCATCCTGGGCGCCAAAACACCCAAAAAACCGTCAAGGATATATAATGTAGAATTTAAAAGAAACTCAAAAATCACCCTTAAAAAATTCATAACTCATCACCGGATAAACCTATAAAAGTGAAATTCAAAATACAAAACAAATCGTAGAAGCCCTTTCATAAAAGCAAAAAATTATACGGACTCCCCTTAGGGCAAAAAAACCAACAAAAATCATGTTCACGCACATAATAGTTCGATTAAAAAAGTAGAGAAAACCAAAACCTATCTCAAACTTATGCGCAAAGGACCGCTTTATAGGAAAATTATAGCCGAGCTTACAACTTTATATTTAAACCTTCGGGGCGCTGAAAACTCGAAAGTTTTGAAAAATATTTTTCTTATTCCGGGCATGTGATATATCGTTGGAAAGATTGCTATTTGTTAAAAACGAAGCCATAAGTCATTTCCTTAACCAAACTCTCAAAGTTTGCCAAAAGTTCAAAAAAGCGCAAAAAATGTGTAGCCCCTTTTGCGGCGTGAGTACTATAGCTAAAAATTTTGAACAAGATTCAAAATATTAGCATCCTTTAGTTTGGAACATCCGGCTTTGCAACTTTAAAATTAAGCCTTCGGGGCGCCGAAAGCTTGAAATTTTCTAAAAAAAATATTTTTTTTCCCGGGCATGTGATATATTGGTGGAAAGATTGGTTTTTGTTAGGAACGAAATCGAATTTCATTTCTTTAACGAAACTTTTGAAGTTGCTGGAAAATTTAAAAAAAAACACATAAAATGACGTGTCTAGCGCTGCCAGCATTATAGTTAAAAATTTTAAACAACGTTAAAAATGTACACATCCTGTTTGTAGTTTCTGGACTTTCAACTTTGAATTTGGGCCCTCGTGGCACCAAAAGCTCAAAATTTTCGAAAAAAATATTTCTTTTCCGAGCATGTGTTGTGTTGGTGGAAAGACCGCTTTTTGTCAGGAACAAACTTGTATTTCATTTCTTTAACGAAACTTTCAGAGTAAGCGAAAAGTTAAAAAAAAAAACATAAAATGATGTGTCTCTTCGTCTTTGCAGCGCGAAAACTCTGATTTCTTTGTTTTGTTTTTAGTATTAAGTAAACGTAAATTATAGAATCCTCAGCCCATGAAGCATCATGCTTGACTGAACTTTTTTATTATATCATCCGGCCATTGGGGAGGTCTTCCTTGTTTCCGTTTTCCTGCGTATGGTCGCGAGTTCAGTACTTTTTTTGTCTATCTTCCGTCTGTTAATCTTAAAACATGTCCTGTCCAGTTCCATTTGTTTGTTGAAATTCTGGTTACAATATCTTCAAACAGTTTTTTTTTTTGCCGCATATGATTATCACGAATAAAAATATAGATTCCAATAAAATAAATTAATTTGAAACTGTCACGGCATCATTTATGAACTTAACACTGAAAAAAATATTACGTCTTTACGTTACTAAAAGAATGCTTATATTTAGCAGAAACTGAATAACATAATACAAGTTTAGTCGAGCATAATGATTCATGCGCTGAGGAGTCCGTCTGTTTAAAGATAACTATAATTTACATTTACATAATACTAAATCCAAAACAAAGAAATGTGATTTTTCGCGCTGCGAAGAGAGGGATAAACACGTAATTTTTCACGCTTTTTTGAACTTTTCGCCAACTTCGGAAGTTTCGTTAAGGAAATGAAATACGTTTACATTCCCAACAAATAACGATCATTCCATCGATATATTGCATGCCCCGAAAAAAAAAGCCCTGAAGGCCTAAATATAAAGTTGTCAACTCGACTATAGTTTTCTTGTAAAGTGATTTGAGATACGTTTTGATTTCTTCAACTTTTTTACTCAGGCTATTGCTTACGTGAACATACTTTTTTCCCGGTTTGTGGCTCCATGGGGGGGGGATCCATGTCATTTTTTAATTGTAATTCTTTGATTTTATGAAAGGGCTTCTACGATTTGTTTTATATTTTGAATTTCACTTTTATAAGTTTATCTGGTGATGACTTATGAATTTTTTAAGGGTGATTTTTGAGGTTCTTTTAAATTCTACATTATATATCCTTGACGGTTTTTTGGGTGTTTTGTCGCCCAGGATGATCTGTTAACTCGAAGTCACAGATTGTCTTAAAGAAAATTTTAGAGAGAATTTATAATCCACTTTCAAGTTTATAAGTCAAATCGTTTCTGAATTATTAATTTTTATTTGATATTTTTGTCGTTTCTGAACAAGGTTCTGCGCATTTCATGTGTACGGAATCCTAAAAACCGAATTTCTTTAGAGATATACTTGCTCTGCTAGGTGTAACCGCACACAAAAATTAGCCAAAAAATTATCATTAGAATATAAGGAAAACATAAATACCCGAAATTTTAAAATTTAATGTACAATGAATCAAAATTACCTAAATTACAACGTTAGTTTCCCGTGGAAATGTAGATTCGAATAAAAATAATGAATTTAAAACCCCTAATGCGCGATTTACAAGTTTATTATCGACGGAATCTGAACATTACTCCCGAACTAATACTTAGTTGCTGTATGCAGTATCAAAAGTAGCATCATTTTAGACTGATCACTCAGAAATATTTACACTAAAAATTGTGAAAGGAATTTAAAAAAAAAACAAGTTCAGTCGAGCATGATGTTTCATGGGCTGAGGATTTCGCACGTTACGTTAACGATAACTGTAATTTACTTCCCCACATACATACTACTAAATTGAAAACAAAAAATCGAATTTTTCGCGCCGTAATGAGGGGGAGATACGTCGTTTTTCGTGCTTTTTGTAACTTTTTCCCAAATTTGAAAGTTTCGTTGAGAAAATGAAATACGGTTTTGTTCCCGACAAAAAGCCATCTTTCCACCAATACATCACATGCTCGGGAAAAAAAAATATTTTTTTCAAAAGTTTCGAGCTTTTGACACCCCGTGGTCTAATTTGAAGATTGGAAACCTCGCTGTTCTAAACTAGGGAAATATATACAGAAATGTACGTGCTTTTAACCTTGTTCAAAATTTTTATCTATGATACTCGCGCCGCAAGATAGAGGCTATACTTTAGTTTCCACACTTTTTTGTACTTTTCGCCAAATTCGAAAGTTTCATAAAGGAAATGACTTATGGTTTCGTTCCCGATAAAAGGGGCTGTTCTAAAAAGATTAACATAGCGATCATACAACGGATGATCCAGAACAAAATCCTCCGGATGGTTGTAGACATCCCGCGGTACATTACCAATTTAACGCTTCACAAAAACCTCGGAATAAAGTTTGTTCAAGAAGTAATATTCGACGACGCAAAGAAGTGTGCTTACGATTAGAAACCCGAACAACATGGCAATTGCGTTGCTGGACAATTCACTAGACGTTCGGCGGCTTGATAGAATCAGATCGATGAATCTAGTCTAAGATAAAAGTTTTAATAAAACTTCTTTTTTAGCACCTATCGCTGGGTAGGCTGCTATTCAAGCTATATGTGCACAAGATATTAAAAATAATTGCTAAATAGCTATCATCGGCTAGGTATGCAAATAAGATATTAAAGAATTTAAAAAAAATATGCGGACGATATTTTTGGTTTACATATGTCTAAGGTGGTTCGTTTTATTAACAGACTGTCTTCTAAGTTAAGCACAATAAAACAAGAAAATATATATAGCATTGAGCAGGACGTTCTGTTCAGTGCAGTTTAGCATGGATCCAGTTTCACGTATTTATTAAAAAGAGATTTGTATTAAATTTATATAAAATCAGTATTTACAGGCTGTGCAATTTAATGTATACATTACACCTTTAACAAAATTTTAATACTATTCATCACGGGCCCAAGCTCTAACAGTTATACTTTCCGGTTAGAAAAAAAATCCAAACGTTCAAGTATAATAACCGGAAAGTATACATAACTGTTAGAGCTTGGACCCGTGATGAATAGTATTTAAATTATGTTAAAGGTGTAATGTATACATTAAATTGCACAGACTGTAAATAAATAAAATAAAAAATAAAAATAAATAATTTCAGAAAATATGGTGTGGGACATTGTGAGTGTATGTGTGAGATCGTAGTTCGGGAATGAATTTGTTACCGTGCGGTCCCGCCGAGTGGAAAGCCCGCCCCATTAACAGAGTAATTGCGATTGGTCAAGAAGAAACAAAGAAAGAAATTATCAAAAAAGACACGGTTTCGAGACTGCGGTTGGCCAAGCCAGTTACAGTTTTACCTTCATATGGAATTGTCTTTTGTTTTCTCCCGATCGTACTTCCGTTATAAAATTTTGTACTTATTTTTTTTTTAAATCAATATTTTTTCACTAGACGAAATTTCCTGCTTCGTTTTTATTCGTTCTATACTGTTCAATGCTCATCTTCTGATCCATCTTTCTGTACTATTTTCTCCGAAATATTTTATTTTCTCCCTCGTTTCGCTCTTTCGACCTTTGTGTTTATAATATCCGCAGATCGTCTTTGATGTTCGTAAATTATCCGATAAGTTTTTCCAAAATGCAATTACGTATCGTCGGAAATAATCCGACTCCCTGTCTTAAACGTATTTTGATTCCAAATTGATCAGATATTTCCGCTTTAAATTTAATTCTACACGTTGCATTAGTTGAGGTCTATTCTATCATTTTCTCGATTGCGTCATCTAGCCCGAATTCTTTGAGAACATTCATTAACGTTATCCTATTGGTTGAATTATACGCTTCCTTAAAAGAGATAAGACCGCTTACTCGTAGTTTTAAATCGAATTTTATATTGAAAATTTAATTTTAATCCGGCTAGCATTTTCCTGATTGTTGGTCGACGATGTTTCGACGACTCTGTTTAGAATTTTTATGGGAAAAAAACTTGTAAGCAACAACCCAGAGCAGTCGACTTTCCTACTAAAGTAGCTTTGAAGATTTTTGGTAAAACTCGCGTGCATTTCTCAAATTCCTCTTCGATTAATTTAATTTTTATTCATAAAATCGGTTTGTTCATCTAAATGTTCTAGTTGCCTTTCTATTGGTCACTCTAAATTATCCGTAATCTTCCATCCTTTTACAAAAAAATTCCTTTTCTGTATGTTAATGTTTATACTTGAACATTTGGATTTTTTTTCTTTTTGAGCACGTCGACTAAGGACGTTACCCAATCCAAGTTATGACAGCACTAATGATTATATAGGAAAAATATTAAAAATAGAACATATGAATGGAGCTAACAAAGGAATAACCAAGGTAAAAGGAAAAGAAAGGATGCTGTGAGCGCTGTAAGGCGTAGGGAGGCCAAGACGCAAAAGACCGGAATACGCTATCGCGCGTTCTGAGGAAATGAAAGGAATCCAAGCAAAATGTGATTTGCATCATAAGTGAAATTTGCTTCTGACGGATCAAACGGGCAAAGCGGAGACTGAGTAATGGAGAAACGGAAGAGCGAAACAGGAAGCAAGCTGTGATTTAACCGAAGTCTAATTATAGATGAGATAGTTGACCGCCTCACGTTGAGGAAATTAAGAAACCACGGAAAAAGAGGAGAAATGGGTTTAAATTAAGGAAGCAGGATTGGAAAGTGAAGAAGGATAGAAATCAGACCAACAGTCGCGGTGGCAACGAAAGGAAAGAGGAAGAAGACTTTGGGCTGGAAAATGACACTAATAAAGCGACCATCTGAAATAGCCGAACGTGCCAACGAGTCAACTAACTTGTTTCCCGAAATTCCACAATGACTAGGAATCCACAATAGATCAATACGAACAGAGCGGGAATGAAATAAATGTGAAATTAAGGAGCGTATGTGAAGCACGATAGGATTAGCAAGTGGTTTAGGAAAGGAAGTAGCAATGGCTTGTAAAACGTCTTTGGAATCAGAAGATAAGAGAACCTTGGATATATTGTTAATAGAGGCTATAAAAATGATTGCTTGTAGGATCGCAATAGATTCGGCTAGGAATATGGAGGAGAAGGAGGGAAGTTTGAACGTCTCAGAGTAGCCGAAATCCGGCAGAGTAAAAGCCGCTCCGACCCCCAAAGCTGACTTCGAGCCATCTGTGAAAATTAAAGTATAAGAAAGAAAGAGCGAAGATAAAACATAATTAAATTCGTTGTGAGCAGCGGGAGAGGGAAGAGACTTGACATATGAAGGAAGAAAGAGTAAACTGGGCGAGTAAATAAAATCTGGGAAATTATATGTAAAGGACATTTGGTGTAGGATAGAACAAAAGGAAAGAAGGCCCTGAAACGTGAAGAAATCAAGGAAAGGATTGAAGTTTTCCGAGGGGAGAAACGCCCGTTGTTGAATACAAAACCAGTAGGAATTAAGCAAGTAGGAATTGGTAATATGAAGACGTTTGATAAGAAATCTTTCACCTAGATAAAGTCTTCGCATAAATAAAAGGAACCAGTTTCTGTCAAAATGGCTGAAATGGGAGAGTTCAAGACACCGATACAAAGGCGAAGACACATGTTATGGATTTTATCAAGCTTAAGAAGATATTTAGGAGCATCAGCGTAAAGGAACGAGCAATAAACGAATTTGGAAAGGATAGTGGCCTTATATAGCACCAGAATGATATAAGGATTCCCGCCACAATTACGGGAGGAGAGAGCCTTCAACCAATTAACCCTTTTGAGGGTCGAAGTATAGAGATAATTGATGTGATCGTGAAAGGATAAATTACTGTTAAGAACAATGCCAATGTAAAAGGCGAAACTAACTAATAGAATAGGAAGGTGACACACCGATAGGTTGACTGAAGAACGACTATAAGGATGATAAGTGAAAACCATAGTGGCTGATTTCCCAGGAGAAATGGAAGGATGACGATCGGATAACGCATTATCAAGAGAAAAAAGAGAGTTGTTAAGTTCCTCGACGGCGGAAAAAAGATTAACCGAGGAAGAGTGAATGAGTATATCATCGGCAAAGAATAAAGAAGTAGACGATATCTCAAGAGTGGCTAGGCTGTGGCAATAGATGTTAAAGAGAGCAGGGCTAAGACATAAGCCTTGCGAAAGACCCCGAAAGACCACTCTAGACTCTGAGAAGGAGGGAATGGAGAGCTGAATTGATCTATTGTAGAAAAGCTAGAAAATTAAGGAAGCGAACTGTAAAGGAACATTAATGGAACACATTTTATGTAAAAGAGAAGGTAAGTGAACCTTATCGAAAGTAGAGGTAACATCAATGAAAGTAGAAATAGTATATTCTTTGCGAATAAAGGATTTGTATACGTCAGATAGAAACAACGGTAAACAGTTTGCCGTTCCCCGCCCCGTACGGAAACCGAACATATTACTGGGAAGAATATTGTTGAATTCCAGCCACCAGACTAAGCGTCTATTAATCATTTTTTCAAATAGTTTTCTAAAACACAAAGCTAAAGAAATAAGAAGAAAGGAATTAGGATTCTTTTTCCGAATAGGGATAACAATAAAGGAGTTCCAAATTGGTGGCGTAGTACAGGTATGCAAGAAAGAGTTGTAAATAGAAAGTAAGGTATTCAATGCAGAGATTGATAAGCTCTTAATAACCAGAGAAAAGGAATGCCGTCCACTTCCGGACTAGAGGAGGAGGAATTATTTAAAAACGAACGGAGTTCATTGATGTTGAAATCGGAAGACAGAACGTGCGTAGAGGATGTAGGTGGAAACGCCGGAGGGCATATTTCCTCCAAGGATAAAACATATAAGGGAGCAATTGAGTCCAGGAAAGAGATGAGCTTCTCCTTAGGAAGGTTGTAATAGGAGGAACGTTCGGACCGTTGGGACTGAAAGGCTTTCGCCATTTTCCAAAGATGAGAGATGCAGGTGGATCTAGAGAATGATGAACATAATTTCTTCCACGCGTTCTTTTTGCTCTTTTTGAAAATAAATCTGGCCTTAGCATTGGCCTCCCTATAAGCTATGAAATTTTCGAAGGACGAGCAGGACCGGAAAGTCCTGAATTTCAAAGAACTATCTCTAAAAGCGATGGAACAATCGTTGTTCCACCATAGGGAAGAAGCGAGAAGAGTAGGGTTCCTTTTAGAGAAGCGGATTGGAAGAGAAGAGGCCGACAATGCCAAGGTAATGGAGTCGATGAACCTACTGTATTGAAGAACAGGATCTGCAAAGGAATGTATGGGGGGGGGGGGGGGGCTAGCCCGGAATTTATCCCAATCAACTAATTATGGGTTTACAAAAAAAAAACCAATAATAATACTTGTGTCAACATAAGTGCATTAATGAGTAGTTAAGACAAAATTTTAAGAATGCATAAAAAAGTATAGTTTCGTTCCTATCAAACAGCGTTAATTTTATATATAAAGATATATAACGCGGAAAAACTAAATTATCAACGAGGAACGGTATTGTTTCTTCGAAATTACTGATAGCAAAGAATTGTTTTTTGAGATTTCGACTGTATGGTAGTCTATGCGCGGTGAAGTTGTAAGACTGGCTTAAATGTTCGTTTTTTAAGACAATATTTTTTCGTTAAATAACGTTCAACATGCAGAACTAGTGATGTTTAGTAAAAGATAATATTCTTCAAGTTATATAGCAAACGAATTAATCGCGCATCTATACTCCTTACGGTAAATAGTGCAGTTTAGCAGATACGTGCGTTTAAATTTTGTCATTAAGTGAGCGACTTCGTTTGCCCGCATCGTATTTTTCATTTAATATTTATTATACAGGTGATGTAATTTTGATGGCAGAATTAAAAAAACAACACGTTATATTGGCATGCATTCTAAAAGTACATAGACAAGATAAATGAACTGAAATATCGTTTAATTTTCACGTGAAAAGTGTTACTTAAAAAAATGTCTATCCAATCCGATTTCAAATGATTGGATTCTCAGCTTGTTTCGAAAACGTTAGAACCATATATAAACGGGTTAATACACCCTGTCAAGAAAGTATCGGGAATTGTCAATTTAAATCTCCCGGGTAATAGCTAGGCAGATAATTTTTTTTTTCCAGGTTGGTACAACTGTTTTGTATTATGATGCATATTTTTAGCGCGATCTGTCAACCAGTGTGTTTACAGCAGCTGTTAAAATCAGTCGACCTTGAAGGTTTTGTCGAAGTTTTACAATGAGTGAAAATATTGAACAACGTACTTGTGTTAAATTCTGTGTTTCGAACGAAATTTCTTGTGCCGATACACTGAAAATGTTACAGAAGGCTTTTGGTGAATCTGCTTTATCAAAAACGCGGGTTTACGAGTGGTACAGAGCGTTCAAGGATGGTCGGGAGACGGTCGAAGACATGCCTCGCTCTGGACGGCCTTCAACGAGTGTGACCGATGATAACGTCGATAAAATCAAGGAAATCGTTGCTGAAAATTGTCATGTGAGCTTGAGAGAGATGGCTCATGGATTGGGCATGTCACACGAGAGCGTACGTACGATTGTGCACGAAAAATTCGGTATGCAACGCGTTGCGGCTCGGCTTGTTCCGAAAGACCTGAATTTCTTTCAAAAAAAGTACCGAGAACAGGTAGCTGCAGACATGCTGGATCGAGCCAATTTGGATCCTACCTTCTTGGAAAAGATAATTACTGGTGACGAGACATGGGTGTACGAGTACGACACGCTTACGAACCAGCAATCGTCCGAATGGCGGCCAATTGGCGCGCCAAAGCCGAAAAAACCTCGCCAAAACCGATCGAAAGTGAAGATCATGTTGATTGTTTTCTTCGATATTCGAGGCGTGGTACACTATGAATATGTGCCAGCCGGACAGACAGTCACCAAAGAGTTTTACTTAAGTGTTTTGAGACGTTTGAGAGAGGCTACCCGTCGTAAACGTAACGATTTGTGGGTCGACAATTCTTGGATTCTCCATCACGATAATGCGCCGTCTCACAAAGCCATAATTGTGAATGAGTTTTTGGCCAAACACTCGGTAAATATCATCGAACAACCGCCGTATTCACCAGATTTAGCACCCTGCGACTTCTTCCTATTCTCAAAACTCAAATTTCCGCTACGGGGAATGCGCTTCGAATCGATTGATGACATCAAGACGAATGCGACGCGAGAGCTAAAGGCCATCCCGGAAACCGCCTATCAGAAGTGCTTTGCCGAGTGGAAAAAGCGTTGGCATATGTGCATCGCTTCGAATGGATGTTATTTTGAAGGTGACAAAATAAATTTGGATGAAAATTAAAAATTGTTCGTTTTATTTAACAATTCCCGATACTTTCTTGACAGGGTGTATTAATGAAGAAAGACATATGCGAACGTACATAAAATTTTTGAAAAAAAAAAAAAACTACATAGGCGATTTATAAAATTTACAAATTATATTCAGTTTTCAAAATTATCATTATTGATCGCTTGATGAATATTAAAAATATCTTTAAGGTAATTACAACTAACAAATGTGTGATCATTACCTCCGTCGAACGATGAATGTTACTCATATCATCGCATCGAGCGCCACCAGCATAAAAATGTGTCACTCTATCGGATTTCTTAGCTGAAAACAAATTACGGGTATACCACGACTTATGGACGTCTAAATCAAAATTGCCCAATCTAGAAATTAACATTCGCAGGTATTACACGTAGTATAAATAAAAAACAATTCGATATTAACGTCTAAAAAGTACCGTGTGATCCATATGGCTCATTTTAAAATTTCATCAGTCGATTACTCTTTTATCGGTCTACAAAATAATGTCGGAAAATCTTCCGCAACAGTGAGCAATTTAGATTACGGTTTAACCGTCGCTTTTCTGTTTCAAATTCAATACTGTTTCTTCTTCAAATATATTGAAAAAATAACTGTCATTGAGGAATTAAAACCTGTTTATGAATAGTCACGGCAATTTTTAAAACTAAAAAGACAATATGCCCAGAAGTATAAAAAACAATGAAAAAGAAAAATAAATAATAAATAAATAAACAACGCACAAATAAGAAATTGTAAGGTAATTTGAAAAAACTTATTAAATTATTTATGCTGGTGGTATCACAATTATTTTGCTGCAGAGAAAAATGTAAAGGAAGAAATACATTCTCTTTTTTTTTCTTTATTATCCCGCACGTACTACTACCTAAAGTACAGTGACCAATTTTCTGTACAACGGTACATTTTGAAATATATCAACATTATTTTGATCGCATTGTTATCTACATGCATATAGCTGATGTAGCGAAAATTATAGTTTTTATATTTAAAACTTTCACAAAAAATATATATTGCAGAACTATTACTTTTTTTTTAAAATATTTAAGTGATAATAGACTCCAAGATATTATTTAAATAGATTAAACGAATAACGAAAATATTTAAATTCCAACTGATACAATTATTTTGTTCAATGTACCTAAAGTACTATTAGGAGAGGTTAAACTTTGCTGATATATATAGTTTTTTGTAATTTACCTTTTTCTCTCAACGTATTTGAAAGGATCGCAGATGAGCTTGTTAGATACTTCGATTCCAAGACCGGCATAAAGTACGGCCGTTTTTTAATAAGAATTGCAATATTGACTTAACTCGGCAAGTGTTTGTATGGCCGACAAGCTCTTTTTAGAAATCTCCTCGCCCATCATGAATGTGGGAAAAACTAGAGAAAGTATTTTACAAATGACCCATCTTACTTTTTTTTTTCATAAGTATGCATCCAAAAAAAGAAATCAAGAAATGGTAAATTACGAATTTTCGATAATCAGCGCCTACTTTTGCTACGTGAAATAACGTGAATAACAGTATTTTTCATAACAATAAAGAAACTTTTTTTGTATCCCATTCAATTTCACACCGTTCACTAGGAAAATCCTAAGAATTCCAGTATTTTCATCTTATTGATGTCATGGCTGCTACAACTCAAACCGAATTTTCTAAAAAAACAGCGCTAAAATTTTAATTAATTAACAACGGTGTACCGGATTATTACAAATAAACTTAGTCGTTAAATTTAATATTTTCACTTATTCGCCTGAATTTAAAAAATAGAAACTTTTTGCAAAATCATTATATAATCGATATGATTCTTTTAATTTTCGTTTTTTTATTGTTCTCTTTTTTTATTATTATTACTGCTAACATTTACCTAATAACTGTTTCCGTGTTATCTTTTTCTGTATGAAATTGTTCTACAAATTTTCCATAGCAGAAACGGTATTTCCACCAACCGGTACCCTACATTAAAAACATATATTTAAAATTTTAATTAGAAAAACAAATAAATTCAGATGACTCTATGCACATTGAAAAATTTTATGCGGAGCGGTATAAATTTTAAATGAGAAAAGACCTTTCGTTGAAAATTACAGATGTGCACAAACCCATACTTGTAATACTCGTATTTTTAATAATTTACAAAAATAGAAGGTAGCATTCAAATTTTTCAGATAACCAACTATAAAACGGCAATAACTTTTAGAATTTAGAATTTTTACTTGAATAATAGGCAATTTTAAACGCGTTAACAAAAACAAGAGCTACATTTTTTTTTTAGAATCTTCACATCACCGTCATTGCGTGATATTATACTTCCTCCCAACCTATATTCCTTCTTTGTAATTAGCTTCTCTATTATTTCTTTTTCTTTACCCTTAAAATCTTCTTCCTCAAATTTCATTTTCTGATAACGAAACTTTCTTTAAACCCCTCAATTTGATACTTTTATTGTTTTTCCCTCTTTCGTTTTTTCTTTCTAATATTCTATAATCTTCTCTTTAAAATACATATACTACTTGCTTGGTTATGGTTGTTAAACCTCTATATCTCACGTTTTCCTTTTATCTTTCGTAGTATCCTTATTTGTTTAATTTTACCCACCTATTTTACTTTTTTTTTTTTTCGTTTTACATATTTCTTCTTTATAATATAAAAAATGTTCTACTTTCTTTTTCGAACGTAGATTTTGGCTATCTCTGTTAAAGTTTCTTTTTTTCTATTAAATGCTTCTACACAATATCGAATCAAATCAAAATGTGAGTAGACTTGTTATTTGATAAGTGACATTACCCTTTTAGTTGTTTTCGTCGGACCGCAGAGTTATCCCATCAAGTCGCACGGCCGACCGGAATTTTATTCGCTAGAGTTAACTGTTGAAATAAACTAACTATTAACCGATCGTTTTTAATAACTATGCATTTTTTTTTTTTTATTTATTTATTTTTATCTAATAATGTAAAAACATTAATCAAATTATACAAACTATTAATATACATATACCGAACATTTTTTTAAATTATACGTATAAGTAATGATTTTCGGCGGTGATTACAAACATAGTAATGAATTAAAGAGCCAATTTGAAAATAAATTTTAAAACATAAAAGCTAATTTCTAAAATATACGATTATTATTATCCCTCGAATGATTGTTAAAGCGAAATTATTTGCATCGTTAATACCAAAAGTAAAAAGCTTATTGTAAACGATAAATCTTAATCATAAATACGTAGCTGAAACTATCTGACAACGAATTTCATCAAAAAAAGGTTTAGCTTACAAGCGAAAATTTAATTTTACGATTTCACTAGGTTATTGGTTTGATTTTATAACCGATTTAAATAATTCACGGACCTAATATAATCACTATATTTTATAAATACATAAGTACGAAATAAGAAGGTTATATCAAATTTAACATGAAAAAATCTAGATGCAACAGAGTAAAATAAAATAATTCAAAATATGTAGTTGTAAAAACGTATTAATTATATGGATATGTCTAAATATTCATTTATTTACAATTTTCTTTTCTGTTTATTTTTTTTTTTTTCCGTTCAAATCTAATTTAAAGTCAATAAAATCCCTAATTTCTCTTTTAATCTTCAAACAATTTTTGCATTTTCAAATAATCAATTTTACAAAATAAACTCTAGACTTACATTGTTAAAATATTGATGCCATATAATCGTGTCGGGTAAAGCGAGAACTTAAATCTTAAATTTAGTCGTGCATTAACTATTTCAACCATCTAGCCATTTCGATCATACTTTTATTTTACTATTCTTATTATTCATTAACTAATTAAATATTTAAACCTTCCGCTTGTTCAACGTTTTTATTTTCTACTTTTGTTATTTTATTATTTTCAATTGAATCCTATTTCTACATTTCTTAAATAAAAAAACTTTTTTTTCACACACGTTGAAAATGGAAGCTCGTAATATTGAAATCTTTGTCTTCCTCTTCTCTCAATACTCATTCATCCCGTTTACCCGTTTGACTATTTTTTGATATCAACAAAATTTTTCAAAAACTATTCTACTAAGACTTTTACATATATATATGATATGATATGATAAACTCATTTTATGTAAAATGTATTCAAAATCATTACAGAAGATATTTTATGGGCATTTACATTAACAGTGCAATAAATAAATACTATATAATATATTATGCATACACACTCACAGTGCACGCGGTACAGCATGGATAAAATCTTCCTTGGACTGCTATTTACAATTACATAAATATATAAGAGTTATTACAGAACAGATTATTGTACTTAATAAATTAAAATTATATAAGTTTGAGACTTAAAAAAATTTAAGTTTTTTGTGTAAATAAACCCTAAACGATAATAATTTTTATTTTTAAATTTAAATAACAGCTTCGGAAACCGGGAAATGGTTACTCACACATATTAAATAAATAAACATTAACCTTAAAATGCGTGTAGTTTATTCCATAAACTATAGGAAATTCGCATAACTTTAAAAGACATTTTTAAGATAATCTAACTATCAACAACTCCAAGGTTCTTATTCCACAAAGCAAACTGGGAAACGTTCCGTGACAAGATCTCTGTCCCACATCAACTCAAGACTTCTGTGGTGGAAAAAATATCAGGATACTTCTTGAGGCTATGTTTACTGCAGCGGAAATGGCGATCCTCGAATCTACCTCCTCGCCCCGTCCACACCGCGTTCCCTGGTGGCGCAGTGAAGTTGCCGTAGCAATACGAAACCGTAAACAAGCCTTCAGGAAATACAAATCTTCAAAATTAATCAGTGACTTGATTGAATTCAAAAAGTTACGCGCCAAAGTTATATAATTAAGATGAAGAAGCAAGAATCATGGATCTCTTTCATCAATTCTATAGCCCAATCCACATCTAACTAAATGACGTGGGCAAAAATTAAATCAATGAATGGCCTTAATTGATCCAACTCCCATACCTCTTTAATCCATAACAACTCAATCATATCAGATCCAAGCAATGTTGCGAATATCTTCGTACAGCATTATCAGAATTCTTCTCCCTTGTCTATTCCACCGAGTTTACATCTAGAAAGGCTTTTTATGAACAACAAGAATTATCCTTCCCGCAACAGTCCGCAGATGCTTTCAACAGCAAATTTTTTATGGCCGAGTTAAACTTTCAACTCAAATTTCATACTCGCAACAGTGCACCTGGTCTCTACTCTGTTCATCCATACATGGTTAAATATTTGCCAGCACAGACTAAAGAGTTTCTCCTTAATATTTATAACTAAATATGGATATCTGGCGATATTCCTCAATTCTGGAAAATGGCATACAATATTCCTATATTAAAACCAAATAAAGATCCATTCCGTCCTAAAAGCTATCGTCCAATTTTCCTTTTAAATGTTTTATCCCAAGTAATGGAAAAAATGGTAAACAGGCGCTTCCTCTATGCCCTTGAACGAAACAATATCCTTTCTCCTATTCAAGCCGGAGGGCGTAAAGCGAGATCGACAGGCGATCACTTAATAACTCTGCAATAGTAACAAGTTTTTTCGATTTAGCAAAAGCATTCAATCGCATATAGCGGCATGGATTATTGATAAAGCTCAAAGCCGCTGGAATAAATGATCAGAAAGGCAATTATATCGCTAGTTTCTTAAGCAATCGAACGATCCGGGTTAAGATTGGTACATCACTATCAGCACCCATTCCAACTGAGAATGGCGTGCTACAAGGCTCTGCTCTGAGTGCAGTCTTATGTAATGTGTACATTACATGAAACATATATAATAAACAAATTAGTAAATAATATAGAATCTAAGGCGTGCGGGAGTGTAAATGTGTGTGTAATTCGGCGAATGATCGGGGTTGATGATACCTGGAGTGATGTTACGTCACGTCTGACGTAATGGAAATAGTGCTGGAGGAAACGCCGTCCGACGGTGGAAGGATCTTCGATTTGGTTCGGAGATCGGAAATAGGTTGACGAACGATCGGGAGTTCAAGAGTTGAATTCAGATTTTAGAGTCGGAAAAAGACGGTTTAAATAAAGGCTGCGGGGGAGTCCGCGCCGGTGGCCCACGATATTGGCCAGACACTTTCCGTGGTTGTCATATTCGGCCGTATCAAATAATAATTATGTTATCGCGTTTATTAAAAAATATATCAATGAATTAATTTAAAACGAACGAAAAGATTCGAATCCCAAAAGTCTTACGTCAGAAAATATCAACGAAGAGGAACAACAAATCAGCATCATCATATCATCGGCATCGACACCCCGGAATTCGAGATATGTATATACTTTATATAAATTTATATTAACCATTCGGTTGAAATTTATTATTTAAATTGTATTATTTCAATGTTTTTGATTTTAAATAAAAATATTCAAATTTTATTACGGTCGACCGTCCACGAAAGATTTATGTACATGTTGATAATAAATAACTAAATAATAATTAACATTCTTGTGTACGTGGATAAAAATAAAAGAAAAAATATGTATATAAAAAGAAAATAATGAGCTAATTAAAAATTTATAATAATAATATTAATAATTATTATACTAATTAGAAATTATAATAATTAACAAAATTAATCATAATAACAGCATAAAAAATAGGTCCGCGGGACTAAAACTCGCCGTGGCATCCCTGAGATAAGAAATAAAAAGCCAAATAAAATAAAATAGAAGATATAGATAACACTTCACTTATTGGTAATATACGTCAATGACGTAGCCGATTGCAACTCGCCGCCTATAACCGCCCGGTTGTTTATCGATTAACTTAACATTTCCTTATCGTCAAATTTTCTTCCTATCGCTTAAAAAATACTCCAGAAAACTATCGATAAAATACAGAGTTGGTCTGAAAACAACGGCCTAGCCATCTCAGCGAGTAAATCCGTTTATGTTGATTTTTGCAGGGGGCGCCGTTCCTCTCCCAGTGTGTTCCTAAATCTAAACAACCTTCCTCTTCCCCGGAAAGCCACTTTCAAATTCCTCGGATTAATCTTTGATTCTAGGCTTACTCGAAAGTCTCATACTGCCAACTTAAAACATAGCTGCACTAATTCTATCCTCATATTGAAATATTTGGCTGGCTCCAGATGTAATATTAATCCTAAATTCCTCTTTAACATTTACGGATCGCTGATCTTATCGAAAATCCATTACGGGTGCAGGTACACTCCTCAATCAACAAATTTCTATTGAAATCCCTTAATCCTGTACATCACTCCGCATTGAGAACCATTTTGGAAGTGCATCGAATCTCTCCAGCTGCCAGTATGTGCGTTCTATCTGAGTGCCCCCCGCTTTCCTAATTCCGAAAATATTTCATACTGCGAAATATCTACCATCATTTCAGCTACACACGAAACCTCCTCCTAAAGTTGGAACATTGTCCTCTTGAACCAAACTTTCCCGGCGACCCACTACCAGAATTACTGGCCGGTCTGCGAAGACGTGGTACCACGTCTGTACAGAGGTCAACACCCAGCCCCAAACTCTTTATTCTCCCTTGGATCACTTTCCAGATAAATACTGATCTATCGCAAAAACAAATCCAAACACAACAAGTCCCCTACATGCAGTGGAACTGGCAGTTAGAGCAATTTACACTGATGGAGCTAAGACAGTTGGTGAGGCAGGTCCATTGCCCACAACCTGCGCATTCGAAGATCACGACATCCCATACGAAACCCGATTCAATGATGCCTGTTTCGCAGTGGATGCAGAACTATATGCAATTGTACACTGCTTCCACCACGTCGTTATAACTCGCACCAGAGCCAGTGATTTCCTCCTGGTTACTGATTCCCTACATTCTTTAAACATGATTAAGAAGCAGAAATACAACAACTCGCTTGTACTAAAAATATACCACTACTTGTACCAATTGTATCTAATGGACAGTCATGTGTCTCTGCTGTGGGTTCCTGGGCACATTGGAGTGCCTGGTAATGAAACGGTCAACGGAGCAGCACGTTTTGCCTTGCTCTCGCCAATGCCAGAGGACGCGGAGCTACCGTTATCAATTGCATATACATTCTTAAAGGCGTGGAGAACTGAATGGACAGTTGCTACAACATTCTTAAGAATCATTAAGTCCACAGTTAAATCATGATGGGGGCCGGAAGGAACATCCCGATACGACTTTAAGATCCTCAGCCGGCTGAGAATCGGCCACATCGCTATTTCCCACAAACACGTAATCCATAAAACGCCGCATCCGGCTATGTGCCCCTTGTGCGGTCAGACAAGCGTACCGACAGTTTCTAACATACTGCTTAGCTGCCAAAAGTTTACGGTATTACGAAAACAACTTGGCCTATTGCGAAACATAGAGCGCATCCTCTCAAATGAGGCAATTGCCATCACCAGGGGTTATTGCCTTCGTTAGAATGAGCGCCTTAACTCAGCATATTTAAATGATCTCCCCATGTGTGCGCTGTAATAACCATAGTAGTTGCACACTAGAGTGGTCCTTATTTTTCAAGGTTAAAATTCTTAATCTCCTAGCTCGTAGTCTTGTTCTCTTATATGAAAAAATCATAGCGTTAAAATTTTAGCTAATTTGGTCAACTTTAAGACGTGCCGATATGGCCAAGAAGATAGCATCAACTTCAACCCTGACTCTTTTTACCTTGCCTTATTACAGCTTTCTCCATCTGTTTCTCCTTGGTTTAACAATTTTCCCAGTATCAGCCGTTTTGTCACTTCTTCCATAGTTCGCCTTCGTTTTAATCATAGCCTGCTCCCGGCTTCTCGTTTCCGCTTTGCTCTTGTTCAATCTTCTTTGTGTCCCTTTCATCCTCCTACCTTAAATGTCACGTGTGATGCAAACCACGTACTATTCGAATGTTCCTTCATTTTTACAGAACGCGCGATCTTTTATTCCAATTCGCTTAGCCTTGGTCCCCCTACTTCTTACAGTGCCCTCTACATTCTCGCTTTTCCATCTCCTTCTGTTGTTCCTTTGTTAGCCGCCTTCATTTCTTCTGTCTCTAATCGTTCCTTGATATAACCCGTCGCTCCATATGTCTTTCTATTCTTCTAATCTTTTGTGTTGGGTAAATGTCCTGACGTGCCCATAATTTAAAAAAAAAAAAAATACTTTTCCATACACCTTATTTGCTTACTATAGGATTAGTTTCTTTAATCCGAAGTACTTTTTTTACAAACATTTCTTAATCTACCATAATTTGCATTTTGAAACAAAAATTTTTAGATTTGATTCTTCTTTTCGGAGTAGATTAGATTTAAGAATATTTTCAAAAAAATATCAAAATAATTCAAGAAATATTCAGAAGAAGAAAAAATTTGTTACCTGTGGTAAATAACGAAAATCAAGTGCTCTAGCAACTAAGCTATCGCGACGACTTTGATAAATGATGAATAATTTATTTTATATTTTTCATAAATTTGAAAACTGTTAAAATACTTTCAAAGGAATCATTTTCAATTAAATAGTAAAAATTATCAACTCACCTGCTTAATATTTGGTATACATAATTCTTTTTTTTATAACGGATACATTTCGGATAACTTTAATTTATAAAATTCCCCTTTAAAAATAGCAATGGACAGAGAAATTTTTGCTTTACAGAAAAAATGAAATATTAAAAAAAAAAAAATTTACATTCCATTCTTAATATGTCTTTTGTTGTAGTGGCCTCCAGAGCGCATTAAAGAACCCTGTTTTGATAGTTTAAAAGAGTTTAAGTTAAAATTTTTGATACTTTAAATAATCAGTAAAACGAAACAAAACAAAATTGTAATAAAAAAAAAGAAGCGTAGATTAAAAAGTACAAATCTAAAAATTACTTAATTTCATATTAAAATATAAATTTTACCTTTTTTAAATGAATCACTTACCTCAATTATACATTCTTCACCGGTAAACACCTTCTCTACCGGTACTGGTTTTTTAGGAGACTTTAGAAGTTCGGAAATGTTTTCAACTTCGCTTTTAGGTTGATGTGGTCGTAAAAATAAAGGTACATCATTCGATTTCACAAACTTCATATCCTAAATATTAAACAAAACCAAATGATTAAAAATTATTATTTATTTATGATGTATAATTAGGGAATGATTACCAGTTAATAGTAACGACGAGAGTACAGGTATTTTTTATCTTAATAGAAACACTACATAATTATCTTTTATCTTTCTTTAAATTTCTTCATTATTTTTTCATATAAAATTAGTTTTTATTAACCTTTCGTTGGTCGCGCTATGAGGGAATCCCCGTCTTTTTTTTTTTTTAATGTAAATATTTAATAAAATACTTATAATTTACATAAAATAATTTAGCTATTCGTGTATTGAAATGTCACAAGTCGATCTAAAATATTTATATAGTTGTAATTACTTTATAATAATTTTTTATTGTGAGTAGACCATGAAATCGTGGGGATTCCCTCACTGTGCGACCACAATCGTAGGTAAAATTTAGTTCGCAACATTGCCAAATATGTAGAAAAAGTAATTAGAATAAGTATTTTTTAATATTTATTGATTAATTAAAATTTTAAAACTGATAATATAAAATCTCATTAAATAAAGAAATTTTAATTTAATTAGCATAACTGATTTTTAATTTATTACGTTGCTATCCAATTATCTTTTAAAAAATTATAACTGTTTCGAAATTCCGCGCGTAAACTGGCAACGTCGGAGTAAATTTTACATGGCGGGAATTCCCTCACCGAGCGACCAAAGACGTTTGGAAAGTGGTGCGCGACCAACGAAAGGTTAATATTACAAATAAGTCTTCAAATGCATTACACATCGAGCAAGTAACGCAGCTGATCACATTAATATATTTAAACATAGAACTAAAAAAATTAATTAAATCCAAAAAATGAAAAATGAAATGAAATACCTTATGTTTAAAAAAAAGTGCAAACACATACGGTCATACGCGCACACATACACACATCCATATACATATAACATCAATTAGAAAACCAGTATTAACAAAATACAATAATGAATACAATTTTCATACTGCTATACATTGTAATTAGCATAAATTATATAAATTCTTATGTCGATGGGTTGAATTTTCAACGCCCACAAAAAAAAAAAAAAAAAAAATAAATAAATTCTTACATCTAAACACATATACACTCTCTTTGATACATGTTTGTTACAAAATTTAAAAAAAAAAAATTTAATAATATGAATTGACTAATAATAAACTTGAAAAGTATTTTTCGAAATACATCGAGTAAAATGCATAACTGAAGATGTAATTTTAAGAATTTGGCTAATGACGATGATTTCCGGTTAATTTTCATCGTGATTTTCTGTGAGGTTACTAAAAAACTTGTCTACTCACTTGAAAACAAGTCCACTCATTAACAAGAGAATTTTGTTTTAGCCGTTTTATTCGTATGGAGTCCACTGATGAATCACATTATCACCCCAAACAAAAGAATGGACAGAAATTTCTTGAGCATCGCTGTTTATTTTTTAATAAAACTGCCATCACTTAGAAAGTAACTAACCACTCAGGTAATAAATTAAAAAGCAGAGGCCTGCATACAATGTTTACGTTTGAAAGCAGCATTATTAAGCGGAGTATTAATTTACTTTTTAGGACATACGAAAGCAGCTGTATTTCATAATATTTAGTTGATTTTAATAAACCATTGTGAAAAAAATATGCCATGAAATGTAAGACATATTTTAATAGTTGTCTTACCAGTTTCAACGATACTTTGCAGCTATTCTACAGAGTATATTAATTCAAAAGTCAGAACACTGGCCGAAACAGTTGTAAATAAAGGCACCAAAGTAAGCATTGTTATAGAACTATTTAAAATAATATAATACTTATGATTTTCATAATAACCACAATTATGAAGCAAGTAACTGAAACGTGTCCGTTTTTACTTTTTGTGAATTGCAACTAACTATATTTTTATTTTGGTTTTTGGTTTTTATTTATTCGCACTTAAACATATAATTTAATCTGATTAACTTGGTTGTTGTATAAAGGAGGTTTTTATTTTAAAAACCTTATTGTCCAGATGATTTAAATCAACCGAAGTAGATTTCATATTTCATCAAATGCGTTTGTAATAAATCTTACTGAATGATTTCAAAAATTTACCATAAAAACAATATTTCTGGCATAACAATATAAAAAAAAAAAAAAAAAAAAAAAACCGAACAAAACAAACCATTTAAATTACAATAAATTAAAATTAGAATGAGACTAACAATAGTTTTTCATGACAGATTTTAATAACGCGATCAATTTATGTGTTATTAATTTCTGCAATATATAATGTATTTACCAAACAGAATTAAGCTAATTATACGCATTATCACGAAAAAACAGATAATTGTATTTAATAAACAGTTTTTTAATAATTAAAATAAACAAGTTCATGATGTTTAACTTTTAAATCTCCATTACCATTTACAGAATAAATAGTCAAACTAGCTACAATAGAACTTAGATTTAATATATACACACCCCTTCTCGCGCACACAAGCAACATATAAATATATAGCTGGGCCCTTCGTTCCTCTTAAGGGGCTGCGCACCTTCACCTTGCCTAAGGACACCCCCGAACTTCCAGCTCTAACATTTCTATACTTCGTATAGAACAACGAAAATTAACTAGGTGGAGTAATCAATTTTGCCGGTACTTTGTCGTCTTCTTCTATATTCACTTTTTGAAGCGAATTTTCTTTTTTGTGGCAGAAAAAAATGTTGGGGTACTAATTATTCGTTAACTTGTACCAGCTGTACTTTCGTTTATTGTTTCCGCTCTTATTATTTATTTATTTATTTCTCCTTATTCTGTTTTTTGTTTCCATTATTTCGGTAGTTTACTTCATTTTGTTCACTTGGTCGGATAGATGAGCTCGTCTAAGGCGGAGGGGCACTCTCGACGGCTTCCTCCAATTCTAAGAAACCGTCTCGAGATGGTTTTTTCTCTCAGTTTGATGGAGCTGGATTCATCCAACAAACGGAAACTTCCCAGTCCTATTTCTCCTGAATCATCCTTGCCGACAAAGGAATTTCGACTTTCACAAACTGATTTATGCGTTTCCGATAACGCCAGTGCAGCAATCAGTAATGCTATTAACAATTTCAATGTCAAAAACGATCTTATTATCAATAATATTAATAATAAACAAATCAAATCAAATAACTTTATTATTATTGTTATTAGTTATTATTGTACACATTTCCATCTATGCGCAGAAATTGCGAGGAGCGTTGAAGCATTAAAATACAATGAAAATAATAAAACATAAAAAACACTAAAGGAAATTGAACAAAGAAAATTTCTTAAAAACAACAAAATTAAAATGATATAACGTATTCTTCTTATAAACTAACAGAAAAAAAAAGAAAAAGGGCAAGTAGAAAAGAAATGCAATAGAAAAATAAAAATTCGTAGCAAGTTATGTAAGTTGATATTTAAAAAATAAAATAAAAATATATATAAAAGTTAAGAATAAAATCAGACGCTTTCAAAGTTCAATAAAAATTTAAAAGAAATGTGAATCCACTATACACTATGCGATTTTTAAATGATCACCAAAAGGAAATGATATAATCGATATTTATGCCCTTTTTTGTAGTTTTTAAGATTTTTTAGTTTATCTAATGTAACGTACGGCAGCTATGATTTACGGGTTTGTAATCCTTACAATATTAAAACTTTCAGTAATTTTAATGAAGCAAGCGCTATCGATTTGATAATAATCGATGAAACACAGTTAGCGACAATGTCCAAAATATTAAAATACAACCTTCGACTATAACATCACATTTAACTATTGAGTTTGAATTAGGAATTAATAGAATTATCAAAAAAAAAAAAAAAGCGAGTCACATTTTAACTGGTAACTATAATGTTTCTGAGAATGAATTTAAAAACACGTATAATAAAATTATTAACGAAGTAGAGAAAATCCAGAACACTAATAAAATAGAGAAGACTTAGAAAATAAGATAATAAAAGTTACTAATATAATTAAAACAATAATTTTTAAATCTCAGAGTAAAACAAAAATTTATAATAAACCTTTCTGGAACCAAAAACTCGAATCTTATAAAACTTCACTTAAAAAACTACAAAGAAGGTTAAATAAAACAAAGGATAGGAATAACAATAAAGCCGACTTACTAAGGTTAAAAATACGAGAAATCAAGAAAAAGTATAAATTAGAACTGCAAAATTCAAAATATAAAAATTGGTAAGAACTAGTTGAGAATTCTACAGTTTGGGGAAGTCCATATAAAATCTGTGTTGTAAAACTCAAAAAAACTGTTATCCCAGCTTTTGAAATAAATGATAAAATTATTTACCATGAAATAAAAAAGCACAAATTAATTTTTGACGAATTATTCCCACAGAACACAATAAGTTCAACAACTATAAAGTCAGAAAAAATATTTATAGTTCACGATGATGATTTAATTAAAATAATCAAAAACATAAATAATAAAAAAGCTAACGGTTGCGACCAAATTTCAATATAAAATGATTAAAATTATTCACAAAACAGATAAAAATATATTTAAAACAATTTTCCAAAAATGTTTGGATTTAGGATATTTCCCGAATTGCTGGAAGCAAAGAAAAGTTAAAATATTAAATAAACCTGGTAAAAACCCTGCAAATCCTAAGTCATACCGGCCAATAACGCTACTTCCATCTCTCGGTAAAGTATTCGAAAAAATTATTAAAACATTTTTGGACATGGAAATGGATAAAAGAAATGCATTACATATAAACCAATTAGGTTTTATTAAAAATAAGTCAACTGAAATGAGGCACATCCTTTTAATTAGTTTCGATGTAACTGGGGCTTTCGATAGAATTAATATCGATAGAATTCTAGAAATATTAAAACAAATAAAGGTTTTTCATCTTCAATACAAAAAATTATATTAAACTATCTTACAGACAGAAAAATAGGATTATTTAATCAAGAAAATGAATTATATAACGGTAAACTGAGTGCAAGAGTTCCGCAAGGATCAGTATTAGGCCCCGCTCTGTTTAAAAATTGCTATGAGTACTGTCCATGAAATTCAGCTGGACAAGATTGCAAATGTAATTAGTTATGCAGATGATGTAATGTTAGTTGACGAAGTACTTAAAATTAATAATATAATAAGATTAATTAACCAAAAAATAAATGAACTGGGTTTTAAATTTAACACTACTAAAACACAAGCCCTATTAATAAGCAAGAAGCATGATAAATTAATCATCGAAGATCACCTTGAAAAAAACTTAGAAGTAGGTAATAATAAAATTATAATTCTAAATGAAATGAAATATCTCGGTTTAATAATAGATAATAACTTAAATTTTTGCAAACACGTAGAATACATAATAGATAAAGTCAAAAAGTTTTACATTACACTAAAATCGTTGTACTCTAATATTTTCGGATTAAAATATAAAGAGAGAATAATTTTATATAAAGCTATTGTCGGGTCAGTAATTGAATATTGCTCTACGGTTTATCATCCAGTATTAAGGGAAGTTGATAAAAAGGAATTACTAAGACTGCAAAGAAAAATTTTAATAGGTGCAACAACCGGATACAGCACAATATGTTTCGGATAATTTAATAGCAGGCATAATGCCAATTGATTTAAAATTAAAAACTTACTAATAAAATAAAAAATCTAAAACAAGAAAAAAAGCTAATAACATATGATAAAAAGAGGTTATTAGAAGAAATTAAAAAATTAAAATTAGATAGTAACCAATTATAGCAAACACGATATGATCAATCATCAACAGGTAGAACAACGTATAAAATAAGTTCGTCCACAAGAACCAGGTTGGCAATGAAATATTTCGAAACTGGCTTTCATTTTACGCAATATTTAACTGGTCATAGAAACTACTGCTCTTATTTAAAAGTTTTAAAATTATACACGCTTAAATCGTGATAAAGAAGTTGATGATTCCTTTCATGCAGTTCATGAGTGTACAACATTTCAAGAAGAGCGGGAAAAGAAGCAAATTATTTTTAAATCTTTCAGTGACTGTAGTAAACAAGATTTTTATAAAATCGTAAATTTCGTAAATTTCGTTATGAAAAATAAAACAAAAATTTAACATATAACGTGAAAATATATCGACTATTATTACGTATATAATAAGAAAATATTTCCTACCATAATCAAATAAAACACAGCAAGATGAGGGAACTCAGCTGAAAAATCATAATTGATATAGCGAGTTCTCTTGTCTCTTTTATCTTTTTCTTTCTGTTAAATATATACATAAGGGGGGAAAAAATGTACGGCAGCTGGTTATAAAGTAATGGACCCATATAAAGTGCCTGCATTCTAGAATGATATTTGTTAAGTTTCGGTACGAACGCTAATTCTTTATCACAGCTCCTAGTTTTACCATCCTTCCTGAAGAATCCAAATTAATTTTTGTACTTCAGTACAAATACTAATAGCTGTGATTTGTATAATATATTAAAAATTATAATCAAAAGCGGAACCCCTATTTTTATTAACAAGTTTGAATATCCTAATTTGTAAATAATTCATTTGATTCAAGTGATACTTCGCTACATTTCCCCAATGCAGTAACCGTATGTAAGTACCAACTGATAAAGGGACAGATATAACCGAAATAAGTGGTTCCCCTCAAAAAACTCACTCAAATAATAGAAAATATAATTTAGCTTTCTTAGTTTTCGTTCCAAGTAGTTGATATGTTTATTCCACATTAATCTACAGTCCAAATTTACCCCCAAATATTTAATGCCATAAATTCTTTCTACAGCTGTGCCGTTGTTCAAGTTTATCTTCACACTGTCCCAATTATTTTGTTGTATATGACTATAAACCATAAATTTTGTCTTATTTAAAGTTACTATAAGCCTATTTCTATTAAACCAGTTTAATAGAGTATCTACATCATTCTGTGCTAGATTTTGCAAAATCTGAGTATAACGCGAGCTAGTCACAATTACCGTATGTCATCAGCGTAAGCGAATATTTGTCCCGTTATTTTCAGATCACACAATTCATTTATATATATTAAAAATAAAATAGGACCCAAAATACTACCTTGAGGTACCCCGCTATGCTCGATCATAAAACCACTATGCACTTTATTTATCTTTATAAAGCATTTTCTTTCAGATAAGCATGACTTAAACCAGCAATATATTTTCCCACGAAAACCGGACGAGTGCAGTTTATCTAAAAGAATCTTATGATCAATTATGTCAAAAACTTTACAAAGATCGAAATAAATCACTGTACAGGATTTCCCGCGCTCTAGATTGTTGGTTATATACGACAGATGTTTAAAAATTGCTAAATCGGTATCTTTCCCTTCCAAAAACCCGTACTGGTTATTGCTGAAAAAGTTATTATTGTATAGAAAATTTAACATTTTAACCTTCATACATTTTTCAAAAATTTTTGATATGAATATGCATATAGGCCTGTAATTAGCTACATCATCCCCGTTTTTATACACCGGAGTAATTATTCCGATTTTTAAAATTTCTGGAAATATTCCTTCATTTACTGATTCGTTAAATAAATAAGTTACTGGTTTAGAGAAGAATGTCCAGTTTTCTTTTATTAAATGTGTTGACAACACATCGGCGCCAAAAGACGGCTTATTTGGAAGTGACCGTAAAGAATTTTTTACGTCTCTTTCTGTGAGCTCTATGAACTCAAAAGAATCGCGCAACGAAGTGCTACCCTTGTAAGGTTCATCGTTGAAACATTCATTTTTAAGCAAATCGGTTACGGAGTTAGAAAAGTAATTATTAAAGAAATTAGCAATTTCAAATTCTCGACCCTCAACCGATAATCTCTCATTGCCTCTATTTATTTCACGAACTGTATGGTTTTTGTTTCCTGACACCTTTTCAACCATTCTCCAATGCGCTTTTTGGTCACACCCATATTTGTTTAATATGGAAGTATAATAATTTTTTTTTCCAGTCTAGTTACTTTTTGCCCCTGTTTAGAAATTTTTCTATATTCCAAATGCAAGGCAGTATCACCACTTGAAAATTTATATTGTTCATAGAGATCCTGTTTTCTGCATGTTAAATCTATTATTTCCTCAGTTATCCATTCACTCTGCTTCTTCTGGCCGATTTTAACACTTCTGGTATATTTACTTTCTTGTAAAAGTTTAATAATCATACTGACAAAATTATCAAATTTGAAATCAATAGAATGACTAGTATTATAAATAAAGTCTAATTTGGTCATCGATAATTTGTTCCGAAAAAGAATTTCATTAATACATAATTCAGACGGAGGAGGTTTCAATGAAACATTGCACTTTGTGTCTAATACTCACCGCGCAGTGATCACCAAACCCAACATCGATAACCTCGAACTCGGGACTAGAATTTAACCTATTATATGTGAAACCTCGAATCAAAACATGATCCAGACAAGATACGTAATTTTTACTATGACGTAAAAAAGTGGGCACATTTACGATACTGTTGTATCCATTTGAATTTAATAAGTTGAGATATTCTGAGTGCTTAGATTCTTCTAGTATATTTATTATTAAGTCACCTGAAATAATTGACACTGTTTCAGAAATTTCCATAATTTCAGAAAAATTCTCCGTAAATTTAAAATAATTCGAATCACAAATCTATAAATACCGAAAAAGGATAATTGTTTGTTACTTCGAAGATTTAGTTTAATATATATTACATTACCTGTAGGAATATCTATATTTTTATACTCTACCTGAAAATGAAACTTTATATAAACTATTACTCTCCCACGGCGTTTACTATCTCTACATTACGCGTACACTGCATATCCTGGAATATTATATTTGTACAACTCATCGGAGAAAACCCAAGTTTCAGTCAAAAGGATAATGTCATAGTCATAATTTTGAGTATTAAAAAAGGTTTTTGAACTCATCGAAATGAGCTCTTAAACTTTGGATATTTAGATTTAGTAGTTTAATCTATAGCCGATTCATCCTTTAATGAAAAAGAAATTTATAACTTTATACATGCCAACGAACTAAATATTATAACAACGAATACAAAGCGAATATAAAAAAAAAAAGAGAAGTAGCGTCTAGCTAGAGGGGGACACCCAGTAGGAACGAAGTTCCTTTAATTTTTGGTAGATATACAAGTATAAAGTCATTCATAAAGTATACGATAAAAAATGACACAATATATATATATGAATTAATTAAAACAAAAACAATAAATAAATCATCAGACTCGTTGAAATGTGCTAACGTCGCACAAAAAAACCGCGCCAATTTTCAAATTCAATAAAATGTACACGTGTTTAAAATTGGGCTTATACAGCTGACCGCGTACGATGCTTACTGCTTGAATCTCGATATTCGCTCGATCGCACGCACATACACACACACACCCGTATATTATAGAAAGGGACAAAGTGAAGGTCGCCTGCCGGATGACGTATTAGCGCGATTTTCTTTACCTCGCCTTTTCTGCCAGTTTACTTCTACCGACAAGCTGCGTATAAGAACTTCGTTCCAAAAAATTACAATAATTAAATTAATAAGGCAGTCTGACATACCAATGCGACCCACCCCTAAATGAAATTTCACAACTCAGTTTGGACCAAAAAAAGAAAAAATCAACCAAATCGACATAAGGCCTTATATTACTAAATTTTATTCGGTAACAATAAATATTAGTTTCATGAAATAGAAAATTGAAGAATATAATACCATTATATAGATTAAATCTTAGTGTTGTTAGTGTAACCCAGTCATGTAATGTAAAAATTAACTTATTACCATCAGAAATATAAAAGAAATGAGCAATATGTAAATCCCAAGCCGTTTAAGTAATGCTAACATAAAAAAAAATTCACATAAGATAAGATTAAAAATCAACGCCATCTTAAGAATAACTAACTCGAAAAGAATATACCCAACTTCAATTACACACATACCTGAATGCAACCTCCCGCTGCAACTTTTCCAACCTTCCCATCGAAATAAATAAAAAAAACTAAAAACTCCCGTAATCAATTAACGACATGCCAAACGTGAAGTAGAACGCCATGCGCGTCAGTATGCCGAAATTATATTCGATAAAAACTGAATTTAATATACCGAAAATTACGAATAAATAAAACTTTAAAATTATACTAAACTTAAAATATATATGTTCGAGTAATAATTGTTCGTAGCGAAGGATGCTTGTCAGCTGTTCAACTTCTTCAGGCCGGCAATCTGCTCCGATGATGTTATTCTTATAACAGGAGTATTTTTGGAGTTCCTTGCGAAAATCCTCCCCTCTCGCACCCAAACAAATCACCAACCTGCGTTCCTAAGTTCTTATACATGCTGATAAATCTAGGTTTTATTTACGAAGAGATTCGTTCTCTTTCTTGCCCACAGCAATTACATCTAACATCTCAGCAAGACGCACATCGAACGCTGCCTGAAGATCGTTTAAGCGACTGTTTAGTCGGTCGTCTACTGCGCGTAATTCACACATAATGTTATCAGCCGTGCTACCGATTATCGGTGATGACGCAGCGGCGATCATCCGTCCCGAATCAGTACCAGCTTTCTTTTCTTTATCTTTCTCCTTTTCTAAATAATAATAATAGTAATAAAAGTAATAATAACAATAACAATAATAATAATTGTAACAATAATGATAATTATAACGAGAGGAGTAATAATGTTTCTATTTCCACCGGTACTACTACTACTCCTTTTCCTACTAATACTTCTTCTACTACTACTACTATCAATAATAACAATAGTAATAACAATGACAATAATAATAACAACAATAGTATAAATAATTATTAATAATAGTAAAGATATTTTATTGTTCTCGGTCGATCATCCAGGATCTTTCATCGTTCACGTCGAAAGTTGCTCCACGGATAAAAATTTAGGCAACTTCCATCCTTTAGCACTTGCCAAGCCGATTAATTCCGTTTCCTCTTCCGCCACGAGCATTGTCCCTCAAGGTAGGGTTTGTGTCTCGGTCAAGTTTCCCTCCGTCTCCTCCGCTAATTTCTTTCTAACTCATCCGAATTTTTTCGCGTCGCATAATATCAATGTCTATATCCTAAACTCTATCTTATTCAGAATGGACGTTATTTCTGGTATCCATCCGTCCTTTTCAGAAGATGAAATCTTGGAAGGGATCGAATCCTCCATTCCTATCGCCACTATTCGCCGCATACATCGTTTTTCTGATGGTAATAAAATTCCGACTGATTCTGTTGAAATCAGATTTCATAACCAGCACGTTACGATATTCAAAAGTCTATTCCTCGTTTCTCCTAGCGTTCGTCTACCTACGCAAGGCTCTAAATATTTCCATTTTGGACACATAGTAAAGCTCTACCGTGCTTCCTCTATCATTATGGTTGTACATCCAAGACCCGTCTCTCTAAACTAGATGTAATTTAAAACTCATACCTTCGTCTTTGTCTTGGCGCACTTAAATCCTCTCCATCCCGCGATATTGTAGACGCTAACGAAAAAATCAATTCGTCTCTAGCTACTTTAGAACAATCTCTTTCCTCTTTGAACCTTTCTATCTCCCCTTCAAAATCTTCTTGTATTGTCTTTTCTCTTTGCCTTTTTAATCCTACTTCAGTCTCTGTATCCTTAAACTTTATACTTATCCCTCGTAAGGATTGCTTTTGCTATCTCCGTGTATTCCTTAACAGTCGTCTGTCCTTCTATGAACCTAAAATTCCTGCTTTTAATTTGCTCTCACTATGTAAAAAGTTTCATGCTAGATTTTGGTCAGACTTTTACGTTTCCTCCTTTTCGAATCAACCTTCCTTTTATTTTTCCATCCAACCTAATATTCCTACTCGGCCTTAGTTTTACTATTTTCCTTCGCTACGCCGCTCCGTTATTGTCTCTATTACCTGCCTACGTCTCAATAATACTCTTCTTCTTTCCTCACGCTTTCATTTTCGTCTCGCACTATCCCCTAGTTGCTCTCTTCATCCTGACGATGAAGCCGTCTGCAATCCTGACCATATCTTCTTTGAATGTCCATCCCTCGTGAACGTACGTACTTCTTTGTACTCCGATCTGTTATCACTTAAACAACCTCATCCTTATTGCCCTTCGTATATCTTATCGTTTCGGTCGATCTCCATTATTCCTATCCTCAGTTCTTTCATTCTATCAATAGCTGACCGAATCTACATCTAACTGATTATTTTCCCTCGTGTACTTTCTGGGCGAAGATCCGTTGCAGACATACTAAGGGGGGGGGGATCTCCTACAATCCCTACTATTCTTGTTGAATCTAATTCGTTGCCCCTGTCCATTCGTAGATCCTTTTAGGCTATCGTTTCCTTGTCAAACGTCTTCCATTCGCGTCCTCTACTCTTGTTCAATGCTTCCTTTCGATTTATAATAGCTGGCGCTTTACTCCTAGCAAAACCCCTATTCTGGCATTTATTTCACATCGCCTCAGTTCATTTTGACCATACACTATCTCCTTCAATAATCTCCCCCCTATTTTTCCTTTAACTTCAGCTGATCTCTGTCATCCTCCTAAGATATTTATTCTCCCCACATTTTCTAAAAACCTTCCCTAAACCGTAATTAAACAGGTATTCTACGGCACTATCAGTTCCCTATTTCCCTCTCATGTTACTATTTACACGGATGGTTCGAGGGAGTCTCGTGGTGTTGGTGCTTCCTTCATCCTTCCTGATTTTAATCTATCAGAATCTTTTCGTCTTCCTTATTTCTGTTCCATATTCACAGCCGAGCTGTTGGCTATTCTTTGCTGTATTATTTTCATTTCTTCGAATCACCTTTGTTCCAATTTTTTAATTATCTTTAACTCCTGGAAAGCCCTTCAGGTCATATCTTCTCCCTTTTCTGATCATTCGTGTGACTTTGTTATCCTCCGTATGCGTTCCCTCATTCATAATCTTTCCTCTCTCCATTCCATTAACATTGATTTGCTGTGGATACCTAGCCACTCGGGCATATTTAGTAATGAAGCGGCTGATTCCTTGGCCTCGGGCTGCTGCTTCTTCTCGCCTTTTTTAAAATTCTATCCGCTAATCTCCTATCGATATGTAAAAGTTTTTATATCAGGTATTGGTCGGATACCTACGTTTCCTCTTTTTCCAACAGTTGTTCCTGTTATCAGCCTGCTCTTTCTCTCTTTTCATGGTTTCTTTTGCATCCCTCTCTTCGACGTTCTGATGTTGTTTCCGTTGTTCGTGCGCGTTTTGGCCATTCTTTGCTGCCTTCCTCCAGATTTCGCTTTTCTCTAATTTCCTCCCCACAATGCCCCCCTCCTGATGATGCGGTTATTTGCGACGCCGATCATGTGTTCTTCCAGTGTTCATCTCTTTCTGTGGAGCGTTCTGCTTTGTATTCCTATTTGTTGAGGCTTGGGCTTCCTTCTCTTTATTGTGCTTCCTTCTCTTTATTGTGCTTCCTACATCCTGTCCATTCCTTCCCCACTGGTTATTCCTGCTATTTGTTCCTTTTTAGCAAAGATTTTTAATCGGATTAAAATATAACCAACTTCTTTCCTTACTATTTGTTTCTGGGTAAAGGTCCTTGGTTGACAAGCCCAAGAAAAAACAAAAAACAAAAAAAAAAGAAGTAAATTATACCTTTACAAGTGCTTTTATTAAAATAAATATATATAACAAAAACAAATGATAAAAAAAACAACAAAAAAAACGTACTTTTACTACTGATTCCAATGATAAAGAAGCCTGCAATCTTTGAGAAACACGTTCCTGTTAAATTATAATTTATTACTCACTTAAAAATAAATTAACTTATATTATTCATTACATCTCTATAAATTTAAATTTACAAAAAAGTTAAATTCTCCTAAAATAATTGATTTGTACGAAGAAATAAAAGGTCTAGATTCAACTATAAAACCTAAACTAAAGTAAATTATTTTAAATAAAACAAAATAGGCAGACATATTAAAACAAAGTGCTTCATTCCTTTCGTAATAAAATAAATATTTAAGCTAAAAAAAGAATAAAAAAAAAAAAAAGTTGTATTAAGATTCGGAATACAATTGTTAAAAAATTAAAAATACGGAAATACCGATGCGGCAGTGGTAAAAATATACGGTGCACAATAATCTAATGAAAAGTACCACGAGGAGCACAGAAAAATTCTAATTTCTAGAATGACTGTAAAAATTTTACAAAATGTTTAAATACTTGATATCAGCTTTGAAATTTATGAACTTTTTTTTTTCAAACAAGTGAGGAAATGCGCCTCCAAATGAAAAAAAAATATTTAGTTGTTTTGTAATTAAAACGAAAGGCAGCCCGCATTAACTGTTTTTTTTTTTTTCTAATATTGCTGGAATTCAATTTTAATCTATTTATTGACTTAATACTAATAGTTCATGTAAAATCTCCGTTCAGAATTATTGAAGAATGCTATTTAATCTGCGATTAATTAAATCTTACTTAAAACTGGTCTGATATTCAGTTAGTTTTCCATTGGATATTTAACACATACCCACACACACAAATTTATGCACATACATAGGTTGGTTCATAAATGTCGGCCACACCCTAAATCAGCGAAAACTAAATTACATACTCGTGTAACGTAGAATGTTTTACATTAATTCTGTAAATTTCAGCTCGATAGCTTCAAATGAACATTCGTATGGACCATCCGCACAACATCGTATCGAATTCCGCCTATGGGATTTTGTGTTAAAAAAAAACCCGATCTTGTTGCTAAATTTTAATATACATTTCAGTTGTTGTTAACCTCTTTATCTTTCCCAAAATACCGTCTATTGTTTCTTACATTTATTTTCTACCCATTACAACTTTAAAGATTTTCTCAAACTCCGCCTGAGGAGCACGTTTAAGGAAGTCCTCACAAACGCAAGCTGCTACGCCACGTAAGGCCTGTCTGAATATTAGAAAGAATCAAAAATCACAGGGGGCGAGGTCAAGACTGCACCTCAATATTATGTTTTTGTAATAATTCGGTCGTAAGTCTCGACGTATGTGGCTTAACACTGACTTGGCGCCCATTCTCACGAAAACAAACGGGCATCAAAAATCTCACGCGAAAATCGCTTTGTTAACACAGCAAATATTACACGCAAAAAACATTTAATCGGTAGTTTTTTTTCTCTCTATCAGCTCAGAGTGTCTACATCACCTTGTTTTTTTATCCGCAATAGTGTTACCGTGCGAGTTACCGTGAATTTCTCATCCTATTCTGAATCCGTAGGGGGATTTCGATACGACTTTGCGCCGATAACCCGTTTAAGCATCCATTTGGAACTATCGAGCTAAAATTTTCAGAATTAATGTAAAGCATTCTACGCTACAAGCGTACGTAATTTAGTTTTTGCTGGCTTAATTTTCCACGCGATGCGAGGGACGTGGCTAAAAAAAATTATGGACCAATACTAAAGTCTCCAAAAAGAATTAAATGTAATATATTCCTCTCACATATATTACACTGCCAGCGGTTTCAGTTTTTTTGATAATTTAATCTAAATCCCACTTTTTTAATTGACGTATTGGTGTACTTCTTTTTTCAAAAAAAAATTAGTATATGTAAACGCTGCAGACTTTATGAAAATTTATAAAGTAATACAGTTTAAAGTCCGAAAAAACGGGCCGCGAAGCGGCCTGCGGGACCAATTCCCTAGTATATATATATATATATATATATATATATATATATATATATATATATATATATATACATATATATATAATGATTTTTAAAAAATATATATATATTTAAAATAGTGAATGAGAGGTAGAAATATAAAATTCCAGTAAATTAAACCATTATACGCCTTACCTGAAACTTGATGGCTTTCCAGACATTGCAGTTTTGAAGCCTTTTGAAAAAAATTACGGTTGCTTTTATAACAATTGAATAAATTAAGAACTATCAGTTTTATTATACTCTTTCAGGGTTTATGAAAAAATACTGTTGAATGAGCAATATACGAAAACACCAAACAAATTCTGAAATCGTTTAAAACTATCATAATAGGGAAAAAATAACCATAAATAATTACACAAGTATAATGAAAAATCAATAATATATAAATTGGAGAAATTTGTTTTCTTTTGAGAAGGCTTGTCGATCAGGAACCACAGTCTAAAAATAATTAAAAGCTTGATGGATCGGCTAAATTTTAACTCGATTAAATCCTATTAATATAAGGGTACTAAAAGCACAAATAATATATGGAGAAGAAAAAACAGAATATAAGAGCTTAAAAAAATACGAAGCTCCTTTCTTAATTATTGGAAAAACTTGCTCGTTTTCTTGCCTTTTAAGCTAGATATAGATGTTTAATAAATTTCAAATGCGTTTAGACATCTAAAAGAAAAAGGGAAATGGGATTATTTTAAAAATCACAGTTTAGTTTCTCAAAAATATAATAAAACAAGAATCCCCATCCTGTAAAATCAATTTTTAGTTTATTTCATCCCGATAAATTTTAGAAAAACAACTATCAGATACACAATGCACAAAAATATTTCAAGAAAAAAAGTAATAATTTAAAAATTATCTTAAACTTATATAATAATGAAAAAAATTAACAAAACTGAAGAATAGCGGACAATTTATGTTCGTAAATTATTAGCATATTAATTACGCAAGTTTTCGAAAAATTTATTTTTTTTGTTTTTTCGGCGGAATGTCTATTTGACGGACAAATTTTTTCACGCTATTTAACAGATTATACGATAAAAAATACAAATAATTTAGTTTATTCAGTGATTGAAAGGCATGTTTCAAATTGTTTTTTAAATACTTAAAAATTACAATATCTTAGAAACCACCGAGTTTCAGATAAGCCATAGTTGTTTAATTTATTGCCGTTTATTTCTAGAATCTCTCTCTCTTTCCTTTTCAGCCATTTCAACATATAAGGCTCTTACAAAATCATCATGTACGTAACTTTTATTTTTAAAAATACAGAATTTTCCCCCAAAAGAACCAAACGTAAATAAATTATGCACCGTAATAATAAAACTGGCGAAATAATATTTAAAGTCAACAATGATCCTAAATAAAAATTTCATTGTATTATTAGCTTAATCAATTAACAAAATAAATAACATGAAAGAACCAAGATTGTGTGTGTATTCTTTTTTTGGTTAATTTTCGCCATCAAATTTATAGTAATAACTGATTACAATCGACTGAAAGGATGGATACTTACGTTTAATTTTTCAATCTCCCTTTTCAATACTTGAGCTTCATTTTTCAAAAAATTTTTCGGCTTAATTGGTGCCTTATCAATAGGAATACAACTTATTTCGTTTACTTCCGTATTTATGGGCCTGTAAACATATCGTGAACTTTAACAATAAAAAGTATAAAACTTTATATACAGTTAGATTATTTTTTTAAATTATTTAGTTCTTAAACGGAAAATAAATAAGTAAAAAGTTTATTACGCTAATGATCATTATCGAAGTTACGCTAGATGGTAACTTTTATGGTATTAAAAACAAAAAAAAAACACACACACACATCTTATTTTACAAACAAGTTTTAGTGTACGTAATAAACATTACCTTTTCTCCTCTCTACAAATTTTTAAATTCTCTGGATTTGCAACAGTATAAAATAATCTCACTAACATCCTTTAAGTAAAAACTGTTTTATAATAAATCTAATTCCGCCGAATTCTTTAAATTTAAATACCGCCATTCTTTTTATAATTTTAATAAAACTACTCGGAAAAAAAATTGAAATATAATAAGTGAAACGGTACTATTCAGTTTTAGCCGTTCACTCAGACTAAGTTCACAGGGATGCCAACCACGGAGTTTTATCCTCGTGGATTTTATGTATTTATTTATTTTATTATTATTAAGAATTTATTATCGGGAAATTATTTAGTAGGAATTCGAATGAGGAAGGAAAAAAATATGTTTATTAAAAAAACATCGGACTTACACTTCTCTTTCGGGACCGGTCGACCGCTGAAAAAACAATAATTATTTACACAAATAATGGAATAAATTCGATAAAATAAACTAAAACGCTACGTAACACTATTGTCGGCAGTGATCTGGAATCCGTAGGTTGACGGTTCGGCGGTCGGTTGGAACGGAGAAATCGGATTTGATGGGATACCGCTGTACGAATGTTGACTTATCAATTGGCGTTTTTAACTCTTCGGAAGTCTAATACTTGTGACGACGATCGACCGCGAAATCAAATTGTTACTTTTTTTTTAATACGTTAGACAAATCACAATTGTTTCTTCGGATCTGATCTAACCGTGTCACTTTCTTAATCAAGGTAATAAGCGACTTAATAACTTGTGAAAAAGAAACTACTCTCGCCGGTGAAAAGCAACAACTAACTTGGTAAAAAAAAATCTTCTTCCGTACATCCTACATTTCTCCCGCCTTTCCGCCGGTGACCGCTGGAGGCGGCCGAATCAGCTCGATCCTTTTGTCCTGGGTCCTCGATGATTGGCCGCGTCACCGACAATAGTTTCAGGCACGCGCGCATTCGCACCCGCACCAATTATTCCAAATTATTTTTATTTATTTTTTTTTTTTTTTTTTTTTTTTTTAATATTTTTATGTTTAGTTTTCTTTGTCCCATGTAATGGACACATTACATAAGTTATAACAAATACAAATACAACAAACAAATTTAAGTATAAAATGATTGCTTACTCAGAAACGTTTTTAGGTATAACCCATCATCAGCTAAAAACACAACGCAATATATGTGATCGGAAACAAATTCTAAATCAAATTTGTTTCTGATCGCATATATATTGAGTTGTATTGTTATAACTTACTATATTCTATAATTAACAAACAAGATAGTAAAAGATTCTTTATTAAAAGAAATTGAAAGATTAACCGTAATTTAAACGGAAGAAAAGAAAACTAATTTCACTAACTACAAATTTTCAGAATGAGCTACTATTATCGGACAAAGAATCAAAATAAATTTTTCAATCTGCAGCAATAAATAAAGTAGTTAAATATAATTGCGATTAACTGAACTGGAAACAATAAGTACACAATTCAGCCATAAATACTATCAGTACTTTCAACGAACGTATCGCAAAAACGACACACGATACAAATTCGAAGAAAAACTATTTGAAAAGTATAGATCCTTCTCGTTAAAAGCGCGTATTAGTTATTCAAAATACCAACTTTACTGGCGATGTACAACGGTAAACGCTCCCGCCATCGGGTAATGCATGTACGCACCGTTTCTAGAGGAATCTTCGTCGCTGCCTTTTGTATTCTCTTCTTCAGTGACTCCAAATTCGATTGACGTTTTCGATAAGCCATTTCCCCGGGACTATTCAATAGTTCGTAATCTAAGGGGTTTAAATCTAGACTATCGAAAAGCCAATCTGAAGCTGCTATGAAGCCGGGGACTCGTAACTAACTTTGTTTTATATGCCGGGACTGAATCTTGCTGAAATATGCAGTCTACTCCAACGAACAAAGCGTCGCTCAGAGGTTTAACAACTGGTTCCAGAACTGTGTTTACATAGACACGCGTACTCCTTTTCACACTCGCTTCGCAAAAAGGAATAGGCACTACTCATGCTCCACCAAACCATGAATGATGGAACTAGGATGACGGGCTCGTTGAATGCGTAAAACTCATCGCCTGTTTTTCTGAAACGTTGCAGGGCACGATGCACAAACCATTCACTGATTTTAAGTCGTTTTAGGAGCGAAGAATCTGCCATACACTATGTCCCGCCTTCGTCAAACCAACGATAATAACGCGCACGTGGTAATCTAACTACTCAATTTCTATACCATGTATTAACGCAGCAGTGTCGACCCATGTCCGTTGCTATTCTTCTTGGCGGACGATGTATTATACACGTTTACAATGTTAACGTGAAATTTCCTTTATGCAACGGCATTGACAATATTTATGACAAGACTGGCTACATATAATAATTATGAAAAAAGTCTCCTAAGATATATTGTAGAGAATTTCACTTTTCAAAACGTTGCTTACGATTAAAAAAGGACGTACACGACAGTTTTAAATTTCAACGTGCAAAACAATTAAATATTAATAAAACATCAATAAAATACTATTTTTATCTATTTCAAGAATGATCTGAACATAAGCTTGTTTCAAATTCGTGGTGGACACCGGGTATTGTATTATTAATTTATTATCATCCTAAAACAAAATTAGGAAGAATAAATCGAGTTTAAAGAAAGCTAAAAAACCTATATTATTAAAATATATGAATCTTATTTTAATTGCTACTTCTAATTCATCTTCATAAAAACAAAGATAATTTTCGTACAGGACAGTGTATCTTTTTATAAAAAAGACAATAACAGATATGTATTCGTTAATAACTGCACATAAGCAGATCTTAATAAAACATACTAAGCTTACAATTTTATTTAAAACAATCGGACATAAATGTGAAATTCAACGCTTATGTCTAATTTGAATCTTTAAAACCGGCGCGTACCAATCCTTATTCTCTATTAAGAAATATAAATTTTTCATTAGAACGGCATTAAAACTGCTGATAAAAAAGAAAAGAGCAGTTACAGTTACAAGTTAAACAGTTGATCTATTCATTCCAACAATGGTAGATAAATATTAACCATTCGTTAAATGCACACTAATTTACTGGTGGCATTGCAGTATTAATCAAATCATATTTCGACATTATTACTTTCGCTAGTCCTTACAGGACGATAGGCAAATTACTGTATAGGATAATTTTTTTTATTTTTTTTTCTAATTAGTACAAAGTTATTCAATTTTTTTTTTCTTTTTCTTTCTCTTTTTCTCTGACAAATGGATTGATCGAGATCAAGAAAAAGATTGGACTTCTACAAAATAAGTATAAAAAACTGTCAGCATCACTAATTCCTATTGTTCCTGAGAAATCGAATGAAAGAATAATAATTTATTTTCCACTTTATTACTGACGCATCGCTTATTTTTAATATTTATTCGATAAATATTTTTTACGACTTTTTCGGGAATACTTCTGTGAAACACAGATATAGAAAAAACTTAAAACTTCCTATTATGATAAATGTATTAATGAAATAAACAAAAGTTTATCCATTGTATTAAAGATAACATATGGTTTGGTTATTGAATTTTGAACGTCCATTTAATTAATTTTGTAATAACCCATGAACTTCCTGCTATATATTAATATTCAGAGAACTTCTAATATGCAAAAAATGAAACTTATTATAACTTATTTGCGTTAAAAATATATTTATTCAGTTCATAAAAATTTGTAACTTAAGTATGAAACAACTTACTTATATCTCGGATTTCGACACAAAAAGGAAGTGAGAACAATCAGTTCGTAATGACATGTTGCTATTTCTTTTATTGAATAAAAATCATGTCGTCCAGTTTCGTAACACATATAAAGAACATTCGTTTGACGAGGTTTACCGCTTAAATCACATAGAGTACCATCTGTGTAGTTTATCTGTAAATAAGGTATTGATATTCCTTCTATTTGTTTTACTGGCATTTTGTAATTTAAATTTTTTTCCTTTGCTTCCAGTTCGGCGGCTAATGACAATAATAATGATAATAATGATAATAATGATAAAAATAATAATAATAATAATAATATGTGTTTAACATATATGTATATATATATATAAATGGAAAAAAAAAAAAATTACTTAGTGATAAAACATTTATAGCAGATATACATAATAATTCAGATAGTTATGTCAATGAATTAAACACTACTAAATGAATATTGATAAATCTCTAACTTAATACGGCATTTTCAGTTTTACAACTTGTGCTAAAATAGCCAACAGTTATCATTATACTAATTACCTACGCAATTACAATTCAGAGGCTTTTATCACGTCATAAATATTTCTAATCGCATCTTAAACTATTCTTAATTTCCTATTTTATACTAAAAGGCGAACAATTTATTCCGACCAATAATAAAATATAGCACACAACTATGACGCAATAAGAAATTTTTATTTGTACAGGTCAGTATTAAAAGTAGTAAACCGTTAACAGTGAAATGTACAAAATACGTACTGAAAATACGGTTAGTTTGTTTTCTCTTTGATAGTATTTATTCGGACACAATCTATGATTTTAATAAAAAACCATATACTGGTTGAACTAGAAAATTTATAGAACTTTCAGCGCACAAAGTTTCATACAACAGTTAACTTTTCATTTCAATCCAAGTACGAAATAAGCATTTTAATTTCAACAACTGCCGAATTCTATAACGTTCTTTCAACAGACTTATTTGACATACAAAAAAAAAAAAAAGAATTCCTATAGAAATCTTCGTTAACAAAGTCCACAGTCCTTAAATTAAATTTGTACCACAATTACATTTTATCAAGAAACCTACGATGTTAAAGCCTGTTATATGTAATACTTAAGCAACCTGCTATTTGAACAGATAACACTTAAAACTAACTTTAACTGATTTTTTCTCATAAGAAAAATATAGTTCAAAAATTCACCGAATAATCAACAAAAACTTCAATATGAAAACTTATCACCCATAGTCACTGTAAATATTTAAAATTTAACATTTTAAATGGAATGAATACAACTTAAACTAAATGTAATATTTTAGCTACATCATAATTCAACGAAGAAAAAATGATGCGATTCGGAACCTAACAATTTTTTTATAACGGAGATACAAAGGTAAAGTGAATAAAATTCATTGACGTGAATATATGTAACTTAATTATTTCAAATTACTAATCACTCTTAGAACTATTTTGAACGAAGCAAGCAGTAAATGTAATTACGCTAAAATTTAACTGAATATGTAGACAAAGCAAAAAAGTAGGATTACAGTTCAAAAGAAAGATATGGAGCAACTGCGAATCGTATAACTAAAGGTAAATAAATGTAATATTTTGGAATAAAAAAGATACAACAAATAAATTTAAAATGTATAAACGACATATACTGTTTAAAAATGTTTTCCGGTATAGCTCATTATTAGCTAAAAATTAATAATACAAATAAAAACACGCAAACTGATGATCAGAAACAAACTCTAAAAGCACAATAAAGTCTGTGTGGAAAATAGAGTATTTATATATATAGATAAAATTAACAGTTTGAAGGCGGAATAAAGAAATTTCAAAAAATACAGGCGGGGAAATGTTTACAATGTTAAAGGTGGTAAATCGTTTACAGTATAAATAACAAACTTTAACGGCGTGTTAAGAACAAATAACACGAACGATATAAAATACGCAAAAAACATTAGACGAATAAGTATGAAACAATTTAAAAATTTAAAGGGAATATTACATTTTTATTTTAAAAAGGGGGTTATTATTATTTTGGATTTGGTAATTTAATGCATTCAATTTGAATTTTTTTATATAACAATTTTTGGTTTGTTCATGGTATTTCATTTTATTATAAATAGCTATGACTGTTATAATTTTTTCTAGTAGATTTGAGTTATGTTTATTTTTATTAAATGTTCAGCATAGTTGATTTTTCTATTCTGTTGTTATTAAATGATTTAATCATGGTATCGACATTTGATTTTTCTATATGTTTAACTAATGTATGAATGTATTAAATTTTTTATTATTTGTTTATTGTAACTATTACTTTTTGCAATTTGTTTTTAATATTTTTATTTCGTTTTGTTTTTTATTCAAATTTATTGGAGTATTTATTATTCTGTTCAATTCTTGTTTAATTTTTTGTAATATTGTTTAATGATGTTTTTGCTGTATCCGTTGTTAGTGACGATTGTTTTCAGTACGTTGATTTCAGTTTAATAATCAGTTTAAAATATGTATGAAATAAGCGTGTTTATATTAGTTTGGATCATTACAGCTTTGATGAATAATTATATCTGTTGTTAATGGTTTTATATTTATAGTATATTGAAGTTTATTATTACGTTGTACTGTTATATCAAAAAAACTAATTCTTTTGTTTTGAATGGTTTCTATTGCATATTTAATATTTTTATGTATTTTGTTAAATTTGAATGCTGTGTTGTACAATTGCCAAGATCTTTTTTTCTTTTTTTTTTTTAATAAAAGACGGGAAGAATGACATGGTCAATTGAAAACGATTTTTCCAAAATAATTTTAAAAGAAAAAAGATTGATGGTCAAGGGGCTAGGCGTGCAGGCCTACGTTGTATATATTATATTCTGCCAGATAAGTACTCGGAATTTATCAGTAAAATATGTTTTTTTTTTTTTTTATAGATTCGTTAACACGCATTACCTAAGGAGACTCATATTTTTACTTCATCAGAAATAGCCAATGAAAAAGAATCAAGAGCTCGAATAACACAAGGAGAAGGAAGGGAGAAAATCAATGAAGCATTATTAGGAGTGGGAATACCGTGTAATACAAGAGAGGAATAAAAAAAAATTGCTCAGTTGAAAGTGACGAACAATCAAACTTTATGTGATCAAGGCCACAAATGAATGCATGCAATGGACAATAAGGAGACGGCACGAAAGAGAAACGGAAACAAACTGTGCCGAAACACAGACGGTAAATCGCAGAGATCGGAGCGAAGCATATAAAAGAAGTTAAGAAACAAGGAGAAGCGAGGAAGAGAAGATTAAATAGACAAGAAAAAGGAATCCGGGTTAGAGAGTGAGGAGACATAAGAGTTAAACTAAAGTTTGGAATGAGCAGCTGTAGACAGAAGGGTAATACTGGAGGATAAGAAAATAGGAAGGAACATACCAGAAAAGGAAGAAATAAATCAACTAACTCGTTTCCCTCGATTCCGACATGGCCAAAAGTCCAAAAGAGATCAATTTAGATTGACCGAGAAAAGAAGAAATTATGACTCAAAAAGCAAATAAGGATAACGTAGTCGGCTCAGTGAGGAGGAAGAGGAGATGCGACAGCCTGCAGCACGCTTTGAGCATCCGACAGGGTAAGGATATTGCAAAAGACAAGTGACGATCCGATAAAAAGAAGGGCACACAGAATAGCAGTGGACTCAGCACAAAAAACTGAACAAAAGGAGGGAAGTTTAAAGGACTCGAAATAATTGAGAGAACAAAAAAAAATCTGCATCAACCCCATTAGGTCTCTTATAAAATATAAAATACTCAATCATCGAAATTTTTTTTGACGCCTTTGAAATAGGTTCCATTCGGAGCAATACGCTTATGTCAATGATTGACAGCTCAATTCTGTGATTTTTTTTTTTATAGATTCGATGAAGTAGTAATTTAAGTTTTGGAACTAGGAGAGTAAGTTGAAACCATGCCAAATGAAAACTTTGACTGAGAATATTTCTTGAATTTTTCGCTAAAAGAGTGATCACAGTAACCGCCTGTGTGATGGTGCGTTATAGTGGTGAAGAATGCTCGAATTTTTCACGTAAACGCTTCATAACACTGAATGCACAACACCACAGTAATCGAGAAAAAAAAAAAAAAAACGGTTAACATTACCTTGATTTTGGAGTGACTTTGACGTGGTTTTGGTTTTACCTCCTCTTTCGCTCTTCAATCAAAAGTTTGCTAATTTTTTTGCATGTCAGACTTGTAAACCTATGACTTCTTTTTCGTAATAATTTGTTTCATGAATGTAAGATTGGAGCTGAACCAGTTAGGCATGACTTTGGTAACTAGTTCTGATGTTCTTTTTGGAAAAAATTAGCTTTTTTTCAAACAAGTTAAGCGGTGGCACGTTTGATATCCAAATCATGAAGAATGGTATAAACGGTTCCATGTGAAACGCCGAGATGCAGGCTATTTCTTTCAAGTTAGCACGACAATTTTCCATCATGATTTCTTTCACTTTGTTAATATTTTTGTCGGTTGAAACACGATCGGAACGAAACAAATCCTCGCTCCCTCTCAGCCCTTTTTAAATGTTCCATACCGTTAGTATACTTACATTTTGGATAAAATTGATTTACCGAAAGTATATTCCAACATTTCCAATAATTTCGTATGCGAAACTTCAAGCAAACTCTTTACTCAATATTTTTATCTATTATGAAAATTCCAACGCTACAAACGAGATCGACTGATAATAAGCAGCCGTAAACAAACCAATTCACTGATCGCGCCAAAATTACACATAACTAAGTATGGTGCTATCATACATCATCTGCTTGAGATATATCGAACTGTTGCAGTAATATTCGGCAATGATGATGATAACTACAAAAATGATGAAAAGAGTTGGAAAGCTTTAAACAAGAATTAAAGATGATCCGGTGCACCGGACTTATCGTGAGCTATACCAAGTTGTGCAGCATTAATGCGGATGCCTTAAACTCAGCCTTGTAAGCCGCTAGGATGATGTGAGTGTGTAATATAGTGGCCTTACTTCATGCAAATGAGACAGATAACAACAGCTAGTGCTCGAACATGAGTCCGCCCGGCATAGAGTGTCGTATCGTTGCCGGTAAAAAATATAATAATAAAAATTGGTTGATCTAACAACACGTTTTAAAGTCGATAAAGGCAAAGTCGTTTATTTTATAAATAAATGTCTATTTTAAAATAAATAAAAGAGGATAATGTTACCAAGAAGTGCTATAATAGTATAAAAACGTTATTCTCCCACACCATGAGTACGCTACCGGATTGGAAATTGACGAGATAGATATAAAAATTTCTAAATTAGTAGTACAAGAACAAATGTTAAAAATCTCATCTAGAACGAACCGAAAATCATTATGTGACTCATTTAACGGAAATACGCGGAACTCATAATTCAAGATTTCACGCTTTCTTGAAAGAGTATTGTAAAAAATAACTAAAAATGACGATACCACCAGCGGACCGAATTTCGTTCGAAGAGCAACGTGATGTGACTTTGTTGTTGCCTACGAGGGTCATTTTAACTGTTCGGGTTTTTTAACAAATCAGTTACTTTATTTCTCTTAAATATTGATGCCGCCTAAAAGAACATTTTAACAGTTTTTACAAGCATTTATTCTGCGTTTGACTGTTAACCTGTGCAAAATAAATGGCGTGTTTAATTTTCCCTTACATTTTCGTTGATGAGGAAATAAATTATTCCTTTATTACAATATTCTGTTTTAAATCTAATAGTTTTTAACAGTTTTAATGCAGTACAAGCATCTCCAGTGTTTGAAGTTAGCCAGCAGAAACTTACTTTTTCATCACCTTGAAAGCACTTTTTACCCATTTTCAAAATATAAAATAAAAATACCCGATAAATTTCAACGTTACAACAAAACCTGAATCCGTTCCAGTCACACGTTTTTATTATAAGCTCGAACATTTATCGAGCGAGACTTTATATCACAGGAAAAAAAAAAAAAAAAAGAAAACACCGAAGAAATTGTTCGTACATCTTCGTCATATTTTCCTGACACTTTTTGTGCACTACAAGGGATACAAGGGAAGTCTACAACAATATTAAAGACTGACTTTTATTTTTATCACGAAATGTCAATAAATACATATTTTCTTTTTTTGAAATAACTAAAACTTCACTACTACGAGATAGAATTCGCTAGTCAACTTGATTTTAAGACACAATATAAACTTACTTAAATCACCCCATTTTTTTATATCCCATCGACCGAGATAATATTCCTGTGTTGTAATGATTTTGTTTCCTCGATCTTCGTGGTACTGTCTGACATGTTTCCCGTGACAAATCTCGTACGTCCAGTAAATTTCAAACTAAAATTTAAAAGAGCGGAATAAACAAACATGCTACTTGTAGTAAATTTATATTTCAGAAAAAATTGAACCATCTGAATTTTATTTAATTTATATTATTTAAATGATGAAGGCTTCATAAACTACTTGAAATTATTTAAATTAGACGATAATAGAATTTTCTTTATGATAACATTATTAGATTAAAAGAAGTCGATTAAAAGCAAAATAGAAAAGGCTTCAAAAAAAAGTAATTAATTATTAAAATTATAGAAAATTCTATTATTTTACTTGATAGAATTATAAAATATTAAAATAATAACGAATACCAACTTTAAATAATTGAATGTCTACGATAGAACTGTAGATAATGGCAGCATATGTAACACGAAAACCAAACAGACATATTGTTATAATAAATGATTATTATTTGTCAAATAATTTAAAAAATTAAGGGAATTTAATTTTTACTTTGTGAAACAGACAACACTTCCAGAAAAAATAAAATCGTTTTTTAATGGAGAAGCAACTATGAAAAAAAAAAAAAAAATTTATTAACAGTTTTGAAAACAGTTTTCAAAAGATCCGAAATTAATCTACAGAAATTTTCAATTGTACAGAAAATTGAACAAATGTTACTAAACGACAAAAATTATTAAAACCAAAAGTTTTAAACTTAAACGAATTCTTTCTAATGTTAACAAGTAGGAAATTGTAACATCGCTTATGTAATTTATTATTTCCTTTAAAAAGTAATTAATTCTGAATTTAAAAATGTTAAAATACTTAGTGACTTTAGTTTCGCTAGCAGAACTGTACTGCTGTCAAAGAGCAATATTAAGTGAAACATTAACTATGTGTCAAATAATTTGAAACGTTTCTACTTCTTTCAAAATTTCTTCTCTTTTTATAAAATTAGAAAATTTGCGACACCGTTTCATGCCTCAAGTAATTGTTCCGGATTTCAATTTTTAAAAGTTTTTATCTTATTAAATATAATTTGTCGAATAATCTCAACTGCAAAACGGAACATTATACATTTAGATGCTAAATAACATTAATGCAGAGTGCGAAAGGGCTACTTTTTTTCTTATCAACAGATTTTAAAGGGAAAAGATTACCGTTTATTTTTACGAATAACTAAATCTAAAGAAAATAAAATATAATTTATAAATGTGTAAAATAATGACGTTAAAATATAATTTTCCGACAGCCTCTGGAATAAAATATAAAGTAATTTTTTATTCCATTAGTCGATTTCGATGTAAAATTCGGTGCAGTAAATGGATAAATGTAACATAAAATGAATTTTATCTTTTTATGTTTATCAGTGTGCGTTATAAACGTATTAAAAGAACAATTATAATTACATGTACTTACCAACCACTCGTAACGCCTAATTATTACTTCTATAATGTCGACACTTTTATTTTAAATTTTTATAAGCAAATAAAGAATACACTTTTCTTCCTTCATTTTTATTATACGTTAAATTTATTTTTTACATTTTAAGCAAGTCATCGTACATTAATTTTTGACTTTTTAAACAACATTTTTCCTCAAATTCCGTTATAAACTCTTTATACGATTTTGTGATTAAAATCTGATTTTAAGTTTAAGAATTAGTCGGAAAGAAAAATGTAACATTTTTATAATCAGTGCGCAGAAATTTTACTGCAAATTACAACAATTCATAAAAACAAGTCAGCCTACATTAATTTTCTTCTATACGCTTTTCGATAATCGATTCCATTTTTTAAAATCCCCGATAATACCAGCGATGTTAGCTGGCTATTGTAAATTATAAAATTAATAACGGGACGTTTTATTTATGATGCTGTAATTCCACAAAATAAAACTGATCTACATGTTCTGTTGGGTCGTCTTAATATCAGGACTAACCGAGGCACAGTACGAAATGTATATAAAAAAAGTAAGACAAAAACTTTTGTAAATAAAAATTATCTCTTTTCACATTAGATATATGACTTTGCAGTTTGCACTGAACATGAAACTCTTCAACAGCCGTACACGATGAAGGCTTGAAAATAAACATAAAATTTAATAACGAACACTAGAACATTTTTTAAAATTACGTAGAAAGATAAATTTTCGAAAAAAATAAAGTTTTTGCAATGCGAATTTAAAAAACCGTTTTAAATTTTGTACAAAAATAAAATGAACATCAGATTTTTTTTTATTATGTTTTAATTTAAATACGAAAAATATTGAAAACCGCTAATGGAAATAATTAACTGCAAAGCATAGTACATTAAAAAATAACAAATTTCAAAACTGTTACTTGTAAAATTTTCATGAAAAGATAGTCTCATCCTAAAACTTTTAATTGTAATTTACTTCATGCTCAATCGATAAATTTTCTTCGAAAGCGCGCTAATACTCTATATATATATTATTTCTGCAAGATGTTTTTTTTGTGGCAGTGCCGTATCTTCTTTAATTCTTTATCACAATTAATGAATCAAACGTCATTTTAAAGCTCATGTTCCTCGCTATTGACGAAAAATAGTCATATTTTTTAAAATTAATGTTTTCAAAAAAAAATTAATTAAACAAATTTAATGTTAACCCTAAGTGGTGCCATCTGTTATCAATCTGTTCAACTAACATTACAGCGCAAGTGTTATCTATCAACTAAATAATAAATAATATAGTGAATAAATAAATATATAAATTAAATCAACTTTTATTCGTAAATAAATGCAATGAATTAAGTCAAGTAATTACTCCAATTTTTAATATCCTTGATTTGCACCGTAAATTTTAAATATATATTAATTTCTATCTTCTGCATTTCAAGTCATTGTTATAAATTCTTATTATAAACTCACGTATAATGCCGAAGGAAAAAACCGGTAGACCAAGAGGAAGACCTCGAACCAGAGGGTGTGCCACACTATTAGAACCTATCAGAGATCGCAGAAGAAGAAATTCCAGAAGTGATGAACAAAGACAACTTCAACTTCAGAAAAAAGGAGAAGATCAGCGCAATCGCAGGCAAAACAGATTCAGGCAACAGTTACTGCAAGATAACAACTTTCTGTCATCCTCTTACCTACTTAACCTCCATTAACATATTAGTGCAAATGTGTTGGTGATATGGACAAAAAATGCGCACATTGCGCTGCAAAATTATTCGCAGCGGAGTTTATTAACAATTCATCGAACATATGTTGCCACAAAGGAAAGATTGAGTTAGAGCCCATTAAAGTTTGTGAAGAGCTTCAAAACCTTATAGAGCGAAATGATGTCTATACTGAAAACTACCTAGAAAATATTAGGAAATTTAACAATGCTCTGGCATTTGCTTCAGTTCAAGTAAACACGGTTAACATTCCTGGCAGAGGTCCATATTGTTTTAAATTACATGGGAAGGTCTATCAAAGTTTATTTCAGTTCTGATTCTGTCCAACCCGATGAAACTGACAACATTCAATTGTACCCTATGAAATTTTTGAATTCCCTAAATCCGTCCATTTTACTGCCTCAAAAATTGATTTTAGAGAAAAATGCTATTATTATGTTAATTAGAAATCTTAACGCTAATCAAGGATTAATTAATGGTACAAAATTAGTGGTGACTGATTTAGTCGTCTATGTAATTACTTCTAAATTGATTCATTCCAATAAAACTGTACTTATACCCCGTATTAACCTCACGCCTTCGGATTCTACTGTGCCTTTCCAAATGATGAGAAAACAATTCCCAATAAAAGTAGCCTTCGCTATGACCATTAATAAATCTCAAGGTCAGACGCTTCAAAGGTCAGGATTGTATTTACCAGAACTAGTTTTTTCGTATGGGCAATTATACGTTGCTCTTTCACGAGTTCGTAAGTTTTGTGATATTTATGTTTGTGTTAAAGATACATACGGTTAGAAGGTTAACGATGATCACATTATAACCGCTAACGTTGTTTACAAAGAAGTTTTGTAAAATAAAAAAGTAAATTTATTAATAAAGACTTTGCTTTACTTATTTCCACATTATTATACTATTTGCTGTTTATTATTACGATATTATGCGAAATATTCGCACGGGTCAGCTAGTTATTTTTAAAGAAAACCGTGTATAAATTGTAATTTTTTTAATACCATCCAGCACGTCTGATTTTGTTCGATACTTTGATGCGAATATAAATCATTATTATTATTGTATTTTCTCACGTAACCAAAATCGAGTATTTAATTATTTTATAAACAGATAAATAAATAAAAAAAAAAAACTACCAATTACTGATAAAATAATATTTCTAGGCGAACTGTCTGTAACAAATAATGTGATGGGATGATTTTAAATGTTGTTAAATAACAATTGTATTATGATAAAAATCTAAAAATTAATGTATCAAAAACTAAAGCAATGGTACTACGTATGAAAAGGGATAGGTATGATGAATATTGTCCAAATTTAATAATGCACTCAAACGAATGTGTACATGAGTGGGACAAAAGAAATGAATGTGAGAAGATAAACTGCCGGAAAATAGAAGTAGTGACCCAATATAAATATTTAGAGGTATTGGTGGACCAACACTTGAGGTGGGACGGACATACGGATAAACATTGCAAAGAAAATTAGGGCAACATTACCAGCATTATACACTTTAAAGAAATATGCAACAAATAAAAGGTTAAAAATGGTGTATCATGCGCTAATCGAGAATCAGATCTGGAATTCAGGAATGGGGAATGGCTAGGAAAACATACGTGGGTAAAATAAGTAAACTGCAAATAAAATGCTTGAAATTAATATCAGATCACAAAAACGAGACCGGAAGTGAAATAATACAAAAAGAAGACGTACTGAGCGTTAGAGGAATGTATTTATTCATAAAGATATGGAAATACATAATGACAGATAAGGAAATAGAATTGGAGGAAAGAAAAAATATATAATACGGACTGAGGGAAAACTATTTGTACAAACTACCGTTAGCTAAAACAAGGATGGGGAAACAAACAGACAAATACGTTATAACGCAGTTGTTAAATAAAATACCTAAAGAAATTATAAGAGGAAAAAATTGGGGTGAAAAAAAAAAAATAAAGGAATGGTTACAGAAAGAGAGAAATATAGGAACAATAATAAGCATTAAATGAGAGAAGAGGGTATGGAAATAGTGATAAACAAACGTAAAAAAAAGGGGAAGGAAAAACGACGGAATAAAATAAATAATAGATTAATTATAGCTAAGTTAGAAATATAGCAAAATAGGATAAGTATGGTATATAAGTAGTATAGTGTAGAAATCTTTAGATGTAAGAAAACTCGTCGACAAGCGTCTAGCTTGACGAGAAAATGTGTAAATATTATTAAATATAGATATATTTTCAAAAAAAAATGATGTTCAACTGCAAATGCAGAATAGTAAAACATACCCGATATGCACAAGCTGAATGAAGAAATAAAGGTTCTATCAACTGTAAGCCACTTCCGCCTACGTACGAGGATCCCAAGTCCTGTTGAAAATATTATATTATAACAAACTATTGCTTAAAAGTAATCTCACATACTTTTGGACTTCCAATCGTTCAAAATAAAATATTCATTATGTATAAAAATTATTTACCTATTTTCAAGTTAAAAATTCAACTAAACATTTAAAATACCGTACAAACTAAAATTGCTACTCGTATTTAAGTTCAGTTTAATATTTTAATTTTATATCTCATTAAAATTACATTCAAGTAATTCAAAATTGTGATTACTTATTTTTATTTTTACCAATAGTTAGTGATCGTGTGGATTAGTCATTGTCGTTTTTAAAATTACATACAAATTATATACAAATAAAAAATCATACATGAATTAACTAATTACAATTTACAATTACAAATATAGCTAAAATTTAATTTTGCAACATCCCATACTGCAAATGACTGTGGTCATAAGTTTCTTAAAACTTTTTCGATATCGTTAACTGTGCTTGACAATCAGTACACTATTAAGCCGTTAATACTTTCAAACGTAACAAAAATGAGAATATTCAAAAAAAAAAAAAAATGAACTACTAGCAATATTATCAACATTGTAAAATTTTCAAATAGCATTATGGACAATTTTGCGTAACGCTTCTCAGAATTTCGAAATTTTTATGACTAGTCAATATGTGAGCTTTACAGTTATCCGAATGTTGTACCAAAAAGTAGACTTTTCTCGGTAATAAAATCCGAAAGTTATTTTAATGGTAATCACTTAACTTTATCTATATATACGAAACACATATTAAACATATAGACTATAGCTTTTTTACAACTGAAATGTATTATTTTTATTTAAACATATACACGTATATAACTCTAGAATATATAATGTAATACATCTGAACGGAAAGAAACGAAAAAAAAAAAATCATACTTCTTTTCGTGAACTAACATCTGGAAGTATGCAAGTATACTTTTCATGATCGCTTGATGAAACTTTTATAATATTGTTCTCCGTTAACTCCTATTAAAATTATAAACAAAAATAGTAAAAATTAGCTGGTTGCTAACAATTAAATTAATTTTGTAAAATGTTTGATCATTTGAGTCAAAATGTAAGACAATTTATCTTTTATTCCCTTATTATTATTTTTAAAAAACATTGTGCTATTAAAAACAATCGATTAAAACGTATGTAAACTGTATTTACAGCTAACTTAATGCGTAAGCCGTAAACAAATAATAAAAACAAACCGGGTTAATTTCAATTTTTCCTGGCCATTTAAAAGTATACAGTACATTGTCGTCGAAAGGGCCACGACTTATAGAACAACCAGTAGTCAATAACTGTAAGATTATTACTTTTAAAACAATTATCAAGTTTAAACACTGCATTTTCTAATGACGAATTTTATAAAAAACTGGTAACTCCATTATCAACCGACGATAGTGGTTATCTCTAACATAGATATAAACATTATCGATTTTTTTTTTTTTGAGTTGTCAACTGATCGTAAATGATTACAATAATCGATATTTTTGTGTTTTTTTCAAACAAAAAGAAAATTGCAAACTTTTTTTTACAAATACTAATCTACAATGCAAAATAAATCATTTTAAAAATATTTTCTTCTGCAATTTTGGTTATTAACAGTATTGTTTAGTTATTTTTCATTGTACATTACTAGCGATCTTTACTTATTTTTAATGTTCAATTTTTATTTTACAGTTATATAATTTAATTTGCGATCGAAACGAATAAATATTAAATACATTTTTGCAGGTACTGCTTTGATAACAGCCGTGACAAATGCAGAAAAAAAAAAGAAAATTATCTGAAAGAATGCAATTAAAGAAATTATTTCTTTTTTTTTGACACATTTTTAGTTAATTAGATAAATAAATAATGTATGAAATATTAACTTTTTTGAAAATGTTATCCATTCATGACACAGTTCATCTGCAGTTCTAGTCTGCATATTATGTAATCAAAGTTTAATTCATAGAAATATACAGATACAGCAGGGGAGTTTCATGCTACTCCACAAGTGGAAATGTCTTGCCAAAAGATCCCGAAACAACGTTTCGTCTCTTTCTAACCGACACGCATGCAGTTTTTTTTTTTTTTTTTTGCACATTGAAAATTCAACCCGTCGACAGTGTGATATAATTAATTAATTGACTAATGCTACGAAGTAATATTGTATTGAACTATATAATTAAATAATAACTTGTATATTGCAGCACTACCGGTGGCCAGGAGAGCATTAAAACTACATGACAGAGGGATCTGGAAATGAATTATCCAGTTATACAAAATTAATTCTCTGCGCCGTGTGTAAATTACATTCGAAGATGAGATGATCAGCGTCTGCCACTTTGTCCGAGTCAAGTGGATGTCGGCAATAGGAAGAAGAGATTAAGCCCATGTTGTACAAAAAAACAGGAAGCCGGAGGCGTCATAAGATAAAAATGAACGATTTGATATTCATTGAAACAGTCGTAATGTAGTTAAACGAAAAAACGTTAGGGATATTGAGTTGAACCCTTTTGTACTGTTGGGCGCAAAATGAATTTGCCCATGTAGTTTCCCAATATTCTTTATGAGGATATCTAATACACTCAAACAGGTCTCTGTTAGGAAAATGTGGAACTAAATAACCGGTCGTCCATGCAACTTTGGCAGCTATATCTGCCACTTCGTTACCATAGATATCCGCATGTCCTAGTATCCAAACAAAGTTAATATCTACGCCAGATTCAGCAAGGAACACTACTATGATTTTATAGAGGTATGGGTGGGATTTTGTGTTGAATGATAAGGGTTTCAAAGCTGATAAACAGCTTATAGAATCGGACAAGATAATGATATTTTCAGAGAAGTTATGTGAATTTAAAAAGAACAAAGCCTTGAAAATTGCAACATATTCAGCGCTAAACACAGATGTGAAACAGGGAAGAGAGAATTTTTTGGTTAAATTAAGACATGGTATAAAAAAAAATAGCAACATCTGCAGAATTCAAAGATTTAAAATCATCAGTAAAACCCGGTTAGAAGTTCGGCCAATGGTCTGAAATTATTGCATTGAATACTCTGCTAGCGCCGTGTCTATTAATGAACTGAAAAGAATCCAAATCTACCTGTAATTAAAGCATTTGTGTGAGTATGGGTATTTGAAGATCAACGAAGGATAAGACGGTATGATAATAGAAGAATATCGCTGAAGCCTAGCAGCATTTAAAGATAATAGAGGCATTTTGGAGGCCTTAAATTTCCATTTGCCTTTAACGTCCAAATAATATTTAAGTAAATTGAAGTTGTCTGGAGGACGGTATTTCATAAGAAACCTATCTGCTAAGTGCGATAATCTTACAGAGAGAGGAGGGATATTGGTTTCAGCTTCCAAAGCAGCAACAGAAGTAGGTAAGCAAGCACCGATTATGCGTCGTAAGCATGAGTTCTGTATCCTCCCTAATTTGTTACGACTGGCTGTTGAGGAGTTATGAAAGAAGTAACAACCACAGTTTAGAATATTGCGATAGTATGCTTTATATAACTTATTCATTGTGCAAGGATCGCTACTTCAATTGGCATTACAAAGGACCTCGTCAGCATAAGATAATAGAAAACCGTTAAGTGTAAATACTAAATTAAGGATTTTTAAGATATACAAGTTTAATAGCAGCAGGCTTAACACTGATTTCTGACATAAACCAGTGTGGACGGTTCTGTCAACTGGTCCTTGTGTGGGATGTTGGAAACAAAACGTTTTCTCCAAAAATAAACTGTGTATTAGGTTAACAAAGTAACCAGATATGCCTAATTCCACTAGTATGTTAGATAAAATGTCCAATCGAACATTATCAAATGCCCCCTTAATATCAATGAAGCACGCGATTAGATATTCCTTCTGGATGTAAGACTGATAAATGTTAGCCAACAATTCGGTTACACAGTATAAATTGCTTATTCCGTGATGAAAACCAAGTAAGTTATTTGGAAAGATGATGTTGTACTCGGTCCACCAGGAGAATCTGTTATTCAGGATTCTTTCAAACGTCTTGGGAATACATGACGTAAGGGTAATGGGGGTCTATATGAAGAAAACAGGTGGGTTGGTTTACTGGATTTCAAAAGAGTGGAGATCTTAAATTTCTTCCATTCCCGCAGAATGTGATTAGTAGTTAAAATATAATTAAAAATATTTAGTAGTACACATGCAGTCAACACCACCTAGATACAACACCGACCAATAGACAATCTAAGCTACTAATAAGCAGTGGCGTAGCTGAAGGTCCGCAGACCTCGCGGCGCGGGGGGCCCGCTCAGTCTAAAAAAATTGACAGTTTTATTTTAAGCTGGTGCTGCGAATATATATGAGTATGGATGGGTCTAACTGTATGTGAATGTGTAAACATATAAATAAATTTCAATTTATTATTTTTTTAGTCATGTAATGCAAGTTATTAGAGATGATAAATTTAGTGTCAAAACAACTGCAGTCAAATAATATTAATTCACTGTACGCTACGGAGTTATTGAAAACAGCACTTGAAAATGTTCAAGGATTAAGGAATAATTTTGAAGGCGTCATTCAAGAAGATTCAGTTTTATCTGAAAGTTTAGGAATATACACATAATTTCAAGCAAAAAGACCAAAACGAACGAAAACCTTTGATGAACTATCAGCTCATGAAATAATTATGAATTCAAAACACTCAACATAAAATACAAGTCTTCAATGCTCACATTGACATAATTATTCCACAATTAAGCAATCGATTTGAAGATCAGTAAGCCAGCGTTTTCGCTGTCTTTTCCCAGTCAATCTCCAAACGATGAAAGATGATGAGTTGATTGAAGCATCATAAGAGCTAATAAACTTTTACTTTCTGAATTATCATCCCAATTTTATACATCAGCTTTTGTCACTTCGAAATTTAATTCACAAAAATATATTAGAAAATATGTCCATTAGTGACCGCCTTTTTAAATACATAATAAAAAATCACTCATCATTTTTGAGTAATATTCCTGATGTGCTAATAGCTATAAAATTATCTTTAACATTGCCAGTTACAATAGCGAGGCAAAAAGATCGTTCTCTAAACTGAAAAGTAATAAAAAAATGTTTGTGTAGTACAATGACACAAGTTCGATTGACTGGTGTAGCTATCGATTGAATTTAAAAAAGCTAAAAAGCTCAATATTGATGAACTCATCGACGAGTTCGCGACAAAAAATGCAAAACGTTCACAACGTTACCGTAACAATATTTTAATTTAAATAATTTCTGATGTAAGAGTTGTGGATAAAAATAAAATTATTTTTATTTACATCAATATAATCCGTTTAAAACTTTTGTAACTTTCATAATTATTTACCTCCATAAAGTTTTACAAACTTCATTTATTAATAAATTTAATACAAAATTATATTTCAAATAAATTATCTCTATCGAATATAATTTACGTGTTGATTTATGTATTTATTTATTTAATTTGCTTTTGTTTTTAACTAAAAAAATGATAATAGATAAAAATAAAGGGAAAAGTGATTATTTGATGTCCTTAAGGGGACCCCATTGAGATTTTCGCGGGTGGGTCTCCAAGGTTTCAGCTACGCCACTGCTAATATGTCTCCACAAACTCTAACTATATATATATATATATATATATATATATATATATATATATATATATATATATACCCCCCGTACCTTCTGGGAGCCGGAGCTCTAACCGGAATGGGGCGTGTCCACAGGCTGCGGATTGTGGAATGACCTCCAAATATAGAGGCTAGCTGCGAATAAGTCCAGAACGCTCAACTGGACAAATAAGCAGTCGCGGACTAAAGAGCGACTACTGGTATAAAGTCTCATTTGCAGACGATTCCAGTAGCGACAGGACATATAGGGCTGGAGGATGTAGAGAGACCATGCAGGGACTGGTCTACTAAAACTTCAACAGTATCCGTCGAATGCCCTAGTCCTGGCGAGCCGAGACTGTCATAAGTCTCGCCCCGCTATCTCACTAATAGCAAAAGGTAGGACAGACTCTTTAGCATTGCTGTGCAACTGTCCTAGGAGAATAAATACTCCAAAAATAAACCACTCTCCCATTAGCATCTTGAGCAAATGCGGGGGTGTTCCTTCTTCCCTTTTCCTTCTTCTATTTCCAAAACTACCGAATGTTCTTTCCCCCATAACCCTCAAGTCCTATTCCTTCCTCTCGAGCAGCGTGAGCCATGCATTTCCACCGGTCGTCTTCCTTATGGATGCCATCGGATTCTGGTGTGTTTGGTGCTGGATGTGGTTATGGTTGTGCACCCATCTCCACATTATCAAATTCCCGCGCAGACTATGCATTTCATCCAAAATCTTCCTAAAATCGTCCTAAAAACCTTCTCATTGAACTTCCTAAAATTTTCTCACTTTGATTACCTTTACCTTCTTTCCCATAGTTTTCCTTTCTCTTATGTGATTAAAGTCCTGTAGCGAGAGAGCGCGGTGACGGGAATAGGTGCGGATTCACTGGAAGTTCTTAGTCGTAGCTCTACATCCAGGCGGCAGAATCCTCTGGTCGTTAATGTCCTGTAGATAGGACGGCAAGCCTTTCTAGCAGCAGTTTCTGTGTCCAAGCAGCCCTATTTAGGGATCGCCCTGCTTGCCCCACGTCAGGGAAAGAGCCTAGAAAAGGTGGCTTAAATATGATCCGTCTTGAATAAACCTGTCCAGGGTACCGCGCCTGGAGGGCTCCCATAGAGCGGTCGATTTAATACAAGAAATAAATATAAATATAAATCTAAACATCGCCCTATACGAACAGCTACTTGGAATGTAAGAAGTTTATTGGATGGCACAGCAAAACATTCGCCAGAAAAAAAAAACGGCCCTCGTAGACCATGAACTGCGCCGGTATAATATTGATATAGCAGCCCTCAGTGAAACAAGAATATCAGAAGAAGGAGCAATCGCAGAGAACAACTACACCTTCTTCTGGAAAGGACAAGAGGCCAGAAAACCTAGAATCCACGGTGTAGGTTTCACAGTCAAGAATAACCTCGTTAGAAATCTTATTAAAATGCCAAATGGAATTATCGAACGAATTATCACTCTAAGACTAAGATTAAATAATAACCAGAACATTACTGTGATATCTGCATATGTCCCAACGTTAGATGCTAAAAATTCTGATAAGGAGCAATTTTATTCTGAGCTCGCTAAAGTGTTCAACAACATACCGAAACGAGATAAGATAATACTGATGGGCGATTTCAATGCTCAAGTTGGAAAAGAATATGAGGTATACCATTGAATATTAGATAGGAATGGGGTCGGTAACCAAAATAAAAACGGCCACTTGCTTCTGCAGTTCTGTGTTGAACATGGGCTCGTCATTACAAATACGCTGTTTAGAATGAAAGAAAAATACAAAACAACGTGGCAGCATCCGCGATCCAAGCACTGGCATCTATTGGATTACATTATTGTACGACAACGGGATATTTCTGATGTCTTGATTACCAGAGTGTACCGTGGTGCAGAATGTTGGACCGATCATAGACTGGTTATCTCTAAAATGAAACTGGGATCCCGTATTACACACCGTCCCGTAAAAAATAAATTGTCAAATATTAATACCCAAACTTTAAACGATAAGCAGAAGCGTAATGAATTCGCTAGAAAGATGCAAGAATATATCGAATCCAATGGATTGGATATAGGAAACGAAGATATTGAAGATTCTTGGAATTCCTTAAAGCAGCTGATGCTTACAGTTGGCAAAGGTGTATGCGGTACGAGAAAGAGCACACGTTATGACTGGTTCAATGAACACCAAGCAGCGATTAAAGATTTGGTAAATCTCAAAAAGCAAGCTTACGAAGCAGTTTTAAAAGCTCCTGACTCGCATACAGCACTGAACCATTTCAAAAATACGAAAAGATATGTACAAACAAAATTCAGGGAGTTCAAAAATAAGTGGTGGCTTGATCGTTGCGAAAAGCTGCAGAAGTATAATGCTTCGAAGGACTACAAAAATTTCTACGCCGAGTTAAAAGCTGTTTACGGCCCCCAAAATAGAATGCTAAGCTCTATCAGTAGCAGCACTGGAACATTGTTACGAAATAATGATGAAATATGTGATCGCTGGAAAGAATATTAAAAGGAACTGCTAAACAGAAACACAATTGTAGACTAGAATATTATTAATGAGCTTCCTGAATATCCTGAGAAGCTAGATGCAGGTGACCTTCCCAAAATTGAAGAAGTAAAACAAGCGATTAAAGAACTGAGGAACAATACAGCTGCCGGGGAGGATGGCATACCAGCCGAACTGTACAAATACGGTGGTGCCTCGCTTGATATGTTGGTCCATAAGCTAATTCAAAAAATATGGGTATCGGAACGAATACCAGATGACTTTAGACGTTCGATTATCGTAAATATTTATAAGAAAAAAGGTGCTAAAACAAATTGCTCAAATTCCCAGGGAATTGCATTAACAGTTACTATTGGAAAAATTCTAGGAAAAATTTTAGTCAACAAAGTTAATAACAATAAAGAATATTACACCTGATAAGCAAACGGGATTCCGACAAGCAAGAGGAACAGTGAATATGATCTTTATACTACGGCAGATTCAAGAGAAATGTATTGAACAGTATCAGGACTTATATCTTGCGTTCATTGATATCACCAGAGCGTTCGATTCGATTAATAGAGAAGTCTTATGGGAAATACTTAGAAAACTGGGGTGCCCAACTAAACTGGTGAATACAATTTCTTTATTCTACTCCAATGATACCTGCCGAGTACTCAGTGCAAGAAAGTACACATCGAATTTCAAAGTTAAAACAGGTGTACGTCAAGGCTGTTCATTAGTGCCGACATTATTTATCTGTTTCACAGTTGCCTTCATGCAAATTATAGATAAGCAACTACAGGAGAGTGGCATCGGGATACGGTATCGATTTTATGGAGGTCTTGCGAGATTACAGCGATTAAAATTCAAATCGAAGTGCCACACAGTTTATATATCAGACTTGCATTACGCTGATGACTGTGTAATATTAGCTCACACCATGGATAAATTACAAGCTTTATTTATATGCTTTAACTCTGCTTACAAAACATTAGGATTAGACGTTAATATCGAAAAGACTAAGGTTCTAGTGCAGACAATAAGAAAAAATACAACCTGTGCAATACCTGTTCAGACACAGGGAACAGATATCGAAGCGGTTAAAATTTTTCCGTACCTTGGAACTATGATAACTGAATCAGGGCTTTTGGATATAGAAATTAAGTACAGATGCAGCAAAGCTTCTGCAGCGATGTCCATGCTCGGAAAACGAATCTTTAATAATAAGGATCTATTTTTGGGCGCAAAACTTACGGTATATCAAGCAGTAATAATCCCTACTTTACTCTATGGATGTGAAACCTGGACGATGTACAGAAGGCATATAAAGATACTTGAGCAATTTCAACAATGCTTATTACGACGTATACTGCGTATTCACTGGACGAGTTTTGTTTCTAATACAGAAGTATTGCGACGTGCAAATTGTGTGCCTATAGAACAAATGATCTACAATACACAGCTACACTGGGTAGGACACATTGTACGTATGGAAAATACAAGGATGCCCAAACAGATATTATATGGAGAACTTGTTACTGGTAAAAGGAAGAAAGCAAGACCTCCAAGACGATTTAAAGACCAAATCACAGAATTGATGAAATTTTCCCAGACTGGAAACAATTGGGAAGCCTTAGCTGCAGAAAGAAAACATTGGAGAGATTTATGTACAGATAAGCTTGATATAATTCTGGAGAATAGAAAAAATGCGATAAGGTCACGTTTAAGATCGGTACAAACACCAGCAACATGTACCATTTGCGGGCTTGTCTGCAGAGCAAGAATAGGACTGGTCTCGCACATGAGAACACACTCCTAGTATGAAATGCGTAAGACTAACTCGGATAGGAGTGTCTGTGTAATAATAATAATAATAATAATAATAATAATTATAAATATATATATATATTACTCGAAGAAGTATGAAACGATTTTTTCATCTTCTCTCTCTGTTTTTTCCTGAGACGCTTTCGCAGTCGACTCTTCTACTCTGTCCATCTAATCATACTATATATGCACAGTTCGCAAACAGGTCTGCTTGCTATGGACTGCAGATCATTTTGTATTCTATGATTATTTCGATTACACTTATGCAGCGTTGTTTCTCTTAAACTATCAAAGGTGCTATTCAAGTATTTACATTTTAATTATTACTAGTATTTGATTAATATTGAAATATTTTACAATTTCTATGTTACAAAATAAAATCGGAAAAAAAAAGAAAAAGAAAACATAATAAGATGGAGAAATTATTTTCATATATAGAAAGATAAACTATGAATTAATGAAAATATTTAAAACAAAGGAATCAAAATCTTTAAAAGGTTCTTCATGTAAACTGAAACATGAATCAATAGTGGTTAATAATTAATTTACAGAATAAAGAAATTGAAGTAACCGTAAGTAAATAACATTAAAAGTTGTACCCTCGCCGATATAAAAAATTCATCGTAAAAATTAAAAAACAGTAAGTTTTTTCCACTGCGATATCTATATATATAAAAGCGAAAATATGGAAATATTTGAAAGTCACAGTATTTATTAACTTATGATTGCAACTACTAGCTCTATGAAGCTGAAAATTGGCACCTAATACGGAGATTAAAAGGAAGAAAATAGTACCGTAATGCTCTCTCGATTAACATAATATAAGCATGTATTAACCGTACATAATACAATTTTTTAAAAACATATTGTATATTCCAATAGTATTTTTTTTTTTTTTTTCGGTTCCCCAATCTGGACGTAACTGACGAGGCAAATTTATTAATTTAATATGGGTACAAAAATATTGAAAAACTATAAATAAATTGCAATGATGATAACTTAGTCACCAAATGCAAAAGAGGGGAAAAAAGAAAAAAAATCAATTACTTATGTAAGTAAATGAAAAGAAAAACAGTATTAGCAGGATACTATGGACCGTACTTAACTGTATTAATTGCCATGTTACTCTTGCTAACGAGTATATATATATATATTAAATTTTGAGATGATCACCTTTTGTGTAATAACCCCCTTGAGCTTTTTTCAATAGTTTTGGCAGAGTTTTATGAACTATATTTACGATATCGGTTGCCATGATGTCTTTACTGCGCTTTGCATGCCATACTCTATATAGTTAACTAAGATCAGTACTATAGAAAACACATTCTAATAGAATACAGCTAATAACATCCAAGACCTTCTAGTTGTTTTAACTCACTGCTATCATTACTGACCTCTCATTGGAGGAATCAGTTGGTTTCTATGTTACTAATATGAACACTGTACTGATAAAATAGATTTTAAAAAAGTAAGTATTGCAGAATAAATATTACACCAAATTATGGAAAAGACTGATTCAATAATTGTTCTAGACAATCCAATCCGATTTTATTTGGGTGAACCCCATTAAACTGCTGACCCAGATATTTTTCAAACAACTTCCTGTCTGCTTAATTATGTCGATATAAATATTCATTAAATAGATCAAAATTTTTACACTTTCATTCTCTAACGATTTTGAATATCTATTTAGTTATTTTAATCTATTTCAGTAATTTTCTTTTTCTCTATTAACAACAGATAGAATCGTGACAAGTATAAATTTACTTCCTCCCTTGCTTCTCAGACTTTTCATTAACATACTATATTCATAAAATAATTGCGTTTTATTAACTATTTTTATTTACTGTAACACTCGACACATTTAGTTCAATATTTTTAAACTACTCTATTTATTTCTAATTTCAGTTTATATTTAGCATGTCTCCAGTAAACTATCTTCTATTAGGTATTTAGTTCTTCTTTGAATAATAATCATGGTTGTTGTTATTGTGATTGTGTAAAAAATTCAATGTTCAGGCGTGACTGATTTTCCACATTTTCTGTTACGTGTTCAGCTTTATTCCTACTTAATCCTCCATAATTCTCGGTATATGTTCTTAACAGAGCATCTGCAAGATTTCTTAAATTGTTAGCTAATTTACTTTTTGTTTTCATGAAGTAGCATATAAATATTACTTATAGGCTCACAAAATTTTCTTTTCATTACTCTTGTAAATTCCTCGTCTGATATTTTGGATCCGTGTTACTCAATCTCACTTGACCACATTGGTATAATACATACTTTTTTGGTCCCACCTCCATCACCCTTTCTTCAAAAAAAAACAAAAAAAAAACTAGTAGTCTTAGTTTTTGATGAATGTTTTTATGCCAATATTGTTTCAATGCGGATGTTTTCGAATCATCCCATAATTCACCATTCTGTATTTACGTTCATTTATTAACACAAAATAATTTATTTGGAAATTTTAAAATGTAGAAAATCTTTGTCCTTGATTACATTATCATAATTATCGAGCGAGTTTCTTTTTCTTGAGAAGTTCATTGAGGTACACTAAATTCATAACTGTTTATACTATGTGAGTCGATTTATTTTTTGTAATTCAAAAATTTTATTTTACAATTCTCATGAGGTTTGCCAAGATTTTAAAAATATCAATATTCCACGAATCAATTCGAGCAGAATTTAACATAATATCGAATATGTGCACATTAATTATAGATACAAAATAAAACAATAACATTATTTGAAGTTGGTTTTCAGGCTTAAAAATATTACTTCCAATCCCATAATAAAAAGCAAGTAAAATTTGATGTGTAAACAAATGCATAAATTCATACCACTAATTTGCATTACTTAATTTTTGGGTTAAAATTTTACAGAAACATTCAATTTTTATAAGTTTGTTAGTAGAAGAACCAAAGGTACTAGAATAAAAATTGTAAAATTTAGAAGTTCAATATTTTTATGTTCACTTTGAATTATTCATTTTTGACAGTAAGAGAGGAAGATGATATAATAAATTTTGAAATCTGGATTATGAACACAATACTGGAAGTAAAGTGACTGGATAATTGATTATTTACAGACTAGTAATCTATTAAAATACACACAAAAACATATCGCTTAACCATATTTTCATAATCCAAAAGCAATAGTAAATTAAACATAAATAATTCACATAAATGGCGCAAGAATACGTATAAATTACAGTAAATTATTCAGATGTATGTTGCAATATGTAAAAAAATACGTCAAAATGTGCATAATACTTTTAACAAGAAAAAAATTCATAATTTGCATTATATGTACGCAGTATAAAAATATGAACAAAAATGCACATATTCGTAAAAACAAACAAGCGAAAAAGACATTCATCGCAGTAAATTATTTGGGACCAGGCCCGTGCCCAGAATTTTGAAAGGGAGAGGTTTTGAAAATTTTCTTCGCATATTTATTTTATAAATAACAATACATTTTTCACTAATATTCATACTATTAATAATTTCCATAATTTTTATTTATATATTAATTTACATAAATGAATTACCGTATAAACATTAATAAAAATTACATTATGTTATTGATTATACTCGTAATAAAAAATTTTGCATAAAATATTAATGAAGTAACTAAACATATAGAGCATATTTTTTCTTTTTTCTTTTAAAGGTAAGAACCCCCTAAAAAATAATCAATATTTATTTTAAATTTTTGATTTTTTTCAGATTTTTGTGTATTTATATTAACTATTTCAGTTCTCATGGGGAGGGGGGTACCCCCAAAACCCACCCCGTGGATACGGACTTGTTTCGGACACAACTATGTTAAAGAAGTATATTTACTTGACGTTTGGGAAGGATTGCACTAACCATCTGGTGTAATCCTTCCGAAACGACAAGTAAACATATATCTTTAACACAATAAAAATACATATACATTTTCGTTTAAACTTTTAAGTTTTCAAAATATTTTAATTCTTTTAAGCAGTCCGAAATACAAAATATTTTAAAACTTGGAATTCATAGCAAGGGCTTAGTTGTTTCACATAGTTTAAGATTTTTGTATAAGTTCTAAATTTATATAACAAAAAGATCAAAATATAAATTTTGTGTAATGTGTGGCAACGTTGCACATTTGTTTTACATCTTCGTGCGCTAGTTTTTCCATCGAATAAACCCTTGCACTGCAAAACATGAAATCTAATTTACTCAGGTACGGGAAAAATGGGTATCACTTATTTTGGTAGATACAGTTTTTGGGTATAGTAAATATTTATATTATTTTGTGGTGTGAAGCATGTGTATGTAGGAGTACGTTTTTTGTTTATATGTTGTTCTAAACCATGTAAGTATTTATTTTAAGTAACTGAATTTTCGTTTGATAGTTTCGAACAAATAATTCGCTTTATTTTGTTTATTACGCTTAACATAATGGAATAAATAGTTACTTCAACATTTCAAGGCGAATGTTACATATTCATGTTAACGTTTAATTTTTATGGAATTGAAAATTACAGGTGTAAACAAAATCCTGGGAAAAAAAATGAAAGTGACGCAAACCATGAACAGGATTCCGACCATAGTGACGAGTCGGAATCAAGTTATTCAAGTAGTGCAATTGAAACTGAGGATGAAGAAGTGTCAGGTAATAAACTTCGTATATAGTTTGGGTATTCGTTAGTGAATTAGTAATTAATTATTAATTTATAGTTTTTTTAGTGATTTCTTGTAAACCACGTATATTTTATATAAGAAATATTACATGACCATGATGTATCGTACTTTAGTTTTAATTTTCGTCATAAATCAAAAATTAATAACTATACATTATTAAATATATCTATATAAAACTTATAAACAGTAAAATAATGTATGAATGAGCAAACATATTATTTATAACTTGAAACTGCCAAATAATTTTGGAAGTTAAACATCGAAATCCATAATAACTGAAATAAAACTATGATTAATATAAAGTTTAGTACCTATCAATTACTTCGATCACGAATTACATATTGTTTATTTATTTATATAAATCTATGGATGTCTTAAATTTTTTAAATAATTTCTAACTTTCCTTAGGTACAAGAAGATAGAAATTACCACCTTATTTTTTATTATATGCGCGCCATTTTGTTTTATACTTGTTTACATATGTGACTTTTGCTGAGGAAATTTTTTTCTCCATCAGTTTGACCTATTTCACGTTAAAGAGCATGCTTTCAAGTGTCTGTAACCGTTGTTAAGTCAAAACCGCATTTTTTAACACTATGTACCTTTTCTCAATGAACGGCACATATGTAATTTATCAATAAAATGAATATTAAAATAATCTTTAATGCTTGATCTGTAGTTTTAAATCTTTTTCCGCTTTATAAGTTAAAATATACAATGGTTTTTTTCTTTATGATGTTTAAAAACATTTTTTTTAGTATGTACGCGATATTGACCGTTAATTCTCTTGTTTGAATATCTGAATTTTAACTTTTTAAGATAGTTATCAACTGTCTAAATTTTTATTTTTTATGAATGTTAATAAGTTTAATTCAGAATTTTGAGTTTCTATAAAAAATTTTGAGCAAAGTGAGAAAAAGCTTCGAATATTATAATCGAAAAATATGAGCGTTTAAAATTGTCGTAGTTATTAGTCCAGTTTTAAGCGATTTGTTTTTCTTATATTAGTCGTTTATTTTTTTAATGTTGTTGGTATTTTTGTTTTTTTGACTGTTTTTGTTTTTTTTTTATTTTTAGGATTCTGTACTCATGTAATGTGCGGAATCCTAATAAGATGCTTCATAAACGACAAAAATATCAAATAAAAATCAGTAACTCATCAATGGTTTGACTTATAAACTTCAAAATTAGATCATTAATTACAATTCAAATTCTCTTTAAAACCAGATCTATAACTTCAAGCTAATCGAATATCTTGGGCGACAAGAAACTCAAAAATCGTCAAGAATATATAATATGGGATGTAAAACGGCCTCAAAAATCACCCTTAAAAAATTCATAACCCATTTAAAAGTAAAATTCAAAATATAAAAAAAAACAACGTATAAACTCTTCAAAGAAATTTGAAAATTACGGCTAGAAGATGATTTTACCCCCTACCACTTTTTAGGCCAAAAACAGCAAAAAAAAAATGTTTTTAGGTGAGTAATATTTTGAGTAAAAAAGTTTAAAAAACCAAAGTGTATCTTAAACATACGCATAAATGACCGCTTTACAGAAAAACTATAGCCGAGCTTACAACTTTATATATATTTAGGTCCTCGGGTCGCTAAAAGCTAGAAATTTTTGAAAAAAAGTATTTTTTTCCTCAGGAGAGTGATATATCAGTAGGAAGATTGCCATTTATCGGGGAGGAAACTTTATTCTATATTCTTAACAAAACCTTCGATGTTGGCGAAAAATTTAAAAAAGCGTGAAAAATTATGTGTCTCCATTTTTGTGACGTGAAAAATCAGATTTGTTTGTTTTGAATTTAGTATTATGTAAACGTGAATTATAGTTATCTTTAACTTATCTCTATCTATTTATAATTAAAAAGTAGTTTTTAATAACATAACCGAGTAATTTATTTCTTTTAGTTAGTTTAGTAATTTTTTTTTTTTTTTTAACGACAAATAGTATTGTATATTTATGAAATACGTGTGTAAATCGTAATTGAGTATAACGTTATCAGTATTAACAAGCGTGATTACAGTAAAAATTGTATGCAAAAAGTCCTCTGCAGGTGTACTTATAATTAATTAAAGACAGCAGTCAGGATAACAACATAGTTCCAACTGTTAGCAAGTGTAATATTAAATTAAGTGGCTATTTAACAATCACCTTAGAATTTAATTTAACTATATTAAAATATACGGTCATCCAAAAAGTTTCGACAATTTCAAAAATTTATAGAAATATTCAGGAAATAGATAAAACGACCACAACGTGCTCTATGTCCGGTAAAAAACGTCAATTTTATTCCTAGTATGCGTCAGTAACCATGTCGAAGCGGCCAAAGCAGCAACGCGCGTTTGCAGTCTATGCTCAATAAAATTGATTACAACGAATTCAATGTGGAGAATTTGATAATGAGCGATGAAGCGCACTTCCATCTAACAGACGCAATAAATATCCAAAATTTCCGTTATTGGGCTTCATCAGGTGATAATCCGCGCATTATTCGTAAAATATCAATGCGCGATCCGCGTTTGACTATGTGGGTCGGTGTTGTAGCCTGGGGGATAGTCGGACCTTTTTCCTTCAACAGTAACATCAGCACGGAGCAGTATGTGAACATGATTGAAACCTTCTTAGTGCCCTCTCTACGCACCAAACATAAACTACACCCAACATGGTTCCAGCCGAATGACGCACTTGTCACACAGCAACGCGAACGATGGAATTGTTGCTACAAATATTCGGTACACACATCATCTCTAAAGGCTCCGCTCTCGTATGGCCACCTCGCTCCCCTGATATAACGGTGCCTGACTTCTTCCTATGGGAATATTTAAAGTATAAAGTCTATACTATCAAATCGCACAATTTGGATGAATTAAAGGACCGAATTGGAGCCCGAATGTTGTTACAAATTCCAAAATCGATGTTGGAAAATGTGTATAATAATTGAATGTTTAAATTAAGATCAAACGGAAAGCATTTGACTGATGTAAGTTCTTTATAAAAAATTGAAGATTAAACTATATTTTCATGTTTAGTTTTTTTTTTTTTCGATTTTTTAAACCAGATTTATACAGGTTTGAAATCGTCGAAGGTTTTGGGTGACCCTATATATTGCAGCAGTATTGTGCAGTTATATATTGGAATAACATTTGAGTTAACCTAAGATTTTTAACAATTATAATTTTATAGTTTTAATATTGCTACTTATATTTTAAACGATACATAACATAATACAATGTAAAAATAAGAAATGTATCTCTATATTTAAATGTAAATGAGAGATATGACGAGGAAGCTGCTCAAGTTAGACCAATTAATTATTTAATAGGTTATTCCAGTAATAAATTTGATTAATGAAATTTGGATAATATAAAATACGTTGAAAAGATTGTTTTTGAAATAATTGTAAAAAGTTAAAAATTTTAAATTGATATTTAATATTGATTCTAATCATGATTCTGTATTAAAATCTTATTTTAATCTTAAGTTGTTTAATTGAATTGATGGCGATACATCATCAGAATTTGTCTGGAAAACTTGATAAATATTTTTCAAATTCACCTGCTCTTCTTAAGTTATTTCGAGTTCAATTTCCATTTAATTTAAAATAAAAAATAAAATAAATTTGTTACATTACGTTTTAAATTTAAAAAAATATTTTAGAGTATTCCGAAGAAGACTGTTCAAGAATGAAACAAGTATATGCACAAAGAATATCAGAACTGGAAAGCAGAATTTTATCAGTACAGGAACAGTACGTGAATTATTTTAATTTTTAATTTATCTTTTCATTTTTTAATAAAAATAGTGATAACTTTTGTTGTTTATTCATTTAATTTTTTCGGCACGTTTACTCTATTTCTTTAGAATATACAAGGAAAAGATATGTATATGCGAAAGCAAAAAAACTCAAATTTTGAAGGATATTTCACTAGAATATTTAACACGTGTAGATGATTTAAATGGCAAGAAAAAATCAAAACTGGAAATTGCAGGAGCCTCGAAAGGATTAAAATTGGGAAGTATTGAAAAACAAAATGACGCCCAAATGCAATCACTTCGCCAGACCTACGAGGTATTTTAGACCGAACATTATTTGCGCGTACTAGCTTTTGCTTTGGACGAAAAGTTTTACTTTTTTTTGAGAATGATTTCATTTGCATTATTCTTTTTTTTTTTTTCCATATTACAAAATAAAACATGTGGATGCACAATAGTTTTCAAATTTCCAGCCGTTTATATACTTGCAATATTATGATTAAAAATTTGTTGCAGGATTTTGAAATTAATAGTACTAATGTATTAAGGGGGCAATACATGCAACCGCCTAAATTTTGGCCGTTTTTTAGAGGCTTATTTTATAAGGAAAAAATAAGTAAATATTTTTGAAAGCAAGCATATTTATTCATCATATATTTAAATACAAGACAATGATTTTTTTTTTTTAAATGGCCGCTGTACTGACCAGTCTCCTGTGACCCTCGTAGTGAACAGTGCCAATCGGCGGGAGTTCTAGCGTCTGTTGTAGTGATCCGAAATCAAAAATTCGAGCTAGAGTGTTCAGAAAACATATATTTTCTAGTTGAACCTATAAAAAATCAAAATTGGGGCGCCTCAGAAAAAAAGTTTGATTTTTCACCCATTTTTTCGATAATTTTGGGTCAAAAATAGTAGTTTTGGATTTTTTTTTTGGAATTTTAGTGGTTCAACTAGAAACTAATACTACAGAGAAGATGTGTACCAAATTTCATTGAAATTGGTTGAGAACTTTTTGAGTAATCATGCCCGCCAATTTCAAAAAAGTAGTTTCCAGAAAAACGCGTTTAAAGTTTTGACACACAGAAATTCTATGATTGCGGCAACTTACCAACTATTAGTCAGCTAGTCAACGATTCCAGGGCTATATAGTAGTCCTTCAGCGCGTTCGTAGAACTCATTTTTCTTGTTGAGCTCTTCTTGACATGCTTCACGAGCTTTTTTAGTCGTCAAAGAGCAGCGCCGATTTTCTCGACTCATTCTTTGTTCATTGATTTTTTCTTGATGTGACATGCATTGGCGGCCAATTACTATTTGTAAGGAGTTCATTACTTGTAAAAGATATGTGTACCCATCATTGAACAGTCCAGTTGAGATATACGCGCTAATTTTAACAATTTTTAGTCTTGAATTCAAGTGCTGTGTGCAGAGACGCCAAATGGTAGAGTTGAAACTCATTTGTATTCTGCGCGTGGCCATCCAAACATCTTTCTAGTAAATCATCTCGGGACAAATTTTCAAATATCGGCTTTACATGTGTTCAGACGTCAGGATATAATGGAGCAAGATGTTTAATAAGCTTAGAATTTTCCTCAGAAGCTTCAGCTTTGCGCCACTTGCACCAGCTATCGGGACCTGACGGACAGTACTCATGTCTCAGGTTGTCACCTGTGGAGCACTTCTGATAGTACGTGGCTATAATTGCATCTTTCATATCCTTGATGCAGTTAATGTTCCTCCGAATAGCTAATCCGTAGAACAAAGATAATTTTTTGATCAAAGCTTCGGTGAGTTTGCCTCGTCTTCCCAGTTGGTTGTCTGTTCCAGTTTTTTGGAGACGAGTACCTATCCTCTTCTGCACGTGGCCAATGCATTCACTTTTAATAACTTAAAGGTCGTCGCCATACAGATTCAAATTAAGAATTCCGGTGAAGGTTTTCGAATCTCATCTCCTATATAGTTTCCGTATTTTATGCTAAATAAATCTTCCGGTCGTGAAAACATCTCTTTCACAGCTTCGACTTCCATGGCGCCTGAAGAACCTTTATGGTTTTCTTGGCAGTTTGGTTCATGTTCTTCATACCAATCACGATATTCTTTAGTATCCGTTCCACAAGCACAAGTCACTGTCTCAACCCTCAACCACTACCACGATCATGAATTAATGAACAATCAAAGATTAATTTCTAATTCAAACGTCGTCATGAGATAGCGCTATGCATACCAAATCTGTATCACTATACAGCTGTTTTTTTCAACGAAATCAAGAAACAAAAGAGTTTCTAAACATCTGCTTATTCAGGTCTTCAATATAAAAGGTCCCAAGGTCAGGAATCCGAGAAGTAGGTATTAAGAGCCGACCGCTCTAATACAAATCTAATAGTACTCGAGCGCTAAGTTGAGGCGGGACATTTTAACGAGTTATAAATCGAAAAATAATAATTTAATTTTGAAAATTTACAGGCATATTTTTGAGATGTTATACTAACTATTTATTCGGAAAAAAAAAGAATCGATTTTTTTTAAATTTTACATGTATCCGCCCCCTTTAAGTTAAACAAATATAGCCTACTTCTATATTGGCAATAAACATAAATAATTTAAACGTAAAAACAGGGATATATTGATTCATAAAATAAAATTATAGGTACTTGGTTAAAGAGTATGTGAATATATTGAAAAACGTCGATGTAATTTTATTTTGTGAATTAATAAATTTCTGTTTTTCGCTTATTTTATTTAATAGTACTTATGTATTTATTGAAAATATTAGTTAAAGTCATGCAGATAATGTGAAAGTATTTTCAACATTTATATATTTAATTAATTTCGTTTTAAAATTTTTTAAGAACCCCCTTTTATTAAAGTTTTTTTTTTTTTTTCTTAATTTAGCGATTGTACAAAAACTTTTAACTTATTCTGTTACAATTTATCGAAAAATTTCGTAATCGCTATTTAAATATTCTTTAAAATTGATTAATATTTTTCATTAATATTAATTTAGTCAATTTGAAGTAATTGCCCTAGTACATAACACTTGAAATTCCTTTTTGTACTAGAGATCTATATTTTAGTATTTACGTTCCACTACGAAATGAACTTACAATCTTGTTATTTTTGTGCTGACAGCTCGGAAGTATTATGAAGTGGCTGAAAAGCCGTATTTTCTATTATAAATTTCTTTCGTTAAATTCTTTAACTAAAATTATTTGTTACAAAATCTAATTTATTATTATAAGTCCGGGCGAAAACTAGTACGTTTAATTCGATTACTGCATTATCCTGTGTGGTTGTTTTGTATTCAGTGGATAACTGATGCCTGAGTTATTTTGTTATTTCCAGTTGTAATTTATTACAATTATAACGAAGTTCACTACTTACATATATTTATAATATTACTAATTGTAGGATGAAGTAAAAAATCTTTTTGACCGTATTAGAGATGAAATTGAAAATAAAATAATTGATGTAGAAGAAGAATGCGCCGATAAAAATAAATTAATTAACAAATGGCTGACCGACAAGAGTAATATCAGTGATAAAGAATCGAAAAAACAGAGTTCTAAACAAAGGGATTTGGAAGAACACTTTGTTCCGAGAAAAAAACCTGTGTTAACGAATGGTCCTTTTATTGTGTATCAGTTAAAACGGAATGAAATTATGGAAGATGTGAAGTTGGTTCGTCAGGCTATATTCGAACAAGGAAGACGCCAAAAACAAAGTACGATAAATATATGTTTGTCATTTAAAAAAATAAAAAAAAAACAACAAAAGTACAAAACCCGTATATGAATTTATTGTTTATTTATTTATGAGTATTTGTTTTTATGGAAAAACTTATTACGATTTATTAGATTTTTCCTCTTTTTCTTGGTGAACGGTTTTCCTGATTTTAACCATGATTTTTTTTCTTCTTTTTATTAATTTTCCGTATTAAATAGCGATCATGAAAACACATACATTTTAATAAAAAAACGAGATAAAAATATAATTTGTTCTGATAATACTATAATTAGAAGTATCATCTTAAATAAATTTGTAGGGGAACAATGATGATTATTATTACAGCGTGTAAACTTTACCTCATAAATAGGCGTATACAAATAATTTTATCCTTATTATTTCAAAAAAAAAAAAAAAAAAAAAAATATATATATTTTGTTCATTGCATATTTTAAATCTTTATTTATTAATAAAATTATTGTAGAAAAGTGAATGAGTGGGACTTTTTCTATTCAGATACTTAAACGTAGAAAAGCAAAGTCCGTATTTTTCTAAGGGGTGTACTTTCATGTTTAGTTAGTTATAGTATTCGCTTGGCTAACGATGTATTTATAAGATTGTATGTTATTTCTCTAATATCGACTAAAAGTATTTCATGTTGGCACATGTTCATATCTCTGTCCTTGTGCGGTGCAACATCTGTATTATGTTTTGTCTCGTATCGAATAATTCTTGTACGATTATTCGTGCCTATCCCTATGACGACAATATTTCCTACCTCTGCAGAGTGGCTCTATGAATATGGCTAAGAATATGGCGGAGTGTATCTGTAGTTTTTTCAATACAGAATATTAACCAAAATTACAAATTCAGTTCGGCATTTGATTACGGTCGTTTTTTCTTCGGAATATTTTATTTTAATTGGACATAAGGAAATTGCATTGTTTATAAAAAGGGTTATGGTTCGGTTTAGACATCTTCCTAGAGAAATTTTTGATTCTTAAAAGGAGCGGTCACGTCCTACGGGTCACAGATTATGATGAAATTGAACCGTGTAAAATATTAGAATGCAACTTTTTAATTTACACGAGAAATTAAAATTTTTAGAAGTCGTATTTAACGGATAATGTACGTAGCCGTTTAGACATAAATTCCAGATTATGTTTATTTACCTTGTACACATGCTTCGGAAGACTGATTATTCCAAAAGGAAGTACATTAAACAAAATAATTATTAAAAAACAATAAAATAATATTGAAAAAAAATCAATTTTTAATATAATAAAAATTTAAAAACGTCATTTATTACATTTATATAGTATAAAAGAACAAATCATAACAATCTTGTTTTATGGTGTAGTGGCAAAAATGATGTGTATTTGTAGAACTTAAAAATAAGGTGCGGGTTCACCCCCCCCCCCCCCCCCACGTGTTACGTAAAATTTTTTTAATCATAAATTTTTAATTATTAATTCTTATCTAATTATTTTAATTCTTTATACGTAACTAAATAAATATAATAAGAGAAAAGCCAGGCCAGTGAAATAAAAAAAATATAAATACAATAAATATTTTAAATTTTGTATCATTTACATTTCTATAAACGATAGACATGTTTTATACGCAACGAATTTATTAAGAAATGTAAATAATAAAAAAAAATGAAAATATTTATTGTATTTATATATTTTTTATTTTATCGACCTGGCTTTCGCCTTATTATATTTATATAGTTATGTATAAAGAATTAAAATAATTAGATAATAAGAATTAATAATTTTAAAAAATTACGTGACATCGGGAGGGGGGCTGAACACGCACCTTATTTTTAAGTTGTACAAATACACATCAGTTTTGCCACTATACCGCGAAACTAGATTATTATGAAATTACGTGTTTAAATTTTTATTAAATTAAAAATTGATTTTTTTAAAATTATTTTATTGTTTTTTAATAATTGTTTTGTTTAATATACTTCATTTTGAAATAATCAGTCTTCCGAAGCATTTGCACAAGGTAAATAAACATAATCTGGAATTTATTTCATATTTTTGTCTAAACGGCTATATATATTATCCGTTAAATGTAGCTGTTGAAAATTTAAATTTCTCGCGTAAATCAAAAAGTTGCATTCTAATATATTTTACACGGTTCATATACTCATAGTCTTTTATCGATCTGCAAAATTTCATCAAAATTGGTGACCCGAAGTCGTGACTTCTCCTTGTTAGTCATATTTGAAAAATAGCCAGAGGTTTTAAATTTACTCCCTCCACATCCCGGTTTATAGCTTACTATTCTTTATCGATTTTGTTGAGCTCGCTTATGTTCCTAACGACAATGAATTACATTCTCTCGCTTTTTCAGCAGATTCTCCTCGCTTTCTAACTTCCTCTTTTTATGGCAATCACTCTCACTCCGGATTTCGATGGTAATCCTTTCCTTATACTTAGAATTATATCTAATATTTCTCTTGCAACTATTTTACTGTTTTTAATTATTTTTTCCTGAACAATTACTCTCCTCCCTCTTGGAATTCTTTTAATTCCTAACAAAAAAATTCTTCCCTACGTTCTATTTCCTTAACATCTTGTCTGAGGATATTGTTTAAAGGTTTGCTTAATAAACTCGTTGTTATAACATCGTGCTTCCTTGTAATATGTTGATTCGGCTGACTTCTTTTCGTCTCCATCTTTAATCAATAAGCAGTTTACTTTGGCTATTTTTGATAGCGTGCATTTTTCCACTCTTAGAGGTAGAATGTCGGTAATCAACGTTTCAGTACACTTCTCTACTATCGTCATCAATCTCGTGTTGAATGGTACAATCCATTTTACCCCTTCAGTGCTTTAAGCTGCGAAAAATATCTTTCACAAACTTCCACAAGGCTTCTGTCGTTCTCCGATACTTTTCAGTATCTACACTATTTCTGTCGCATAATTTTTTATGAACTGCTCCTCTTTTTTCTTTGCCGATGACATCTTGCTCTTTTCTTCCTCCCAAAATATTGTAAGCGCTGATGAAATTAGGGCAGTTGGTCTTTTGGTATGATTTCTCCTTTTTACACTTTTCACATTTCCTCTAAAATCTTCCTGTATTATTTTCTTTCTTTGTCCCTATAATCTTATTTTAATTAATCTAAACTATATATCTTTCCCACGTTTCCAGTTGTGAAGTTAGGGTTGTGATTAGATTTAATGGGGACAATGTTATGGATGAGTTTCATCTGTTCGGCGCTGGTGTAATAATTTCAACCAGGGAAGAGGGAATATCATGATGATGACGTTAGTGCTGCAGCCATACGCGTGGCTTTGTGTTCATTAGTAAACATGAGAGGGACCTACCTCGCACAAATTTCCAAATAATGCAGGTGGTCTTTAACAATTTCATGAATCGTGAAACATTACGGAAATGTTCACAGATCTCATAAATTGTAACGCGCTGATCGTTTTTTACGAATTCGTTCATTGAACTCAGCAGCTCGTCCTTAATGACTCGCTCGTTATCATGGTGTTCCCTCTTCTCAAGTTGAAATTACGACACCAGCGCCGAACAGACAACTGTTCCATAATATTGTCTCCATACACCTTCTTCAATTGACGATGAATGTCGCAAGGTCGCACATTTCTTGCGCTGAGAAATCTAATCACAGCCCCAACTTCATAACTGGCGACGTTCTCAATTTTCTTGAACATTATAAACACTCACAGAATCAACACAGTTAATACCAGCGAGATGTAACTTTGCACATAGACATCTGAAATATAACTGAACGTGGTTAGTACTTGTCCGGTGGCTCCTCTACTCGCCAGTGCTTCACACGGCGCAAAGGGGTACTACTTTCCGGATGGTCCTCGTACTTTTAAATCTGTTGCTTCGGATTTGATTACTGTTCCTTTATGATGATGCCTCGAAATCTCTTCTTTCCAGACTAGATACAATCCAAAATTCGTGTCTCTTCGTTTTTGTTTCGGTGCTCTTAAGCCCTTCCCGATTTCAGCATTATTTGTTAAATCAAATTTCCTTTGTCTGTTTATTCGTAGATCCTATTTGGCATATCGTTTTCTTTGAAAATGTTGACCGTTAATATTTTATAAATTTCTTCCATCCTATCTGTTTATTAAGAAGAAATGTCGTATTATTCCAAAGAAAATTTCTATTCTCGCACTAAATCTTTTTTCTAGTTCTTATCTTCGAAATTTCTTTTCTAAGCTGAAATTATGCATCATTGTATACCATTAATTCTCTGTTTCTTTCACACATGTGCATCTTTAATTCAATATTTACAGCCGCACTGTCTTTCTACGATCTATTATTTATATTTTTTTCGATCAATTTTTTGGTTATTTCTGACTTGATGAGTACTCTTCAAGCTATTGTTCTCTTCTTCCCACTCATTCCTGTTTATTTTCTTCGTATGCGCTCTTTTATCCATAATCTCTTTTCTCTGCGTTCAATTAATATTGCTTTACGGTGTTGTTTCATATTTAAAACGAATTGTGCTAAACTTCAATATTACTTATTTAATAAAATTATAAATTACTCTAACACAAATTACTAATTTACAAATATGCCGAAAGTTTTGGTTGCGTAGAATCATAATCGTGGTATTAAAATGAAATATATCAGTGAGTAATAACACCGGTTAATTTTAATGTTCCCCCTTTTCATTACATACTTTACTGTCTTTTAACATAACATTCCGCTGACTAGTCAAAAACGTATTTTTCATTAATTTCGATATATTTTTTAATTTCAATAATTCACAATATTTAATTGGTTTTATAAATTCGCAACTTACTGTTAAATCATCAAAAAATAACCAGATTGATCAAATGCACTGAACATACACAGGGGCTACGTTAATTAGAAAGGAATCTGCTTATTTACAACTTTTGGTTCATTTTAATCGTATTTCTCTTTCTTTCAAAAATCTATAAAATTTAGTACCTGCTTTGTTTTGAACTCTACTATAATTACTACAATTATAAACCGCACAACAACTTTATAATACAAAGCGGAAAGTAAAACAAATATCATAATGTATAGCTAAATGCAAATAATATCATGAAACTACGGTTTCAACCAGATAAATCGGAGGCCAGAGCCTGTTACTGTACATAATATTGATGACCCGTACCGCGTATTCCAGTTACCGTGAATAAAACTGTTTTATTCGTTGTTTTATTTCCTATTCAAATTTTTTCTTGTTTTGTTTAACGAGAAATATAGGATTTGTGTTGAACAATAACATATCATCAGAACAAGAAATTACATTCTTGTGGGTAATTATATTACATCAATGCCTGATCACAGAATTGTATCTTTATTCATTTTGCGCATTCGTAAAACAATACATACAGTAAAATTACATTTTCACGTAAACTACAATGCATTACTCCGATGTTAATATTGTTTTTAGTTTTAAAGTTATATTGTTTCTGATTATTTGCTTAAGTTTAACGGCGGTAAAATTTTTTTAGTTGTTTTTAGGCAGCGGTTTAAGAACGAATTCAAGATTGAACCAAATTTTACCCCGAACATACCAGGTTTTCTGTTGGCTACAAGATCTTCGCAGAAGAAGAATTTTGAATAAGCATGGATAGCCGATTCCGGAATCGTGAAAAGCGCTTACTCGTATCACACACAAAGGTTTAATTTTTAAAAAAAAACAACAAAAAAACACGGAATAAATAAGATTTAGAATTAATAAATTAACAATTTACGTTTAGTATTTTATGCATCGTGCCATAAAGAATAGTTATTTCATTGATAAATAAGATAGGGATTTTCCTACAAAGAATGAAAATTATACGGAATGCACTAGTAATTTTGCGAACGTAATTAATATTCTAATCTTAACCGGTTCCGTCGCATTTTTTTAAAGATTTTAATTAATCAGAGTTTATTGTATTTCATTTTTTAATTTTAATACAAGCCGTTTAATACGTATCAAAGTTACTATATATAATGTATGTGACTAGGGGGAAAAAAACTACACTATTCGCCTAAATATCTAGAGTTCCAGCGTTAATAAGAAATTCTTCTTAATTCCGCAGTCTGAAATTAGATGGACGAACAATCGTGAATAAAAGTAGACTTATGATAACGATTTTTCTTTTCTCGTTACATGATTCTCTAACTTTACCTTATTTAGCGCCTTTCTGAATACATTGCAGTAAAAAATAAGGCACTTACTGAAAGCTCAAAAAAAAAAAACATATGCAACAAAGTAATCTCACTTTTAAAAAAGTCTTTCAAAGTACTATATTACAATTATAATGTCACATGTTACTGAAATGTTAACTACGGAGCTTTTTGTATATTGAGACAAATAGAAAAAGTTGAGTAGACAAATAATAAAATTCGAAAATCGGATATTATATAAAGTTGTAGAAGACACAGCTACGAATACTCGTAGATTAAAAAATACGTAATATATTTAAGACACTTTTTTGGTACAAACAGTAGAGGATAAAAATAAGAGTAAACGAAAAATAAAAATAATAGACGATGTGAAAGAGAATAAGTCACAAGGAAAAGCTCATTGAAGATTATGGTTCCGGTAAACTTTCAAATAGTCAAAATCATCTTTCAAGCGTATTATACATGAAATAATTAAAAATTAATAGCCAAGTTAGTAATTCGTTCTGATTATGTTGCAATAATTTTAAAACGAAGAAAATTAGTAACGACATTGATTTTATAATTAATAAATTCTATGACCGTGTAACAATGATTAATTATTAATTATATGAAAAGAAAATTAATTTATTTGCTCCGGTGTGTCTGAAATTTTATTTTTTAAAAATGTTTGTGTTTACATAGTAATTTTGTATGTATAAATAAAATCTGTAAAATGCTTATAATATGAAAAGCGTATGTACTTTTATTAGCCGCATAATAATCTGTAATTACTCCGTGCAGTAGTTCGTATCGAGTTTAATTATATCCGAGGTCCAAAAAATTTCTTTTTTTAATTCAGCCGTGCTAACTGTTGTGTTTCTGCTGATATTTTCTTATTTTCTGATTTTTTTCTGCTTGAACAAAGAAAAATCAACTACCCCGCAACAGTACAAATTATATAACAGTTTAAAAATTTCACAGTAATAGAACAACTAGTTTCTTATGAGAATATTCACATTTCGTTTATTCTGCTTTGTAGCTTTGGAAGCGATTACGTCTTCTATCAGCGGAAAAATAACTGATACGGAGTCTCGATAAACATGTAAATGGAAATACTGAAAACAAAAATAGAATACCGCTAAATCAGATCATCGAAAATGTCATAACTGCATAAAATAATGCGGATGTTTCTGTTATTATTTAATTTTAATTCCACTTTTGAAAACCTTTGGTCTTCTCTATTTGCATTTAATATTAATTAATAACGAGCTTTCATGTTGAGTGAATACACAAACAATATTATTTGTTGAAACTGTTTTATTTTTAGATGTCAATGATATTTCTAACGATGAAAGCTATAATATATCAGTGAGTTTGAAATATTAAAAGGCGTGGTAACATTCCTATCTTCCCGAGATAAACAATGTGCGTAATTATTTACAGCCGAGGGAAAATAACATGATAAAAGAAAAGGATAGGGGGAAAATAAAAACGGTGAAATTACAATTAAATTAAAAACGAAAGTTAAATCGGAACAGCTAACAAAAAGTCTTTAGAAAATTCGACGACGAAGAAATAAATTTGGATAGTACAACTAAGAAATGAACAAATACAGAAAAATGAAAAAAATTTATCGACAATATTTACTTTTTTCATTAATAGAATTTTTACTTTTTCTTCTCTTAACACGTTCATACATATTTATTTTCTGCTGCGTTCTTCTCTTAACCCATTTTTCCTCTTTGAACATTAAAGTTTTATTTGATGGACGTTTGAAATATTAGAAATAGTACTGGGCTCATACTCTTCTAAAAAATTGTATTTTTCCATCAATTATGGTAAGTTTCAGATAGGCTTTTGTTTTCTCTTTATATAACTTTTCCCATAATACCAAGTCAGTTTTGAAATTTATTCAAACTACTAGATCTAGTCTGGAATTTTTTCTGTTTCAATTTTGTAGTGTATTTTATTGTCTTTTCCTTTATTATTGATGATCCTGTTATCGACCGAAATAATTAAGAGCGAATGGTTTTTATTAATGATGCAACGAATAGTTGTTTGACCGGATACCGGATACCGGATATTCGGCCTAACCACCAGCCGAATATTCGGCTGGTGGTGTGATACCTACATTTTGAGTTTCGTAGGTGCGTGTCGCGTACCGCCACGCCGCCCGCGCAATATTTTGTAAAAATATATGACAACAAATATGAAAATCTTTTTCATGACATTGATGTATAATAAAAATACAAATATGAATAGGCAATTCGAAATGGAAATGAATTTTGATTTATTTAAGCTGAAAACTTTAAAAAAGTTAAGTTGATTCAGTTCGACGGCAAACTGCAATATCGGCGAATAAAAATTTATTTTGTACAACCAATAATTCGAAATATAGAATTCATATGCACCGATTTGAAAAAAAAAAGACCAATTCATTTATCTGCGTCGCCTATATGGATACAACAGTATAGAATAGTCAGCAGAAAGGTTATGCTTGGCAGCTCTTTTTTTTTACGCTAAAATGAAAACAAAAAAAACTCATCTTCTTTTAAAGTCTGTCTTCGATGTTTCGTTTTTGTTCTAGGATAAATTAAAATGCTGTTATGCAGTATGTGTAAAAATCTTATTCATGACATTTTTAAAGAAAGGAGAAAAAATAATACGAGTAGTTGTTTTTTTGTCGGTAATTTAATATCACATCGCATCGATCGGTTAAATGGTTACCTACGTGTTTTTTAGTTTTTTTTTTTTTTTGTTTTTGTTTTTGTTCTTAAATGAAAGCAATACACTTTGTTTTAGGTTCATCTCTGTTAATAGCTTCCACGTTTATTTCGAATAGTTTTTTTAAATTCAAAGTTATTTAGTTTAAAACAGTTTGTAATACAATCAACTTGAATTAGCGATTATCCGTATTTGGTACGTAGAGATATTTGTTTCATTAATTCAATTATATTTTTCTTACATTTATGACTCTTCTAAGCTGAAACCCACGCTACGCCACTGGTAATAGAGACAGTTTTATCGTGTCAGTCAGCACGAAACAATTTCGTTTGTACGCTCGCGTATTTTTAGATAATAAAATAAGTTAGTGGTGTTATCGTGTGATACTTAGTGGTTTTGTATTAATTAACATTTACCTACTGTGTCATTAGTGTGTTTATAAAAAATGGCAACAAGAAGGTCTCCGCTTTGGAATTATTTTGAGATAGACAAAGAAGAAGCTAAATACGCTATTTGTTTAATCTGCAAACTAAAAGTTTCACGTGGCGGAGAGGGAAAGAAAGCTGGAACCTCGTGCATGAAAAACCACTTGAAAGCCAAGCATCCTGATGAGTTTAGCGAAATTTATGGTGGTTCGTCCTCATATGTTGGACCTGCTATTTCTACGAGCTCAACTGCAAGTACTTGTACCGCGGCCTCTCAACCATCCTTGCAAAAGCAATTGACTTTAGCTGAAACTGTTGAGCGAAAACAATATTGGGGGATAAATGATTCGAAATCGCAGGAATTTCACTATTTGATTGGCGAAATGATCGCGTTGGATAACGAACCACTATCCATTGTTGACCGAGTTGGATTTAATAGGCTCATGCAAAAAGCGGTGCCGAGGTACAAGTTGCCCAGTCACACTTATATGACTGAAAAAATAATACCGGACATTATGGAAAAAATTTTAAACGCTGCAGCTGTTTCCATTACGTCAGATATATGGACTTGTGACCACAATAATGAAAGTTTTCTGAGCTTCACCGCCCATTGGATATCTCCAGATTTCAAACTGCAACATGGCGTTTTGGCAATGAAGCCCTTTTCAGGGTCTCACACCGGAGATAACATAGCAAACGAGCTTAACATTATTGCTGCACGGTGGAATATTCCATTAAATAAAATACATATTATTGTACATGATAGTGGGGCTAATATGGTAAAAGGAGTTCAAGTGGCTGAATACTATTCAGCTAGGTGTTTTATTCACTCTCTCCAGCGGGTCATTACTGAATCACTTAAAACTCAACCTGATTTAGTAGAGATGCTGAATGCCGCAAGACGCATCGTAACTCATTTTAATCATTCGGGATTAGCACAAGAGAAACTGAAGGCAATTCAAAACGAGTTAAAGTTACCGGAACATCAGTTGGTACAAGATATCAGTACACGTTGGAACTCGACGTACTATTTACAAGAGCGGCTGCTAGAACAGAGACGCGCTGTTTCTCTGTATATAGCCGACCACAATAAACTCAGCAACTTGACTCCTCAGCAATGGAGTTTAATGGAGCAATGCATCATTCTCCTCAAACCATTCGAGGAAATAACGAAGATCACGAGCTCAGGTTTGTCGTGCATTTCAGAAGTTATACCGCATGTAGCGGTTTTGATGAGGTACATTCAAAAGGAAGAAACTTCACGCAAAGTCCCTAACTTATTGCAATTTCTAACGTCCCTGAAAACTCAATTGCAACAACGCTTCGAACATGTTGATGAAAATCCAAAGTATTTCCTGGCTACATTATTGGATCCCAGGTTCAAGACCAACTTTTTTGGGGTAATACAAGCAGAAAAGGCTCGCCAAAGCCTCTTATTGGAGGGTCTAAAACTGAGTTGCAGTGAAGAGGATGCATCCAGCAGTGGAGGCGATTCACCTCCATTGAAGAAAAGAGTAGACAGTGGCATGAGTGTTCATGATTCATTTTGGGACTGTTTTAATGAAGTTGCCAAAGATAACAATCAAACTGAAGACTCTGATAATAGTGCTATAGCCAATGAACTTGACTTTTACTTAAAAATGGTTCGTCTTGATCGACAAAGTGACCCTTACGCATGGTGGGCAGCAAACGCCAAACAATTTCCGATTTTAGTTAAATTTGTCCAAATTTATCTCTCTTCCCCATGTAGCAGTGTGTACAGTGAGAGACTGTTTTCAGAGGCTGGGCTTATATATGAAAACAAGAGGAATCGTTTGCTTCCTAAAAATGCTGAAAATCTTGTTTTTATACATCATAATTTACCTTCGGTGGATTTCCAATATTAAATTAATTAATATTACTATCACTAGTTACAAATAAGTAAATTTTTTAACTATCAGTATTATCACCAAGTTACTTTAAATAATTGATTTGTTATAAAAAGTTAAAGTTGTTTAAAATAATAAAAAGCTTCAATTACAACTGTGTCTTTATTTAGATTACATTTATAAAATCTACCAAGTTTACTATCCGGTATCCGGCCGGATAGTAAAAAAGGGCCGGATAAGCCGAATACCGGATAGTAACCGAATATTCGGTGCATCTCTAGTTTTTATATGATATGTTATATATTAGCAAATCGAATAAGCAAATCAAAAAATATTTGCTGGTGCAGATGCGAGAATAAAATAAAATAACGAAACGAACAAACGAATATGAAAATAATTCACAGCGGTTTTGAGACATTTGGGAATTTCAAAAAAAAAAAAAAAATACAATTCTGTTAAAACGGATATCAAACGGTACGACTAATTTTAGCGAATCCTCGAATAAACATAATAATGTCGGACCACTAAAACGGAATTACAATAAAATTTTAAATGAAGACATTAACACAATGTAATGTGACAAATGAAGATAGAACGGGAAAACTAATAAAATACGTATTTACAAACATCTGCGTGACAAAAACAAGCACAAAAGCCCGTCGATAGCATTCGACACATGCAACATTTGCAACATACCTGTTTAAGACTAAAAAAAAAGACTTGCCGTTTTAAACGTAAGGCGACGCCGTCCCTTAGTAAAATGGGCAGCGGTTTATAGGGGCGTTAGTGTAGGGTTGAATTAAATTTATAAAATAATTCTAAATATATATACATATAAAAAAAATATAAATTAATTCCTATTTCCCCGAGAGAAGTAAAATGTGTAATTATTTACACCCGAGGAAAAGTAAACGTAAATTAAGAGAAGGATAAAAAGAAAATGTTATATTTTTTTTTCATTACTTTAAGATCATTTACATTTTACATTCAAATAAAATATGAAATATGTACATTATTTTTATTATTTATTAATTAAAATATACAACTCTGATTTGCAATATAACTTACACGTAATGCAAATAACTTTTTAAATGCAAACAATAAACGAAAAAGGGTCCAGCCGGATCAAATGATCAAATCAGCCTTTAAGTCATTTGGAAAAGTAATTATATCATTATGTTCGGCATCAATGGAAACGCCGATTCCTAGATTTTTAGACCCCTAAACTCTCATAGGGCTCTATAAGGCCCGATTTTGTGATTTTTAGTTTTTTTTACGATATCTTGATCAGTTTTTAAGCTAGGAAATTTTATTTCCCTTTAAATTACGATGGTTTTCAAACTCTACAAAATGGTTCTACTCAAAAAAAACTTGGCGCGAAATACAAATTTTTATATCGTTTGAAAAATTTTAAAACTCGATTTCTCGAAAACAAAAACATATCTCTAAAAAAAAAATATTTTATGCATTTTTTCTCTAAAAATATGTATAAATTTTTTCAGATTTTTAAAAATGGTAGAACGTACTCAAAATTTTCGGTTTTTTGACCATATTCAAGTCTCTAAGTCTTTCCTGGTAACTACTCCAAACGACATTTCTGACTTTATTCTATAATACCAAGGTTTCCGTAGGAGCGCTTCACCGTAAAGTATCATGAAACCATAAAAACCATATTATCGAAAAATCATTAATAAGTCCTAACGGATTCGTGTACTAATACCGATTCTCAAGATTGACTATCATATTTCTATACATTTAGTACGTGTTTGAACACTTTTTATTGTTTATTTGTACGTCAGAAATGAATTTTAATTTCAAACCACACACTTTCATCTACAAACATTATAAGTGTTTTGATATAGCATTATAATAGTTTAATGGGGCGTTTTTTCAATCGCATTGGTTATTTTTGTGAATTTATGAAATTGTTTAAAGATAAATCTATTAAATATGTAGTTTTTTTGAGGGAGGGGGGGGGGGGGGGTAGTTGTAGGAGCAATCATAAAAATCATGAAGCTATATATTTTACTTGATACTGGTGCTGTAGTCAACTTTGCGATCGCGGATGTGATCGAAATACATACAATCAACGTTTGAAACGCTCTGTCGCGTTGTGGCTGATTTTGAAAACAATGGATGACAACAGCGAATGATGATGTTAAATGCTATATTCCCACCCAAGGTATTTCCAGAAAAGTATTTTGACTGTGCTGATCACGAACATTCGTTAATCCCAGTCTCCTTGTCTACTACAAATGTTGGTAGCAAATGCGCAAGTTGTGGTGTATCCAAAAAAAAGATGGTCGGATCGAAAGAAATTGTCAGTACAGACAGTGAAAAGCCATGACTTTCTCAAGTTGTTTTGCTAAGACAATTATGATATTTTGTATCGCAGTTGCAGTGGCATTGCTCGTCTTACAAAGTCAAAACAACGAAAACTTCAAGAAGCACAAAACTTGGTAATAACTCCTCAGTCCGAAATTCAAGAGTCCAGTACATCTTCAGAACCACTATCATAGTCAGCTAAAAGCGATCCACCTTATCAACCACCAAAAAAGAAAACAGTTGAAGAAGAAATTATTGAATTATTTTTTAGAAGAGTAGTTTGTACAAGCAATTATTGTTTTCTGTGCGAACATAATTCCGGGTTCGCTGTCGTTCTTTTTGAAGCGCGTCAAGAAGTTTATGTTGAAAAACAAATATTCATCCCAAAGGGTAATCGGTGCTGTCAAAATTATTTAATAAAGAAACGATTTTATGCAGATGAAATAGAAAGTTTAAGAAGAGTTTCACATTCTAGTTCTATAACGGCTGCAGATATAACTGAATTATTTAAAACTATAAGTGTAACTTCGTATTGAGAATTACACGATAAAATCGGTGATTTTTCTACCCCTGAAAAGAGAATTCGTACAGTTACTGGATTAAATTGGGGAAAGCTGATCCAATTGCGCGAAATGATGGTTTCCTTAAGAAACTCGGATAATTGAAGTGTTATGCAAGCCTAGTTGTTTTTTTATTTAGATTACGAACAAGGAATTCGAATGAAATGAGCTGCTCTGTCCTTAGCTTTGAACGTCATCAGTGTTTCTGAGTTTTCAAAATCGGGTTTAAATTCTTTTAAAAAGAACATATTGCCTTGCCGTTTTGGCTTGAAAACCGCAAATCGAGATGACTTGATTCGTAGTCATTCAACGATTCTCCTCAAAAATCTTCACGGCGTAAGTGATGATAATCTTCACTTAAGACACTAAAAGAGTTCCAACAACGAATACTAAAGAAAATGTTATTCAGGTTATAAAAAAGTTTCTCTATGTGCAGGATCGTATCTAGACTAAAATTTCGACGAAAATATTTTTATAAATATACATATATACATATATGTGTGTGCGCGCGCGTGTGTGTTATCATAAAATATATTCATTTATAAATGGTACACTAAAATCCTATAGTCAATTATTGTATATGCAATATTTAGACACTAAAATCAAAAAAAATAAAAAACAGCCGTTTCCATAGTATTCATAAAAATTATAATTTTCTTTTCTTTTGTCAAAAATTGAAAAGAAATAAATTTGTTCTGAATTAGGATCCATTTAATTCAAGCAGTTATTATTTCGCAGACATTTCGGGGGGCGGAAAACCCCCCTCAGATACGGCCCTGTCTGTATGTGAACCATTTACAATTTGTACTATTGATGATTACATTGTTGATGTTTTGGAACCATTTTATGCCAAAGAAAACGACGCTAACATTTTGAAAAAAATTTTGAATGAAAATGAAAGCGATTTGAAGAAACTGACATGCAAAGAAATGTTTGTTTTTTTACTCGATCGAGTCTTTCATGATATAAATACGTAGTTAGAAGAAATAAAGCATCCTGTTCTCATGCCATCATTGACAAAAACAATTGTCAGCGGAAAAAGCTAACAGGTCCCAGTGTGTCACGGTCATTCGAGGGGTCGTGGAAGCTGTACATGATGCTGTAGCTCAAAAATATAGGCTTCTCCATCATTAGTTAGATAATCGTTGCCTGGCTGAAGCTGGTCTTTACAGTATGATTGTTTGCTTTTTAATAAATGAATTTGGAAAACGTTTTCGAAGTCTTCTTCAGATAAAGAGATATTGAATTACATTCTTTCAAAAGATAGTAAAAAATCTGTTTAGCTACAGAAGTGCAATCAGGAAGATGGAGCCGAAGAAATAGTTTGTTTCAAAAAATTTAAGTCTTCCAATGTGCTTGATTTTCCTGAAATGACGGAAATTAATCTAGTAAAGATATTTACTGGAACGTATCAGTTGTAACAAGCAATATCTTACTTACAATTAGTTAAAACGATGGATCAAAAAGGTAAAATAGATTTAAGGTATTTCAAAGCATCAGTTGATATTCTCAAAATACATATATTCATTATAAACCAGATATAACTGGTTGCACCGGCATTATACGTTATTATTGCGAATGTGCTAACGGCATGAAAACGATCGGTTACTGCTCTCACATTGCTGCGTTATTTATTTTTTGTCACATAGTGGATAGCTCTCTAAAATTGTGAAACCTGCCGAATATCTCACAAAGATCTATGAGCGAGGGTCTTCAATTAAATGTAAAATAAAATATGTATCATAACATTACCTATAATTACTGATTCTAATTGTCCTTTGGAGGTAAGAATGTGTAGTTTGAAATTAAAATTCATTTCTGACGTACAAATAAACGATAAAAAGTGTTCGAACACGTACTAAATGTATAGAAATATGATAATCAATCTTGAGAAACGGTATTAGTACACGAAGCCGTTAAGACTTATTAATGATTCTTCGATAATGTGGTTTTAATTGGTTTCATGATACTTTATGGTGAAGCGCCCCTGTGGAAACCTTGGTATTACAGAATAAAGTCAGAAATGTCGTTTGGAGTAGTTACCAGGAAAGACTTTGAGACTTGAATACGGTCAAAAAACCGAAAATTTTGAGTACATTCCACCACTTTTAAAAATCTGAAAAAATTTATACATATTTTTAGAGCAAAAATGCATAAAATATATATTTTTTTAGAAATGAGTATGCTTTTGTTTTCAAGAAGTCGAATTTTAAAAATTTTCAAACGGTATAAAAATTTGTATTTCGCGCCAATTTTTTTTTGAGTAGAACCATTTTGTAGAGTTTGAAAACCATCGTAATTTAAAGGGAAATAAAATTTCCTAGCTTAAAAACTGATCAAGATATCGTAAAAAAAACTAAAAATCACAAAATTCGGCCTTATAGAGCCCTATAAGAGTTTAGGGGTCTAAAAATGATTTAAAGACCGATTTGACCATTTTATCTGACTAGACCCTTTGCTAACTGTATTTAAAAATATAATCTTATAAACTTTTTGCTGAAAGATCATAAGGCTTTTTGCTTTTAACGGTTTTGTAATGCTAAAGACCGAAATATTTTGAAGCTGTTCCTTTTTAATATCATTATTTTAAAAATAATTAAATTTTAAAATAACTGGATTCAAGTAACTATTAATTATTATGACCAAATTAATAAATCGAAAATAGCAATTATATATTTTATTTAAGATGTACTACGAAAGTAAAGAATGGAAATCATAATAATGTGTTTGACTTGAAATGTTGCTCATAAAGTCAAACATGGTTTACCGCTATTTCAGTGTAAACAAATTATGAGTATATTTGCGTTAGTGATTGAAAATAATAAAAATGCCTCCTAAAAAAGAAAAGGTAAGTTCTTTTAGAATATTCGTAATAATAAAATATTTACGTTTTTATATTTATTTAATATTCTAAATTTATGGAATTTATAGTTAAAAAAAAGAATCTTTAAATAAACATGTAACATACTGCGAAAAATAATGTATATGTAATTTGTTTTGGAATGGTGTTTTTTGAAATGCTAGGAAGCTATTGTAGTTATATTGGACATTGGGGAAAATACAGTAAAAGATGACTGTTCTGGAAGACCGTTTCTCGAAAAAGCTAAGGATTGTTTATTTAAAATTATCCAAAAAAAAGTAAGTACTAGCAAAAATTAAAGTATTTAAAGTATTGTAATTTGGTTACTATTACAATGTAGTATAATTTAGGGAATAAAGTTCATTTTATATTAATTCTATTTACTGACAGTGTTTGTATAGACCACTTTTTACGTTTTCTTTTATATTTCAATTAGTTAAAATTAATACAAGTTTCTAGCTTTACTAAACCAGATACATAACTGGAATGCAAGTGGTTACCAGTAAAATACGTATGGAAGGGTAAGACGAGGAAGACTTTTTTAACCGATCCTGACGTTTCACTTGTAAACACTAGCTTATAGACGAAAGCTAAAGAGCCAGTGTAGGCCGCCTTCTTTAGTCGAAACGAACGGTGTATTTGGACATATTACGATAAATAGTGCTTACTGTAAATGCCCGTTGTTATGCAGTATATGTTACGAAAATTAGTTACGTCTGGAGACTGATTTTATCGATCTGTAGCGTATTTTGTGTAAATGACAGTAGCGCTTATGATAGGTCAATGCAAAGATGGATAGTATATTTCCGTAGGTATACTAAGTTCATCTATCTTCGATATGAAAAAATTAAACTGAAAAGAATGAAGACACTACAAGGGATAAAGTTTACAAAATTTTGAATTTTCTATTGGTGCATTGTGGCTGACCGATCGGGAGCACAAAATATGAACAAATATATGACTTCTCTTTCAAATGAAATTGTAACAAGCTGCCATCATTGCCAACGTAAATGTACGCATGGAATAACATCAAATTTATATTGCCTACTTTAAATTATTGATTAAAAATGAATTGCTGAAATTGCAAAATAGACTTCTGTTAGTATTTGTGTAGTGTTTATGTAACATAATGTATAATCTTAATGCATTCGCTTGTAATCATAAACTTAACGGATAGTACAGTAAGTTTATTCTTTTCAATGTAAATTTTATTCATGAAGTAAATTATAAACAGGTTACATTATGATATAAACAGAATGTCGTTAATTACTAAATTAATGAAAATACGAAGAACATAAATTGCTATTGAATCCAATATTTTCTTAAAATATAAAAAGAAATCAAAAAATACACATACCTGCAAATATGCATTTATTTTTGTTTTAATTTCAGACAAATTACTAAATTATATCATATTTTAATAATATATTACTATACTGGGAGGAGGTGCATTTGTCGAAGGTATTCCTACTAATAAATACCGTTAAGCTTTTTACTGCATTACAACAGCAGACTATCAGCAATTCGCTTGGGACTTAATCAATTTAGGGCGGGTTTCACAATCCCTGACGCCTTGTCAAGGGTATGGGATTTACTTTACTTTACTTTAGGCGAGTATCCGGTGTCTCAAAGCCGGGTCCTAGCAGAAAATCACGTAGAAAGCAAAGGGAAACCACCATTATCCTTTTCTCTAGTAACCATGTTAAACACAAATACTGGTTGGACTGGAAATTGCTTACCATGGAATCAAATCAGTCTTGGGACTGTCAAACTTATGATGATTACCAAAATTAAGACAATCAGGATACTTTTTACCGACTTCTAAAAAAAATGTTATACGTTTGTCGCGTTTTTTTGTTTTAATATTTGTTCGCGCATAACTCTAATTCATATGGACCGATTTTACTGATTATTTTTTCATTAAAAAGAGTACTATTCAACTTAGGTACCGTGTGAGTATTGATGAAAACCGGTGAACATAAATTGAGTATTCGTTAAAAATCGTAATAAAATGTGGTCCCTTTGGATGATTTTTTTTTCTTCTCATTTTTTATTAGTATATCGGAGGTGATTGGCTTAAAATACCATCAATTTGCCAAATTATCATGGAAATGTAGCTTTGTTACCAACTTCCAAAAAAAAAAAACAGATTTACGTTCGTCGCGTTTTTTTTTGTTTTTTTATGTTTGTTTGTGCATCTATATAATAATGCACCAAGGAGATAAATAGATGATAAATCGGAAAAAAATAGACGAAAAATCAAAAAAGATCTGAGACTGTTCTATGGCACTTAGAAAGCTATTTTTTTTTTAATCCACAGCTTCAAGTCAGTAGCTTTTAGGAAAATTATAAAATGTCCAAAATTTTCATATCTTGGGGCTCAAAACGAGCAATGTATTAAATTTTTCTACCAAAATAGACGAAAATAAGGCAAAAGACCAAAAATTTAAAAAAAGTCATAAGCCCGTTCTATGGCACTTAGAAAGCTAATATTTTTTTTTAAGCGACAGCTCCAGGTCAGTGGCTTTTAGGAAAATTATAAAATGTCCAAAATTTTTATACTTTGGAGCTCAAAACAAAAAGTGAATAGATCAGCGCTAATTTAATACCATTACCAATCACATGAAAACACGGTACTGCTTTTACCTACGGAGTACTGCGCTTCCACCGACCCGTCAACCGATACTGGCTTTTCGTTCATCGTGTATTACTCATAGTGGACGAAGACGAAACATTTTTTGTTAACGAAGCTTCTTTTGTTTTCTCTATAGTGTATTATTGGTGTATTTCGATGATTTTAAATTTGAAATACGACGTTGTAATTTTGAAGTTGGTGTTCGACGATTTTGATTCTTGGACTATGATCAGATACATACTTATTCGAATGTGAGTTTGATTTATGGGATTGCAATCATTTATCTTCAATTTTCACAAAATAATACAACATTTTTTTATGATTCAGGATTTTATAGCAGTTGTTAGAAACATAGAATGATAGAGTGATGGACGCTTGGACTTGAATTTCAATAATCACCTCTATTTGTACTTGTGTTTTACCAAGATAGGCCTATTTTATTCCGCTATTTTTTTGTGGAATTGAGTATAGGGTGAAAATTATAATTTTTATCTTGGTACTTTGTTTTGTTACAGATTTCAAATTTTATTACCTATTTAAATTACCTAGTGGAAAATATTTGCGTGGGAATAGTTATCAAAGCCACAAGCTTTACTTGAGTTTCAATAGTTTATTGTTTTACATTGAACATGTAAGTTTAGTGGGTTCAGTTAGTATCTAGGCCTACAAAACATTTCTATCTACATATACTCGACATTATACTCAATTTTTCAGGTACTGCGATCAAAACCTGTCCAAGGAATTAAGACTGAATAAATTCTCGTGCGTTGAATTTCAAACATGTGCATCTACCAAGTTCTGTGAGCAATAAACTTACAAAAAATATTAAACAATTTAGTACTGTTGCATGATTAAAACAAACAATAAGGTAATTCGAGAGCAGAGTACGAATTTAGCAAAAAAAAAAAAAAAATATTGTGTTAAAAGCAAACTTGGTCATGACGAAACTCCCACAAAACGGGGGTTTGTGGGCGGAGCCGTAGGGTGTTGGCCCTCTCATAAAATGTGCAAAAAAATTTATTTTTCGTTTTCTGATTATATCCATTAATACCGGATCCGTTTTCATCAATTGCAGCGCACCGCCGCATTACTGTAGATGCGTAAGGATTTCGAATTTGGGCGTGAATAATATTCCCCGTAACAAATATTAAAAAATCCGTTGCAGGATTTTTTATTTCTCTGTAAAAAATAATAGAAAACGTACCTTTTTTTTAAACTCTCTGCAATGAGTACAGTAATTAGGCTAGAAGTGCGACTTGTTTAAATAGATTATGTCATGGAGTTTTGATCTGTTCAGTAACGCAAAAAGAAAAGTAACGGACCATAAATTATTTTTTTCACTTACACCAGAAATTAATAAAATGTTATTTAGAGTTTATCATTTACCATAGTAATCATTTTGTTTAAATTTTAATTGATGAATTTTACGGTTTTGAATGCACTAATGATATGAACACCACCGATAACACACGGAACTATCGTTTTCAATTTAATTCTTTTTCGCAAAAAAATATCAATATCCAATGCGGAATTTGTGGTTTTTATGAAATCATGTGACAGCAGAACTGGCAAACTGAGCGTCACATCGTGCGCCATTTTTGCCAAATTCTTTTAATCTTCCGAGTTCTTCGATGAATTTTTCTAAAATTTTCTTTCATACAAACCTTGTCCTGATAATTACGAACACAACAAAAAACAAAAAGACAGCCAAATCGGTCGAGCCATTCTCAAGTTATGATATTTTATACATGCGCAATTGATTTTTATATATATAATACTATTAAAGGAGCCCGTCGAAACCTGACGAACGACAGAATTCCCGACCGCGATCTAAATAACCTATACTGAATTATTTCTTTACTGTGGCGCCACCTGTCGGGAATGGTGGTAATTGGTGTTTTGGCGCTAGTTGGCCGCATTTTCGATCAAGTTTTATTAATTTTATAATTTATTTATTTATTTTTTTGACATTGAAGTTGCCTACACTGTTCCCCCCAACCCTATAATTAAACTGCTCAAATTTCATAAAAATCGGATGGATAGTTTCGGAGTCTGTAGAGGACATACAGACATACATACATACATACATTCATTTTTATATATATAGACTAGCGGACCCAGAAGACGTTGTCCTGCCTGAACGTTGGCTTCTCTGCTATTAGCGAATTAAGGAAACGTTTTTTTGATATTCTAATTTTCTACTGTTGCCCAAAGCAAAATCCAAAAAATTAGTCTAATTTCCTTGTTATCTTGCGCCATTCAATTCCCGTGAAACTTAAAATTTTTTCCACAAATTTAATGAAATCATAAAATGAGGGCCTACACAGCTAAAATGTGAATGAATGCGATATAATAACATTTTTTTTTTTTTTTTTTTTTTTTTTAAATTTTAAAATAAGTTTGTGGGTCTTACTGGGCATGTATGCATGTTGTGTGAGTGCCCGACACTCTTATTATCGTTTATTCGATTTCGGTACAAACTTATACATACTTATTATAACATCGAAATTATATATACCTTAATTAATATATGTCTTAGTAAATATATATGTAACTTATATATAGGTGAAAAGAAAAAAGAAAACCATACACATACCTGCATTCACTCTAAAAGTCATATATACATATATATCATGATATCGTAAACATTATTTTCTTTATGAATTACGAACAGTAAGTTATAAGAGGAGAGACACAAAAACAACAACATAGAATACATGTTATATCCGTAGCTACATGATTGAAAACTATCTAGGAGTGAGGAATTCGGACGCAGTTTGTGTTTTATTCTTTGCACCATTCCTTTAGTCATTTCACCACTTTCTTTTTCCACACACCAATACTGTTTTCGTTTGTAATATGATTGGGGATAATGCTCATTAATTTAATTAAGACCGAATCATCTATGTTATCAATTCGTAGATTTGCCCCATCTAGGGTATATGTAATATATATTATACTTTGATTTCTTGTTATTCGAGTTTTTGGCCTAGTTGGTAACCTTGTATTCTTGATATTATATTCGAGTAACCTGTAATAGTAGTAGTACATCTTTGGTGACATTTCATCATTTTCCTTCTATACATAATTGATCTGGAGTCACTCCGCCTCCAGTAGGGAAGTATAATTTTAAGACACCGTTTTTGATTTTTACCTATTTTATTGATTTCCGTTTTCTTAGCCTTTCCCCATATTTGGATTCCATATAGAATTCTAGCCATAATTATTGCATTGTAGTATATACGTAGTGTTTTATATGAAAGTACCTGCTTTAGTTTATATAAAGCTGGAATTGTCTGTCTTATTTTCGAATTTAGGACTTGAACGTGTTTTTTCCAGCTCAAGGATCCATCGATATACACCGTTTGTCCGAAAAGTAAGGGGACTAATGCTATAAAAAATCGACAAATCCAGATAGGAAAATTTATTCTTGGCTAGTTTCTACATAATCCCCCCCCCCCCCCCCCCCACACCACAATGCACCTTTCAGATCGTTCGTACAACCATTGGAAGCTTCTGGAGAACGCTTCTTTTGGAATCCTTCCCAATTCACGTGTCACAGCTGCTTGAATCGATAGAATGTCGTCAAAACGGATTCCTTTCATGGCAGATTTCAATTTAGAGAACAGGAAGAAGTCACACGGGGCCAGGTCTGGTGAGTAGGGCGGGTGGTGCAACACTGGGATACATTTTTTGGTCAAAAACTGGATCACTGATCCGGCGGTATGAGCTGGCGCGTTGTCATGGAGCAGGAAAAAATTTCGGGACTCCCATCTTTCTGGTTGTACGCGCTGAATTCATTTGCAAAGGCGATCCAGAGTTCCCAAATAGTAGTTGGCAGTCACGGTGGTGCCTGGAGGCACGAATTCTTTATGTACGATACCTTGAGAATCGAAAAATGTGATGAGCATGGTCTTGGTTTTCGATTTTGTCGCGCGAACCTTCGTCGGCCGTGGCTCTCCACTGCTCAACCATTCACTCGATTGCTTCTTGGTGGTAGGGTCATACTGATAAACCCATGACTCATCACCGGTAATAATTTTTCGATCAAATCAATGAAATTCTGCGACGAGTTCAGGCGCTGTTCTTTTTGCTCCGGCGTTAAAGAATGAGGAACGAATTTAGAACAGATCTTCCGCTTGTGTAAAACGTTTCGAATCAGCTCGTGAACGGTTGATTTGGGTATTCCCGACTCATCTTCGAGCATTCGGCATGACAAGTGGTGGTCTGCGGCGAGAAGGGTTCGGATTTTGTCGGTGTTATCATCGGTACTCGTCGTCGACGGCCGCCCACTTCTTGGCTCGTCTTGCACCGACTCTCTCCCCTCCTTAAATTGTTTATACCACTCGAATACCTTCGAACGGGCTAGACATTCATTACCATACACTTTTTTTAAATCGTTAAACGTTTGGGTAGCAGTTTTACCGAGTTTAAAATAAAATTTAATTACCGATCGTTGTTCCATTACGAAAAACGTGACACGTTGAAAGAACACACAAATTACAAGACCGTATCTCACCAAGAAATATTCACATTACTGACCAACAAAAAATCATACGCTATGTCAAAACATAGTACTACGTCACTGTAATAGTTTCCCTCAGATAGCGCCACTCGTTTCTTCAGAAAAAAATCAGTCCCCTTACTTTTCGGACAAACGGTGTATATTCACCTAGATATTTAAAGTCTTTTACGTTTTCAAGAGGTGGACATAAACAGGAAAGTGAGTTATTCGTTTCATGAAGTTCGTGTAAGCATTCGTTATTATGAAGTATGATTATCGCGACTCTTGTGTTTAGTACTGTTTCGGATATGTATCAATTTAGATTTATTTATATTTACACATAACCTCCTGTCATGTGCCCATTTACTAAAATTATCTATATCCTCTTGCAGTAATTTTTCCGCCACTTCTATCTTTTTATTTTCAATTAACAGCACAATGTCATCAGCAAAAACATATACCTTTGCATTTTTAATGTGTCTGTATAATGAGTTAGTATATATTAGAAATAGGATAGGAGCAAGTATAGTTCCCTGACCTACCCCAAATCGAATATTTTTTTCATTACTGTTACTCCCTGCGATTTTTACTACACTTTTCCTGTTTTTTATATAATTTTTAAACCACATTAGTTGGTTATTTAGAATACCCAGATTTTCTAAGTCATCAATCAGTAAATCGTGATCAACTAAGTCAAACGTTTTTGTTAGATCAATGAAGGTAATTATAAATTGGTTCCCCATCGACAGTCCCATATTTATCTTATTTATCATCGTTCTTAATAACGTTATCGTGGACTTTTTTTCTTTAAACCCGTGTTGATTTTCATAAAGTAGGTTGTTTTTTTCCAAATAATTTCTTGAATGTTTATCAACGTATCGTTCTAAAATTTTCCCTATTACTGATATTATTGTTATAGGACGGTAATTTTCGCATTGATTTTGCACTCCTTTTTTATAGATCGGTCTAATAATACCTTTTTTGATCCCATCTGGAGTACACGCTTCCCTTATAGAGCAATTGATCATGTTAGTTAAAATAGGAGTAAAAATATTTGCATTTTGTTTAATGTCTTTTACCCTAATTTCGTCCCATCCGGGAGCCTTATGTACTTTTAGATCGTTTATTATTGTTCCTATTTGAGTTGAATTTGCAGGTAGAATATAAAATGAAGACATGGTAGAATTATTGAAGTTATTATTCAGTAACTGTGTGTCACATTTATGTCTGAGCTCTTCAACTGAGCGTGTTAAGTACTCACTAAATTGTTCGGTTACTATTGTAGTGTTTTCAAAATGTTTTATGACAAAGTCATCAATTGATGTTTTGTTTTTTTTATTCACAATATTATTGATTATGCACCACGTTTTTTTGCTATCATTGTTAGCTAACACTATTTGCTTTTGATAATATTTCTGTTTAGCGTTCCTTATTTCTGTTTTTACTATATTTAGATATTTCCTATATAAGTTTTTATATCGAATACTAGTTCTATTTCCTTTACTGAGTTTAAAGTACTGATCCCTGATTTTCATAAAATTTATTATTTTTTGGCTCATCCATTCATTTTTAGGATCGTATTTAGTTACCTTTTTACCCTCATTTATTCCCAGTTTACATTCTTTATATATACTTTTAAAAACTGAATGTATGTGATCGTATATGCCTTCTGACGTTGTAATGCTTCTCACCTCATTCCAGTTGTATTCAACAATTTTTTTTTGCAAATTTTTTTCATCAAAAACGTATTTTAGGGAATTTTTAACCTGACGATTTTTCCTATTCGAAATATCAAATGTACAACAGATGATGTAGTGGTCAGATATTTTCGTATTTATTATTCCCGCAGTAATTTCATTTGTATTCTATTTCATAAATATGTTATCTATGCATAACTGAGTCATCCTGTCTATGCGATCTTCTTCTCTCGTAATTCCACTTATTAGTTGAACTCCGCCTGCTCCAGAAATTACATTTAAAAAGTTTTCCACTTGTGAATTATGAAGCAATAAGTCTATGTTAAAGTCACCGCAAATTAGGAAATTGTCTTTGTTCTTTAGTTTCTTTAAGAGTGTTACGATTTCTTTTATGAATTCGCCTACGTTTTTACTCGGTGTTCGATATATAGCAATTAAACGTAAAGGAATATTTTCGCCTACATCTATATCAGCCGTCAACAGATCCGAAACTTGTTATAGTGTCGATGTGGTAAACGTCTTTTTATATATAGTCTTTTTACAACATTTTTAAATTTTTTTTTGTTGCTAAAATGAAAAATAAATCGCAATATTTTTACGAATGAAATGTAAAATTGTCACCCACCGCACAAATGTGAATATTTTCATACAATATTACCAAAAGTTGCGAAAATACCGAACACGTATTAAAAACGAATACACACGGCTAATATGCTAGTAACGGACGAGCGGATGAACCACATTTACCGAAACGAAAATACGAATAAGTCCGAATAACTCGGAACACGAAAAACATACAAAAAATGGTTGATGCACTTATTGTAATGTTCGCAATCGATCTTTCGATTTGCTGCCGGTCGCTAATTTTTCGGATCAAGGGCCTTTCAGTTGTTATAAATGTCCCATTGTTGGGAAAATATTTTTGGGCTCCTCAAATTTATTTCTTGACTTGATTGCCGAGTCGTGTGAATGTTTCATTTTTCTTATAGTTATCGCCGTTGTGTGAAGTCGAGTCGTTTATTATTTTCTTTTCTTTTTCCCGATTTAGGGTGCACCATATTTAAGAGAAATGCAGACCAGTTTGCACCGTACTCGCTAAACAATCATTCGTCTACATTGTTCTCCTATATCTTTTTATTATACATTTAGTTTAGCGGTGGGACCATTTAACGACAGTAAAACTGGTCCGCTACAATTCACAAATGTTAGAACGACCTTTTACTGATACCGCTACGCCTGTTTTCTTTTCAAGTGTATGGTGGAGGTTTTCTTTCTGTTTTTTTTTTTTTTTTTTTTTTTTTTTTAGTAAGTGTAGTACACTACAAGCCTTAAATTAAATGTGATAAACTGATTATCGTTAGTTACAGATAATTCCTCCCTCGAAAATAATAATTATCGCAACAAATGAATTTTATCTGTAACCCTTGGTTTTTATTTATTTATTTATTTTTGGGTTCGTCAGCGTTCGGACCATCGAACGAAACATCATCGCCTAACTGAATCACGCGTAGTGTTATTTAATTGTAAGTACCCGGCGCACCGAGCAGTTGCTTCGCTCACAAAATCATGTCGTCCTCAGAAATTAAATTATACGACTCGCCTTTTTTTAACCAAATTTTATGCATCTTTATTTACTATGTAATAAAAATATTTGATTGTGGCACTTTCTCACTCCTGAAATTCACGCTACGCCACTGATATATATATACATATATATATCTTTTCCGGTTTTGTTAATGTTTTCTGAACTATCGTCTGTATCGCCCTATACTCATTCAACTTTATAATTTGTGAAAGTCCCTTAAACTCGCGAAAACGAATTTTGTCATGTTTTTTTTTTTTTTTACTTTTAAATAGCCTATATTGTTCCCCATAACCCTATAAATAAACTGTCCAAATTTCATAAAAATCAGATGGATAGTTTCGGAGTCTACCGGGGACAAACAGAACGACTGACGTTCATTTATATATATACATAATAACTCCCGTGATGATAAAGCTTTGTCTTCGAAACGCGTCGGGTAATTAAATATTAAATAATTGTTTATAATAGTGTGGTTTAATTTTACTTATTATACGATAAACTTGAACAATATGTATCATTAATATATATAACAATGAGAACGTTTATTTACTATTATAACTCAGTATTTTTTCTTAATCTATTATTATAAAACTATATTTATATTTTTATTAAAAATGTATTAATTTTCCTGTTTTATAAATATAGAATTATAAAATGTTTCAATTAACGTGTTATAAGAACTTTTCAAAAATAAATCGCACATTTTTTCCTTAGTATCTTTTTAAGAGAAAATAATCGAATGAAAAACAAACATTAATTAATGACAAAAGCACTTCCGTTAGTTTATTCAAATCAAATCCAAACCAATTTATTTATTTGTTACATGTGTTATAAACAAATAAAAATAGTATAAAATTCAGATGCCGCAAATGCGCAGAGAAGCGCGAGTAGCGGAAATATAAAATAAATGTACATGGGCTAACATAACATTTTTTTTTTTTTTTTTTTTTTTTTGTTATTTTAATATTATTATAATACTAAACTAAATATGTATAAAAATTTTGCCATTTTTTGTACACCGAAGCCTTAAATCATTATAAGCTGATGTCTTTCGCAGTTTAAGGATTACAGTTATATAAAAACATTTAATTTATTATTATTATTTCAGTTGTTTACTGGTTCACCAGATGAATTTAGTCTTATTTTGCTCGGCTCGGAAAACACGAAAAATAATTTAGTAAAAGAAGATGATGTACAGAATCATTATAAATATATAGAAGTTGTTACCAGTTTATCATTACCATCATGGAAATTGTTAAGTTATGTTGATAATCTTACCAACAGTTCACGGACGGGTGATTGGATTGATGCAATAATTGTTGGTATAGGACAATTAGTGGAAGAACACCAGTAAATATGATGTACCATTTTTATAGAAAATTAATCATTTAAATTTAAATGAATTTTTATCTGTAACTATTTAAAACGAATATGCTATTGCGTGTTGAGAAAAAAAAAAAATCTTTTACTCGGTATTTTGAATTTGTTAATAAATTTAAAGTTTTGATAGTATTTAAATTGTGTTGTTTAATTGTTTCTGTTATGTTTTTATTTTTCTTTTTTTTTACAGTTTATTTGCTTTTTAGTTTAAAAAAATTTAAGTTTTGCAATCGGAAGTTGATAAAGGTATTTTTGGTAAAGAAAAAAAAAGTTTAAAACACGTTTATTTATTCTATTTTATATATTTTCAGATTATTTTTACCCTTCTTATCTCCTTTTTCGACTTTTTGCTAATTCTCAAAAGAGTTACTGCGATGTACCACTCTTTTTTAAATTTAATTTTTATTTGTTTTTATTATTTTTTATTTATTTTTTTTTTTTTGTAAATGCGTGCCAAATTATTAAAAATTATAGTTCACATTGATGAATTTAAAAAGATGAAGTAAAGTTAAAATGGTGTGTAACAAGTCATTAATGAAGAAGAGAGTTTGGATAATGTTAACAGTTCATTTTTTGCAATATTTCCTAGAGTAGATATAGTAGAATATATACAAATTACCCGAAATGCTGTTTCAATTTGATTGATTTTCTCCGATACAACTAATAAAAAGGGAATCATCTACTTCTAGAGGAGAACCGTGATATCCGATGTACATATTAAGAATTTTAATTTTAGAAAAATATTTTCCCGATATGCTATTTATAACGGTTACTGGAAGGAAACAATTTTGATTAATGGTGCTTTTAAACTTTTTTATAATAGGTTTGCTACCGTATAAGATTGAAATTGTTTAATAATTTTTTTAATACATTTTTATTTTATTAACCGAGGACTCTGCTTCTGACGCCTATAGCGTTAAACTACAAAGTTTGTTCCGGCCTGGCAGGTCGAATTATTTTTTTGTGGACCGCGTCAGCAAAGTACCTCCGCCCAGCAGCGAGAGAATTAGTTAAATGCTGATTCACTTAAAAATAGCTAAGATGAAGAAACCAAGAACTGGAATAATAGACTGGGAGAGAAGTGACTGGATGTACGAGGCACAATAAGGACCAGGAAGTCTAAAATATAACAAGTTAGAATAAAGAATGACCTGTCCGGTCGGGAGTATCGATATTCAAAGAAGATATAGTTGGGATCACAGACTGCTTTGTACCTCGGATAAAGATCAGAGTTAGGAGAGAGCGATAAACGAAAACGCTAGGAAGTTAATACGATAAGGGCGCAAACGTATAACAGAGATTACAACGGAATTTCGTAGAATAGGAAAGTCGCAAAATCAGCGGTGGGTAGGAAGATTAGGCTGCATGAACAGATATAAGGAAAAATTATCAGAGAAGGAGAAGAAGTATGAATATCTGACTAGAATATAAAATTTTAACCATAGGGGGGGTTAGCAAGTTGAAAGTAGAAAGATTATTGAAATAGAGGGAAGTAACTTTAGCCGCCGCATCCGCCGCTACAACAATTTTGAATCCTGTAACCGAATAAAGTTTAAAAAAAATGTAATCTTCTCTTATGAAATTTTTAGAACTCCGAATTTTTAATCGTATTTTCACTCGACATTTTGGCAGTGCGACATATAGAGCTGTTCAGCATAAAGAACTGCCCGATGTATATCTCTATAAAGTTAAAATTCTGCTCTGGTGATTTGGCAATAGTCTAAAGCCAAAACGAAAACTATAAAGAAAATTTCCATCTTTGCGGTTCAAAAACTAACCTACTTACGGCACTATGGTTTTGCATCAAATTTATAATTCTCGGGAGGAAAAAACTTCTTCGACATGATTTTTACTGGAAATTAAATTTATTATGCAGTTTAAAAAATTTCTCAATGTGTTACTTTTGCAAAGAGACCGCCCTTGATGCTTCAGTTTCTTGTATTTAAAACTGTAATTGGTACAGAAGGAATTCGGGGAAATTTAGTTTATCATTCTGACTGTACATCTTCTTTATCCGTTTGATTCATTTTTCGGAGTTCAGCGGCATTCACATATTTAAATAAGTATGAATTTCTCCGTTGTTTAAGTAACTATGCTGTCGGCGTTATTTGTAGTGTTTATAAATTTAAAACGGAAAAAATTAATAGATTAATTTTGAAAAAAATGTTCACGCGCAGATACACAGACTTTAAATTAAGCTGGTCATATATAGAAATATAGTAGCATACTGATGAAGGGGTTAGAGGACCCACTGCAATTTTCAAGAAATGTAGCGTCATTAAAAAAGAATATATTTTACATTTTGTTCCTTTGTGTCTATTAGTGTGTAACCATTTATCATCATCATTATCACAGAAAAGTGCGCGAAATTATTCTTAAATAATTTCTTTACATACGACGTTAGTTTGCATGAAATATCGTTTCATCGGATTAGCACGCATTGTTCGTTTTTTAATTATATTTTTATTTACATTTAGAGCGAAAGATTTTATTCGGAAGAACTTGGTGATATTTTCAAATTTTAATCAAGAAGTTTGCGACGATAAGATTGAAGTTATAATTGATAATATGAAAAATGTGAATATTAACGTTACAGTAATGTAAGTGTTTTTACTACTGAATCCTGTTACATTTATAATTGGACTATTGCAAATATAACATGGAAATATTAGGTGATAATAAGAGAAATTGCGTTTTTTCACTAGAGGGGAAGATATTTTGACGGACTCGAATTTAGACGAAAATAATACGCCATATTCTCAAGTAGCTGGTATGCGATTAATAAATTACGTGGTTGAGAAGGTAGGTTTGTACAAATAAAGTTAAAGAACATTATTAACTAAATAATTTATTAATATAAATAAAATAGTTGTAATAATATCACTAGATTTACTATTTTGTAACAATCTTTTTCGTTTTTTTTTTTTTCCTTTTCAATTACGTTTTAAACTTTGTTCATTTTTGTCAATAAATCTTATATATTACATTAAAATGAAAAAAGCTGTTGCATTACACTATTACCACCACCGAACAATAGCGGAAAAGATGTGCGTTCCGGTCAAGCTTTTAAAAGCGAAAAGCTGCTCGAACTAGAAAATATTTCTTGACCTCGTGATGATATTTCTTTTCAGCCAATTTCTTTTAGTTTTGATTTGTGCTGCAGAAACATGGGATTTCCTCTCGGCCGTGACCGCTAAGTTCTCAGATATTCTAAAAAGTGTATTACTATATAAAGTCACTCAGACCAATGAAATTCACGAATTGGATCAGCTACATTTTTGTGACAAAACGATTTCTTAAAGTGTTCATCGGAATCGTCAGATTGCTATCTATAAAAGAGAAAAAGTTATTACGATTACCCTTGAATAGTGCTTTTAAATATTGTTCTAAATTTTCAGAATGTATTAACATGCATGGTAATGCGTATGAACAAGTTTAAAAATTCTTTCTGTTACTGTTGTAAATTTATTAAGATCCTAGATAAACACTAAAAAATGTACTTTTTAGGGTACTGATTTTTAGTATTTACCAATTTTTTCAAAAATTTCTGCATGTGTATCGTTGTAAATTTTTGTTCTTACGGGTTGAAATATTTATATTTAAAATCCGCATCCAATTTACAATGGAAGAATATTGTTAATGTATTAATGTAGTTGTTTAATTTTTTTTATTGTATTATCTGTATAACATAGGTGTATAAATATGCATATGCCATTTTGGCCTCGCAAGGGGTTGTTCCCCTTGACCCCTCTTGTTTTCATTTGTCTCTTTCTCCTCTATACTTTGTATAAAATGATCAAAATTTACAACGTAATTCTTACTGGCATCAACACACACAAAAAATAACATAACCACAAAAATACTATCCTAACATTTAACTTTCATTATATAAAATTAAGACATTTTTCCGTTACATAAAATTGGGATATTTTTTCTAATGGGAGGTAGCCTAAGAATTACGTTGTAATTAATACTTGTATATATATATATATGAAAATTTGTTTATTTTTTACTTATTTAAATATAAATGTATTAACGTTCAGAAATGTTACTACTGCATTTTTAAATTTCAGTTAAGGGGCACTATATGTTCTTTCGAAGATGCGTACGAACAGCTAATGTATTTTCAGAGAAAATCTGTACGACCGACACCTTGGAATGTAATGTTAAATATTAGCAAGAACATCAAAATACCAATCACCGGTTATAAAAAGGTGTTATCAATTTTATTCATTTTAACAGATTTTGCAAATGCACATAGTTGATGCTGAATTTTATTTATTATTTTCTATAAGCACCGTAATTAAAACCAACTATTGATACTTTAAATTATAAAGACTGTTTAATTAAAGGTAGTTTGAATTATAAAATCGAATAAAGTGAAATTTAAAGTGGTAACAATTAATCGAAATCAAAAAAACTGTCTTTCGCTATGTTTTTTGAATTCCAAATAATTATTGGATTTACTTTTTGTATGCTTTATATTAGCTTCCCTGGTAACTTTCGCGTCTGTAATGTAATTTTGGAATCTATTATTCACTCACTTCTCAACATCCGAATGATTTGAAATTTTTACTAATTGTCAGAACCCGATGACAATGCAATATTATGCAGAAAAAAAGCATCTACACCCATAAATAAATTTAAAAAATGTAAATATTTATAAACGGAATAATTTTGATTTCCCGCGAAAACACGGCGGCTTAACGGAAGCATCCTCAGCCGGTCTCATTATGTTTCTCGCCACGATGCGGTGGCTTGGAGAAAAATACTGTAGCCGACCTCGTTATGCTTTGCGCCACAATGTGACAGCTCGACGAAAGCAACGGGTCTGTAGCCGGTCTTTTTCTCCAAGCCGCCGCATAAAAAAATTTCAAATCATTCGAACGTCGGGAAGTGGGTGAAAAATGGATTTAGATTACTATATTGTATTGTTGAATTTACGGAAAAGGTGAACTGTAGATGCAACGGAATAGCGCAATTATAGCTTTAGTTAAATGTAAAAAATAATTATAATTAAATATGATCCTTTTGTTACATTTCTTTTAAGACTAAAAAATCAAAAGTAAAATTATAGTTTAAAAAACTAAAAACAGATGCTTTATATGTAAGATGCGCTAAAAAGCGTAAAATAATTTAAATTCTATTACAATACTAACCTAAGAGGAAGAGGTGGACATTAATAATTAATTCACAATGAAAAATTAAGTTCTTTTACAATATTAACCTAAGAGTGCAGAGGTGGACATAAATAATAATTTTAAATTCAAAATCAAGCATGGGGTGGTTGTATATCATTTACATTTATTGAAGAACCGCATAACTACTGATAAAATCACCCCATGCTTTATTTTGAATTGACATTAATTATTTATGTCCGCCTTTATACTCGTTAAGTTAATATTGTAAAAGAACTTAATTTTTTATTGTGAATTAAAATTAATTATTAATGTCCATCTCTTTACGCTTAGGTTAGTATTGTAAAAGAATTTAAATTAGTTTACACTTTTTAATGCTTCTTACGTATAAAGCATATCTGTTTTTAGTTTTTTAAACTATAATTTTATTTATAATTAAATGGTGATTGTAAAGTTAAATAACATTGAATTTTTTAAATGATGACTAATCGAAAACGGGAAGAGCTGCATTTCGTCTCATGTACTTTCGTTTTTACGAATATTCCATGATGTGTGTTAATTACTCTATTTTTAATTAATTAATTTGTAGACTGCCGAAATTACCAAAATTAAAATGTCTCTGGAATCAATAGATAATAAAGAAAGTCTTATTCATTCTGAGACTAAATATGTTAAGTACGATACAGAAAGTGGAAGTGATGTTATTGTAGACCAGGAAAAATTGATTAAAGGTTATGAATTTTGTGAAGTCATCATACCTTTTGCAGGTAATTACTTAATAAATATTTTTTGATTTTCACCTAACTAAAGGTTTTTAAAATTCATTTTGAAAATGGAACGTTAAGAATAGTGGATATTAAATATTTTAAGTTCCTTATTTATCATTGCAGAATTGAATTCCTGAATTTTTCATTATTATACGCCTTTGATCAGTGGAAATATTTTTATACGTTGGGAAATGTTTTTTTGTCAGCATGATAAAATTTTAAATTCTGCAATATGGTAATTTATATTTTAATTTAAGTAGTTATTAAATAAATAGTTTAATAAAGTTTCTGCTGAATGTTAATAAAAAACGAAAACAAAACTAATAAGTAAAAAAAACAAATTTTTTACTAATAATTTTATCCTATTTGGTTAATTTTATTTATTTGTATGTAAATTTCACTTCCTGTAAAATCTTTTTACGATTTTAAAAATAAAATCGGAACTATATGGGAGATGAAGCGAGTTACGTAAAAAATTAAGGTAAAAAAAGGTATGAAATATAAAAAATTCGATAAAGTGGTTGGAAATTACATGCAGATTTCTCTGTACTGTTACTACTGCAGTCGGAAAAAAAGAAAAAAAAAAATGTATATAAAAAGGGAAATAAAGAAGATTTACTTTGCAGAAAAATTGATCGTCTTGTTTGAATTATAATTGTGATTGTATATTTTTAATATCTGTGTTGAAATAAAATCTTCTTAATTACAAAAATTAAAAAAACAAAGCACAAGTGGCTATGAACCAAATGCCGGTTTTAACAATTGATTTACTTAAGGGGTTATACTACCTTGACGCCCTGAAAAATTAACCTTTTTTTGGGAATTTTTTTCCCGAAAACGACTCAATTGATTTAAATAACATTTTCAGAATTTATTTTACATGTTTTAAGGCATACACAAATATTTTTTATATGGCTTTAAGATATAAAAAGGCCTCGTAGCACTAGGTAACTGAAACACATATTTTTTCTGAGAAAAAAATCGGTGTACACTGTAGCAAATTCTGTATATTACTCAGAACAAAAAAAAAAAAAATTTCATTAATTTAAATTAATTTTTCTTTGGAAGTACATAGGGTCTTTAATTTTTTTCAAAAATTCGCAAACTGACAGCAGTTTGAATTATTTTTTTTATTTTTGAGAAAAAATCGGCCTTAAATGTTTATTGCAAACGTAATTATTTATTAATCTTAAAAACTCTTGGTACTTCCATAGATAACCTACCTGAGAAGCTACAGTTAAAATTTGAAGTCAATCCGACGAAAATTGAACGAGCTATGATGTACACCAATTTAAAAAACCTAGTTTTCAGAAAAAAACACATTTAAAGTTTCAAAAGGCGTTTACTATATAACAAAGACGTCTTGGAAAATATGCTGAAAATATTGTTTATCGAATTCTTTTCCATAAAATAACTTTTGAACATCATTCTTAAATAGTTAATGCATCATTTAGGCTAATAAAAAAAAAAAAAAAATGAAAAAAAAATTGCAATTTCAAATCATTTGATGGCTAATAAAGAGCGGCACGGTGGTTATTACTAAAGGTTTCTTTTATTAAGAACAGTTTTGTATGAAGCATTTTGAGGCGGTAGTTTTTCCGTACAACGAGTATTGGCATTTAACAAATTAACGATTTAATAGATTTTAGAGGTTCAACAACATCGACAGCTTTAGTTTAAAATAATAAGCCTGGTTGGTTTAATTTTGGTTCCAATTTTTGAATAACAGTAGAAAATACAATTTGTTCCAATAGTTAAACTAAGCTTTTCATTTATTTATTTATTTATTTTTTTTTTGAAATTTATGGAAAATAATTATAAGTATATTAATGACAGATTGATCCGTTCAGAATAGAAATTAGTCGAGCAATTAACAGATAAACTAGGGCATAGTGCTTGACATTAAAATTATAGTTGTTTTCTATTCACTTGTTTATTATAATTTCAGAAACTGTTTGTGACATTTTGGGCACTTGCCACATAAATTTATGCAAACATAAAAGCATCCGCACGTGAGTGCAACGGTAAATGAATACGAATTTATTTGTTAAATGAAGGTTAGTTTTTTTAAAAAAAAAAAACCTGTCGCGTAATGTTACAGATAAAGTTATCGAACTTCTATATTTAAAAAACGTAGTTGACAAATATCTGCTGACATGCTGACATGAATGTAACGGAGTTGCGTAGTTATTACAAAATATAATTTGTTTTCCTTTAGTGCATACTGTATACGCTGGCAAATTTTAGTGTATTGCACAATAGCAATAGTTATTAGAGATACTTGCTATTGTTAATCGGCTGGATTTGTTAATAATAGGGAACGCAAATTTCTGGAAGATAATTTTCGGCGCGAACGTAATTAAAGCGATTGAATAATGTATTTCCGATATATTGGAAAAAAGGATACTAAAAGTGATCGAGATAGGGAAGGCGATAAAAGTAGCGTGGAGCAAAAGGAGCAGTAGTAAAAAATGGGGAAATTAAAAAAAGGTTTAAATGAGAGTAATCCCCTTAAAATAGAAAATAATGGCAAGAAAAACGAATCTTAGAGATCAAATGATTGGTGATTATTACATTATATTAAAACGTGAAAACAGTTTAAAGAAAGAGAAAGGAATACACTAAGGAAAGAGCTTTAGTGGTAGTAGTGCTAAGGTATGATCATAGCCTATTTCAGTTATAAACATGGCGGGCAGTAATTTTATGGACAAACTAAAAGCACTGTTTATTTCATTTTTTTTTACACGAATTATTTCTATATACTTTATCTAACGCGAAAAAAAAAGAGCGGTCAAAAATATTTAATAAAAATTGATAATTAAAATTTATTTTGCTATCGGCCAGAATTTGTACACGACGTTCTTTGTAAGAAGATATGAGTTTATTATTTTTTATTTTCACTCGTTTATTCACATATTTTCACATTATTTCAGAAGTTTTCTCTCTCTCTCTCCCTCTCTCTCTCTATATATATATTTTGTTTTTTTGTCTCTTTTTTACTGATATATAAAACAAAATTATTAGTTTTCCATTTTCTCGCTGATTTATAAAAACATTTAAATCGTCTAAAAATTATATAAAAAGTGTTAGTACATAAATATTGTTCTCTTCAAACTATAATTGTAGTTATTTACTTAATCCAATTTATAGCGTAATAGATAAATGTGCACAACTATTATATTTAACATATTTTACTACAATTTTTTTTTGAAAATAGGTAAAAATGTTTATTTATTCGACATCAGCTATGTTTATGAAATTCATTTAATGTATTTCGAAATTTGTATAACCGAAGAAGAAAAAAGAAGCATTTAAAATTATCGTTAGAACATTATAATATTTTAATGGAATATACAGTTTTCTGGTTTGTTGTTAATAAATTTACGCATGGTAACAAGATGATTTGATAGTAATTACTTGGAACAAAAAATCTAAGATTTTCAAGTATTGAGAGTGTAGTTTAAGTTTCTTTTCGGGATAATATAATTTCATTTACTGTACTTACTTTACCGTAATTTTAAAAATATCGTTTAAACATTACCATTCTCGTAGTTAGTTATAATGAGTTACTGTTTGAAAGTATTGAGTCATCATGCACATCTTGTGATTATAAAAATAAACTAACAAAAGTCCATTTAGTTTGTGTGAAATTTTCAATAACTAATTTTAATTAATATATTTGTTTCAGTGGTAGAAAAACAAACTATGACTTACAATAGTGGACCTAAAGGTTTATATTTATTAACTTGCACGCCGAAAACGAATGTACCCTATTATATGCTGTTGGGCGACGGAAGCTATTTAATAACGTGTAGAAAAGACGATGAGGTTCGTGTTAATTAATCTAAATATTAAAAATGTAATTATATGAACCTTTTAACGGGATAATGTAGAGTAATAATTTTTGAAGATTTATTACGAATAATATTGACATTATTGAATGGAAAGTTAATAATCACCGTTGTTGACGTTAAGTTCATAAGAAAAAGTAATGTGTAATTATGTGTTTTAAAAAACTACCCACCGAAGGAAATAAGATACGCATAAATTTTTACAATTTACATTTACAAATAATCAAGACCTTAAATACAACAGATGTGTAATTTATAATTTTTCGATATTTATTAATGTAACATTATACAGTTTGTTTTTTGTAGTGCTTTAAGATTATAGCAAATAAATTACCTTTATTTTGACTGGTTATTACTTTGTGCCGGTTTTCCATAAAAATAGACTTCTGAACCTTCAAGTAACTTATTTGGAATGGTGTGTAGGGTTTTCATTTATAGTTTTTATAGTAACTTACGGCGTAGCCCAAACACATATTTATTTCAATATTAATTATTCAGATATAATTACTAAAAGAAATAAGGTAGTAGATAAACCGTTCGAAAATATGTAGAACAAAGGCAGAACAGAATAGCATTATAAACCATTCGTCTATAACCACGAAAGTTTTTAAAGTATTTTTTTACAGCATTACATTAAGAGGAATGTATGCTTTAAATGAGACGAATAAGAAAGAGTAATCCAAGCTTATATCATCTAATAAGGGAAGGTTGGTCAGAAAAAAAACTCCGAAAAATAGAAAAAAAACTCCGAAAAATAGAAAAAAAACTCCGAAAAATAGAAAAAAAAAGTTGTTTATGGAAACAATAAAAAATTATAAATTACATAATCAAAATATAATATTATAATACGGATAGTTTCCTAAATTTAACAGTTTCTGCGAATGCGAAGACAATAGAATAAAAAAAAATATATTCGCAAAAATGAAATTAAAACATATTGGAAGTAAAATTGTTTTCGATAAACGGCATTTTAATCAAATTACTCGATTGATTTTGGAAAGCTTACGCCAACTGTCATCAGAATTAGCTCCGATGATGGTTAATGTAAACTATCCGAAACGTCAATTAGGTTATTTTATTAAAATTATGTTCACCGGAAAACAATTTTGTTTCTAATAATACTCATCATGGAAGTTTTAAATTTCCAATTGGAACCTATTTTTGATCTATTAAACCTTCCAGGACTTTAAAATGTTTTTTTTTCTCCATTTTTTTTTAATTTTTAAAGATCTTAGCTCTTGATAGAGAAATTTGAGGAATACTTTTATCTTTTATTATTTATTTATTTTTTTAGACGCTTCAATCAAATTTGTTCATGCCGCCAATGAATTTGTTACATTATTTCTTTTTTATTGTTTTTTTCTTTTCCTTTCCCGCTTTAAACGATATTTTTGTTTTCTCTAATGGAATCATTCTATAATTATCTAATTCACTTTTGTGCAACCATTATCATGTTGATATTTATTTTATTCTTACAGTAGAAGTTGTTCAAAACAAAACGCTTTAAAAGCAAAGAAAGCACAATCATGAGTGAATTATACTGTAAAGATCCGCGTTAATATAAAGCTGTTATGAACAATTATCGTTGGCAAAATCTGAAAATATTTTTAGTTAAACTTCTAGAGTATTGAACGCGATAAAACATTTATGCCTGAAGTTATCCTGAGGCTAGAATAAACTTGGTGTTAACCTCCCCGTAATTTTTTGCTGGTTAAGAATGATATATAGGATGTTATCGATATTTTTTGCAGTATCAAAGGTGTTCGTTTCAGAAATAATCCCAAAAATGTGGATTACCATAAATAAAAATTTAGAAAACTATATATTTAACTACATGGATTTTAATTCATTACTGAAAATACTATTAAAGCAAAATTGGCTATGTAGAATGAATACGGAGCAAAACGAGCAGAGTGGTATACATAAAATGTACCCAAAAATCAACATACTTTTGTCTTTTAATTTTTATTTTTTAAATTTTTTAATTTTTACAACTGTAATTTCCAATCATTTCATTTTGCGACAAAGATGCTTTTCCGGTACCTCTACTTTTATACTTCGCATCAGAAATGTTCCGTAAATTTTCGCGAAATCTGTAGAAATTGTTAAATTTTACATTCCTATTCCTCTTCCATTACGATATATTAAATATTAACTATTAATATTTTTTAAAATATGAATTAATAATACAATCTTAACTGCTGATTAAATAAGTATTACTTTTAACAAAATAAAATATCCTGTGAGGGATCATTTGATTCAATAATCAAAACTCCAAAATACTATTTACGATATTTACATTAATTACAAGACCAGATCTTGTGGCTTTGCGCGTTTAAGCAGACTAAGACCAGATTTCGTGTTGAGCAGCTGCCTCGCCTCCACCTTGACGTGATGGTGAAGTCGTTCTTCATGCAAAATCGCAAACTCCCTAACAACATCCTTGACGAATTTTATCTGGAGATCTTTGTGAGTATCACCATATATAAATTAATAGATTTTATATTCTCATCACTATTCTATTACGCCATTTGGATTATCTAATATTAATATAGAAATAACTGGACTAGCGTAGTACTAAATATTATGTAAACAACAGACAATAAGTCAGTGGACGATAAAAACGAAATATTTCGAAGTAGTTAACTTTTTCGCAATGCTTCGACATTAACACCAGTTTAATTTCCATGAGACAGGCACTGGTCTTCTTAACTGATCTTTCTCAGCTGCGAATAAGATTTTGCATCTGTCGTAAGTCGTGAACACATCGTTATAAGTAAAGATGATACGTCTCCTGTTAACGAAAGAAAAACCAGAAATTTTTTCGTAACCGTAACAAAAAGTTATTATTGTTTTTTAACAGAATAAATTTTGTAACGCTCCAAAAATAACTGAATACAATATTTCTTCCAAAAACGATGTCGAAACATTACGTTAAACGTTTATATTTTCGATAAACATAAACAAAAGAAAGTATTTTTTTGTGCACACCTTGAGTTCTTGAAATTTATTGCTGATTTACAGTTATAAAGATATGAAAGAAGTTCATGCCCTACAATTAAATATCGTCATTGCCAGATTCGCAGTTATACCGTGTGTTAATTTATGTGTATTCAACAAATTATGATTTAAGCCTTATTGTTTTTCATTATTATAGAAAACTTTTTACCTAAAAAGAAATTGATACTGTATCTGATATTTTACATTAAGTTTCTTAGGATATTAATTTATTAGATTTGTAATGAACACTGCTTTACTCCCTAATTTCATTGTTGCGACGTCCTAAGTTGAGTTGGATCATTTTCTCGAATAAAATTCCCAAAAGATGGTTTTAAAATTCTTTGTACTTTTTTTTTTTAAATGTTGTTGTTTTTGATCAATATGATTAAGTTTTAGACAGTTGTGTTAGAAAAATAAATAATTGAATATAATCGCTAATGAGCGATATCTGCGTTTCTCGTTTCACAATAATTATTTAAAGTACTTATGCAGGTGTACTTTAAATGTGAAAGTTTATCTAGAGAGAATGGTTTATCGGGTTTTCAGTATAACTATAAGTCGTAAATGATGAGAAATTTTATTAGTATGATATGATCATAATATGATTTATTAATAATTTAAATCGTAAAATCCTACTCAGTATGTAAAATTTATTGCTAAAACTTTTTGCGTGATAAATGAACCCAACTGTTGTTTAAAGAATGATGTTAATTACATAGATTGAGTTATTTTAAAATTTAAAAAATAAAAGAAAACCCAGCGGGGAAATGATGGATTTGTATGTTAAATGATGTTAATTTTAATGATCTGACGCACATAATTTAAATTTCCCACCTTGCTGATATTATTAGAACGATTGTATTTACTAAATCAGCAATTGGATAAATATGGTACATGTAAAAATAAGACGCAAAAATTTGAGAGACCAATAAACGGGGGAGGGGGAGAAAAAAAGGGTTTGTAATATAAGGAATATGGTATGTGTTTTTTTATATGTAAATTTTTTTTCCTTGCTTTAGGATGCACAAAAAGCATTAGAAGCGTTTGTTTTGGCATTGTACACAGCGAATAAGGTTGCTATTGTTCGGAAAATATATTCGGATAATAATGCTCCAGTGATTGGCGCTCTGTTTCCAATTGTGGACGAAAAACATAGAGTACGTTTTATGATTAGGAAATAAAAATTATTTATAAATTTATGAAAAGAAATAACTTCTTTTTGTTTATAAATTGCTTTTTTTTTCTTGTAATCAAATGTTGGCTGTTTAATTCTGTTTTTCTAAAATTTTACAATTTCTTCTGAAAGAAACGCTTATATTCTTATCGGTTTTTTCTTCTTTTTTATTATTGTTTATTTAGAATAAAAAAAAAACGATGTATTTGCAGAGCTGAGTATTGTAGAGTTAGAAAAATCCGAATTAATCGGAAAACTTTAAACTTAATGTAGTATTGTACGTTTTATAGACTTTTCAAATATATTTATTAACATAAACTGTATGTTTAGTTAATCAAAACATCTATTTTAAATTTTTCTTGCAGTACTTTATATTTGCCGAATTGCCATATAAAAATGACGTAAATGTCTATAAATTTCCGTCTTTATCGAAGGTACCACCACGAACAAAAGAACAATCAGAGGCCGTCGGAAATCTAATAGATAGTATGGACTTGGACGAAACTGACGAGTAAGTAACCTTTTAGATTATAATCGGTTTTTTGAGGGTTTATAATATCTTAGATTTCTCTATTTTAAGTTATACACCTGTGTTAATTTTTATACTCTTAATTTTGTAAGGTATATTTCTGTAGTATAAATCAATAAATTCAATAGGTATTTATATGTAAACGCTAATGAACACCTTTAGACCTCCAAATGATTGTCTTCTATAAATCTCAAGGAGAGTTCGTTTTAATTGACAATGCCATTTTTAAATTTGCGGTTTGCATAGAAATTTGTATTACAATTTCCCGTCGCAAAAAAGTTTCTTGATTTCTAAATAACACCAAAATTTTACAGTATTTTCGTTTACTCCTGGCGTAAAAATTGCAGTTTCATTAAATGACAATGTGTTTCTTACGATGGGGGTAATATGAAATTCTCCGATCGAAATTATCACCATAGGAACGCAGCTTTATTATATCAACTTAATACGTCTTTTTTTTCGAGCTGCCGACAGAAAAACAAAAACGATAGCGCCGCGGTTGTAACAGGTAGCCTCTAATCGATAGCGACCATAATCGGACAGCCAGAACAACAAGTATATATATTTCTATTTACACACATACATATAAATTACCTCGGTGACGAACATCTTATCATTGATCGACGCGATTCCCCGAGTAATTGCTCTCTCAGCTATTAGAATCATTACAATATATATATATATATATATATATATGTATGTATGTATGTATATATACAAGGGGTCTTCTTATTTTCAACCTTCTACGAGCATGAAATAAGACGAGGGTAAAGAACAAAATTAATTTATTACCAAAAGTTACATACAAATTATTTTTTCACATGATCACCGTGAAGATTCAGGCGTTCGTCATATCGTTAGATAAGCTTTCCAATCCTCTTTTTGAAAAACGTTGTCGCAATGATGTGAGATGGACCTGGACATTGTTTTAAAGCTCCTCATCGGTCTGGAAGCTTTGGTCTCCTAGTCGGTTCCTCAGTTCAAGGAAGAGATGAAAATTGCTATGAAGAGCCAGTTAAAACAAAAGGAGAGAAATGCGGACTAAGTTGCCCTTATTCAGAAGAATGCTCGCCCTCGCAATGCTGTTCTAATCCACCAGCTTTTGGAGCAGTTTTAATCGAATGCGTTTGACCATCCGGCGTACATCAAGGGCATTGAAAGTTTTTCGTTTCCCACATGCTGGCTGTGATTTCGATTAATTTACTTACACTTTTATCATTTGCATATTTCTAAAGTTCAGCGACTATTAAGTGCGCTCCTGGTGGTGCTTTATTATTTTTTAGTGATCGGATAATTTGTATGATCATTTGTTCTGTAGGAGGCGAAGAGTCTGGATTAGTTTATTTTCCTCGAATTTAAAGCTTTGTTTAGGAGTCTGTGGTTTAGAAAAGAATCAAGATAATTTCTAAGAAACTTACAGTTATCTTTATCGTTGTATACGGCTGTATTCTGAAATGTAGGCTAGGTGGTATACACCTTCGTGATATCGTTTTAAATGTTTTATTTTATTGTTTATTAAATAATTAGCTATTACTCATGGCTTCACTTGCGCATTTAACATCTTTTTAGATACATTCTCTTTGATCACTGCTATCATCTTTTACTTTGCCATTTATTTATTCAATAAACTCTACTTATTTACCCATTCGCTGCTTGGGATTGAAAAGTAAATAATTTTTATTATTTTTCTGTTTTTTATTAAAATTTTGTATGCCAACAAAACTGTATTGTTTTTTTTTTTTTTTTGAATTTTTATTTGTATTCGTAAGTTTTCTGTTTTATTATTTGTTTTTTCATTGTTACATTAATATTTAAACTAAATACATTTCGAAATTAATTTAAATATATAGTATGCCAAAAGTTTCAGTATTTGACATACCTCTTAAATACTCCATTTTATTTTTATACGATTTATGATTAGGTCCAATCGTATTTGGCTTAAAGCTTTTCCAATTTCTACAAACTTATTGTGCAATACTTTTTCACATTTCTGGTCCCAATAATTCGTCATTATAAAGTAAATAAGGTAGTGACGAAAACCATGTACCATATTTATCTATATATTTTACATAGCATTAATATGTATTGCTTTTTAATTCATAATTAAAGTAAAAATTATTATGTAAATATATTTCCGACAAAAAAAAAAAAATAGACAAAACTGCAAATTAAAATAAACAAAAATTATTAAATAAACAGTCATCTAATATATTATTCTTATTATCGCGTGCCTGGTCGACTATATACGACAGCTTGTCCAATATTTTATAAATTTTATTAAGTCATTATCAACGTCACCATACAAGCTTTGAAAGCATTTGCCGCTAAGGAAACATGTAAATAGAATATATAAGAGAGAATGTTTGTCTGTTCGTTTGTATGTTTTTTATAATGAAAATATTTAAAATAAAATGATTACCGTGTTTAATAAAAATTAAATGTAAAAATTGAAATAGAATGATGATCATTATTTTGGTCATATAATAAGAGCAAATGGATTTGAGACGAGAATTCTTAAAGGAAAAGTAGAAGGAAAAAGAAGACGTGATTACGTTCCAACCAGATGGTCAGGCATGATCCAGACAGCTTAGGAAAAAGTTTCGTAGAATGTATTCGACTGCCCCACAACAGAGATTAGTGGCGACATTTTATACATCAGGTGGACAGATCATAATTGCGATATCTCCACGAGGGATTCACGACCGCATGATGATGATTATAAATATAAATACGAGCTCTAGATAATGCTTTATTAATTTCTGCCTCAAGAAAGAACATTTTTTTATTTATTTAAATTGTTTTTCTAAAAATTAGCTGTCTCCCAAACGTGCTAATATTGGCAGATCTTCCAATGAAACGCGCAGAACGAGAACGTTACGAGCTTCACAAACTAGTGAGGAAAGATAGGCAAGTATTGAAGCAGTTTGTATGCAAATTCTGAGTCGCGTTCGGCTGAGTCTGAGGAGCAACTAGAAGAAAGACGTGAAGCAGATGGAACACGGAGAGCACGACCCGGTGCATCTCTATCAGATGAACAACGTTTAAGAAGAAATAATTCGAATCGCATGTAAATAGCTTAGTCCTGTGCGGTTGAGTCTGAAGAGCAACGTGAAGGGAGGCGCGAAACAGATTGAGTGCAAAGAACGCAATCCCGCACAACTCTGTCTGATGAACAACAATCTCAAAGAAACGAAACACAACAAATGCGACAAGAAATTAATGCCAAATATAACTGAAGCGACAATACTCAATGGCAAATTAAACGGAGGAGAAGATTTGCTTATTCCGCGCATTCCTATAATTCCCAACAATTTGGCATTTGATTTTAAACGGTTGCAGTTTCCCGTTCGTCTCGCTTTTTCAATGACAATTAATAAGGAACAAGGTCAATCTCTCAAAGTGTCTGGATTAAATCTTGACAACCCATGTTTTTCACGTGGGCAATTATATGTTGCATGTTCTCGAGTGGGTCAATCCAAAAATTTATTTATTTGTACATAGGGTGGGGCAAAACCAAAAATGTAGTTTATCAGAAAGCGCTCGAATAAAAGAATGTTTATTTAAAAAAATGTATCTATGTTTAGTATGCATTGATATTCATTTTAAAGTTCTTGTGGCATTGCAACGCATGCCATCCATGTTGGCTAACATAACTTAATAAACGAATATAATATATATTGCTATTTTATTTCCTTTGTTTTCCCCCAGATTATGCCACAGCAAGACGTGGCTGGTCCGGCTAGTAACGTATAAAAATTTAGTAAATTTTATGTTTAAATTAAGCATCCTAAACTATTGAAAACAAAATACGTCGAATAATTCAAAAACAGAAATAATATAAAGAGAAACTATTGCCTTTGGCAGTACTCTTACGCGGACAGTAGTGGCCAAAATAAATAAATAGAAGTTAAAAGGTTAATAAAAAAAAATTCAATAAACGTAGAAATTAAAGTAAAACAGTTTTACTGGCCAGGTAATTTACAACCACTATAAAAAGAGTATGGGTTTGAACAATTACAAAAATTGAATATAGCAAACAAAACTGACTGAAAACCGAATAATTTCTATCTAAACAATGTAAAACGAATATGCGGATCTAAACAACTTTGAACATGAACCTGAAAAATGGAGAAAAGGAATGAAAATAGATTTTTTAAAAATTATCAAATAATGAAAATAAAAATGACATTATAAATGTGTATTTCAGTTTAATGAGAAATACTGACTGATGTTACATATTTCTTTTTCGATTCCGTTTATGTTTTGCGAAAAAGTCGCTTGCATCACTGTATCACGTTACCAGTCACCAGAGGTAACCAGTTCTGTGATAAAATATATATTTCTTTTAAATGAAGTTAATTTATACTTTTTACTACTTTTATCTCTGTCTTTAATATTTTTTTTTTTTTACTCGGTCTGCCGGAAATTACTTTGCACACTCACACAAGCAATAATCCAACACTTCGTACACAAAATTTTTCTATATTTTACAACACCGAGACACTAAACGATTGGGAGATGCAGCTGCATATATAAAAAAAAAAACACAAATCAATCCAACTCATTAAAATACATATACCATACACATATACTTAATCAATCGCAGAACTCACAAAATTTTAAACAACAACAATAAAATAATATAAAATATGAATATATAAATCTGGCCTGTATTTTCCTTGACCGATCTATCCGTCTGGTTGACTAGTGACTGCGAAGGCTGGGCTTCTTAGCTCCTCCAGTAGCTACCGTATAGGCACTGGTGACTTTCGAGCGCTTTCGTCCACCCTCGGTCTTCGAAGTTTTTGATCTCCGGCTACACAATTTCGAAGCTGTTCCTTATTCTTTTTTTTTTTTCTTTTATTTTCTTCGATTATTGCGCCTCTTTCTTAAAGCAATATGCTTTTGTAGTGACTAGGATGATGTCTTTCGATATAACGCGATTATAACTATATAAAAATAACTAAAACAACTGACCAGAAAATGCAGGTACGTACGAGGACACGTTTGCGCGTAAAGCGGATTCACACGGCCGCTAGCATAATTAAAGTAATTTCCGTGCGCCGAGATCGAACAGATTCCGCTCTATTCATCCGTCTCTTATCATCTTACACAGTCATTTTTGCGAAATTTCCTTTTCATTTTAGATACGCCGTCAGATGATCAGCTGTATGCTTATGAATAACCTATATTGATGGAATTTCTATTTTATATATATATATTTCAGAAATATTCTCTCTTGCGTATTTTAAATTATTCCATCATATTTGTATTTAAATAATTCCAATTTTATCGCCTACCCCATCTATATCGTATCACGATAACTGATTAATTTTAGCTCAAAAACTGTTCAAGCATATATAACCTTTCTACTGCTTCATAACAGGCAGACGAAAATTATTAACTTTTTAGTTCAACGAAAACAGTTTAATTTTTCAGTTCACATCTTCGGTGTATGGGTAATGTTTATATGAAGTTTCAGTTTTCTGATGTAAATGGTTTCAGCTGTAGCGTGATTATTAATTTTTTAAAAAACGATTTTCTGTCTTTTACCTTTTTTTTCACCTCCTAGTAAATTTGAAATTTTTAAGGTATTTTTTCATGGCTATAAGTATATTGTGGTCTTATGCTGCATGCGGATTTTAAGCTTCATAGACCTAGTCATTTCAACGGTATGCTAATAATTGTTAGATTACTCGAATATTTCCGAACTTTCTCTTCTATATACGCGGATAATAATTTAAATTTCTTAGTTAAAGCAACTAATTATATTCAAAAAACTAATTCCCATTTTAATAGTTTTCCGAACAGATAAGATAGTTCGTATCTTAAGCCACGTTTGTTTTTTGTAAATATTCTATGTTTGAAAACAACGCGATATCATTTTCGGTCTTCTTGGCTTATAGATTGTAATCTATTAATTCAATATACTATCTGTGAAGTAGAGTTCCGTATTTCTTTGCGATATGTCTTTTAAACGAGGTCTTATGATCTGTTAAAACTTCCAGTTGCTTACTGAATTGTGATATATGTCTAATTTCATCCCGAAAATAACATAAGAAATAGTAAGAAAAAAAGAATAATTAACATTAAACGCTATCTCGTTAGTTAATGATAGGTAAATTAACGTTGCTCATATATATGTTAATGCTGTTTTAATGATTTTATTTATTAATGTTTTACGTAGTGCACCTGAAAAGTATGAACTTTCAAGTACATATGATCCAACTGAACAATACATCTGTAACTGTATCGCTTATAAGGCTTTGCATCCGGAGGAACCGTTACCTGATAGTTTAGTCGATAGTGTAAAACATATGTTGGAACCACTGCCAGAAATAGTAAATAAAAGCGAAGAAGCTGTGAAAATGATAAAAGAACTCTTTCCGTTAACTGTGATTGAAAAAAAAAGAAAGCGCGATGATTCGTAAGTAGTTTGAAAATACTTGAATTATTTGTAAACCGAGTCAATAGTTTATATTATAAAGTGTGATAAATGTAACATTTTAAAAACATCTGTTAGTTGCGAATTTGTTATTTAGGATAAACGGTTATTTTGCACCAGACGTATAACATGCTAAGTCGTGATAAAATGTTCGAAAATAGATTTCACACTAATGTCAGAAACTCAATAAATTCTACTAATTTTATTTATCAGCTTAAATTAATATAACTTCTGGAAATTTCTGCGTTTAAATTTGACTCCCCCCTATTTTATTTTGTATATAGTAAAACCTCGATTATCCGAGTTAATTGGGGCGAACGAAGATCGGATGTCGTGAACAATCGGATAATGGATTTTCGTTTTTTTTTTTGTTTTTTTTTTTTTTTTTTTGAAAAAACGCAATAAATAAACTTTGTATTGCAAAAATTTTATAGAAATGACTGAACAAACAGAAAACAATGAAAAAAGTACGCAGAAAAGGTGCAAATCAAAATAAAAAAATTGAATCACTTCGAATTAAAAATGAAAAAATATGTATTGCATAATAATTCTTCTTCAAAACAAAACTAACAGTGTAAATACATTACATGTACCTACCATCCTGTAATAACTAAGATTTAAAAATTATAAAAAAAAAGTCTTCTTCAAAACAAAATAAAAAATCACTTCAACATGTGTAAAAATTTGAAAACAAATAAATAAAAAAACGGTAAAACTTAAAACTAAAAAAAAAGACACCTTCGAAAAAGAAAGATCACTTCTTCGGTACATACTTATTATCGTTAAATCATTTCTTTGAAAAAAAAATCTGTAATAGATTTTTGCTGAGGCATGTTGACTCTTTTTCTAGCGGCCAAGTCTTGCCACTTGCGGAATACCATTAGTTCTCGAGAGGTAACGTCGTCTTGTTTTTCTAAAAAATTTAGACTCATTTGTAAAGCGAAATAAGAGGCATTATACGAAATTTTCTCTTCCGGTTCCTTTTCAATTTCCTCTGAAGATGGTTTATTGAAATCACGTAGCACAGATTCGACAATTTCTTCGCCATTCATATTGAATTCGAAGTCGTCTGTGACTATCCACTCTTCAACATCATTCGCATCTACGTCACCACATCCGGGTATTTTTTTCAAAATTTTTTCCAACGTTGGAGCACAGTCATCGTTCTTTGGATCACTTTTTTCAGTAGGATCATCATCATAGGTTATATCTAAGAGTGGACACCATGCTTTTCTAAGACATGATATTTTTATAGAACTCCAAGCATCCACAGCTCAAAATATAATATCTTTCATTGTAATGTTCTTCAAACAATTCGTTAAATCGACGTCATATTCGTCACAATTCAGCAAAATTTCTTGTAGAAGACACTTTCGACAATTTCTCTTGAATGAAACGATAACTGCGTGGTCCGTGGGTTGTACAATGCTGGTTGTGTTTGGTGGCAAAAACTTTACGATTATGCATTTGCTTTTCAACGATTCAACTTCAGGATGTGACGGTGCGTTATCAATCAACAATAGAGCTTTCCGAAGAAGGTCACTTTCTTTTAAAAACTTTTCAACACGTGGTACAAATTCGTCGAAAAACCAATCCCGGAAAAGGTTAGCATCCATCCAAGTGTTTTTTTTTTTTGATTCTAGTACACAACTGGTAATATTTGAAAATCGTAATTTTTCAAGGCACGAAGTTTAGCTGATTTTTCAACAACTAATAAGGGTAATTTGAGAGTTTCCGAAGCATTTGCGCAAGTTAGAATTGTAACACGTTCCTTAGACTTTTTCGCTCCAGGTGCCTAACGATCAGCTTTTTCCGCCAAAGTTTTGGTTGGCAACATTTTAAAGTTTAAACCGGTCTCATCCGCATTGAAGATTTGGTCCATGCAATAACCCTTTTTGTAAATTAAGTCACGCAATTCTTCAGAGTATAACGTAGCTTCTACTTCGTCGGCCGACATTTTTTCACCATCTATGTTGATTTAGCGGATACCATAAAATACCTTCCATCTGTGCAGCCAACCTTCACTATCCTTGAAACTTTTACTCTCATCGGGAAATTTTTGAGCCAAAATTTCGGCTTTTTCTTTAATGTTCGAACCTGATACCGGTAGTCCTCGGCTTCTTACCGAATAGAACCAAACGTACGCAGCTTCATTAATTTTCGGCTTGTAAGTTAACTTCATAGATTTCCTATTGGCTGCATTTGATGCACTTTCGGTGTAAAATTTTTGAATTTTGTTTGTTTGCATTTTTTTTTTTTTCAATGGAAACTACGACTCATTTACGTTTGGGCTTATTAACACCTTTTCATTTTTTTTTTTTCGTAATTTCTAAAACTCTAGGTTTCATTTTACAAAAGACGTATACGCAAAAAAGTAATTTAACTATGCAAACCTGACACGCATATTGAAGTAAAACTTCAACACATTTATACTCGAGTTACAATAGCGAGAATATCGACAAAGCAACAACAAATTCTCATATCCCACACACTCCATTATTCGGGGTACCAAGGTCGTATGATACGCGTTATTTAGTTTTACTTAGTCATCATATGTCATACTGGTATACAAGATCTCAACGCTATGCGAACATTTATATTCTTTTGTTTATTTAGTGCAAAAATAAGGGAAAATCGGATAATAAAAAATTAACCGATTTTTGGACGTCGGGTAACCGACAGAAATCGGTTGCAATTTTTTGCTTGGATAATCGGAAGTCGAATAATCGAGGTTCTACTGTACATATATTGGGCGCTAACAAAAAAAAAAACAAAACAATTGCAATCTGCTCTTAAAATATACTGCATACCAGAAAAATCGCCAATCGCGACTGCGCGATGTAAATTCGAAGCTTTCATCGAGGAGAAGATATCGCTAAACGAACTCGATTTTTTACATACGTTCATTTTTTTTAAATTGTAGTTGTTCATTTTCCGTATTAATAAAAGTTATTGTAAACAAACTAAGAAACGGAAAATTTAATTATTCGCAAAATATTTATAAATATTTTGTGAATAATAAAATTTTCCGTTTCTTAGTTTGTTTACAATAATTTATGTATGTTTATTTAACAGAACACGGTAATTTACAGAATAATTGACGAATAAAATAAAAAATTTTCATAACGATCGCATATTACACAATAAAAATGGGAAAAATTGACTATGATACGACTACTTTTTAAACGATGGACATAGATTTTAGAAGTGACCAGAAATAACGTCGGGCCAACGAGTTTCATTGACAGTGTAATGACATATATATGAATATAGTTAACTGGCTGAATTCGCAAATTCGCAGCTCAGTGCTATTCGATGTAAGTAACAATGTCGCGGGCGCGTATCCGTTGTGGATATAAGCCAGTACTTAATTTGGTATAAAAGGTACAAAGAGATATCGATCCCCACCGGCACAAACAGTGCGGCCTCTACCCGGAGTCTGACCGATTATTCGATTAGACTACGAGAATTTTAGGTTTCAGTGGAATAAGTTTTCTTGGTTGCTTCGACCGACGGTAGCTAGAATAAATGACAATATCTGAGGAATTGAAATATCTTATAAAAATATAACGAAAATTAATTTTAAATTGAATATCAAATCCTTACTAACATAAAAAAAAACTGTCAATATTAAAATATTCTGCTAGATATTCAGATACTTAACCTTTAAACAAAAAAAAAAAGTTAACAAAACAAAATCAAAAAAAAGTTGGAACAATTAAGATAAAAACAAAAGTATGAATAAAATAGTTGTGTAATACAAATCGCAGTGGCGTAGCGTCAATGGAAGCGATGGAAGCGTCGCTTCCTCTAACAAATTAGTACGAAATTGTTTTTTAGTATTTACGAAAAGACTACGAGCCTCAGAAAGAAGTAACTTGTTGAATTTATGTGCCAAAATTTAAAATTACTAGAAAAAAGAGAAGCGCTAAATGAAAGAGCACCTACAGGAGCGAGTGACAGAAATCACCACACGCTTACTACGAGTATTCCACGTTATTCCTGCCTAGAGTTGTCTTTGAACGATCTGCTGCGCATTGATGATAGAAAAAGTTGCGCACGCATATTCAATTTGGAGCGTCAGGTTGTGTCGCTTCAAGATCACATCATTTTCGCGAATTTTTATCCGTGCGATTCCTGAGTAATGTGTATCGAGAGTGAAGAAAAAATGCGCGCGCAAGTTCAGACTGGAAGCGCCGAGTCAAATTGCTTTACGGTCACGTACACCGATCAACTGCGCGATTTTTATGCATGTCAGTGGTTGTGTTGTACGACCATAGATATTACGGAATTTGCAGTACATTTTCTTTAGATGTTTTTTACATGCTGTCGTTTACTAACAGCGGAACTGGAAACGATGATCGGTCGTGCTTTTCAGTCCGTATATCAATACAGTTAGAAGCTATACTAGCTTGTTTATCTCATTTCCGCAACTGCAATTGTACCAGTCTGTTAAAATGCAAACACTTTCGAAATTAAAAAATTGTTCTGTTGGGCTTACCTTTTATTTAAGTAAAAAAAAATATGTATTAATTGCAAATGACTTTGACTTAATTCAGTTGTTGGGGAAGACAGAAAGCTATCATGAAAAAGGATATTTTTAAAAATTATCGATGTTCGCAAACAAATATGTCTAATAATAGGTTTAATGATGTAATAAAATTAAAATTTTTAAATCTCTTAAATACAAACAATTTTTTAAATTTTCATTAAAATTTTCTAGAAGAAGACTTTTGTAAAACAGAATTACGGAAACTTTTTTGATCTTGCAAATTTGAAAAGTGTACTTTCAAGATTTTAACATATGTAAAGACACTGCGGTGCGTCTTATACTTGACCGCTTCAGATATAACGGATGTTTTTCCAGAAGTGTGTACAAGCTTTCTCATTTAATAACCACAATCCCAGCAACCACTTCGTTCGAAGCAACGCGTGTTTAATAAAAGCGGTTAAAAAACCGCTCGTGCGCGTCTGGCCTAACTGTTTAATTCGTCTACATTGAATAATCCACTTTTATCTGGGGAATAACGGGTAGCAAACAAATCAGGGATTCCGCCTGACCGAGCTGGGCAAATTGTATTCATATATATTCGGATATGAGTACAGTATTCGTATTTGATAGACACGAATACAATTACTGTATTAATTGTATTCGTGCAAACTTGTCAAAAAAAGGTAAGTTTCTTTGTTTTTGTTTATTTTACTAATTTTACCATTTTATTTGCACTTTATTTAATGTTTTTAATATTTTTTCTTTAAGAGTGTTCGAAACTGCCATGACCGATTCATTTTTGAATGATTAAGAAAAAATTTTTTTCATTTTTAGAAATTTATCAATAGCAAATCTTATAAGTTTTTTGTAAAATGGAGTAATTTTCTTTCTGCTATCAAAACTTTATTTTATTATGAACTTCTGATATATATGTATATATATATATATATGTATATAAAAGCCGATCGTTCAAACCTCGCCAAGTACCAAGTTCCCTGCACCGCTCGATTGTATCTTTTATAATTCTTATAGAAAAGTTAGTTTGCGTGAAATATATCACAATGGAAAATATACGTTTGCAACCAGTTTCAGTTTTAGCGGAAAATGAGAATCTGCATATTCGGTAGTTTCGAACTGCATCAATATACATAAAGGGTTTTATTATTAAGAAATCATATTTGTTATTTAATGGTTTCAGCGCGAAAGAAAATGGTTTGTTAAATGAGGCGGATAACAATGAAACAGAAATAATTGAAAAAGTTGGATTAACACATCCTGAAGAAGATTTTTCACTTATGTTAAAACAAGGAACGTACCATTTAGAAGGTGATAACTTTATTTTTATTCGATTTTATTAGTGAGATTATTGACCTGTGTAATAATAAGTGTATTCGGTTTTTATAATTTTTAGAAAGTGCAAGAGGCATGCTAGCCTATAACCTATTAATTTTAAGGCATTTGGTTACGAAACTGGTGATCACGGGTTTGAGACTTACCCCATTTTGGACTCTCTTGCTCTTAGATTTATCCAGTCTAAAATAATTGCGGGTACCAGAGAAATTTGGGAAAGTAAAGATGCCTGGGAGAAGGGGGTTAACTCTCTAGTTTTATTATCATTTGGATTTGTACATTGTTAACCTTAAATCACAGACCCCGATATTATCCTGTCCAGGGTATTGGACTCACTTTGTTTCATTATTATTGATCCAAATAAATCATATTTCAGGTTAAATTTACTAATATAATTGAAAAATGAAGATTAATTTAGTAAAAAAGTTAACATAGCGTACTGTACAATTGTGAATTACAAAAAGTATTATTTTTTTGTGTTATACATACCATGTTTTAGGACTAAGGAGCACTCGTGCGGATGTACAATATGGTCAGTACTGGATTGCAACTGACGAATATAAAGTGGTTCATTTACTTTTTAATAATATGTTCCCTGTTCTTGTATTAGTGAAATATAAAAGAGCTGTGTTTAGCAGACCTTTGTTATGCAAAAAATAAAAAAACTACAGAAATTGATTGCTCGCGTAAAGGCTGGTACTTGAAAGAGAAAGAATGAACCTAATTTCAAGTGATTTTAAGAAACATGAATTTTTTATAAATTTGTTTTTCTCAAATGTAATCTTTTTTTAATGTGCTGGGGAAGCCTGTTAATCAGTTCCAACATACACCGTTGTATCTCTGTAAATTTTTGGCGCATAACGAGGGAAGAGCTAATGAACCATTTTATTATTATACTCCTATTAAATCGAAAGTTTATATGATAAAAATAAAAAAAACTTACTTACATATACAAATGGTAATTACAAATAACACATCTAATAAAATGAATGAAAGAATTGGATAACGAATTTATAACTAATCGAATTTCGAAATAAAACAAAAACACGTCTGAAACCATAAAAACAATAATTAAATAAGTGAGGCCGTATTGATCTTTATTCACTCTTGTTTAAGGCATATCCGCACTTTGTAGATCATGTATTACTGCGGGTAATTCAAGTTACTCATTATGCTAATATTTAAATTGCTAATAATTTTTTTTTTTTAAAAAGGATCAAAACAGAACTTAATACGAATTTATATGATTCTAATATTGTTACATGTTTTAATGTACTGACATTTTTAATCATTTATTTTACTTTAAATCTGGTATCATAAGTATTTTCTTCGCTTTAATAAATAGACTTCAACATTTTTCTATTAAATGTTAAATAATGTTAATTGTTGTTAGTCTTATGGAACGTTTTTTTTTTTCGTTTTACACAACTTTCAAATCCAAATTACGTTGATCTTTTCTTTGAATGTTACATACTCGCATTATCTTCTTATCAATTTACTACATTTCCTTACATTGTTTTGTTAAATTATGAAATTTCTTTTCTCGATTTCTTTTCCATAAATTAGATTGCAGATTCGTTATCGTTGAACAGTGTTTTCTATTTTTTATTAATACAATTATTTTTTTTGTAAAAATATGGTGCGCAAGAATTCTAATTATCAGCAAAACTCAGACATTAATTCTATGATATAAAACCTTTTAAATTGTACTAGTGATTAATATATGAAAATTCTGAAAAATAAAATAATATGATTTATTAAAGAGGGTAAAACAAATATTTGCGTTAAACATCTATGAAAAGATACAAATTTAATTAAAGGTAGAAAATAACTGCAAATTTTTATGTTTTTTTGTTGTATTTTGTATACTAATATAAACTGATACTTATTGTGCTTTACTTATTGTATTTTAAAGTATTTAATTTTATGCGTTTATAAAAAAAAATCAAAGGAACTTCAAACAAATTTCTACTGAATTATATTTATTCGGAGAAATATTTCAGTAAAATTGTTTTTTTATAAAAATAATCGTTAACATGTTAATGAAAATTACCTAATACTTTATTTGCAAAATGTTTAATTTGATAATTTGTTTTATTTACTTTTTTTTAGCTTGTCAGAGTATGCAAGAAGCTATTATTCAATTGCTTACGTTATTTCCAGACGATATTGATAAACCGCTGAAAGCTTTAAAAACTTTGCGAAATAATTGCGTGTTGGAAAATCCAAAACCCTACAACAATTGGATGTTTGACTTCAAAACTTTTCTTATGAGCAGAAATATTGAAAAGTTCTGGGATTCAGTGATCGGCGGTACGTTGTGTAATTCACGTTAACTATTATAATCGATATTAAAAAGGAATTGATGAAATACGAATGATCAACGTTTAACAAACATATCACCTGTCGGATGTAAAAACTAATGAAATCGTTTTAGCAGTTTTTTCTAATATTTAGCTGAAAATCGAAACAAACTGAATGTTCATTTTTTATACGCTCGCATTTAATGTAGTTCTAGTTCTAGTTCATAAATATTTAGTTGATTGTATTAAAAATTTACATATCCAAAACTTAAATTTACCAAAATTAAAATTTGCACGTTCAAATCCTAATAATTTTTTTGTTTTTTGGAAATCATTAGTTCAAGTTTTTAATTAAAAGTATCGCAATTGTAATATAATACAATAATAATTTTGAATGCTTTCGGGCAAGCAAAAACATTAATATGCGTGTAAACGATTAGTGTACCGTAAAACTAAAAGAAAAACAAAAAAAACAGCATATTTATAAAGGGGATGTAAATATATATTAAACTGGTAAAAATTCTACTAATAATTAGTAATTCAAATGAATTCAATTCCATAAAATATCTGAAAATTGACATTTCATATTATTTTGTAATTTTTCAATATTTTACTTGTTTCTTTTGTTTAATTTGGTATAAAATTTTTTTTTTATATAATGTTTTATATTTACTAGCTGTTTTTCGCGAAAATTTGCGCTATTTTTAACAATGCTATTGGCAAATAGAACGTTTTGTTCTTTTTTTCTTCTTTTTATAAATTGGTCATTTACTTTTTTTTTTCTTTTCTTACACTATTCTATTATTCATTTACAATGTTATTCCTTTCTTTTCTCGGTCCATTATTTCCCTGTATTTAATTTTTGTTTTTTTTTTTGAAAATCTCAGTGTTTATTTTCTTTTTCCTTTAAAGCATAATTCTTCATTGCTTCATTACGTCGATTAGTTTTTTTACATACTTGTATATTTCAGTATTATTTCTTCTGAATTCGTCGTTCTTTTTCATTGGGCCTAAAATTTTTCTTAATATTTCTTTTCCCTAATTTGTAGTTTTTCCATTAAACTTTTTCTATTTATTACAAGGTAGTGTGCCGCATATAGCGGTTGAACAGCTTGTATTAAATAATATTGACTTCTTGTTGTATACATTCCTGGTGGGTTAGTTGGTTTATTTACCCTGGACGATGATAAAGTTGCTCTTTCCGAAGTATTTTGTTTAATCCATTTACCTAGGTATTTTAATTTATCTCCTCTTCTGTATTTATTGAGTTTTACTGTCAGTATATTACGTACTGTTTTTTGTATTAGTCATAAGTTTTATCAAGAGAGATTTGAAGACCTTCCCTGCGGCCCGTGTTGCAAGTAATCGTACTTGTTTTTCGGTATCAGCTACTGTGTTCGAAAATAACACTACGCGATTGTGGCAACAGAATATCATCTTGTCTGACTCTTGCTTGGGTCTCAAATAATTCGACCTCTTTTAATATCAGTAATAAAGCTGTTCGATCAATTGAATTGTTAGCTTTTTTTTAAATCAATGAAAGTTTGCTACAAATTTTATTTGTCTTAGCTTTACGTATGATAGTCATGATTTGTTCAATACAGTTATGTCCTTTTCTGAATTGACATCTTTCTAATTGTGGGTTAAGCTGTTTTTCTTCTACATATATAATAGCTTTTGAAAATATTTTACAAATTACTGTTAGGATAGAAATGCCCTGCAGTTTTTCACAACTGTTTTCTTGCTTTTTTATGTGTATCATGAATCAAAGCCGATGTCCGAACAGTCGGAAAATTTTTCGTTTCCCTAATTCTGGCTATAATCTGACTTTTATCATTCGCATATTTCCATAGTTCAGCAACTATTGAGTTCACTCCTGGTGGTTTATTATTTTGTAGTGATTAGATAATTTGTATGTGCCTTGTTTTGTAGGTGTTTCAAAAAATTTGGATTAGTTTGTTTTCTTTCCTCGAACTAAAGAGAGGTTCGCAATTTCGAAGAAAATCATAATAATTTTTAAAAATCATACAGTTACTCTTATCGATGTAAGTGATTTTATCGCTTACATCTTTGAAATGCAAGCCAGGTGGCGTGCGATATTATTTTTAAAGATTCTGTAGAAGGTCCGTGTGTGATTCTCCTTAAAATCGTCTTCAGTTTTAATATTCTGATTTTTATCAAAAGTTTGTTTCGTGTTACGTATGTGTTTTGATGCTTGTTTCCTTTCTTCTGCGAAATTTATTCGTTTTGTTTTCGTTCTTGTTCTGATTTCACTTTTGCCATGAATCCTGTATTTTATTTGCATTTGCGCCATATTCGCTATTCCACTGATCGTGTTTTCTCAATGTCTTATTCAGAATAGTCTCCTCAGTTGATGTAACTAATGCTTTCTTCAATTGATCCTAATTTTCGGGGTTGAAACTTTCTAGTTTTTGGGTAAATTCTTCGCTATATTTTAGTTTTTGGGTATAAACTTTATCTGTTTTGTTTCTCTAGGTCTTTTTAATATTTCTTGAAAATAGTTTCATTTTTTATTTTCGATAAGTAACGGTCAGAATCTAGTTTGGCGTTTTCTAGTACACTGGCATTTTGAATTACACCAATTGTACCTTCCGTGTAATAGCAAATTGATCGGTCTGGAATGCACCCAAATTAGAGTTTGGGGAGACGAGCAAGTTTTTTTTTGTTTCCTAGGTAGCTGTTTGAAAGGTGTTGATTTAATCACCTATTTGAATGTTCTACTCAATTCTATTAATCTTACACCGTTACAGTTAGTTATTTTTCATGCGGAGTACTTTTCCACTATATTTTGATGTTTTTGCTTTTTGCTTAATGAAACATTAAAGTTTCCTAAAGGAATTATTGAGTATCCAGAATCCTGCATATATTTTTTCAAATTCTTCTCAAAATTTTTCTTTCCTTTCCAGATCTGCTTTATTTATTTGATTGGTTATTGTATGTACATTAGTGATGGCACGTATTTTATTAGTGTTCCCGAAGGAAAGGAAAGGTACATGTGGATCGTTGGAAGAAAAGTCCATGACTAAGTCTAATTTTCTTTTATTGACAGCAAATTGTGTTATTTTTAAAAATAAATTTAGGTGCGGGTTACGTATTAGTCATCAACATAAGAATTATTATGCAAACTATAAATATACGTATTTTTACGCCCTTCATTTAATCACCGGAGGGAAGTGTTTCCAGGCGTTTTGGGTGGTGCCCCTTGATGAGAAAAAATAAGGAAGGTTTTGACCCCTACCCCTATCCCTTTGCAATTCCTGGCCATATTATTCCGAAATCTTTAAAAAATTTTAATTTTGACGAGGCTAAGCTAAAATTCTCCTTCTTTTGCATAAAATTACATCTGATAACGGTATATTTAGGATACTTTTTTTTTCAATTTTTTGTCCATTCCTTCATAGTTTTTTTACCATTTGAAAATTTCAAACGTGAAAAACACCACTAAAGTAACGAGGAACCACCCTGAAAAAAATGTTCGAAAACTCAATTTTTTTGTTTCCTTATAGTTTGGCTTTTCTAGTTTCATTATCCTAAGGGCCGAAAATCGCAAAAATCTGTACTGAAGTATCGTTTTTTAGGCTTTTTTCTTGTCGAAAATCAAAATTTTTGACAAAAATTAAAAAAATGATTCTACGCTTCAGGCTACCATACTAGTATTTATCCTTTCCGTTTTATTTATCGTCATTTATTTAAATTTTCTTAGTTCATACCTCGTACTGAATTTTCTGTCAAAGCTAGTTATGATTAACGCGAGGTACTAAATTAAAAATTATATTCGCTGCTTTTCAATACACGAATACATATTTTGCGATTTTCGGCCTTTAGGATAATGAAACTAGAAAAGCCAAACTATAAGGAAACAAAAATTGAGTTTTCGAACATTTTTTTCAGTGTGTTTCCTCGTTAATTTAGTGGTGTTTTTCACGTTTGAAATTTTCAAATGGTAAAAAAACTATGAAGGAATGGACAAAAAATTGAAAAAAAAAGTATCCTAAATATACCGTTATCAGATGTAATTTTATGCAAAAGAAGGAGAATTTTAGCTTAGCCTCGTCGAAATTAAAATTTTTTAAAGATTTCGGAATAATATGGCCAGGAATTGCAAAGGGGTAGGGGTAGGGGTCAAAACCTTCTTCATTTTTTCTCATCAAGGTGCACCACCCAACACGCCTGGAAACATTCACCCCTTGATTCTCCATTTTCAGGTCCGTCAATATTATGCTAAAAATCGAAAGAAATCAGTGTATTTCTCTGTTGTCGATTGTTTACAATTTATTCATGCTCATTATACTTGTCATTAACTTGTATAGGTTTCCTTCGCGTACTGCGTCGACAGCAGTCGCAGCACATTGTATACAGTATCTGAAAGTAAACTGAGAACGGATGCGTTGGTAGCAGTGACGGCTGAAGCATACGCTGTATTTTACCAAGGCACAACAACATGCCTCGGGTCTAAATCGAAGAGAGCCCGACTCTACAAATTTATTCGGTTATACCCTTTTTTAAGACTGCAATTAATTAATCGAAAAGAATTGCAGGAATTTAAAAAAAAAAACATTAGTTGGCAGAAAGATCACACTAGACAAAGTTTACTTCTTATGAAACATCTCTTTACATAATACAAAAGGTCCTTGTTAAAAATTCGATGTCTTAGAACTCACGAAGAAACATTGATGTCAACTGAAGTTATTTGGATTTAGAAATACCTTATTTTTAAATGTGTGGAGATCTTTCAGAATTAAGGAAGACATTATTTGAAGCGCGCAGCTCTTTAATCAGTTAATTTTCAAGTCTTAATACTTAATATACGTAATATAAGGGCACTGAACATGTTTTAATAAGGTTATTTTGTGCTGTATGGAGACCATTGAAAAGTCACTACATTCGGACTCCCAAAAATTGGCCAGCTTAATGTACCCATTTGTGAATCATCAGTAAAGAGACTTTATTTTTATGCGTTGAGAATAGAAAGATGTAATTCGACATTAAAGAAATTGTTAAAATTCTGTCTGTTTTGAATATAAATAAAAAGCTTAATTAAATATTTATATGCATAACTCATAACTGTATAATATTTAATAATGATAACGAAAGAAAAAATAATCAAAAAAATATATGATACTAATATATAAATTCGGTCTACTAGTTAAGTTTGCATTAGCTCGCCAGCATATATGTAGAATAATCCATTTTTTTTTTTTTTTATTTAATATTTTTAAACATTGTTGGTGTTGAATTTGGGTAATCATGCTACGAAATGTACTTATTTATTATATATTAAATGAAAAATTTATAAAACTGTTAGTTGTACATATTACTTGTGGAATATTAGTCTTATTAAATTTTTTAATTTTTAATTTTCATACAATTAAAAAAAATACATTTATTTAAAAACGCGTAGAAAATTTGGGTCTAATAACGCAGGATGAATCCATTAAAAGCAATGTAAACGCTGACGGCGCATTCCAGTTTTTGGAAAGCCAGAAAAATAATAGTGTTCCAGACAATAAATTTGAGATTTCCGAAACGGTCGACGACTTGGTTAGTTTACATCGTTTATTTCTTAAAAATCTTGTAAACTTTATTAATTTTTAGAACATTTCAATTAGAAAATTTTCAGCATTTTCTATGCTTAGAAATGAATATCACATTTAAAAATATTTTATATATGTCATGTTTGGTTACATTTAAATTAGTTTATATCTTTTAAAATGTTGCATAGTTGATACATAAAGTATAGTTTTAAAAAATTATTATTAAAGACATAAGTTACTGCAATTATTTAGTAAACTACGAAAATCTAAATACTAAATCTAGTACATCTAACGTAATAAAAAATTTACATTAACTATCAAACGACTATAATTTATTATATTTATAGTTTTTTTATACATATACCCAAGAGGACTCTAGCCTTTGTTCACTTTGATTGCACTCCGTAGGATTGTTAGTGTTAAACTATCGAAAATTAATTTTGGCTAATTAAAATATTTTACAATTTTTATATTGCAAAACAAAACCAGAAAAAAAAAAGAAAAGAAAAAATAAAAGACCAAAAAATGCAGAAACTTTTTTGTATACAGAGAGGCACATTCGCGAAATATAATATACGAGTATAGTATACATTGGAAAATAAATAGAATGATAACTGAATATGTGAATTTAAAAAAATTATATTGTAAGTTTTGTGTATATGACGGTATTCTAATTTAATTTTGTTTTATTTTTTTTTCTTCTTTTTTAGTGGAATGATCTTTAAGTCGGTTGTAGGTATTAGCTGATTTCCGCTGAAATTTGGAAAGCATTTATACTTTTTTGAACGGCAAAAAATTATGTTAAATGTAACACAAGTATAATTACTTATATTGTTTTGTTTTTTTTTGTTTTTTTGTTGTTGTTTTTTTCGTTTCTTTTACGTATTAAGTAAATAATTTGAACCAACTGATTTCATTCATTAATTTTTAGGTACACCTTATAGTTTATAACTAATACTCAAGGAAAAATGGAAGTAGGTTATTACTTTTTTTCTTATTAATTTTTATATTCTATAAGTTTATAAACCCTAGTAGTTTTATCATGTTTTTAGATAAGGGTATTTAACTAATTATGCAATTTATAGCTCTGTTTAATTTCCAATATTTTGCATACAAATAGATAACGTTAAATTTTTTTTCTCTAACTTTTATGGCAGTTACAATCACACAGGGTAGCTATCCAACCGGGAATAAGCCGGGAATTTTGTCGTAAAACCGAGGAAAAAAATAAAAACAGCTAAAAACGATATTTTTAATAAGAAAAAATCATTTGAAGCGAAAAATGAATGCATTTTTTAATGTAGTACTTTACTCAAAGTAAATTACCAAGTTCCGTTTTATTCATATGTAATAATGGCGTGGCGGTCAAATATTATCAATAGTAACAAAAAAGTTCCATTTTTTTTTTTTTACAATTCTAGTAATCAGAAAATCGGGAGGATTTGGACCAGGAAAGCCAGGAATAAACCGAGAATTTAAAAATTATGTTTAATTGGCCACTAATGATGTGTAAAGTAACGAGCAACGTAACTAGAAATTAGTTTCGGCTCTGAAATAGTTCGTTCCATTCCAATCGACAACGTATTTACATTACTTCGTTATCCTTGTCACTTTTATGTCCCAGAAATGAGAAGTAACCACTGTAACTAAAAGAAGATATTGTAACTATGTAACTAGTCTTGGAACCGAATGAATGAAAGGATCGGGGGGAATTGAAGTACAGATGACGCCTTTTATCTTTATCACTCGTATAGTTCGTATGTATTTTTCACACTGCTTGCTCTGTTATTGGTCACAACTCACCAGCTCGTTACATGGCGATACGAACGTAGTACGATCAGATGATGAATAAAACAACGCTATTCTACTGTAACTGGCTCGGAACGAAGTTTTTCAATTACAAATTTAGTTACAATAACTAAATAACGTATAATGTGTTTCTATCCAAATTGTACTCTCATTAAAAATTTTAACAGCGGTTGTTATCAACACAGTATTGATTTGTTTACTTTTTTTAATGCGGTTATAAATTCCAGATCTACCTCAATTTATTTGGATGTTTATTTGTCACATTTCGCGGTTTTTCGAGATATTAAGATGGAACTGTCATTTATTGGCTCCAATTCGAGCTTTCGGCGCCTAATGGTCCGATTTAAAATTTTGAAACCCGGATGTTCCAAAGTAAAGAAATAAACAGGGACGCGCATTTTTTTAACCTTGTTCAAAATCTTGAGCTACAATTCCTAAACTACAAGCAGCGTTATACGTCATTTTTCACGATTTTTTGAAATTTTAGTAAACTTCCAACGTTTCGTTAAGAAAATGAAATACGGGTCGGTTCCCAAATTTTTTACACAATTTCGACTTTTCAGAACCCCAAAGCACTAATATTAAAGTTGGAAACCTAGATGTTCCAACTCGGAGAAATACACGTGGATGCTCATATTTTCTACTTTCCTCAAAATTTTTAGCTATAATACTCGCGTCACAAATCAGTTCTCGCGTTTTTTCAAACTTACCGGCAACTTTGAAAGTTCCGCTAAGAAAATGAAATACGGTTTCGTTCCCGGCAGATAGCGATCTTTCTAACGATATATCACAAGCACGGGAAAAAAAATTTGTTTTCCAAAATTTCGAGCTTTCAGCATCCCAGGAGTCTAATTTTAAAGCTAGAAATCCGGATGTTTTAAACCAGAGAAATATACGTGAAGTCGCAAATATTTCTTTGTTCCAAATTTATAGCTATAATACTCATGTCGCAAAGAGTGAGCTACAAATTAGAGCTTGCGCTTTTTTGAACTTTTCGGCAACTTGGAAAGTTTCATTGAGAAAATGAAATACGGTTTTGTTCCCGACAAATAGCGACCTTTCTAATGATATATCATAAGCCCAAAAGAAAAAAATATTTTTTTTCAAAATTTTGAGCTTTCGGCGCTTTGAGGTTCTAATTTTAAAGCTGGAAACTTGGATGTTTCAAACTAGAGAAATATACGGGGATGCGCGTATTTTTAACCGCGTTCAAAATTTTGAGCTGTAATACTCGGGGCGCTACGGGGGGACACGGCATTTTTTGCGTTTTTTTTAACTTTTCGGCAACTTTACATAACTTTTGTACCGTAATTTTTTGATTTTATGAAAGGACTCATGCATTTTATTTTATATTTTGAATTTCAGCTTTATAAGTTTATCAGGTGATGAGTAATGATTTTTTAAGTGATTTTTGAGGTAGTTTTATGTACCATATTATATATTCTTGACGGTTTTTTGGGTTTTTTGCCGGCTAGGGTAATCGGTCATCTTTAAGTTATAGATCGTTTTAAAGATAATTTTAATTGTAATTTGTGTTCCAAATTTGAAGTTTATAAGTAAAACCGTTCGTGAGTTGTTGATTTTTATTTGATATTTTTGTCATTTGTGAACCATCTTATTAGGATTCCGTACATTATATGTCTACGGAATCCTAAAAAAGAGGGTGTGTTTCAGTTGACGCGATTACAGCCCTTCTAGTCATCTGAAACAAAATTTAAAAAAAGATTTTTAGTTAGTAAGAATGCCATTATAGCCTCTACCTAAAAGAAAACCGGAAATATCTCTCCCCCCGTCGCATAATAGCGTCTGTGTTAAAAAAGGGCATTTTTCAACCCTTTTTTTTCCCCATAATTTTTAATTATTTAAGATATTAAAAAACAATTTTGATACAAAAGTGGTAAGGACGATAGAAAGTTATATTATTGAAGATAGTACAAAATTTGAAGTAAATTGGTTAAATAGAACTTGAGATATCATGTCAACCATGTTGAAAAAAGTAGTTTTGAGAAAAACGCGTTTAAAGTTTTGAGCAAGTTTTAGGGAGCCGCAGCAATTCTAAGTCAAAGAATGGTACGTTATACTATATTTTTTTTAATCGGCGATTCCATAGAGTGTACCTTCTCCGACTTCAAAATATTTTATGGGTTTTGAGGTTACCTGTATATTTAGACATCTATATAATGGATTCATACCTGAAATGGACAGGTAGTCGGGTATTACACACCGTTTATTGTCTGATTTGCTTCGACTAGACGGGCTCAGCTGCTGCGCCACTAAAATAGCTATCTCTCCGTAAATTATTGGAATTTTAAAATTTTCTTTCGGGGGTACATTCTTAAAGGTCTAAACTTTAAGAATGCGCAAAAAAGGAAAATTTGATTTTTTCAAAATTCTACACCAGAATATTTCCTTAATTTAGAAAACATAGTTACATTAATAACATAAATAATACTTTTAAACATCTGAAACTTCTGTGATGAATATGATTAAAAAAATAATTAACGGTAGACACCATGTTATTTTTTTTTTTTTTTTTTTTTTATTAAAAAAAAAACCCACTTAAGTGGTTTTTATTACAATCTGTTCGGTTCACAAACATTCAGTAATACTCTAAACTAATTGTATTATTATATATGCACTAGGATTCCCAGTGGACGATCCTGCATTTTCTTGTATTATATTTTTTCTTCGGTTAATTCATGAGGTTTAGTTCTTTTCAACCGCCTGACTTCATCCTGTTCAGACAGAAGCTGCCTCGCCTCTGTGTTTACATGCTTTTGCAGCCTTAAACAGTGCGTTCTTGCCAGTTCCTTTATCACCTGTGAAACTTCTGGCACATGAAGATCCCGATGAATATCATCGTTTCTTTCATATTGCCTGGCATTAGTGATAGTCCTAAGCACTTTGTTCTGGAACATCTGGATTTTTTTTACGTTGGCTACTTTAGCACAACCCCAAAGCTGACAACCATAACTCCACGCTGGTTTTAGTATTTGATTATAAACCAACAATTTATTGCTCAGCGACAGAATACTCTGTCTTCCAATAAGCCATTTCATCTGCAACATTTTCAACTTTAGTTGTTCTACTTTTTTATTAATATGCATAGACCAGTTCAATCCCGAATCCAAATGCATACCTAGATATTTCACGCATTTTATATTGGGTACAATTTTTGAGTTAATTTCAATCGGACAGTACTGGATTCTTCGATTTGTAAAGTTAATATGTACTGATTTTTCTTCATTAAGGTTTATTTTCCATTTTCTTGTCCACTTCCAAATGTTTTTGATGTGGGACTGCACGTTCATAGTTGATTCTTCTATATTATTTCCCATAGCCATCACAGCTGTGTCGTCTGCAAACATGGCCGTTGTGACATGCTCGTTAACAGGAATATCAGCGGTATATAATAAATATAAAATTGGTCCGAGGACACTTCCTTGCGGTACTCCTGCTTGTATGTCTTGCAATTCCGAGTATTCATCATTATGCTTTATTCTAAAATATCTGTCAGTTAGGTACGATTCAATAATTCTGCAAACTTTAATTGGTAATATCTTCTTAAGTTTAATTACCAATCCCTTGTGCCATACCTTATCAAACGCTCGCTCCACGTCAAGGAACACCGCTGTACAGATCTTCTTTTCTTCTAGACTTTTTTCAATTATTTTTGTTATTCTATGGATCTGATCTATTGTAGAGTGTGCTTTTCGAAATCCGAACTGGTGATTGGGTATAAAATTCTCTATTATTGGATTCAATCGTTTCAATAATAATTTTTCAAACAACTTAGAAATAACGGGTAGCAAGCTAATTGGTCTATATGATTTAATATTTGTCTGTACTTTCCCGGGTTTAGGTAGCATAATTATTTGAGCTACTTTCCATAGTTGGGGAAAATATCCAATTCTTATTATAGCATTAAATATTTGAGTTAGTGCCATTATGCCTCTTTTTGAAAATTCCTTTAGTATTTGTACCGAAATTAAATCAAAACCGGGAGATTTCTTTACATTCATATTTATTTTTATTTCATTATATATCTCTCTAGGTCTAAAATGTCTCAGAGATCCATCTTTCCCTTGCTGATCTACAATGTTTTTATCATCATCTGTTGTATCAAGTGTAAATACTTGTTTTAAATAATTCGCAAATTCATTAGCTTTGTCTTTGTCACTTCTTATTCCATTCGTTATTGCCTCTTTTAATAGGGAAATTTTGCTGTTGTGGTCTATTAATGCATTTTGTAGCTTTCCATAAAGAATAGTTCGTCTCTTGTGTAGGGGAGAGATTCTCTATATAGGTTTTAAACGTGTTTTGTTTGATTTTAATTACCAATCTTTTAATTTCCTGACTTAGTTTGTTCAGCTTGGCTTTATCTGTTTTTTCCTGTGTTCTATGAAAAATTTTTCTAAACTTTCTCCTTTCCTTGATTTTTTCTAAAATATAAAACGGTAAATTTTGTTTTTTACTACTATAATTTTTTACGGGTGTAGAATTCCATGCAGCCTGCTGTATTGCATCATTAAGCTGCATGACAGCTATATCAATCTCGTCCTTAGATTTCAGCGATAATTTTAAATCAATGTTTTCGTCCAACAGCTTCCTGAACAAATTCCAATCGGTTTTTTTATTGGTAAGTGTAGCATATGGTTGCTTTAGAATTATCGATTTACTTACGGTCATGATCACTGGAGAATGATCAGACGCAAAATCATCATTGTCGTCAATATCTATGTTTCCTTCAGTAATTCCCTTAACAATAAAGAAGTCTATCAAATCAGGTAACTTTTTCTGATCAGTCAGCCAATAAGTTGGTTTCCCTGTTGAATAACATTTGCATCTCAACTTTTTTATTGCCTGTAACAACTGTTTTCCTCTTCCTGTGGTAACTCTTGAACCCCAATATGTGTGCTTTGAATTAAAATCACCTCCTATGATAAATCGAGGGCCAAGCATGTTAAAATAATCAGCCCATACGTCAAATTTTATCTGGTTACCAGGAGGACAGTAAACCGCTGATACCACTAAACCTCCATTCTTAGTATCTATTTTAACATTTGTAGCTTGAATTTGATTTGTACTAATTTCTCCTAGTACATGGTGCTTTATGCTATTCTTAATTAGTATTGCTGCACCTCTGCGCCCACCTCCATCAGGATGCATAGTATTGTACAAACAATAACCATTAAATTTGATAAAAGTATTTTGCGCAATATTCGGTTCAGATATTAATAATACATCGATTTTTTCTTTTACTAAGAATATTTCAACTTCGTGGCGTCTATGTTTGAGCCCATTTACATTAAATGTTGCTATCTTTATCAAGTTCATTTATTGTTAGATTTATTCAACTTCCTTTCTATTGAATTTAATCTATCAAAAATTCTATTTATTCTCTTTTCCTGTTTTTCTAAAAACATTTCTAATTTTTTAATAAGGTTTTCTGACGATTTTTCTTTTTCATCATTATCATCAGCGTTAATTATCTGATGATTCATGTGCTCTTTTGGATTGTCTTTATTAGAACGATCTCTAATCACATCACTATTTTTTTGATCATTTTCCTTATTTCTTTGTGGTAAGGTATTTTGCTCTTTATTACCAATGGGCAGTTTATTTCTCTTTTGGAGAGCAACTGCTACTTCGCATCCTCTATAACTAGCAGGATGTTGTTTCCCACACAATGCACATCTGCACTCCTCACCTGGCTTTTTTGTACATTCTCCTGTTAAATGGGAGCCTGCACATTTGACGCATCTAGGTTTACGACAACATCTATTTTTTACATGGCCATAGGCTTGACATCTCTTACATTGTGGCATGCCTTTTGGGATTTCTCCATGGTTCGTTTTGAACAAGCATATGACATATATTTTTAATATTTTTAATTTTTTCAACGTTACACTTGGCATCAAAATCAATCACAAACATCGGCGTTGGTACTCTAGTTTTTATCCTTGTTTCAGCATCACTTACTGTTTTCCATATATTGCTGATTTTTAATACATTAAATCCTTGATTTAATAAGTCTTCTCTTATAGTGTTTTCTTCCATAGTTGATGGCAATCCTTTAATTACCACTTTGATTGGTTTCTCACTATCTAATAAGTAAGTATGGTATTCAAAGTTATTTTTAGATAAATGTTTTTCTAATTTTTTATAATTTTCTACCGTTTCAACGTTTACTCTAACTTGATTTGCCGGCAGTTGTTTACAGACAAATTCATCACCTACAACTTGCGTGATTACATTTGCTAGTTTTTTAAAATCCGAAACATTAGCCACAAAAAATGGTTTTGGTTTACCTTAATAGCGAAAATGAGGAACATCGGTTTGTATATTTTCCGGTGTTCTTATACCTCTTTTTTTATCCTTTCTCTGCGGAGGTGTAATTTCACTTCCCTTCCTTTTATTATTAGTTTTATTTTTTTTGACTAACCATTCAGTCTCTTTGACTATTTCATCTTCATCAGTATAATACTGTTTGTCAACTTCAGACTTCTCTGAATTTATTTTACTAACCGACAGTAATTCTATCGTTTTCTGCATTTTCTCTATTTCATTCAGCAGCTTGCTAATTTGTATCTGTAACTCCTCATTCTGCTTTTGAAGCTTTTTATTCTGTTGGAGTAATTGTTCATTCTGTGTCACATTTGTAGGTGACTGCACTGCAGATGCAGGTGCAGCACTTGATGTACTTTTCATAATTATATTACCGAGGTCAATTAAATGTTAGTAACATAATATTCTTAATCTAACTGTTAATTTGGCTCGGCTAATGCCGTATACCAAAGTAATAAACGGAATAATCTCACCGATGCGATCGTAAATTAAATATATTCTCTCTTGTTTAATAATACCGTCAGCGTTTCTCACTCGGAAGTTTCATCGGGCGAGCATGTTACACAATTACATTCCACTACGAACTTTGTTCCGTTATAGACACCATGTTATAAAAATTCTTTTAGTTCGCTTCTGATAATGGTCAGTGTAAGCTTTCCGAAACGTTGAGCGTTAAAATAAAAGAATTTTTATAACATAATGCCTACAGTTAATTATTTTTCTAATAAATAATACTACCATTAATTTTATTGAAGTAAAACAGTATCTTATATTAACTTTTGCGAATTTACCGCGGAAATACATGATGCATATATTTATACAAAAAAAATTCAAAATTTGTTATTCCCACAAAATGTGGTTAACATAATTTTCTGACTATTCTCTATGAAATTGTAATATTATACAACTTCCTTCAATTTCACACACTGTATTTTGTTTGATGTCTCATATCTGTGTATTAATTATTTTATTTTAAACTTTTCGTTTTAAAATAAGATGGAAAATAATTTTTTGGAAGATTAAGCTGCAATAGAAACATTTAGTATGAAACATCTTATATAATAATAAAAATAGTATTACAAATTATACGGGTGTATTTCAAAATAAATTATGGGATACGTAAGAAAATGAAAGAGAAATAGGAAATCGTTTTTTTGTTTTACAATAATTTTGTACAATAATTTATGATTATTGTGTTGACGATACCGCATTGTGTGATTTGTTTAGTAACTCGTGTATGTATATTAATGATTTTACTTACATTTTTCACATTAAAATCACGAGAAAGATGGAAACCGGATTACAGCTTCCATTTTGCTATAGTTCATCTAGGAAGCATCCGAAACAGTTCAAAAATATTAAGTGCATACTGGCAAAAAATTATATTATGTGGAAAAATAATCCAGTTGTAATGAAACTGACAAAATACAACCAAACTTCGAGACCTACAATTCGCTGTCCCAATTGTGAGAAGGAATATCCCGACCACATTAATATTTACAGTTAAACATAATGGAATGCTGGTAGAATAAGAAAAACTTCACTCCAGGCGATAATCTGTTAAGGGAAATCATCACTTCTACGAATTTTAAACTCTGAAACTTAAATTTTCAAATTTCATAAATTATTAATTATTATTGAAAATTGGTAAACCCAAAGAGCTAATGACAACAATGGGTTAACCTAAAGATACGAGTACGTAATATACAAAAAAGAACAAAAACGATAAACATAGGTAAGAATTTGCCAATGTTTATAAACAAATTCTGTAGTAAGCAAAAAAAAAAAAAAAATGATTAACTTTGCCGAAGACTTATCGAGTCTGTGAAAAAAATTATCAATAATTCTATATATCAGCAAGAGGTATGCACGAATTAATACCGTGAAAAGAGGAGTTTGAACATGTATTTTAAGGAAATATTGATAAAATTGTATTCACAAAAAAATTCAAGTATTTCAGTGCTCATTGAGGAATCAAAAATAAATACAGGATAACTGTTAAAGGCATGCAGCACAAAGAAAAAATAACTAAACTGAAGTGAAATTACTCAATGTAGCCCAAAAGTTTAATATATGTTAAGCGGAAGAATATGTGTTTCCGCATCCGTGTGCACAGTAGAGTTGATGTAACTGAATGTAACCTAGACACGCATCCAACTTTAGCCTGCCGATGACAAATTAAATCGGTGATGGATTAGGTACTATTGCAAATTATGACACAGAAAAATATGCAGTTCCAGAATCATATGATTTTCTGGTATTAACATTGAAAAAAGTTTTATTCAACTCTCTATCGTTTTCTATGATTCATATTGAGTAAATGTCTGAATTCCTATATATTAAATCAGTTAGTAAAGTAAAAAATGATATCGGTATCACACTGGGATTGGGCAGAATCATTCTTTATCGTTATGAACACAGGTTTCTTTACAACTATGTGCATATATTAGCTATTTTACAGCTTCCTTCTCTTTGTCTATCATATCAAGCGATAAACTATTCACTGTTTTGTACTTTTTCTATTCCTTCATCACTGCTTTGTTATTCTTATTCCAACATTATACATTCGTGATATTTCTAACGTTCATATTTTTATAATTTATTAATGCGTGAACGAGCTCAAGCCAACCTCCGATCCCTGCTTACGTAATTGTCACATTTAGTACCAATAGCAATACTCTGTATCGGCAAAAAAAAAGTAGTACTCTATATACACATCGAACCCATGGTAGGTAAACTATGATATAAAATTGATTGCTCCAATTAATGTTTAGATCTGTTATGCTCATGTGACAATTTAACCACTCTTTTATATTCTAACATTCCGTGTCAAATTACTCTTTAAGTGTTTTCTATTATTTACCGAAGTACTATAATTTTTTTTATCTATTAAAATGAGTTTCACTGCATCTTTGTGCCGTATAAAGAACCACAGAGGGAACACCTTTTAGATTTCGTTTGAAGATTTTATAAAAATCTTAAATATTATTTTTCTTGATTTTCCTTTAAATTATTTTCATTTTTTGTAGTTCGTATGGCTGCTTTACGTGTCTAAAAACTTTATCCAGTTCCCTAAAATTGTTCATAATCTTTCAACCTTTTTCTACAATACCATTTTTTCCATAGGTTTGTTCTGTGAACTAATATATTGTATCATAGATTGTTATATCATCTGTGTTCGTTTTTATGCTTTTAGAATTTATCCGCATGCCCCTTGTTTTATCATAATGAATACTAATTGTTTTCGATATTCCAAAACTTTACAACTAAATTTCAGTTAGATCGCACTTTACCACCCAAAACATGATTTTTTAAATTTCTATGGGGAGTAATCGAATGATGTATTTGTTTTTCTCTGCCTATATTACCTGATTGAAGCCGCGTTTTCTATTTATTATAGCCTTTGGAATGTGAAATTTTTAAACATAAAGTCATATTTTCTGCTAAAAATAACTGAACGCTAATACTGCACTTTGCTTTAATTAAATATCTGGGTATTAGGGTCGGAAGGGGCTAAGAGGGATTATAGTCTCCGGCTCCAACCTCCAGGGGACCCCGCGCTCTTGAACTGAGTAAAACTGGCTGCCGGCACAACTGTGTATATGTACAGAAATCACCGAAACTCTCAAAAATGGACTTTTCAATGCCCTGTAATTTTTCTCCTAATGCAGATAAAAACACGCTGATTTTTAAAATTTTGCGTAGAATTTAATATTTCTACAAATTATCAAAATTTCAGTATTCTGCACTTAACCAAAGCCGAAATCGGACATCTCATTTTAAGCAAATATACTTTTATTTAAGAATTACAAAGTTATTTAGTTCTATTAATTAGATTTCATTTTGTATACGATCATTCGATATGTATAACAAAAGTTTTTTTTCGTAAAAAATAAATTATACTTTTTAATGATTCGAAATTTTTAATTTGCTAAGATTTATCGTTTAGTATATTATGGAAGAGGTAATAGTATAAATTAATTAGAAATACTTAAGTATGCTCCACATTTTTAAATCGATATCAAAGTAAACATGAAATTAAACTATGTTTAGTAAAGGTAAAATGTAAATATATGTTTGAAAATTACAAAACAGTAAAAAAATGAACTAAATTAAAAATCATTGTTTTCTTAAAAAGAGTTAACTCAAGTGTGGACTATGTTTTTATAACGAGCCATTTACGTATTGATTTTTAAAGAACATTCGTCATGACGTCATAATAGAAATCGTGCTCTGATAACAGTTAACGAATAATAGTTACAGCGTAAATAAATATGAACAATATTAAAATTTTTGCAATTTTCAACTAACCGATATTTCATTTGATAATTTCGTCATTAGTGTATTAATTAAAAATTATATTACCGCTTTGTTACGAAATGACGTCAGCAATGAAAAAGTGGTCGATAATATTAATGTCAGCCAGTGCGCTATGTTGCTGAACTGTACATTGAATGAAGGATAGCAGTATTATCATTGTAAGTTAGCCGTATGTCTGTTACCTCTGATGCGATATACTTTGAATTGTATGAAGTCGTTTGGCTAATGTGGTTCGGCTAGGTTGGAAGTGTTTTGCGGTTATCGTTAGTGTCTACCGGTGTTGCGAATTGTGTGGTTAGTTATGTGATAACGTAGAATGTTTTTAAAACATACAAGTTATTGAAAATATTGCTTTTAAGTTATTATAATTTATAGATGGTTAGACCGGAATCAAAGAATGGCATACAAAAATAATAATCGTCCAATGATCGGTTATTGGATGTCAGAGAGGAAAAAACAAAAACTAAATTGGGTTGAATTTGGAAAAATTTGCAGGTAAAAAATTTATGTATAAACCATGTGTTGAATGTAAAAAAGTGGGAAGTGCTCGTCTATTTAGAGAATTAAAGTTCCATGTTTTTTTGTTTTTTTTTTTGCTATCGGTTTCGAATAATCGAAGTGCGTTATACCGATAAGTTAATAAAATCGCACAGTTTTCTATATATTTAAATATAATTAACGAGTTTAATTGATAGGGGAATTGTGTAAATCATGAATTCCAATGTTAATTTACGAGGTGGCAATAGTTTGTTCGAATGATCTAGTTCTTTAAGATTTTCCTTTTTAAAGTAAAACGTATACTTAATATTGAAAATAATCCAGTGAAGGAATAAAAGTGTTTTTTTTTTATTTTAATTTTATTAATTACATTTAAAAATACGGTTTATTCAATTTAAAATATCTTAAATAATGAGGTACTGAACGATCGAACTGCGAACTTATCTGATATTGATTGGATCATTATATACTACTTGTTTGGAAAATTTATTTCCTTTTTTTGAGCATTTTTTGCTTCAATTCGTCTTTAAAAGAGGTTTTTACTGAAAACGGATAAATGCACGATGCAATTTCGTAAAATAAATTTACGCATTATTTAGAGTTTGCACAAAAGTGTAAAAATAATTTTTTTTTTATTTATGTAAAATTTAATTTTGTTTTGCGTTAAATTTTTACGGGATTGCGGTGATAGAAATGTTTCGCGCGTATCAGAAAAAAGGAATTACAAAATTTCTATGTTTTGTTAGCGCGGCATTAGATGAATTACGCGATATATCGAAAATTGCAATGGCTTTGGCAAAGCAAAATCATCAGTTTAGTACGATCATATTTTCATTTTTTTTTTTTTTTTCATTAATATATGTAGCGCACGCTGATTAAAAGGGTTACTCGAAATAGATTTGACACGTTTCCTGTATTTCCATCTAATATGCAATATAAAGCTATTTCGGGAATTACTGTATGATAAATTATTTGTTTATTTAGTTATTTTATCATTTCCGATATTATCCGTGTTATAATTGAGGCTGGCATTTACGTCGGAATTGAAAGGAATGAGTCATGCAAATTTTATGCTACCGCCGGTTTAATTAATTTTCGTATGCTCGGTTGCTTGCGGATTGGCGGCAAATAAAACCGGTTCATTAAGTAAGCGTATCTATTTGTGGAAAATGATTGCAGGTTATAAAATGACGCACCTCTCTTTGTGAATTACCTTTGAGCACGAAGTTTAACGATTTTTCTGTTCTTAAATGACTTTGGGTGTAAGAAGGCTAACGAGCCTCTCAGTAGGAGGTGTGCCGAATATCGTATTAATGATTATTTGAAAATAATATTCGTTTTTTAACTGCGGTCAGCAGAATATGTACTTCATCTTTTGTTTCTTGCTTGTTCTAACGCCTTACAGTAACAATTTCATAATTAATTATTTATACGGCTTAACAATTTTTTTCTTTTTTTTTTTTTTTCTTTATTTCGTCTGATAATATTAATTTTATTATTCACTTTGCTTTTAAACGGATAGAGTTAAAAACATATTAACTCTATTTTTCGATCTGATTCGGCGGAAAAAACTGTTTAGGAAATACTTGGATAGGTTCGTAAAATATTTAACGCGATGAGAGGGGAGTGCCTGTTACAAAGCGTCCATTTTTTTTTTTTTTTTTTTTTTTTGTGATAAGCATCTTAAATCATTTATCCTGCAATGGTAAAAACAGTTTTTTTTCTTTTCCTGACGTAAGCGGATGTAAAAAAAAAAAAATTAAAGCAAATCTGAATTAAAACACTTATTTTTAACATACGCGATTATGATTTTTATTTTATTTTTCATCCGTTGCATTAGCTGCTTGTCTTCTTCATCCTGTTTTTTTTTAATTGATTCCCACTTTAGAATATAGAGGGGAAAAAAACGTTAAAAACCTTTCTTCCAAAAACGGTTTTCACGACTTTCGGCGGGCGTGCTCATGAATTCGATAGATTATTCCTGATTATATCTGGACAGGTCTCGCATGCGATTTAATAAACGATGAGTCGACCTTTTGAAATGAATACGATAGACTTGAACGCAAAATGTCGACATTTGATTGATAATTCGTAAAATGAGTCGTCGAATGTGTGAGACGATTTGAAATGCGGGATTTGATTGTGAGCAGGTACACAGACAGATGCATACATTAACGCGATACAGCCGCAGACTTAAAAGCGTCCAATGTAACTAACGATTTTAATTTCGACGCGATTATGATAACCGACTTTGATTGTTTCAATTCAAGCGATTTCTCGCGATCCAGCAACGTTTATATTATATACAGCTTAACAAAACAGATTAACTGTGTTGCCGATGAAAGTTTTATTTCTTCCTTAAAAAGACTGGCACAGAAGATATTTTTGCACACAACAAATAATTTCGCCTATTCATCTTTCAGATGATTTTTCTGAACTTTTCGAATTCAATGATTTTCAAACAGTTCGCCGAAGCGACACTTAAGAACTAATCAAGCGGAGGGAAATTTGTTGGCTAGTCACGATATTAATTTTCCTACAATAAACGTAGACGTTCTTAATCAATATAGTGTGCACCTTTAATGTGATTTGTGAGTGGTGTCGATTTCGCATACAGTTAAACCAACGCCGCATAATTCAAGGCCTTTCGTGTAGGGTATTGTTCGATTTGACGGACATATTTCTAGATTTCTAAACGTTTCTAATGGGACTTAGTAATTCGTGAAACTGATTCTTTCTGTACGGTGACGTAATTGTCTTGAAAATCTTCCTTTGGCATGTAATATTTTAATAGTGTCGTAGTTTGACCGATCATCGTTTGATATAGGAAATGTAGAACTGTGTAGTGTTCTCTATTCAGGGTAATTTTTTATTTTTTCGATAAATTTTAGCGCGGCTATTTCGAAGAAACGATTTTTTTTTTTTTGCGACAGAGCTTTAAGTTTTATGCGCTGAATGTCTTAAGCTGAAGTTTGTATTTTCATTAATTTTTTTTTTTCTTTTTAAATATTATAAGTTATTTTTATTCGTCCTATCCAATTTTTAAAGTATTCTATTTGTTTTTGTTATTGGTTTGATCCGTCAGGACTTTGAAAATTTCTTATAAATATTTTCCACGATCTCGACGCTTTTCCCGTTGTTTTACTCTCGATTATATTATCCATTAAGGTTCGGTAAAGATATGCCAAACCTACACGTCAACCCTAAATTTCGAAGGCTTTCAATTTTTTCAAGTGTGGCTGATTTCAAGTTTTATTAATCTGTTAACGATTTGTTTGTCTAAACTAAGAGGAGGCACTTCCGCTAAATGGCAGCTTCGTTTGGATTTCAGTCTCGCAGTAAAGATTTATAATCTGTCTAAGGTATTTTTAGGATAAGATACCAGTTGTGTATTTTATCCGTTTATCGAGGCTTTCATGATGTAATGGTTTCGGCATTTTTTTCGTATTGCATAATTTTGTTTTTAAGCGATTTTAATTTTCTTCCAATTTTGCTGATGTCCCGCAGCTAGCATCGAATCAATCACAAACGGAATGGTAAAGCTTGGTAGCCTTTATATTGGGCTTGTTTTTTATATAGTTAAATTTAAAATGTATTCGGCGAATATGTTGAATTGTCCTGAAACTGTAAACAACTTCCTCTATATTTTGTCGGCAAATTTTCATACTCAGGGAAAAAATTAGTTTTTCAAAAGTTTTTTTTTTCAATTTACTATATGCTTTTTTTTTCTTTTTTTTTTCTGGCCCGGTGTAAAACCATTTGGCCTATACGCTTAAATTCCGGCCAATTAGTGGGCGAGATATTTTAATGAAACAATAGCATTATTTGATTTGTTTTTGTAACAAATTCGAACTGAGTTTAAAACCTAAATTTTAAATTATATATGACAATCTTTTTGATGCATGCTGTATGAAATAAATTGTATTGTCTTATAGTATTCTTCTTTTTTTTTTTTTTGGTTTAACAACTAATCTTTTAAATTTTATGCCTCGTTCACAGTTAACAATAATTAACACAACCACAATAATCAATAATATTGTCAGTGCCTGATGATTTATTTCTTTTTATTGTTTTGATAATGTTTTCGAGAGTTCCTATTAATATTCTCTTCAAATTTTTTGTTTTTGTCATTCATTAATCTTGTATCACATTTTTTCTAAATTGTTTGATTTATTTTTTGAGCTATTAATTTCCTTTGATTATCTCGAATTAGTTTTGTACCAAAACATTTGGACTTCTTGGTTATTTATTTATTTCTCATGATTTTCTAGGTTCGAATTCTTGGCGTCTATCCTTGTATCTTCTGGGTATTGATTTTATTCTTTACAGATCGATAATTAAATTGTTATGCTTCCGTGCGTCAAGTTTATTTTTTTCGTTTACTTTATACGTCAAATTTCTTTTGTGATCCACGGTTTTTTGTTAATTCTTTTTAACGAATATTATTTTACCAGAACGATTTCAGTTATCTTTTAGTCGATATTCATATACTCTTAGATCTGTTTTACGGTGCCTGAGATGGCTTAATATATTATTATAATGTATGTTTATCGGTGAATTTTTGATATATTTATTGCGATTTTGAATTAAAGTTAATAAATTTATTATTTATTTGTTTATGTAGAATACATATATTTTCATATTATATATATATATATACACTAGCTAACCCAGCGAACTTCGTACCGCCACAGAAACAACAGATTTTGTGTTAACTTATTAGCTGAATTAAATTTAGTTTTTTATTAAGAAAAAATTAATACTCAAAATGAATTAAGTTCAATAAATGTGCAAAAACCAAAAAGACAAATATTTTAATTTCATTGAAATGAATGTCATTCACGTGGCAGCAAGACATTATTCACCTTAACCAAAATCAGTATAAATTTATATTAAAAATTTTAAGTAAATCACGTTGGAAACATGTTTTTTCGGGCTATATTATTAGCTAACAACACAGAGCACACACTCAATTTATATACTTTTTAATAAAGTGTGTACTCTATGCAGTTAGCTGATGATGGGCTATACACGAAAAAACGTGTTTCTAATGATCTCTAATTTCTTAAAGTAAATTTATATCGATTTTTAAGATTCCGCACACACTATAAAATACGAAATCCCAATAAGATAGTTCAGAAACGACAAAAATATTTATTTCTACAATAGTTCGGAAATGGTTTGACTTATCGCAATTGGATCATAAATTACAATTAAACTTCTATCTGTGACAATTTACAATTTTAAACTGAGCGATTATCCTGGGCGACAAAAAACCGTCTAGAATATATAATATGGAATTTAGAACGACCTCAAAAATACCCTTAAAAAATTGTAATTCGTCACCAGATAACTCTTTAAAAACGAAATTCAAAATATAAAACAAAACACAGGAGCCCTTTATGGAAATTCAAAAATTACGGATAAAAAATTATTTAAACCCTCCTTTTGGACCAAAAACGGCAAAAAAAAATTAATTTTCTTCATAGATTCGTAAAAACATTTTGTAGTGGACCGAATTGTGAATCTAAATCATTCTCGAATCCACTTGAACACACACAAAAAATTTCATCCAAATCGGTCCAGCCGTTTAGGAGCAGTTCAGTCACATACACACGCACAGAAGAATTATATATATATATATATATAGATATACAACTAGGGCCCTTCGTGTCTCGAAAGGGGCTCTGTCTCTCGGCGTCGCCTAGGGACACTGCGGACCTCACCTCTATTACTTCTGCACTTCGCGTAGAATGAAGAACATTGGCAATGTCATTCTTTTTGATTGCGTGATAAAAATAAATAAATCTTAAATTAATGTCCTATTTTGGGACAAATTTTTGCGACAGAAAATAAATTTTCGTGATATAAATTTTGTGACAAATTTTCGTGACAGAAACGTTGTCATTTCGTAGCAATTCATTTTGTCGATATTTACGTTTTGGGGGGAAAAGTGATGGGGTTGGGCTAAGAATTGCGTTGTCATTAATATATATATATATATATATATATATATGTGCGTGTGTGTGTGTGTGCGTCAAAAAAAATTCTATCAGTTTTTGATTGTACGTAGTTTTTTCTTTGTTTTTGCGCCTTAATCGGTATTATCATTTTTCGAATAATTTTTTTTTTTATTATCATTGCGTTGTTTTTTGATTGTTGTTTTCAGCGCTCTCGATTATCAGTTTTTTCATTTGTTTTGTTATCTATTGATCGTTTATGACTTGCAATCAGCTTTTCCTCTTTCCTAGTCTTCTCAGTTTTTTTTTTTTTTTTTTTTTTTTTTTCTCTATAACCTAAAATAGCTGTTTTCACAAGAATATCCATTTCCAAATTAATCTTTGCGCAATCCGTTATGGCACGCGTTCATCTTCGTCGCAGTATGATTTTAAAACTGCATTGTTATTAAGTATTCGAAGATATGGTTCGCTGTATTATATTACTCTGAAACAATATGTGTTTTTAACCTATTCATGTTTTAATACTACAATATTATCCTTCTTTTGTAAATTTGGTTTATATTGTTAACTTTGGCCGTTGATTTCGTAATTACAAGAGTGAATGATCGAAAGTATGCTTCCGTAGGTAGGCTGTGCCGTTCTTGCCTAACTGGTATAAAACTTTATTCTTTTTTTGAATTAGTTTGACAATGTTTGTAGTTGCCCAGGTTTTTTAATGTGTATTTTCGGCATTTTAGCTATGTAAAAATTTTTCGTACTTAGAAAAGTCGATGGGACGCTGGCTCCTCTTGCATTCTATTTATTTATTAGGTTTAAAATTGTCAACTCCGTAATTATAACATCGTCGTTTGTCGCGTTTGTTGTTTGAAAATATTGTTTAAGTTGTTCATTTATTTCCATTTTATTCAGCATATATTATAATAATCGGATTTGTAGGTTTACCTGTAAAACGTACACTGATTATCCACGGTTTTAATATCCGTTAAGGTATTGGTTGTCTAAAGTTGACGAGTCCCCTCCCAAAAAATAAAAACAAAAAAAAAAGTATTCAAGTCAGTTTTGGACGTCAATATACAGAACAGAACAAAACGTATATTTAGCTAAGTACAGTTTTTTTTTTTTTTTGGGCTCGTCAACCAGGGACCTTGCCCAGAAACAATAGGAAAAAGAGTTAACTAATTAAAACTTAATTCAATCGGAAATGGCAGAAATAAAGGAACCAATGGCAGGAACAACAGACTGAGACAGAATGGACAGGATATAGGAAGCACAGTAGGGAGCAGAAAGCATAGACTTTAAAAGGAATAGATAAAGGGAAGAGCGTTCCGCAGAAGTACAGAGTTTCACAGTATATATAAAAATAAAATGCGTACTAGCTTGAAAGAGACTTAACCGCGTTACGTTAGTGATAAAAAAAAGTAGAACGCTTACAAATTGTTAACGAAAATATTAATACTATACAAAAAACAAAGGGCAAAAAGTGTAACAAAAAAAACCAAAATAATCAAAATTGTAGTCAATTTATACCATTAAAAACATTACTTAATAGTTTAACGGTATCACTGACTAACTAAATTATGTTTAATCCTACGATGCTCATATTTAATGTACATCCAGCCTAGCTGCTCGGAATTGTAATCGCCTATATTCCTGAAAAGCATATATTGTTATGGTAGGAACAGCGATGAAAAATTTTTTTGCTGTGTTAATTATAAAATCTTTTACATACGGTAACTATAACTAACTATGCATTTTATCAATTTTAGTCCAGTGGGGAACGTTTAAAATACACCGACAACACCTATTTGGTAGTAATTTAAATTAATTAAAATCAGAGTTTGAAATCGAGCACCAAACTGGAGCTGGATAAGCCAATATTGGTCTAATAATGCTTTTATAGATAATAAGCTTGTTTGTAATGTTTAAGTAAGATGTTCGATTAATAATTGGGCATAAGGCTGCAGTAGCTCTATTTGTTTTTGCTTCAACGTATTTTAAGTGTTTCTTAAAAGATTATCTCTTATCTAGAACTACACCTAGATATCAAACATGATCAGCTAGTCCTGGTGCCTTTAATATTCAGTTACCTTAGGGGGATGGGGTATCTACGAGTAAAAAGAATAAAGCTTCTGTTTTAGTTGGATTAATTTCGATTTTTCATTTTTCTGAAAATTTTAAAACCCGGGGACTGTGCAGTTACAGACGATTATAAATAGTAGACGTTTTTATTTGATCTACAATATACATAGCCGTATCTTCAGCATATAAAGCCATACTCGGGTGTTGCAACTTAGGGAGATCGGAAAAGTAGACTGAATTGCTTTAGATTTCTTGAGGTACATTAATATTTCAGCAGGCGAGGCAGGAAAAAACTCGGAATGGGAAATAGAAGAACATGCACGTGTTTTACTGTATTAGTAACTAAATTATTTTGATATGTAGACGCGAGACGCGTGCTCGTTTTATGAATATTCGAGTAATACTCGGCTAACAATTCCGCTTTTGCTTGATTCTTATAAACATACGTGTTAAGATCAAAATTAAATAGCAGTAGAATCACTCCATCATGTCTCTTACTATACCTCGAACAAACTTTTCGTACATTTTTACCTTGTATATTAACACTCCTTCATCGAATCATCCAGATTCTAACTATATCCGTTTCATTGAGCAGCGCGGAATTTTCGTAGACAAATTTTCCAGTTTTGGTTTTGCGCTAGCGTTTCATCAATCGTTGATTGTGGTAACTCGGAAAAAGAAAGCTTATTTAATGTACTTGCTCTAAATGGATTCTTGAAGGTTTTTCATCATGCATTCCCCTAGTACTTGACTCAGTTTGTGAAGAGTTACTTTGACGACGCGAATTTGTTTTATATATTTATATATACATACATACATACATACATACATATATATATATATATATATATATATATATGTATATATGTATATATTATATATTTGTTTTTTTCGGGAAGAAAGTTCTAAATGGAAGAAAAAAAAATCAAGTACAATTTAAACAAAATACGAAAAGATAAGACAGAGAAAAAGTATCCAATCATCGAGAAATGGAGTAAAATTCGCAACGACACACTAAGGATAGGGTATTTATTGATTCGCTACAGGGCAAACATGATGTTTTATTTTTTACTACACTTCAATAAAATCAGATTAAATGACACTGTAGAGTTACGTTTTCTTGTGGCTTTGAAACTATATCAGATTTATAAAATTATGGTTCCTTTGTGTTTACTATGTGAATTAAGTTCAAAAACACACATGAGATTTCAAAAAAAAAAAAAACAAGAACAAAAACACCTTTTATTGTATGAGTTTTTAAAGGGGTGAAATTTTTTACTTTTCACAAATAAAATTATCTTTAAGCCGAAGTAATTAAAAATTAAAATTATCTTGAACACCGAGTTGAGAAGGTTAACAATATCTAACAACAGATATTGGTATTGTAGATATTCCAGAGGCATATGACCTTTTTAATAATTTCTAGGCTTCGTGCAATGCTTACGGAGTTCTAGTCTCCTGTTGAATGATTTTAATATAAGGGCTCAAAGTCTTGATGAACTAAAATGCGCAGGGAAAATAAAAGAAAATTATTTTTTATAAATAGTATAATATTCTATAATTTATTAAACTCGATAAAGTTTTAAGTAAAAAGAAGAAGAAAAAAAACGTAACTAAGAGATTTTTAGTTTTTAATGCTTAAAGCAAAGTTAAAAATTTCAATGTCAGTGCGTAGGGCCATCATAAATTTGATTTAGTAGTATACAGCGAAGGGATACCTGTAGATTCTTTTATTTCGTTTACCTTTTTTTATGCGCGTATAATTTTTCAGTTCTTTTGGCGAAAAAAATGTCGTCTTCGGACTTAAAAATCGTTTCTGAACTGCTTCGACAACATCGGATAATCTGTGTGTGCCGATATTTTTCATAACCTGCAATAACGTAAAATAAAATGTAATTAAAACAAGTTCACGACGAGAATGCTCTATTTTAATTCGTTTTTATGACGATTAAAAGTATAAACGTATAGAGGAATTCGAAAAGTTTTCGAAGAATACTGTATATAAATAAAGCGCCGACGAATTATTTCGATTAGTAAAATCTTGTTTATACGATACAGTAAGAAATACGATTAAACGACGACAAAAAAAACTTCATACGGGAAATAAAAAGATTGACAGAGTATCCGGTTGCCGGACATGTGCAGCAAAAATGAATAATAATAAACGGAGACGTTAATAAAGTGAACTGAAATAAAGACAAAAGACTAATAAGGAAAACATCGAAACACGGACATACAATAATTAAGAATGAACGACCAATTTGAATTTGACAGGGTTTATTTCCATTACACAGTACACATGATTGTTTAGTAGGAAGATTATTGTTAAGATTTTACCGCACGAATTGTTGAATTTCTGTAACGTTATATCAGCTATAAATTTATTAAGAAAATGATATTAGATAGATTGTAAGGTTAATAACAATAATAATAACAACAATAATAATAATAATAATAATAATAATAATAATTTATTTTTTCAGAGAAAATGGATACGATTTGGTCAAAGTATGTATATTTGTTTATTGTTTATTTTCTATTTATTTTTGCGTTTTTAATATTTTAATGTGTAGAAACGATAGAGTGAATTAGTTGATGTTTGCAAAATCGGTCTGTTGTGTCACTAGTCAGATCATATTGTTCGATATTACAACGTGACTAAATCGGCGGAAATTTTATACTAAAACCAGGGAGATTATAGGTGTAGACAAAAGAGTCTCTATTGTATACCTTAATTAGGACTGCAAGTTTTTTTCTGTCTTTAACGAAAAACTTAGAATAATGGAATGAACAAAATGACATTTCTTTCTGTGTGTATTCTAAAAAGTTTCAGTTAATCCCTTTTTCAAAATAAAGTGTACTTCACTTCTCTATCCTTTTCCTACGTGTAGACGAATGCGAGCATGTATATCAGTATGCATATTCATAAGGTGCGAATTTTCGCCAAACGTTGTTTTGTCTTGTACGTTGTTGTTCGACAACCATTGTACCATGTTGGTTATTAGTAAGTAGATGTTTATCGCCGCGGTAAACGATATGCTATATATGAATTTGCAGGCTGTCGCGTGACTAATAATGAGGGTAATAATAATACACTTAACCGGACTAAATGATTTATCGCGAATTTGTTCGTGATGATACTGCGTTATGCGTGCTTTATTGAATTTGCAGATGGATATGCAAGTTATCTGTAAATATACATTTACATATATGCTCTCTCTCTCTCTCTCTATATATATATATATATATATTGATTACGAAAGATGATGGAGCGATTGAGGAAATTAAACGCCGAATAGCGATAGTAAAGCTGGCATTATCACAGCTAACAAAAGTATGGAAGAGCCACGATATAACAATCAGCACAAAAGTACGTCTCATTAATACACTCGGTATTCCTATACGCGTCCGAATGCTGGACCCTAAAGAAGAGTGATATTAAGCGCATTAACACATTTGAAATGCACTGTTGGAGGCGTATGCTAAGGGTCCCATGGACTGCGAAAAGAAATAACTTGTCGATACTACAAGAAGTCAATGTGGAGCACAGGTTGCAGCATGTTGTACAGAGACGGATAGCGACCTTCTTTGCGCACATTATACGACAGGATGGACTCGACTGATATGGTAGAGGGTCGCCGATAAAGAGGAAAACCCCAACAAGATACATAGATGGAGTCAAAAAGATAGTTGGTGCTGGATCATTGCGTAAGATGATCGATCGGGCAATAGATAGGACCCCATGGGCTGGACAACACACGTTACGATGATCCATAGTGTCACGATGCTCGGAACGAACAACCGACGATACGACGTAATTCTTAGGTTACCACCCATTAGAAAAAAATGTCCCAATTTTATGTAACGTTTGTTATATTTGTATGATTTTTTTGATTATGTTATTATGTTCGTATGGGCCGATTTAAAATTACGTTGTAAATTTTGATAATTTTATACAAATTATAGAAGAGAAAGATACAGAAATGTAAGCAAGAGGGGTCAAGGGGCACAGCCCCTTGCGAGGCTAAACTGGCTGAGTTTTTATATATATATATATATATATATATATATATATATATATATATATATATTACCATTTAATGTAAATGTATGTGTATGTATAAATTTTTAAAAAATAAAAAATGAAACATAATTAAGTAAATAAACAAGGAGATTTTAGTAAAATTTAACCGGATAATTTGGTCCACTAAATCAATAAAAACAGAAAAACCTTTATGATTTTTTGACTTTTAACTTCCTATCTTGAAACATTAACAGCTCCTTGCGAGGCCAAAATGGCCGACTGCCAAGTTATCAAGTTGCCCACGGGAGCGCATTGTTTTCTAAAAAACGATAAATTTGCTCAATCCATTCATTACATTTCTTGCTATGCCGCTTCCTTTGTCATTAATCCTTTTGTTCTGAAGTGGTATTAAGTCAGTTTTTACCGCCTTCAATGATTACTTACTTTCGTCTTATCAATATTACATTCGTTCTATTAGAACCATTTAGCAAGTTCCTGGTTTCTTCTTTCAAAACTTTTTACTATTCGTTCGCGACGTGTTTGTTAGCTAGTCGTCTTTGATGCTGAGGAGCTGAAATAATGAAGTAGAAAAAAAAAATACATGACAAGTGCATTTGGGTAAAAATATGAAATTATGTATTGTGTAATTAATAAATCTAATAAGTTAAAAAAAAAAGATTTCGCTAGTTGTAGAAATGAAAGATATCGTACGAAAAATGGAAACTGGCTCAGCTGTAAAGGTAGAGCAGAAGAAAAGGAGTCTGAAAGATTCGGAATGATGATGAGTTGGGAAGGTAAACGCACCGTCAAGTTTAAATAAGGACTTTTTGCAGGAATAACCGGAATTGAACGAACAATAATCAGCTTTGGAACAAATTATGAATGTGTAAAGGATTAGGAGAGTCGCAGGATCCCTCTCCTTTTTTTTTTTTGAGGAGATTAAACTTTTAGAAGATTTAGTCGTTTAAGAAAGGAATTATAGAAATCGTTGATATGCTCAGAAAAAAAAGGCGACCATTCAGTAACAGAAAAAAAGTAATTCCCCAACTATTACAGAACGGATTGTGGAGATTTTGCACGTTTTTTTGTCTTGAAGCTTTATAATATATACATACATATATAGATGCATGCATGCGTCCACACGCACACATGAACACACACACACACATATGTGTGTGTGTGTGTGTATATATATATATATATGTATAGTTTTTTTTTTCATTAATCATGATTCCTATAAGAATATTTTTAAACTTTATTGGCCATTGAAACATTTTTCAATAGTCTTTTAAACAAGACGTTAAATTACATAGTTGAGATTTTTTTTTTTTTTTGGGCTTGGCCGACTTAGGGCAGCTACCCAGGACAATTGGACTAGATTAGAGATTAGATTTTGATCCGGTCAGAGATCGATGACAGGAAAGAGACAATAATAGGAACCACATTGGATGACGGTAAAGCTAAGATATAGGAAGCACTATATGGAGTAGGATAATTCAGCTTTAACAGCTGGACGTACAGGATATTACGCTCGGAGGAAAGACTGGAGCATTCAAAGAGCACGTGGTCAGGATCACAAACGAAGGAACAGTCGCCAGAGTGCAAAGGACAATAAGGGGATGGGAAAAGAGCAAAACGATGCCGAGAGGAAGGGAGCAAAGTATGATTAAACCGCAGACGGCAGATGGCAATGATGAAAAAACGTTTAAGAGTAGGAAAATGATAGAACCAAGAACAAGAAGGAGGTCTAGGCTGTATAGAAAGGTAAAATGAGTTAGGATTGAAAAAGGAGCAAGTATACACATCCGACCAAAGTCTGACATGCATTCTTTTGGAGAGGGGAAGTATGTTGTGACCAGGAATCTTTTTAACAAAATGTGGAGAGTGTAACGCTAAGCGTGCTAAGGAGTCCACCGTCTCGTTACCATCAATACCCGCATGACTTGGAACCCAAAGCAGGTTGATGGAAATGGAATGGGAAAGGGAAAGACTATAGATGAGAGAACGTATACGGAAAACAATAAAATCGAGGGAATATGAGGGAAAGGGAAAGGATATAGCCTGAAGAGCACTTTTTGAGTCTGAAATAATTAAGTATCTATCAGAAGAACGAGTTGAGGAAATAAATATAACGGTTCGGAGAATGGCATAAAGTTCTGCGGAGAAAATAGAGCAAAAAGCCGGGAGCCTGAAGGATTGAGCGGAATTATTGACTGGAGAGAAAAAGGAAGCAGCTACTCCTCCTGAACTCTTGGAACCATCAGTAAATATTAAGGAATGAAAAGGAAACGAGGAATTAATAAGAAAATTAAATTCTTGATTGGCAACTGCGGAGCCAGAAGTTTTGGATGATGAAGGAAGAGAAAAGAGTTTTGGAGGGTGAAAAAACACGAAGAAGTTAAAAATAAAATGAGGAAGTTTACTGTGGGAAATAGTATAGGAGGAGAATTTTTCTAAACGATGAGAAACAAGGGCTAAGATAGGACATTTATTAGGAGAGAAGCGCCATTTATGAAAGATAGAGAGGTATGTGAGACGAATCTTAGAAAATGAGATGGGAAGTCTTTTTACAAGGAAACTGTATCCTAAATGTGATCGTCGGATGAACAACGGTTTTACATTCGATTCAGCAAGAAGAGCTGGAATAGGAGTGGAATTAAGCGCCCTTAAGCAAAAACGAAGAACCAAATTTTGTGTTAAATCCAGTTTGGAGAGGAGAGATTTTGAGGCATTGCCATATATGAGGGAACAGTAATCTAGTTTATAGATAATATGATTGATTTGTACAGCAGGATTAGGATTTGAGGATCACCGCCCCATCTCGTATGTGACAGGGCCTTGAACAGGTTGAGTCGTTTGCGGCAAGAAATATTAAGGAAGATAATGACTACCCAGTTCGGTAAGAAAAGTTGCTTGTGATTCGAATGATTCGTATTATTCGTAATTATGTATGTTTTCATAGATTGACTGTTTGGCTTTAGCGGTTACTAATTTTCATATGTATATTTAATAAAAATTATCTACAGTTTTATCGGGTGATATATATGTAAGTTTTTTTTTTTCAAGTGTCCCCCCAAAAAACATCGATGTTTTCTTAACAATCGATGACAATTACATAAAAAATTCAGTGGTAAAATTTTTTCACGTCCAAACAACTTTATCGCATGAGATCGTAAATTAGTGAAAAATTCTTACTTGAAGCAACGTCAAATTTTACGCCAAAAATTTATTAACTCGCAAAATTCCAATAATGTTTAAATATTCACCGCTGAATCGATTAGTTTTTACATATAATATAGCTTGATTTATTCACGGTCATATTCAGTCAAACCCAGTTTCTTGCCTGCCTTGAGGTTAATTTGTGGGCATTGTCGATGAAGACAAGAGTTGGCGAAAATTATTTTATCGAAAAAGAAGAAAAGATACGTTTTATTTCTTGTTCGCGAGAATTTTTTTTTTTTTTTTCCCATCAGAACTGACCAACTTTAGCGGTTATTTAGCGATTAATTTATTGCGATAAAGAAAGTACTCCCTCTGAACTTTATAATGGCTGGAAAAGGTCTAAAGGCTTATTTCGCCACAGTCTGCGTATTTCACCGAAGTTATCCAGCAAATTGTTAGCAAGTGGGTTCATATGAATGCTAAGTCGGGCGACATGTTTATTTGCTTGTATTTTGATTTCATCCTCCACAGACATGACATTCAAGTCATTATGGAGGATATAATTGGAGAGAAATGACGAGAGTAAAGGTGTTTTTTTTTTTTTGGTATTTTATTTTTGCTTTATTATTAGAATGTGTCTGTTGAAAACTTTAACAGATACTTCTTCACTCGATGAAAAATTGATTTTTCCGAATTCGAAAACATGAAATTTTATTATTCCATCTATGAAGTAGTTTATTATATTATTTTCGAATAGAAGAAATCAGAGGACGCTAGACGGCACGTGAGCAGAATATTGGTGCGAATAGCGTGAAATGAGATATGCGTGGGACATCTCATTTGCCGGTCACGTTGCAGAACATTTTTCATCGATGATTTGACCGGTCATTAGGGGCTGTAGAATGTTTTGCGATGAAGAAAACTAATTGTGGTTTTGCAATTTGAGTAAAGGATTATTAACCAAAGATATTTTTTATTTATAGAAAACTGAATAAACGAAATTTTGAATTTAATGTATCGGAGTTTGTTCGAAAAATTAAAATAAACGCGGCCCCCGAGTTGGGAAATATTTCCTGTATTATAAAAAATCGGTTTATTGTTCGTCGCTCAAGTAAATAATTTGTATCACGTTGAACATTTACTTTTTTGCTATAACGACTGCGAGAAATATAAAACAAGCTCGCGTTAAACGAATAAGTGTGTAAGACATATTCTACCTTCTTTCTACTCTGGGTGATTGTAATTTATTAATAACGTTAGAATAATGTTCGAAACGAAAATATATTAATATTTAATTTTATTCAAATTGAAAAATTATAATTTCGAACTGTTCTATAGTTGCGGCATTTGTAATGTTTGCTATGCTACACCGATTTAACTAGTCGAGTGAGTAAAATTTGCTCAATGCTATACGTAAAAATAACATCGACTTCGGTTTGACCAGTGAAAAATTTAACCCGTCGAAAAAAATTAGTAGTTAAATTCGTTAGCAATCAAAGGGAAAGAGAAAAATTTAAGGGGATTAGAGAAAAAATAAGAGTTGCTATGATGGAGAAGTTTGAAGCAGTGGAGGATGAGGAACTTTATTGTAAGATAGAGCGAAAGAGGATAATTTTGTAGCAGTAAGAGATAAAATTAATAATTTTTTAAGAGAAATAAAGTGCCAGTTGTTTAGAATAGAGAGATATAGAAGTTTAGGAGTTTAGGTGATATTCGAGGAAGAAAAAAAAAACATCCAAAATAGGTCGTTGCTTAAAAACGGGATAAGTTTTGGATTCTGCAAAAATGGCCAGAATAAGCGAAGGCACTTCGAATCCTTAGGCTGGTAAAGACTTAAGGTGAAATCTTTTCGAAGTATTGATGAATACCGTGTTTTTTGTGGAAGTGATCTTTTGAAAGAATGACGTACGTGAACAGTGAATAATGAATTCTTCTTCTTCGATTGTCAGACGCATATCTGCGCGTTGACGATCCTAATGGCGCTAGCCTAACGCTACTTTAAATTTTTCACCCCTCCGCTGCTTGCACAAGGCCACCAACAGCGCTTAGTCCGGTCCATCGCCGCACATTCTTCAGCGAGGAAGTTCTCCTTCTTCCTCTTGCGTGACATCCATCAATTTTTCCTTCAGTTATCAGTTTAATTGGTTCGTATCTTCCACCTCTGATTAAATTCCCGAAATATTCGATTTTCCTTTTCTTGATTGTCCGCGTCAAACATCTCTTAACATCAGCCAGCTTCAATACTTTCTTGTTAGTCATCTTCTGTCTCCAAGGAATTCTCAGTGATCTTCTATGCAGCAACATTTCGCACGCTTCCAGTTTTTTTAACGTCTTTGCTGTCACTATTCCTTTCTCCACTCCATATAATAGAATACTATAGATGTAAAACATGTGATCATTCCCTAGCGTGCTTTCAAATTTAGCGAGCGGCATATTTTCAAGAAAGCGATCTTTCCAATTCTTCTCTTAATCTGAAAGGAACTGGCCCCCCTACTCTCATTAGTGCCGTTGGGCTTAGTACATTGTGAACCTTAACTTCACAATCCCGACGCCCTGTCAAGGCTATGGAACTCACTTTACTTTACTTACGTTATTTCGATTTTTTGTCCATTAATCTGGAGTACTGTATCCTTTGTAGCATTCTTACTGTTCACTAACAGTTTAATTTTCTTTATATTAATATTAAACCCATATTTTGAATATCATTAAGAAATAAGCCGAGGTAAGAATGGAACTAAGGAAATAGGAGACTGGCGTGTGTATATTAGTCAAAGAGAGATCGTGGGAACGAAAAGTAAAAACCGTAACTGTACATGTAACGTAATCAGGGAGTGAGTAAGTGTGTGTATGTGTGAGAGAGAGGTAAAGAGTGAGAGATGACCAAGGAGGGAATCAAAAAAAATTTTCCGAGGAAATTAGGGATTTATTCAATTAATGAACTGTATGGCGCGAGAGAGAACATCATCATCTACAAAGGGAAGAATGCAGTAATGAATCGAAAGGATTACAAAGGAAGTAAATACTGAAAAATGTATGGAACTAAGCATCGGCAGGTAAACCGGGAAAAATTAGTTTATAAATGTCAGACAGGAAGGACAGTTGGTGGATCAAGGGAATAAGTTAGAAAGCTTTTAGCGAAAGCCACGAAAGATTCAAAATGATAGCATTAGAAGTACCATCGATTCTAGCTGGAATTAGAGGAAATTCGCGAACAAGCTAAAAGTTCATTTATGCTGTTGTGAGCTAAGTATCAGGATTAGAAGGAAGAAAAAGAGAGAATGGTCTTTGTAGGGACTAAAACGTAAGAAAAGCTACCGATCTGGAAGAATATGTGTTTCTTTGAAGGATTGTTGTAATATGAAGGACGTAATAGTAGCGATGGAAAGGTGAGGTCTGCAGCTATTTTTTAAGTTATGTAAGGGCGAGTGAAACGCGGGAAAAGGAGGAAGGAAATTTTTAAAATATTTTTCACCGTTTTTAACAATTAATCCTCGTTTTGCCGTAGTTTTTCTTTTATAAACTAGAAAATCGGAAAATAATGGGCAGAAGTGAAAACGGATTCGAAAGTGAATATCGCAACGTCAGTCGAAAAAAAGCATTCGTAAAGGGGTGGGGTGGGGGGGGGGGTAATCGTTTAATTTTTAGACAGTATTTAACGAAACTGATTGCTCGCGGTTGAATTTCGCCGCCTTTTGATTCGGTTATGCTGTCGTTATTCAGATGCGAGTATAACGAAATTTGTTTCGCATGCGCGCTTGCCATTTAACTCGAGCAATTATTGCATAAAATTATTGTTCATATTCAAAGTACAAGTGACTTGCATTGTTCATTTTCGTTAGTTCGATATGAATGATAGGTTTTAAAACAAGCGCAGTTCCAATTCTCTACACACCTGTTCTACCGCGATACGATTTGTTGATTGAGAATATGATCCGGCGTGAATTCAGGTTATTAAAATCTTCGAAAAACGAATCAAGACACTATCGCTGCATTCGTAAATATTCACTTTGTGCGAAAATATCGTCGGTAGGACGGCTGCTTTACGTAACATATTTTTAGATATTCAGAGAATTGGACACGCGTGCGTTGGTGTTGTGTTTGAAGTCGTTTCGAAACGTTGCTTGTAGCGAAGTGAGAAATTGTCTTCTTTTCTCCGGTGAACTCCACGCCAGCAGTAATGTTGAATAATGTACAGACACATGAAGCGCAGTACGGCGAATCCTTGTAAATATGTTGCATATTTTAAAGTATCGCGTAGCGATTACGTACGGTGAGACGATTCGCAGTTCAGTTCGGATAGGTGTTTATTTTCGTATGAGAAATGCGACCATACAAGAGAGTAACCGCAGAGATGAAGGGCAAACAACAATAGATAAACAAGAGTCAAATCAAGTCGATTCGAATCTTCTCTATGTGACATTGAAGGGTTATTTGTATGATCGTTATCGGCTGACTCCACTCTATTGCGCGGGAAACAGGTTGACTTAACGGAAGGAAATAAAGAATGCGGATCTTATGAGTTACGGAGAAGGTCGCGCATCTTTAACGAAATACGTAGTACATCGACAGGCACATACTCGATAATGTATTGGTTGTTTTTTTTTGTTTTGGTTTTTTTTTTTTTGTTCTTTTCGAATATTGCTGTTAGAGATGGTAAAAATTATCAGCTGAGGCATTTGTTCTGAGGAAGCGAAATAAAAGCGATAGGTTGGAGACAAATTTTGGAGCAGAACCGAATGAGGAAGACCATAGTGCGACATTCGAAATTCCTCCTTATTTCTATGTTTTACCATTTTCCTTTGCATGTGTAAGGTTGTTGTTACGGGTATCAAAAACTCTCGATAAATTCCATTATACATTTTATCTTTGTAGTATTAGGAAAAACAATTATAGGTTGAGAAAAGTATCTATCGTGCCACAGTTTTCGTTAGGTAGTGGTTTCTTGTTCGGGTAGGAGTCCCGCTGCTGCACAACTTCCCCAAAAGTTTCACTTGCGCCGAATTAATGTCCATGGTTGATGCGCTCAAAAAGAGAATAAAAGAGAATCTGGAAAATTAAAATAGCTAACAAAAAATAGAAGCGGAAGAGCAAGAGCGCTAAGAAGAATAACTTCATTTGACTCGATAATTTATATCAACATATCGTTTAAAATGATGAGATGATCTAGCAACGACGGAGAATAATAAGTAATAGGGAAAATATCGTGGACCGAACACGCAACAAATACGGCAATGTTAGCGAAAATAGGGGAAAAACGGAAACTAGTCGAAGATATCAAAAATCGAAAAATGATATATCTGGCTCACAAATTTAGAGAAAACGACTTGTTCCAAGGAAAGATACAAGGAAAGCCAATAAAAGGACGAAGGAGATTAGAATTAATGACAACGACCCTTCCGGCAAACTCAATATGTAAAAGTCTACGAGAGACGATTACTCGGGCCGGAGATAGATTAATTTAATAATGCATGCAATCTCTTGTCTCAAGAGACGTAACTATGATCATGATGATGAAGAAAAGAAGACAATAAACGAATTAAATTTTGAACATCTGGACATAGGAGAAAATGCAATTGTAGTCGAAGAGAATTAAGAGGAATAGAAAATCGAAAAAAAGAATGGAAGTAGCCATTGATTGAAACGAACATGAATTATAAAGAAAGAAAAATCGAACATCGACCGAATGCTGAAATTGCTGAACAGAATTAAATCTATGTAAAACTACTCAGAATGCCGATCAGAAGAATGCTGGATAATAAAGGCTCAGAGTGGGTGTAAAAATAAAACGAATTTGAAAAAATAACTTAAAGTAGAAAGAAAGAAATTTAAAATGAATGAAATAAAATTAAACTTGCAAAGTTAGTACAGTAAAAGATACATCTTGACCGATGTCTCATTGCAACAGTAAACGATTTCCACGATTATAGAGACGTATAAACTTGCAAAAATTAAAAACAAAACAATAAGGATAGTATTTTCAATTTAAAAAGAAAAAAAAAAAAATGAGAAGAAAAAGAACAGAAATAAAAATTCTCTGTGGAAGAAGAAGAGAAAAAAAAATGTATAGGAGAACTTCGATAAAAAATAAAGTAATATTTAAAATCAACTTATAACATGGCCAAGAATTCGTTGAATAATTTGTGAGACTTGAAGGTTTATAAGAAAATACGTATAAAACGACGATGTTTTTGTATTTGGTAACACTATACGTAATTAATTAAAAGTTGCTTGGAAACGACAAGCTTATTTTAATAAAGTGCCCTATTTATCGAAAATAATTTTTAATAATTTAAAAGTGTAGTTTTTAGTGCTCGGAAGATTTGTTTTTTCGTCCATTATTAAGATGATTTTTACATATTTGGTGGATACATCCAAAACATCTTTCTCGATTGCGTTCTCATATTTTTAATTTTTTTTCCACCGTAATAGACAGATGTTGAAAGGCGACGAAAAATTTTTGCGCTTTTGAAGCAATTTAATATTCTATAATGTGAATTTTGTTTTTTTCCCGTAAAATGGGGGGTTACTCGTTGAGTGTATTTTCTGCGTCGGTTTCTCTGTACGCCTGCTTTGTTTTCGCTCGGTTTATTATTAGATTGCTATCACGCTTCAGTTTGGCGAGACCGTTATCTCGGTTTTCGTATTTGCCTCAGCTACATTTACATATCTACCTCTTGTCAAAATGATACTCAGCGAATAGATTAATTTTACCGGGCTGTAAAACACTCGGCTACTTTTTTTTTTACATTTAATTCGAGAATGCTTCGGTTTTTTTACGTTTTTTCCTTTCCGGTCTTTAAACATTTTGGCTAACGGTTTCGAAATATGTAGAAATCACATTACTAAATTTATATTTAACGTTACCGGTGGAGTGAATGTTGTTTTCACACGGATATTTTTTGTTAGGCTTTGAAGGTCATTTTAAATTTTGCGTGAACAGTTTCGCGCGGCACTGTGAGTTAGGCCAGTATATCTATGAAATTCATTAAGTAGCGATTTCGCTCTTTCAAGTTCAGAGATATCCGCGATTCAACGTTTTTCAATATAGCGGAGGAAATATACGGATTTCTGTTGTTTTCATTAATCTATTTACACGATATGTAATAGAAACCAAGTTAGAACAGCCCAAGCAAAGATTAAATTACATCGTCAGAACGTGTAAGATTTCGATGTGATTGAATTTTTGACATAAGGACGAACGTCGGTGCAGTAAGAGGAAGGAGATCATAACATTGCAAGAGAACAATGCACAGGAGAAGAAGATAAATATTTGGGAATTGAATTAGTGTGCCATAGACAGGGTTTCCCAATAATTTTTATTTTTCGCACTTCTAAAAATTCATTAATGAACAAAAAAAAATGATTTGATAAAGATTAATAATGTTTTAAGATAAGAGGTTAAAAGTCAAAAAATCATAAAGGTTTTTCTGTTTTTATTGATTTAGTGGACCAAATTATCCGGTTAAATATTAGTAAAATCTCCTTGTTTATTTACTTAATTATGTTTAATTTTTTATTATTTAAAAAAAATTTATGCATACATATACATTTATATTAAATGTTAATATATACATATATATATATATATATATATGTATACTTTGGCCTCGCAAGGGGTGTGCTCCTTGATCTCTCTTGCTTACATTTCTGTCTCTTTCTCTACAGTACTTTGTATAAAATGATCAAAATTTACAACGTAATTCTTACCGGCATCGACACAAAAAAAAAAATCACAAAAATCCTATCCTAACATTTGACTTCCATTACGTAAAATTAGGACATTCTTTCGTTACATACTTTGTTACATAAAATTGTGACATTTTTCGTTACAGAATCTTAAATTTACTGCTAACAATAATATCCTTCTGCCATCTAAGCAAGCACACCTCAAATCATGGTCGGATATCTACATTACCTTCTTTTCTAATCCTCATTATTTTTACAAACTAATACAGCCTCTTCCTTCATTACGGCCTTGATTTTCCTGGTCTCAGTCGCTTCATCATTTGCTCCATAACGTGTCTTTGTTTTAACCATAATTGTCTTATTTCAATTCTTTTTCGTTTTTCTGTTGTTTCTTCTCCACTTTGTGTTTTTCATCCCTTGGATCAGGGCTGCACTTGTTGCGGATCATATTCTTTTTGAGCGTCCTCTTCTGTACACTAAGCTCTTACATCTTGAACTGCCCGCTCCTTTTTGTGCTTTCTACATGCTTTCCTTCCCTTCGCGAAATGTTGTTCGAGCTTTAGCAGAGTTTATTTCTTCTATTTCTCTATATATTAAAATCTAATCCTTTTATTCGTAATTCCTGGATGATGGGTCACAATGCTCTTGATTGGCCCCGCCCCCAATATATATATATATATATGAAGTTGGTAAAAATTAAAATATAACAAACGTTACATAAAATTGGGACATTTTTCTAATAGTGAATAGCTTAAGAATTACATTGTAATTAATATATCGTATGTATGCATGTATGTGTATGTATGTATGTATGCATGCACCTTAAGCTTTAGTACACTGTAAAAAAGTCAATAATGATGATTATTAAAAAAATTTAAACATTTTAATAAGAAAAAATTTACCTGCTATAGCGATTTCTTTTTTCATTTTCTGTATTATTTTTTTATTTGTAATAAGAGAAAAAAAGTAACTGTTTCCAAAATTTTTGTACTGAAAACACTAAAGATCGCCAATAGCTACTAAAGAAGAAAAAAAAAGAAAATCGGTTAATAAACAAAGGAGAAAAAGGTACTTAGTCTAGTCAACGGCTCAAAATAACTTCATTCCCATTACGCCGTCGTAAAAGGTCGATAATTCTACACGCGTCCGTGTTTTTTGATAATGTGTCACAGCGTTTTTGTATTTGATTTCATATGTGTAGTTATCACAAATTGCGAATAAAACTGTTTTATGAAACTTTTCTATTCACGGAATAACATTAAAATTCGGGCGTTTGTAAGTGCCATTTACGCAGCTCAAGAATTATCCGTTTGCATTGGTAAACGTTTTGGGAAATTATTTTAAAAAGTGGAAAACGGTTTTTTTTTTCACCTGTTCTGAAATAATGAATATTGCTGTATAGTAAACGCAAAGTTTAGAAAAATTATACATCGGTAGTTCCGGAAGAGTTTTATAAAAATAAAATTTAGCGCATCATAACATCCGTAATATGTAGCGTACAAAGTTAAAAAGAATAAGTTGAATATATTCATGCAATAATTTGCCGATTATATACATATTTATCGCAAAATTCTATGTACACCGGAAATACTTTATAACACCTTCACATAAACAATTTTGTAAAGTTTTTTTCCCAAAAATTAAAATCTATTCCTTTCTTTTTATAAAACATTGGACCACGCGTGTCAAAATTCACCGACTGACATTGTGTTCAATTCCGTTATATTTTAACTAAATTCTCTTTACTGATTTAAAAGAAATATACATTTTCTGCTTGTTAATCCGTAAGTATATTTTCAAAAAAAATCACGTCAAAACATTTCGTATTAAACCTTAAAGAAGGTTATAATACCGTTCATCATCAGAGAAACAACTAATTCGTTTTTTGTCTTTTGTTTTTTTATACAAAATCATTAACTTTTTTGCAACTAAATTAACCTAAAAAATAAAATCGTCACCAAACCCTTTTTGTTTTTAACAGCTAGAACTGCATCAGCTACAGGTATGTTGTTGACGACGTCGGAACTTATTAAATCATCTTCATCTATTTTAAATTTTTTTAAATAATCTACAAAATATCTAGAATTTTGTATGTGTGATGGTCCGCGGCCTATAAAGTGTTTTAATTGTTTATTAGTAATAACCTTCTAAGAAATAGGCAGGGCTATTTATCGCGCAAACGATAGGTGTCTGAGCGAATAGCCGTGAACTTTTGGCAACCTACTGGCATAACAATGATTTCTTCAGATTCCAATCAAAGATCAAGAGGATCATTGTACAACTTTCTGTGTACGACCATTATTCAGTATAATTCGTAAATTTCGTGTCTTTATTTCGAACCTTTTTCATGATTACTTCCGAATTACCTATATCGAGACCTTCATTAGCACACTATATCTTTATTTTTCTGTAAGGTGTACGACGCTTTCAGTTCTAAACGAGATATAGTACTTGATATATTACTTACGGACTGTTTGTAGAAATAAGATTATGCCTAAATAGGACGACACGAAAAAGCAGCATTTTAAAAAAGAAACTAATGTAAACTAATATTGTGGTAGTTGAGCTGTAATCGGATATTTCCAGTTATAGATGTACATCAGTATTGAAAATTGAAATCTACTCAGAACAGAAAACGTAACTGGAACAGTGTGCTGTAACAATTAAAATTTTGAACAGTTTACCGTACCTGATATGTTTTTGTACCAGGTTTAAAACTTGTTACATTATATTTAACAGACCATTCGCTAGTTGGCACTGTCTATATTTTACCCCTTACATCCATAGTCCTGCATTCTTCGGTAATCCTAGTCTCTCTGCCATTTCTATATTTCTTTCTTTTGACCGTTCCTTTTTTCTTTCCTTCGTGCACTCTCTTAATTTACGTTTATTTTCTTTCGGTTTCATTTTTTACGAAATATCTTTTCAGTTTTTAGCTCGCCGCTTCTATTAGTATGCCATTCAAGCGAAGTCTTGTCGACCATATTTCATAATTCCTTACGGAGAATTTCCACCAAACGTGCTTGTAATTCAACCAACTCAGAGTCCAATTAAAAAAGCTAAAATTGCGTATAATCTCTGAAATATAATCAACTTGTGGTCTAACTCATCAAACAATTTTCTATTTTTGTTTTCCACTAACATGTGCTTTATGTGCACGCAGATTCGAAGTAAATATTTACTCTTACATCGTTTTAAATGTTTTTTTCTTCTCTCTTTCGAACGGTTCTTACTAAATAACTTTATCATTCTAAAAATATTCTCTCTGTAGGGAATCAGTATTATTGAGTTAAATACAATGTTCGTGATTGTTAAAGTTACCTGGTAAAAACCACGTAGAATAATTCATATTAGAATGTTTCGAACAAGAATATACTAATCATCGGAGAAACGGCTGCTACTGCTTCTGGATAAATTACTTTATTAGTATTTTCTGAAATTTCTAAAGAACGCCTAGACCAAATTTTTTTATATTTCAATGGTTACCATTTTACATAAATACGCAATGACGAAGTAAATATAGTACTATTTGTTATAACCCTTCTGCCTCCAGCACATACATCTCCTTCACGCATATGCACATGCTCGCAAACACAAACATATGTGTGTGTATGAGAGAATAGTGTTTTTTTGAATTCCTCGTACTTATAAATATGTCATAAACTTTTCAATTTCGATTTTTGGGACGATTAGAATAATTTTCCTTTTGGGGAGTTAAAAAGTACACGTCAATTGCTCGTCGCACATTTTACGTTGTTACGATGTTTTTTTAGGAGATGCGAGGGGGAATGTCTCTTTTTACAAAGGCTGTTTGGTAAGGAAATATTTCTTGCAAATTTTGTATCCTCCTTTTCCTTCAGGACGAATATTCTCGCAGCTGAAATTTCTTACAATGGAGTTTTTTTCGACGGAATGTAATTTTTTCTGCTTACAAGTTGTAACCCGATCCCAGTCGCCAATCTATGACTAATACGTAATAATAAAGAAAAACGAAAAACAGAATATAGCATTTCACAGAATCATCAATCACTGACAAAAATGCTTGTAAGTCTGAAATTTTCGCCATATTTGGTTCTCTTACAGCATTTTCTATCGTTTTCACCTAACTGTCATTGAGGCTGGTAGTGATCACTCTGTCAATGTGCGCCGAAGTCAAATAATGAATGTATAGATATCTTCTAATGGAGCTGCGCGAGTATAAGAAATACAATTTTTAAATGCACATCATTCATTTTAATGCATGTCGACATCCAATCAGTTTTTTATAGTAATTTTTATATATATATATATATATATATATATATATATATATATATATGTGTGTGTGTGTGTGTGTGTGTGTGTGTGTGTGTATATATATATACACATGCGTAAAATAAATTATACTATTTCCTATTTAATATGCTAACTACTCTTTTGCCTTCAAAATATTGCAACATATTCTGGTTTATTAACTAAGAATATCCGACAAATATTTATTTATAATGTAATCATCATACGTATTGAATGATTCCCGTTTATTATTGCAATTTGAATTTGGTGCCACCTCCAAAAATTTGATGTTTCTAAAAAAACAAAAATATTTCGAAATATATTGTATTGAAAATATCATATTTTATGAAATAATTATTTTGTAATTCTTATTGCAAATTTGAGGTTGGTACGTTTTTTCATTAAAAATTGGTATTACGAATGATGACAAGTAAAAATTCCATCAGTAGCATTTGTATACGAACTTTTTAAGCAACAAAAAGTTTTGACGTCGTAAATTCCACTCATTCCCGAACTGAAACTGCGCACGAAATTCGAAGTACTATTTTACCGGTTGGATAAAAAAAATACAGGATATTGTTTTGCTTGATTTTGATCCTTTTAAATTATTAAATAAGAAGAAAGAGCTTCTACTGAAGGACAGACTGGACCACCCTTGAAGCTTTTTTCAATAGAAGAATGACGCAGTCAACTTCCATTAAGAAATGTTCATTCCGATATAAATGAGGTGAAAAGTTATGCTAGAATAAACAGAATTTATCTGTATTTCTACGCGGGCGAGTAAATGTATAATGAATCTACATTTTCGTAGTAAATAAAACATTGATAATATTTTAAATCTCTGTCGCGTTTGATGTATTAATATAAATAATAAAAACTATTTCCCTAAGGAGATTCCTCTTTTTTCTCGTTATCTGATGACTTCTGAAACTTATCGTGTTGCTTATATGGAACTACCAGTGTCTGGTCCGTAATTTCTAATAATAAAGCATACCATTGGTCTCAGTCGACATAGTCAAAAGTTATGCGTAGTTATGTGAAGGTGGAATATTTCCGTCAGTGATGAGCTTGTAAATGGAACTAAAGGGAATCCAATTTTCTTTATTCAAAGCTACATTAGTATATAAATTAACATAAATAATATTTCAAGTATTAACGTTATTTCTAAATATCTTCTGGTTAATTCTAATAAATATTCATGAAAATTTTATACATAAATACAGAAGTTATTTTACTATAATAAATTCACAATAACTTTAAAAGAATTTTCCGGGCATGTTTCGGAGAACAATGCAATCATGGCTACAGTATTATGTGTTAAAGTTAAAATTAAAACTAAAACTATCTACTGTGTGAACCGTAAGACATAATCGATATTTGCCTGCCTTTCTGTTCGTTATTTGTTTTGTTTTAATTTTAATTTTAACATATAATACTGTACTCGTACCTATGATTATGGAGCATTACATGTCGGGCAAATTCGTTTAAAATTATTGTAAATTTAATATAGACTTGTGTGTTTATTTATATAATTTGTGAATATTTATTAGAATATTTTAAGTTTTTCGTTCGGTTAATTTAGTTTTCTTTCCGATATACATTTTTTCCTGGTAAATAACATTGATAATAAAAATTTCTCAAAAGAGACCTTTCTTTCTTTTTCACGTTATTCCATGACTATTGAGTGTCTGCTTTCAACGACATATAAGATCACTATTGAACGCTCTCCGCCTTCTAATAAACAAGGGAAATCATTAAAATCGGCGCCAATGGTAAGAAGTTAGATTTTTTTTTTTTTTTTGGATGTCGTTCATATATCGTTTTTAACTGCAATAGTCATTACAGCAAATGGGTCAAGGTGAGGAGGCTACTTCATATCCTACCTAGTAGATTGCTAGCTCTAAGAAACCCAAGAAGAATTTGTACACGCGTTGGGTCATTTGAGAGGATAGTTGAAAGTGTAAGGTCAGCAAACGCGGAACGGGCGAACGCCACACATTTTTGCAACACGTGTTCCACAGAAGGGTAGGAAGGCCCGGAACAGAAAGGGCATGTGGGGGGGGGAGAAAGAGTAGCTTTAAGTACATAGTTATGTGAGATCGCCGTATGTCCAACCCGCAACCGATTCAAAGCAGCAGATTCCCGACGCACACGCTGAAGAGGAGGAAACACCATGGATCGGCTGTAGATTTTATATTTTTCATAAAGGATGGTTTCCTTTGCAACTGGCTAGTCCATTCGGCCACCATGTGCTCGTAGAAACAACCCTTCATTTTGCAGATTGGTGGGACTGATAACGACATTGATGTGCGCAGTGCAGACTTGGATGCCAAGTCGACTCGCTCGTTTCCTTGAATTCCCGCATGACTCGGCACCCGTAAATGCGTTACCTGATTTCTTGCTTGATGGAGCAATTTCAATGCATAATTAACCTTCAGGGTCAAGATATCCATGTTGTTCTGTGAGGAAATCAAAATTAGAGATGCCAATGAACCAGTCACATTGAACGCTTCTATCCCTAAATAATCCTGCCTGTAAATAAGCCTTAAGGCTACTGCATATGACGTACAATTCTGCTTCCTGTACCGAGCAATAATCGTTTAAACGAAATGAAATGATTTCACCAGCGATATCATAAGCGCAAGCGGTTGCAGCAAATATGTGTGTCTGCTTTTGCAATATAAATGATCAAAGAGTTAGGATGACTATTGATTTTCTCGGTGACGCAGTGAGTTACGTTTGGCGCCGATCTATGAGTTACTACGTCTCTTAGATAACTATCCTTGTAGGCATGTTTTCCGAAGGAGGAAGTTTGCAGTGAAGAGTGACGAAATTTGGAACTTGCGCACCACTATCAACTATTTGTTTTACAGATTTAACAAAACAGGAAAAAGAAACAACATGCACGACAAATATAAAATCTCCTTTTACCTACTTTAAAAAGAAGGTTATATGGTCGTCGCGTATGTTGTTTTTTTTTAAATAATTTTTTGCTTATTCGAAGGTGTACCGGGGTCAGACCAATGAAAATTGGCGAACTCAAACTGAATAGTCATTGAGAAAAGCGTGAAAAAATGTGGTTCCCTTAGATAAGTTTTTAGTAATATAACAAACGAGATTGACTTAAAATATTATCAGTTTACCATGAAACGCGTAAGAATATAAATTTATTTTTTCCTCCTTTCACGACCTTGAAAAATAAATGAATCAATTCCTTATTACGTTAGCTGCGAAATATGAAAAAAGAGATGTTTCGGTAAAATCCAAAGAATATTTGCGTCGTGTTTCCTGTTTTGCGAAAATTTTTGAATTAAGCGTTAATTCTGGCATTGCGACGCTATCGAGATAATTTGTTTTTGTCGGGAACATAGTAAAAGAGATGTTGAAAGTAAATCATGCTGGGCGTGTCGCGGATAAAATGGTATGTGTAAGTCTATTTTATTTCTTGGACACGATAGCCAAAATAAGAAGTTCTATTAGTAGGTGGGGTCGTTTATTGTTGAAGTTATATATTCATAGCCCGACGAATCACTTGACGATTTTCATTTATACGATGTGTTAGCAGTTGCGTAAAATTTACGTATCTTATTGCAAGTATCGAAAGGGCGCACTATCAGGTTTTAAGTCGTTTCTACATAACTATGACCATGGTGAGACTGTGAAGAGGTGGTGAAAATGTAATTACGGAGTTTAGCCGCATATTTTCCTCGAAGGTAATTTAAGCGGCGAACGTAAAAAATCGTGCATGACACCTTTCGGTGTTGACCGAATTTGGCAGAGCTGTAATGTTAAACATAAAAATTTTTCTAGAAATATTGTAATGGTAACTTTAAGGACTCAAATTAATATAAAAAAATATCGGACTGCAATTACGAAAGAATATTTGCGAAAAGATGGGCGGGGGAAAAAAATTGGGATGAAAATTTTGTTACATTTTTAAATTCGCGAGAAATTTGCACTCTTATTATTACCGAGACAATCGTCTAAGAATTTATTTAATGATATATTGCAGGCAATTTCTCATAAAAAATGCGCAATATTCTTAATAATTCTATTTCTCGTATTCGTAATTACTAATAGTTTTTATTGGTTAATTATTAAATATTAAATAGAAATAACCGTAATTAAATGTTGAATAACGTAATTAAAAATAATATGTATTTATTTTTTTGCTTGATGTTGGAAATTATAAAAATTTTTCTTGATTTCCCAAAGCAAAATTAATTTCGATATTTACATGACTAAAAATTATACCGAAATTATAAACGGTTTGGTAATTATCGTTATTGTTAAAGCTTTTATTATTTGCAAAATGAATTATTTTAATAACGGCACTATTTATGCGCGAATGACTCTTACAAATATCTTTCTTTTTTGTTTTTTTCCCCTTAAAAACATGAAATAGTAAATAAAATATTTTCGAACTTGGTGCATCATTAATATTGAACTTGAAAGTAACTCATTCATTACAACATAAAACAATAAAACAGATATTGATTAATCATTGAAAATCAAACTTTGACATTTTTCATTATTATTATTAGTTGTTCTTGCGCAGCAATGTTTCGCAAACATTATTTTAAAGTTAAAAGTTAAATGATTATATGCGAGTTATTAAATAAATCAGTGTTGTGGTCGACGGTATAGTTGCAATTCATTCGTTTTTCATTGTTAAATAAGTTTTTTACAGATCCGTTTATTTAAAGCAGACAAAAAAAAAAAAATCGCTATGCAGGTCGAACTAACATAGAGTGGTTTATAAATTTGCACGTTAATTTGTACTAGCGAAAGTAAAATTGCGACGAATGTGAAATATCGATTGGTAAAATATTGAAAATTAATATACAATATTAAATATTTAAAAAGTTAAATTGAATTAAAAATATGACGTACGAGTAATTAATTAAATTAATTATCGTACTAGGGAATGCGGTTTTTATAAATTTCGTGTTTCTGTTTTGCACGCATTTATTCAACGCTTGTTATGTTGTTTGTTCGGATAGAGGTCATTTATCTTAATTAGCTGTATCAAACGCGCGCGACGGACGAAATTACCGATATGATAAGATCAAGACACACCCGCCCGTTTTTACAGATTTCCTCCTATTGCTAATCTTTGTGCTATTTAAAATACGCGATGAAATGCTAACCTCGTTCGTATTAGCGGAGAAAAAAAATAAATAAAATAATAGTAAAATAAAAATAAACAGCTGATTACCGCGATCGAATGGCCAACTCTATAATATATTTCTTTCGGTACTTTTCTTCAAAAATTAGTTTTCATTTGATCGAAAATTTTCAATAATTTCTGTAAACTTTTTTTAATTTTTAAAATAATTTCGCATAAAAAAATGAATAAATGCAAATCATCGCCGCCGAAACACTATCGTTTTTTCGCAAAGTGATACCGAATAATTATCTATAATTACGGATAATTATTTTAATAAATTAAAATGCACCAATATCGGATGCCCGTTATACTGAAAAGAATGTTGCTTGAAGGTGAAGAACAAAAAGTTGTACACCAGACTAACAAAGGCTGTTACGATGTATCGAGTTCAATGATTACCGAAAGTATTTGTTGATTGAAATGTATGCGGCTGCTGTATATTGATAGTAAGAGTTATTCCGCGTCCGCAGGAAGCGTAATTTCTTAATTATATTTTGCTGAAGATATTTCGTATATGATGATTTGCATGAATTTGTGTCATCGAGGTATACTATGTGCATTTTTTACTGATTTTACGGAGTAGATTGATTTGCGATTTAAATGCGCGTTTAAATCACCGCTTCGATGCCAGAGATACGACAAAAATATTTTGTCTACTGATATATTTAAAAATCTGCATTTACCGATGAAATTAAAAACACAAATAAAAACGTTTCTAGGTCTTTCTAATCGTTTTACACGTTTTGAGTGATAGAATTTGTTTACGAAATACTTTTTTTGTTATTTAAGAGGGGGGGGGTATTGCTTTATTTTTTTCACGTTTTTATTATATGTACTTTCTGTGTCGTGCTACGCCATTTGACTGCGTGCTCAATATTGTATATGTTTAAAGTACAAATGTTTGCTGTGTGACTCATTTTATCTAAAATAGGGGAAATGTTTTATATCGAGGAGTGCCGGTAACTGAATACGTGTATAATATTTGGTGGGATTGCGGAGCTCCACATTTTCAGTATTTTGAGAAAAATAATGATTGCTAAGCGTTGACAACGTCGCTCGTTTTTTTATAATTAAATCATGCTGTTGCTCGATTATCAATTTCACTGCCAGCTCTAAAAGCTCGAACTCCTATTTTATTTTTTATTTTATATAATGATGTAGATTTTTTTTTTTTTTTTGATTCGATTGCAGGCAGTTTTTGGTAAAAGAGTACACGTATGTTTAAAGAAAAATAACAATCAAAAAATATGTATCTTCGCGGTAAATTCTCATTTGCAGCTTTTATGTCTAGTGTCCCCACCGGATTTGGCTGCAGTTGGCCTATGAGTGATACGTACAGCACAGATAAACGTGTTATTTGCTTTTACTCTTAGATTTCTCAACCGTCAATGCTTAGATTAAATTAGCGTTCTTCTCGTTTATATCTGCAATTCTTATCGGGTCGTTATCACCGGGATCCGTGTACAAAACCATTAATTGGAAGCCAGTGTTTTTGTAATTTTCGTTAATTTTTTCCTACCATTAATCTTCCGGTTTCCCCCAATGTACACGTAAACCATCGGTTTTATTACTCGTTTTAAATATTTTTATCCAGTTGGTCAACTTTATGGACGGGGAAGCACACACCATAAATCTTTCTTCATTATATTTGGCCTCATAATAGCTCGACATCCAGAAAAATTAACTACTGCTTACTCCTAACGATGTCTAAAAGAATTTGATTCTTAATTTCATAAAATCAGCTGCGTTGAGGAACCCAAAGCGCGCTTAAACTGTCTTAACGGAGGACATTTCAGTTAAACGCATAAGCTTCATCTTAGCGAAAAGGTAGTAGTGTATACTTTGGAGATTCAGACTCGAATTTGAATATAGCATTGTTTTTAATAAATGCAGGACCAACGAATCTATTAGGCGCGTGAGACTTAAGTACGTCGGTGAAAACTTGAGTAAAATCAGAGTAAAGTAAATCCGTGATAAATATAAATGAAACCGAATAGGAGATGCAAGATTGATTTTCAAATTTTTCGCAGAATCCTTGTTCAACGTAAGTAAATTAATTTCTCAAAGGATTCAAAAATAACGAAAGTGACACACTGATGTGAATCCGGAATTATATTTCTAGTCGATATTTATTCTTCTCGTAAGAGGAGGCATTTTTCTAGCTAACGAATCTCCAGCTAGCGTGAATTTTCATTAGATTAGTCGAAGTTATAAGATAACTGCGTATTTGATTATCAGTTCATCAGCGTATATGCTTTCCATGGTTATATTATGCTTTATATTAACTTCGTCAGTTTGTAATGGAATTTTTGAATCCATTTTTCACCCACTTCCCGATGTCCTAATGATTTGAAATTTTTAGTAATTGTCAGAATGCGACGACAATGCAATATTACGCAGAAAAAAATCATCTACACCTACAAATGAAATAAAAAAATGTAAATATTTATAAATGGAATAATTTTTATTTCCCGCGAAAACAAGGCGGCTTGACAAAAGCATCCTCAGCCGGTGTCTCATTGTGTTTCCCGCCACGATGCGGCAGCTTGGAGAAAAAGACTGTAACCGGCCTCGTTATACTTTGCGCCAAAATGTGGCGGTTCGACGAAAGCAACGGGTCTGCAGCCGGGTTTTTTCTCCAAACTGCCGCATCGTGGCGGAAAACATAATGAGAAATCGAGGATGCTTCAGTCAAGCCGCCGTGTTTTCGCGGGAAATAAAAATTATTCCGTTTATAAATATTTACATTTTTTAAATTTATTTGTGAGGGTAGGTGCTTTTTTCTTCTGCATAATATTGCAGTGGCATGGGTTCTGACAATTACTAAAAATTTCAAATCATTCGGACGGCGGGAAGTGGGTGAAAATGGATTTAGATTGCTGCTGTATTGTATTGTTAAATTTACGGAAAGGGTGAACTACAAATGTAACGGAATTAATTATAGTTTCGATTAAACGTAGAAAATTATTATAATCAAATATGAACCTTCTGTTACATTTTCCCTTAAGACTGAAAAATCAAAAATAAAATTATAGTTTAAAAAACTAAAAACAGATACTTTTTATATGTAAGATGCGCTAAAAAACCTTAATTTAATTTAAATTCTAAGAGTGAAGAGGTTCACATTAATAATTAATGTTAATTCATAATAAAATATAACTTATTTTACAATATTAACATAAGAGTGAAGAAGTGGACATTAATAATTAATTTTAATTCAAAATAAAGTATGGGGTGGGGTTTTATCAATAGTCATTCAGTCCCTCAACAAATTCAAATGATATAAAACCACCCCATGCTTTATTTTGAATTAAAATTAATTATTAATGTCCACTTCTTCACTCTTATGTTAATATTGTAAAATAAGTTATATTTTATTATGAATTAACATTAATTATTAATGTCCACCTCTTCCTCTTAGGTTAGTATTGTAATAGAATTTAAATTATTTTACGTTTTTTAGCGCATCTTACATATGAAGCATATGTTTTTAGTTTTTTAAACTATAATTTTTATTCCGGTTGAGGAAGGAATAGTGGTTTCGATCTGCAAACTATTAGTGAGGAAAGTTCCCTTTTTTAAAATATGAAATCGTGATAATTTTTAGGTTAAACCTGTTCGATTTTGTGCATATATTTTTATCATCACCATCAATTATTTCCGGTTATATCAAAACTGTTTGAGAAATTATTTCTCAAGCGTCTCAAACCGTTCACAATTATTCCAGATCATCAGTTCGACTTGCGGAATCAGCATTCAACCATTGACCAAGTTCATCGAGTTACATCAATAATTAACAGAGTATTTGAAGAAAACAAATACTGTTAAGCAGTATTTTTAGATGTTGCCCAGGCATTTAACAGAGTATGGTGCGAATGGTTAATCGCAAAAATTAGTCAACAATTTCCAGGCAACTATTGTCGTCTGCTGGAGTCATATCTTTCTGACAGAAAATTCAAAGTTGCATACGGAGAGGCGAAGTCAACAATTAATTCTATACAAGCTGGAGTACCACAAGGTAGCGTCCTTGGATCTATTTTGTGCTTATTTGTATCGGGCTGATATTTCAATAACAGGTGACACCACCACAGCAATATTTGCTGATGATACTGCAATATTGTTTGTGAGTGATTCATAAGTTGAAGCGAATAGTAACCTGCAAAACGCTTTAGACCGGGTTTCGAGATGGACGAAGAAATGGAGAATAAAACTTAACGAACATAAGTCCATTCACGGTACATACGCTCTAAAAAAAGTTAATCCTCAATATAATGTTTATATCAATAATCAGCAGATTCTGCAGAAGAATTCAGCTAAATATCTAGAACTGCATCTCCATACCCGTCTAACATAGTAGCATTACGTGAAGCAGAACAAATCCGACTCAAAATTCGTCAAATGCGGTGGCTGTTACGAAGAAATTCACAACTGGACCTCTACGGTAAACGACTACTTTACCAGTCAATTATCAAACCTATCTGGACCTATGAGATCCAACTTGGGGATGTGCAAAACCTGCTAACTGAATGGTCATTCAGCGTAGTCAGAACAAAGTCACTCGTGCAATTACCAATGTGGAATGGTATCAAAGAAACGAGGATCTGCATGCAGATTTGAATCTGAAGTAGGTAGACGAGGGCATTCGTGACTTTGCCATCAAGCACAAAAAGCGGCTCCATCAACATGTGAATGTTGAAGCGATCCAGTTGCTTGACACATCATAAGATGTTAGACGTCTTAAGCGATTAACGTCGAACGATTTAGTTGTGTAATTAATATTTATGTATATAAATAATAGAAATTAGTTAATGAACTAATATTCTATACATATTTAAGCTAATTAGTCATATATATTAACTATTTAAACAGTAGTTTAAGCTTGCAATACACATTTATTAATACAAAAAAAAAAAAAAAAACAAAGTAAAAGCTGAAAATGTAATCAAAATTTGTCAAAATTGTCCTGTCGACGGGAAGTGCTTAAATTTGAAATGGCGTAGTCTAAAAGAAAAATTGAATAAATGAAATTATTTTGTTTTTAATAATGCAATTCGAATTGATTTAAAAATTTTTCTTTATTTATCTTTTTTTTTTTTTGTAGATCGATTTAACAAGACCGCTGGAAGAACAAGGACCATTTGTTGTCATATTACACAAACTGACGGAATATATAACTCGGAACGATAAACAGGTAAAAACAGGCTGATATATTAAACGGCTAATAAGTCGACGTAAATTGCGTTTTCTTAAATCATCTCGTACTATGATTTTTCTTTAGGTATATTTCACAAAATTTACTGATTTAAATCAATTAAAACTTTTTAATACTGTTTTTTTTTAAAATCGATTTTTAATAATTAAGTTTGACGTAAATTTGCTATGTGAACGAGGAGAAATTGATTTTAATAGTAAAAATATACCTATTTGTATTTGTGCACTAGGAAGTATAATTAAGTAATTGTAAAACGGTTTATTAACACAAATGTGTACAAAGTCTGTGTATACTGCGACTGTGTTTTGTTGATGCACGAATGAACTATGATGCAGTAAAAATCATATTAATAAATAAAATGGAATAAAACGATAATTTGAAGAAAAAAAACAAAAATTTAATTTTATATAAAAACTAATTATTTAAAAATTACTGCAAAATATCTGTGTGTAATGGTTTTTATTTCTGTTTGAGTATAGTAGAAATTGATTAAAACGATTTTGAAGGGGATGAATGATTTACAACAGTCGGTTTGTAAATTACTTTGATTTTTTAATGCCTAATATTTGCTGTTAGATATTCCGTTATAAAACTTTCGTAAAATATTTTACAGAATAATTTTTTCCACTGATTAAACAATTAATCGTTTATTTATAATCATGGCTGTGCATATTTTTTAGTAAATTCTGAAGACTAAATGTTTCCTATCTACATGGCAGGACAATTATGCAAACAATAAAACCTAAGTCAATATAAAGTAAGCACGAAAAAGGGAAAAAACCACTATACAACGGAAGTTCGATTTTTCTTTACTTTTTTGAAGAAATTTGTCATTTTCGAGTTTTTATTAAACGGGGTAAGCAGTAGAGTCTTTCTTAAATATTTGTTATGATGACATACGTACCAGAAGTTTTCATCAGTTCATTAAGTTTATAATAAGCATTTAACTTGTTAATTAGCATCGTAAGTAAAAAGAATGATAATCTCTTTCATTCTGTGCAATTTTTTTTTCATGTTTTTTTCTTTTTTTATTAAATTCGCCTGAAGAAACGTTTGACGTTAAAGTTTATACCGTCCCGTCGTTATAAGCGATAATTATTTATCTGCGTGCCAAAATTTTATCGTAATTTACCGTTTTTCACTGTGAGTGTATGTGCAAGTGCGTCGCTGTGTGGGTAGGTGGGTGTATGGTTTATATATATGTGTATATATATATATATATATATATATATATATACGTATATATGTATATATACCCCGGTTGTATATATATATATATATATATATATATATATATGGGTGTGCGTGAACGTAAGAAAATGGCAGTATATTATTGTTTAAACAATGAGTATAATCATTTTAAATTTGTTTTATGCATATTTCTAGTAAACTTTTCGTCCATATTATAAGAAAATTCTGTAATTTTGTATTTTTTTCCTTTTTGAAGCTAATTTATTTATTCTTATGAATCAGCTAAAAAGAAAATTAGTTTTTTGCCGTTTCGGTCCTTGTGTATTAGAAAAGCAGACATAACATTGGTGAATAAATTTTGGGATGTATTCTGGTGAATGTCAAAGGTTCACTCTATATATAACTAAAGTATCCTAAAGCTAGATTTGTAATGTTTACGTAAAAGGTTTGGTGTAATCTTTAATCTTATTAACAAACACACATTACTTGAAAGCAATTTTTTAACGTTATTGAAAATTAGGCCTCTAAAATAAGAGAAAGTTCTAATAGATGAGCATAAAAGTGATGTTTCCGTAAAGTGGAACTGTTGTGCAATATTTATTTTTGAAGAGCGTTGCGCAATTTTTCTGTAGTTGATTTTGAAATCAGACTAGTGCAATGTGAGTTTAATCAGATCTAATAATAATTTTTTAAATAATCAATTTTTTATTGACGTGAATTTGAAAATGTTGTATAAATGAAGAAGGATTATTTTGTGTGCTTTAATGATCATATAACTGCTGTTACACGTTCATTAAAACTAACAGAGAACAACGGCTGAAGATGCTTAGTTTCTTTCTAAAATTCAACTGAATTACCATCTAGAACCATTGGACGAATGGTTTAGAGTCGTCTTATCGTAACAGAGCAGTTTCGGATTTTTTGGTCTTCCACCGCTTTTATTTTACATTTAATGAGATATCTCTTTTCATTTTCTGTTAAGCGCCCCTATGCTTAAGTTATTCGAGACTTGATCCGGAACTGGCAGATAACCATTAACGGCAATCCGATCTGGATGACCAACTTGATAAGCATACTGATTCTGGAGGATCGCGTCAAATAATTAGCGAATTAAAATTTGAAAGGAAATATATTTCGTGTCTTATACAATCAAAAGGATATCTTTGTACAAATGAAAGAAATGCTAGTTCGTAACTATGCAGCTACGATGTATGTGAAGAGAGCCGACAACTCAACAGGAACTGATAGTAACCAAATAGCTGGAAGCTAATCAAGGAGAACTGATGAATCTACAACAAAGACAGTACTGCCCAATAGGAACCGGAGATCAAATTGATTGATTAGAAATATCAGTTCGTAATAACTGTGGTTATGCCAAGGTCCAAAAATGGCCAGGCTGCTGACAAGAGTGGTGCTACACGCCTTGGTGGCGCGCAGCTCTGAAAAGGGCGGATAATCTGCAGCACTATGGTGCTGTCCAACTATAAACTGTAATTCTGGATAACCGACGACCGGTGCTGCTCTGAAGACGCGAATGATTCTGCAAAATTCAGCACATGACTGTATTGAGGAATGAACATTCGGTTGTATAAGTATCAGCTGCTGGGTCGCCATGCAGCGTGATTGGTTGTGAGTTGTGCCGGAGCAACCAATAAAAACTGGTTTGGTATTTCGCAGTTTGTGTCGCATTCTGAGTTATAATGAATTGAATTTTACAAAAAATCGAAATACTTGAATTCGATATCGATATGTTCGACATGTGCTTTACAAACTGGCGTTCAAGTCGCATTAAAAACTGCACTGAGATGTTAGAAAATGAAACTTGACCGAGCTTATCGACGTTGCGTTAAAATTAAAATAAATAATTATTTGTATAATAAAATTATACGTTCTATTAAAAAATTTTCTTTTAGCCTTCGCTGAATAATATTAGCGGTAAATGGCAAACCAAAATAGCTGTGTATTCTACGTAAAAAGTGAAATCTTAAATTCAGATTTTTATTTTAGAAATTTGAGCTTTATGAAAATGAAAATGAAGTCGCTCACTTTCTATTTCTACAACACACTAATGTGTTTGTTTGCGTATAATAAAATCAGTTGCACGATCGATTTGTTTTAATTTAATAAATAGATTATTTATAAAACTAAATTATGGCGAAACGATTACGTTGCTCATGGTATATTAACCTTAAAACTCATGCACGCGCTGCTTTTAAGCACGCCTAGTTAGCCCCCACCCCACCAACGATGGATTTTCAAAATTTAACTAAACAAATTGTGCCAAATTGTGCCGATGATTAAAAACTTTGTGCCACGTTATAATGCAGAATATTAACAATAATTTATGCGAGACGCTAACTTGACGATAGCCTCTCCGCTCAAATTGTGAAGATTTTTAATAAATGATTGTATCCACAGACAGCAATAGTTTTGTACCGAATTATGCTAATAGTTAAAATGTTTGGTGTCAACCCATAATACAGAATATTAGAAAAAATTGAGCTAATGGCTAACTTGATAAAAGCCCTTCCAAAATTTGAAGATTTTTAAAATGCAGATAGCAATAGTTTTATGTCGAATTGTACGGATAATAAAAAATGTTGTACCGCAACTGCTTATAAGTAACCTGTTTAAAAGGATCTTATAGCTTGACAAGATCTCCAACATTTCAAAATTTCCAGAATGATAATGTATACGAAAGTTGTAGTCGTTTCATGTTGATTTGTTTCATCCATATTTTATGTCTCGTTTGCCTTCATTTTACAGTTTACTCAAAATTGCTAAAAGTCCATCAAAGTTTTATTTTTTTTTATTTTTTTTTTAAATTTTAAAATAAGTTTGTGGGTCTCACTGGGCAAGTATGCCCGTTGCGTGAGTGCCCGACACTCTTATTATCGTTTATTCGATTTCGGTACAAACTTATACATACTTATTATAACATCGAAATTATATATACCTTAATTAATATATTGCTTAGTAAATATATATATCACTTATATATAGGTGAAAAGAAAAAAGAAAAATCATACACATATCTGCATTCACTCTAAAAGTCATATATACATAAGAGGAGAGACACAAAAACAACAACATAGAATACATGTTTAGCTCCGTAACTAAATGATTGAAAACTATCTAGGAGTGAGGAATTCGGACGCAGTTTGTTTTTTATTCTTGCACCATTCCTTCGGCCATTTCACCACTTTCTTTTTCCACACACCAATACTGTTTTCGTTTGTAATATGATTGGGGATAATGCTCATTAATTTAATTAAGACCGAATCATCTATGTTATCAATTCGTAGATTTGCCCCTCTAGGGTATATGTAATATATATTATACTTTGATTTCTTGTTATTCGAGTTTTTGGCCTAGTTGGTAACCTTATATTCTTGATATTATATTCTTCGAGTAACCTGTAATAGTAGTAGTACATCTTTGGTGACATTTCATCATTTTCCCTCTATACATAATTGATCTCGAGTCACTCCGCCTCCAGTAGAGAAGTATAATTTTAAGACACCGTTTTTGATTTTTACCTATTTTATTGATTTCCGTTTTCTTAGCCTCTCCCCATATTTGGATTCCATATAGAATTCTAGCCATAATTATTGCATTGTAGTATATACGTAGTGTTTTATATAAAAGTACCTGCTTTAGTTTGTATAAAGCTGGAATTGTCTGTCTTATTTTCGAATTTAGGACTTGAACGTGTTTTTTCCAGCTCAAGGATCTATCGATATATATTCCTAAATATTTAAAATCTTTTACGTTTTCAAGAGGTGGACATAAACAGGAAAGTGAGTTATTCGTTTCATGAAGTTCGTGTAAGCATTCGTTATTATGAAGAATGATTATCGCGACTCTTATGTTTAGTACTGTTTCGGATATGTAACAATTTAGATTTATTTATATTTACACATAACCTTAGGCATGTGACCATTTACTAAAATTATCTATATCCTCTTGCAGTAATTTTTCCGCCACTTCTATATTTTTATTTTCAATTAACAGCGCAATGTCATCAGCAAAAACATATACCTTTGCATTTTTAATGTGCCTGTATAATGAGTTAGTGTATATAAGAAATAGGATAGGAGCAAGTATAGTTCCCTGACCTACCCCAAATCGAATATTTTTTTCATTACTGTTACTCCCTGCGATTTTTACTACACTTTTCCTGTTTTTTATATAATTTTTAAACCACATTAGTTGGTTATTTAGAATACCCAAATTTTCTAAGTCATTTATCAGTAAATCGTGATCAACTAAGTCAAACGCTTTTGTTAGATCAATGAAGGTAATTATAAATTTACAATAAATTATCGTGAAATAATAATAAGGTAGATTTCCAATAACGGCTGCTTTACTTAAAACAAAGATGCGATTATTAATAAAATGACACCAGACTTCTGCTAATAGTGTTTCATTTATGCCATGTTAATATAATTTATCGGTCGAATAGTGCAGACAACGCTCAAGTTTTTTTTATAAACGGCATATTAAATTTATACATAATTACTATTTAATCAGTTTCGAGATGGTAGTGAAAGAGCAAGTCTCGATTTGGAGTCAGAGTTAGAGAATGAAGAAAAGTTACTTTTATTTTATTCAATATATATTAAAATAAGTTCAATCAAGCATGATGTTTCATGCGCTGAGGATTCCGTATGTCAAGTTAACGGTAACTTTACTTACATAATACTAAATTCAAAACAAAGAAATCTGATTTCTCACGCGGCAAAGAGGGAGGAACAAGTAATTTTTTGTGATTTTTTGAAATTGTTACGAACTTCAAAAGTTTAGTTAAGAAAATGAAATATGGTTTCGTTCCTGACAAACATCGATCTTTGAATCAATATATCACATGCCTGGGAGAAAAAAAATATTTTTTTCCAAAATTTCAAGCTTTCGACATTTCGAGGGTCTAATTTTAAAGTTGGAAACTCGGATGTTCCAAACTAGAGAAATATTAACCTTATTCAAAATAATTTTTAGTTATAATATGTGCGGCGCTAATAGGGCAGACGTTATTTTTCGTGCTTTTTTGAACTTTTCGTCAACTTCGAAAGTTTTTTTAAAGAAATTAAATACGGGTTTATTCCCGACAAATGGTGATCTTTCCAACGATATATCACATGCCTGGGGAAAAAATATTTTCAAAATTTTCGAGCTTTTGGCGCCTTGGGAGCCAGAATATAAAGTTGTAAGCTCGGCTATATATTTTTCCTATAAAGCGGTCTTTATGACGTTTTGGTCTTCTCTACTTTTTTAGTCGAGATATTATTTACGTGAAGATAATTTTTTTGCTGTTTTTAGGCCCAAATGGGTAGTCTATGTATTCACTTTTAAAGGTTTATCTGGTGATGAGTTATGAATTTTTAAGTGATTTTTGAGGTCGTTTTATATTCCGTATTATATATTCTTAACAGTTTTTTGGATGTTTTGGCGCTCAGGGTTATCTCTTGAAGTTATAGATTGTCTTAAAGAGAATTTTAAATGTAATTTATGATCCAATTTTGTAGTTTATAAGTCAAATCAGTCGTGAGTTATTGATTTTTATTTGATATTTTTGTCGTTTCTGAACCTTCTTATTAGGATTCCGTACCGGCCTACTGCCAGAGTTAGATATATTCTTAAATCCTCTATAAAGTTCTCTTGGAAAAATTTTTGTTCTTCCTTTTCCAGAGCTACCACACTTAATCCTATTTGGAAAATGACCAGAGCATTTAAATTCCCATTCACAGAGCGCTCCTCTATCTATAACACACCCATTGACAATGCGTTATCTTTTGTTGACACTGTCGCTCTCCTACATGTTCCTAACGATGATGAATTGTATCCTTTTCCATTTCAAGTAGGCGCTACTCCTCATTTTCTTACTTTTCCCTTCAATACTAATGAATTGAAATCCATTCTTGAAAAATCATCCGGCCTCACTCCAGGTCTTAGTGGCATACCCTTAAAAATCTGTATGATTATTCTTTTCCTTTCTACGGGAAGTACACCCTCCTTTTTGAACTTCTTCGTTATCATCCGTTTCCTAAAATATCTTCCCTACGTCCTATTTGGCATCGTGCCTCAGAATATTATTTGAGGTTATGCTCAACGAGCGTTCTGTTGGTTGGCTTGAGCACTTCCAATATATTTGGCCTATTGTCCAGATTTAGGTCCTGCTTACTGTGTCGGTATTTTTATTTCCTCCATATATGCGAATCTTTCATTAACAAAGAATATTCCTTAGCAACTTTTATCGATAGTACTAGTGCTTTTGGTAATGTACACCTTCCCACTATGTGAAATAAAACGATAACAAGCTATATTCCAATGTAATTTACTTCTCTCATCTGCATCATATGTTGAATCATTTTATTAATTTCTCCTCTCCACTTTTTTAGGCTACGAGAACTGTCTTTCTTGGCCTTCTCCAAGGGCCTTGTCTAACCGTTACTTTTTTTAACACTTATAATGTTTCTGCAGCTTCTCTTCCTATGAACTCCTACTCCTTTTTTTTTTGCCGATGATATACTGTTCTACTCCTTATCCGATGATATTGTAGATGCAGATGGGGAAGTCAATTCTTCTTTGACTACGTTGGACCAATCTCTTTTTCATTACGCTTATCTATTTCTCTTAGAAAATCTTCTCGTTTTGTTTTTTCCTTTCGACATTATAATCCCGCGTTAGTCTATCTTTCAACTAAATAATTATTTTTCGCAAAGATTGCTTTTGTTATCTCGTCGGTATATTCCTCAACAGTAGTCTGTCCTTCCACGAACATATTAATTCCCTTTTCTCTTCTACTTTTAAAAAATTAAATTTGTTGAAAGCCTTTTGTCCTACAAAATGGGAAAGTGACCCTCTTCATCTTATTTCCCTGTACAAATCCCTTATCCATTCTAAATTTGATTATAGTTCGTTTCTCTATGGTTCTGCTTTCAAATATTTACTTTTCAAATTGGATATGATCCAAAATTCTTACCTTCGTCTCTGTCTCAGCATTCTTAACCCATTCGGAACGATAGCCGTACATGTACGTTTTCTATTCTCCACTTAGCCAGCCGAATGCTGTACTTTTACGTTTTTCACTAAACGGGCGCACACCGTACTTTTACGTCAACAGTTTCTTTTGAATACATGATTTATTTATTCAAACATATAAATATATAACACGTAATATACATAAATGTATTATAATATTATATATTTATAAATTTTCCTTATTGATTTATAATATAAATAATTGAAAATATCCTCGTCACTTAGACCTTTTTTGGTAGCCATATTTTAACTTTAAATAACAACACTAAACACTATTACTGTACGTTTTAGACAAATTTGCTTACTCACTAAAAATGTAAAGAAAGTGTTAACACGTGCAGTGACCGGGCGGTGACTGACACGACGCCAGCTGCGAGAAAGTGGAAACAATCCCGCTCCCGGCTAAGCGATGAGTTGTTCGAAAACCGCACTCGTCCCGAATGGGTTAAATCTTCTCCGACTCTAAAAATTTTTGCTGAATCAAATACGCCTTCGCTTTTTATTCGCAGGTCCTACTTATTAGGGGCTATCATTTTCTTTTCAAGCGTTTACCGTTGACTCCTTCTAATCTTATCTTTTCCTACCTCATTCTTTTGCAAATCTGGCGCTTTGCTCTTAAGAAAATCCCTATCCTAGCTCTTATTTCGTCGAGTCTAAGCTCGTTTTCGCTTTTTATAACTTCTAATAACCTCCCTTATTTCTCTTTCAATTTTGCTGGTCTTTCTCATCTTCTCAATATATTTCATCTTACTACTGACTCTAAGTGTCTTCCAGAAATATTAGTTTTACGAGAATTAATTTCTTATTAATAGTTTTCTTTAATTTTAATTTTAGATAATAGAATTTTCGAAGGTACATAGCAATTTAATTTCAAAAAATTCAATTAATTTCTTATTCCTTTCTCATACGACCATTTTTAAGAATCGTTCGAAAGGGCTGGATGAAGTTGGAGCTTCTGTTATCCTTCCGGATATTAACATCTCGGAATCTTTTAGTCTTCATTCCTTTTGTACTGCCTTTACTACTGAACTGATGACTATCTTGCGTTCCACTGTTTATATCTCCTCACAACGCTTCTTTTCCAATTATTTTATTATCTCCGACTCTATATGTGTTCTTCAAGCCATTTCTTCTCGTTTTCCTACTCGCTCCTGCAACTTTGTTGCTTTTCGCATACGTTTCCTTATTTATAATCTCACAAATCATTCCATCGGTATAGATCTACTCTGGGTCGCTAAACGCAAGGAAATAGCAGATTCCTCGGCTTAGGCTGCTGTATCTTTCCTCCTCAATTTTTCTAAAATACCATTCTGCTTTCTGTATATAAAAAATTTCATTCTAGGTGCTGGTCAGATATCTTCTGCTTTTTCCGACAATCTTTCCCACTACTTATTCATTAAGCCGAGTTTTCCTCCCCTTCCCCTTTTTACAATTACACTTCATTTCGTCATTCTGCTATCGTGTCTATTGCTCGTTTGCGCCTTAACCATAGTCTGCTGTTCTCCTCATGTTTTCGTTTTCTTTTAACACCCTCCCCAAACTGTTATCTTCATTCTAATTATAAAGTTATTGATTTATTATCTCTCGGGCTTCCTAGTCCTTAAGGAGCCTTTTTTTTCTTTGGGGGGAGGGGGGGGGGGCTCGTCAACCAAGGACTTTACCCAGAAACAAATAGTGAGGAAAGAAGTCGGTTATATTTTAACCCGATCAGAAATCTTTGCTAAAAAGAAACAAATTGCAGGAATAACCCTCAAAATTAATCAAGGGGAAAAAACCGAATATTAAATAATGTCGCACCAAAAACGATTAAGGTAACGCGAATGAAAAACGGGAAACTATATTTTTCGCAGCGGCAAACGTAAAACTACCCTTGAAAAGGTCTCTTTCAAATTAGACGACGGATGATCGAAGGGATGAAAAAAAACAAAACCTTGCCAACTGGAAAAAAGTAAGTAGCAAACAGTTCATAGAAGTAATTTTAAAGGCGAATGGGAACGGATAATTAATTAATAGTGGGAATAAATTAAACAGGGCAATTATTAAAAGCGGACAAAACTACGCAGCGACAACGATTTAAAATTTAATACCGCGATGGTTAAATACTAATCGCACAGATAATTGCAATAGATAACGGATTATCACCGATGTTTAAAATTGAACTAATCGAAATAAGGGAAATAACGAATGAAAATACAATTAAATGGTAATAAAGTAAATTTAATTGAAATGAAAATAAATAAATAATCTTTCGCGTTTGCCGTTTTCTTTTTCTCTACGTACCGATTAAGTAGAATTTTTCCATTTTACATTTTCGACCTAGATTTATACTTATGAACCGTATACGATATTGACCACATATATATCTGGCTGTAAGCACCCTTGAAAAATTATTATTTACCAAGTCGAACCGATCATCTTTGTTTCTTTCGATCTTCTGTGGCGGATCAGCAAACAGTATATTTAACTAAGCAGCTTTGTTGAAAATGACCTCTAAAACGAAATTGATAAATCATTTGAGTACCCGAGGGGATAAAAATCTTGTTAAAGAAATCGTTTCCTTGTGATACGCGGTCGTTGATAATTACGCATACGTTGTGCCCAGAAATAGAAAATAATCGTTAATTTTTATGTTCAAGTTGAACTGATTACAAGTTAAAACTGAAACATCGAATATAGCTACGAAGAAGTAGTTGACTCATGTACACGTAAATAACGAACATTGTTTTATTTATTTTTTGGTGTTGGGGAGGGGGTATAAAAGTGCTATTTTAATTGTTCGGTCCGCCCACTTACATTATGCAATAAGTAATTCTCACCGCTCGGTCAGTATTGGTTTAACATTGTGGGCAGGGAACATATCAAGTGGAGGATTGATGTAGATAGAAGATTTTTCGTACACTGTATTGTTTACTGAACGTGAAAATGTTTGTATGTGTGTTGTAAAATTTTAATTATATCGGCTAAAGTTATTTTTCGGGCGATTTTATTTATAGTTATTTCAGAACGAGACCGAATGATGCTTCGTCTTAAGCTGAATTATTAATTTTATTCCGAAAATATCTTTATAATTTCCGCAGAAAAATGGATGCTGTCCAAATAAATCGCTAGATAATATTAGTTTGAACTGTAATCAAAATTATCCGTAATATTATTTATAGTCTCCGGTTAAATTTTTTTTTAAAAATATACTGGCGAATAATTAACAGAAGGGGATTACACTAATAAAATGAGGTACACCATCAGGAATCGATTTTATCCGTAACATTCTTGAAGTTTGTTAAAATCGATCGTAATATAAAATATTTAAAATTAATTATACAGCTTTTGCCGGTATGATACAAGCAGCGATGTAGGAATTTGATTTTTTGAATTTACGTGTAATTTATTGGAAACCACTTGTATTCTATCAACTGTTGTAGACTTAATACAATATGCGTAAACTATTATTCGGAAATTCGTTTATCTCATTTGCTGCATTCAAAAGGTCGCATTAAAAATCTTACCATGACCTTAATAGTGCCGCTATCAGAACTGAATCATACGTTCTGTACAATTAATCAATATTAATCCTTAATTGTTAAAGCTATATTGCAAATTTTATTCTGACATATTGCGTCACAATTAGAACGACGGAAAATTCTCGACAAAAAAAAACGCATTACAATGTTCCTACTGAAATAACAGTTATTTCTTATGGATGGTTCAAAGTAATAACATTTACATCAACGAGGTAATTTTGTCGTATTTCTCATGAGAAGTTTTCGATTTGAAAGATTTTGATAATATTGCGAAGAAGTATTTTTGAAATATACCATTTTGTTTGCTTCTAAATTGATAGTTTATAAGTATGACCATTAAGTTCAAAACGACTGAAACCCAACATAAATTTTTAGAAAGGGTAGGGGTTACGAATCATTAACTATTTATTTAAAATAATTCAGCCTGATAAAAAAACAAAAGAGAAAAAAAAATTTTGAAAAATTTAATTTCGATTTGATTGTTTTTGTTTATAGATTTCGTCTAATTCGTAAGTTAAGTAATCAGTAAATGTTTTGTTTTACCAAAAAAAAAAAAAAAAAAAAAAAGATTTTTGTTTTATATTTCGAATTTTAATTTTAAAGGCTTATCTGGTGGCTAATTATAAATTGTTACGCAATTTTTGAGGTGTTTTTAATTTAAACGTCAAAATATTCTTATTGATTTTTCGCGATTTTTACCGTTTATATTTGAAAGAGAATTTTAATTGCAATTTTATGAGTTATTGAATTTTATTTGGTATTTTTTTCGTTCTTAGACCATCTTATTATTAGAATTCTGTACATTCTACATTTACGGAATGCTAACGAATAAAATATGATTATTGTGTAACTTTCAAAACTAATTATTTGATGTCGCTGCAGTCACGACTTCTGTATAGGGAGCCGCTCATACCTTCGATTTCGATCGTTTAGCTAGTAAAGAGGAAAGAATTTTCAATATCAATCAGACTAAAATGGTACTGCGATAAATTTGCTATTAGAATTAAAGAAACTGGAAGTCATAACAGTAACAAACAACAAATTTAGGTAAATTAATAAATAAAAAACATTAAAAAACTAAATCAGAATACCTTTTACTAAATAGTTGTATGAATTTAATAAATTTAAATATTTATAACAATTGCAAGATGCCGGTCTGGAAGCTACTAATCCCTACTCCCTAATCTAAATCCTAACTGTATTCACGCCTTTGTACATGGCGTAATAATAATAATAATAATAAAAAAATGCCGGTCTACAGCATGCTATACTATTCAACTTAGATATTGATCTTAATGATCGAGAATACCCAGATACCTGATTTCCAATTAAACAGCAGTGATATTTCAAACTATATATTAAACACAAATTACTCAGACTATGATGTTATTTATACGGATGAAAGTCTTGATAGACAACAGAGTAAATATATGTCAGCAATTTATCATGTCAATAAGTAGATGTCTAAAACATATCGTATCATGTATTGCGCTTCATCCGTATCAGTGGAAATATATGCTATACTTAAAGCCTTGCAATACTTTAAGAACTGCAAGAGGAAAAGAAAACCGACTCTTTAGCTTTCTTGTTATGATTAAGCAGGACAAAAATAAATTTAATGAGCAATGTTGAGTGCCAAATAAGATGGATTATTATTAATTTGGACAGATTTCTGACCAGAGTGAAATTTAAGTGGTCTCCAGCTAGTTGTAGAATATTTGGAAACGAGATGGCCGACAGATTGACAAATGCGGATAATTATCTAATAATTCATAATAAGGTTAGAGAGGCCATACCGTATATTAAAGAACAGATTCAGATTCAATAGGATAAAGAATACTCAAAAAAGTAATAAGACTAAAGGTAAAGTATATATACATACATTCAGAAGATAACATCCACTAAACCATGGTTTGATGCGAATAGATGATTAGACAGAGACTGCATTGTAAAATTAACACGAATGAAAATGGTGCATTGTAGTACGGCTAATCATCTCTTTTAGATTGGATATAAAGAGTGGTCCACGTGCGAAAAATGTTATGAGAGGGAAGAAACTTTTAAATATGATACGAGTATATTGCTATGTACTAAACGCACTAAAGAGATCGTTTAATACATTTATGCTTCTTCCGAACTACGAACTTTATAAGCCTCCTTCTATCTGTTCTATTTTTACTGCAGAATCGTATGCAATACTCCGTGCATTTCTATTGCACTTTTTTCCTATAATAACAAGTACCTTATCTATTCCGACTCGATGAGCGTATTGCAAGCCATATCCTCCCCTTTTCCATCTTCTTCCTGCGACTACATTATCCTTTCTATTTGTTCCTTAATTGCTAACCTCTTCTTAGTTTGTTCCATTCAAATCGATCTTCTTTGGATTCCCAGTCATAGCGGCATCGCAGGCAACAACCTAGTTAATTTGCTCGCTCTGCTTCCTCTAACGGCAAATTTATCAACAAATTTACTGCTAACAATACCCTTCTGCCATCTAAGCAAGCACACCTCAAATCATGGTCGAATATCTACATTACTTCTTTTTCTAATCCTCATTCTTTTTACAAACTAATAAAGTCTTTTCCTTCATTACGGCCTTGGTTTTCTGATTTCCCTGGTCTCAGTCGCTTCATCATTTGCTCCATAACGCGTCTTTGTTTCAACTATAATTGTCTTCCTTCGTCTCTTTTTCGTTTTTCTATTGTTTCTTCTCCACTTTGTGTTTTTCATCCTTTGGATCAGGACTGCGCTTGTGAGGCGGATCATATTCTTTTTGAATGTTCTTTTCTGGTGCAGGAGCGTTCCTTTCTGTACACTAAGCTCTTACATCTTGAACTGCCTACTCCTTTTTATGCTTCCTACATAGTTTCCTTTCCTTTACCAGATGTTGTTCGAGCTTTAGTAGAGTTTATTTCTTCTATTTCTCTATATATTAAAATCTAATCCTTTTATTCGTAATTTTTGGATGATGGGTCAGTGCCCTTGGTTGGCATTCCCGAAAAGAAAAAAAATAAATACATTCATGCTTGAATAATTGATAATTGGAAAACATTACCGATTTCGATTATGATAATTATTAATGAGCCATTGTCAGTATTTAATGGAAAACTTTATCAAGATCAATCAGATAAATGTTTAAAAGTTAAAAAATTGGGAAAATTGGCCAATGGCGGGAGTCGGAGCAAAAAAAAAGATATGCTAACTGTTTTTTTATCATTTCAAATCGCAGTACTGTTCACGGATCACTTCTTATTGCAATGTAATACGTTATGTTTTTCATTATTATTTTGACGTTATTAATGTTGTTTAATTGGACTGGTTTCGTGACTTTGAATTTTTTGACTTAAAAATGTTTTTGAAGAAAGGGAAAAAAAGGAGAGTAATTCGTTCAACGATATAGTTATTATTTTTGATAAAGATAATCGAACTACACCAATAGCGTCTGAAGAAATCTTTTCAGAAATTATGATATAATTCTATTTAACTATAAAACCGGAACAATATAAGTACGAGTTATTGGACAGAATCGATTGTAGATAATGTGCAAATATGAAATAAGAAATATTTTTACGCGGTCCCTTTATTTCAAATTGTGAAAAAATATAACAATGCCATACGAATGTAATTTATCATAAACCAAAATTGTATTTTGTTCACATTAGCGAGAATTGTTGTGATCCGATTTCATTGTAGCTCAAAAATGTATTGTCGTGTATTTTAATTAAGAGAAACTTCTCTGTATTTGTTAAATTAATTTAATTCAGAATCTTTTTTTTATATTAAAATAATCACTCCTCCCCTTAAAGTTGAAAATTATCTTACCTTCTTCTAGCTATGTGAAGTTAGCCGACAAATTTTTGGTAATTCAAAATCAACATTGCAAAACAGTTAAGAATCGTTGGTCATTGGTAGTCTCTATTCTCAAAATTTGGTAGTGAACGGTTCAATTTCTAGAGGCCGGTAAAAAAAAAAAATGTAAATTTGGCCGAAAAGTCGTCAATTTTTGAAAAATGTTTATTTAAATGGTATAGATTTTTTAGAAATCATTTGGTGGTCATTGGTAATCTATTCCCAAAATTTGGTAGTAAACGGTTCAGTTTCTAAAGACCTGTAATAAAATAATGTAAAGCCGACTGGTGAAATTGGGCAAATCGCCTTGATTCATTATTTTGTTTGATTATATGAGGAGTATTTAAATTTATTTTATAATTACAAATACGGCAAGTAGTGCAGATATTCACTCTGTATATGGGGTATAATTAAGAATATTGAAAATAAAAAGTTCTGCTACATATAATTCGAGGTAATTTTATTTTTAGCGTGTAAAGTTCGTCTTTTCATACTGTGGAAATTGCCTAGTTTAAAAAATTATGAATTCTGTACAGTGCCAGTTGTATAAATATATAAATGATTGTTATTTAATTAATGTGACGTAAAATATTTACTAATTACACATTATGCAGAAAATCTATTCAATGATTATAAAATAGTAATTTTTAAATTTAAAAAAAAAAAAGATTACATAGTAATACTACTGTTCGTTATTTCTATCTATATTAGATATGTGTAGTTAGCAAACGAACTATTAAAATGAACGATTCTTTTGAAGGAACTATAAGAACTAGTTCCCGACAACGGAACTAAACTTATTTAACTTCCACACAGAACTATTTGGTGTAGGAACGGTTACACGGTATACGCGGTAGAATCAAATATAGATAGACGCACTTCGCACATACACAACTTATTCATACTGTCTGACCTCAGAGTGACCTCTGACCATTGAAAACAAAATCATATTGTTTTGATTGTTGTATTAGCTCGTTCTACTCTTCCGATACTTTACTACCATTGTTATTTACTCGCGCACATCACCTACTATTCTTCAATTCATATCATATGCTGTTAGTGTCAGAAGATACTAAATAGGTCCGAAGGAACTAAACTGTATGTATCGTTCTCGTTCACTCATTTTATCTGACCGACCGAACTATTTTGTCGGAACGATTCCACAATCTAAGGACTTTCGATCCAAAGCAGTGTGATTATAAAGAATTAATGAGTGTAGTCATTGCGTACCGCGGCTATGAAGCAAACGGATCTCTATCCCATTCATTACAATTTACAGTTAGTGAAACGTTATACGATTTTAAAATTATATAACTAAAATAATAAAATTGATTTATAAAAATATATACAACCTATGATAAACAGAAAAATAAACTTATAAGGCCATAAAAAATATTATGTAAAGATATGCGTTAAAAGAAAACTACAAATTAAGATTTAAGAACATAATTTCTTCAGTTTTCTTCGATTAGTTTTCGCCGTTCGCAGGCTAACGGATCTTTATCTCTATATCTGTTATTACCGCGTAATTCGATTACCACTTTCATTTGTTTTTTTTTTTTTTTTTTTTTGTAAAATAAATGCGAAATCGAATCGGAACGTTTTTAGTTTATTTTTCATCCGAAAAGGGATTTATCGGCGCTCGCGTATTCATCCGGGACCACTACACAACTTTGAAAATACGTTCCACTTAATAGTTCGGTCACGGACCATCCACACTACATTTACTTGTCTAGTTCCAGAATCTAGTTCCTGGTACTAGTTCCCTTCGAAGAACTAAACCGAAAGAACTAGTTCCTCAAAAAGAACTATATTGCCCATCACTAATCTATATACAACTTTTCCAAAGTATGCGGACATATGATGCTGTTTGAATGACACTGTTTCGATTTTCGTTCTAAGTCATTATAACGTTCCCAATTGTCATTTTTCCGGCAATAATAAGCTATATAATAGTGTTTAATGTATATGCAATAACTTAAGTTAATCTAAAAGCGAATGAGTAATATAATATTTAATTATGTTTAGTTGTGACCAACCAAAGGAGCACTACAATGAAAATATTTAATACGCTCCTTTTGTAAAAGTGATACAGTAAATTTGACAACAAATGTAAACAGAAATAAATAAAAGATAATAGACATCTTAGCTAAAATATAAAAACAAACAAACAATATTGTCACTAAAAATTAAGAGGACCGATGATCACGTTAATCGAAAAAAAAAAAAAAAAAAAAAGTATAAAAATAAATTAAATAATTATCGAAAACGTGGTGCTAGTGAGAATGTGAGAGTGATCGAAATCCTGTTTGTTGGTTGGAGGGCGAATACATCACGCGGTCACTGAAGAATTGCCCACCCGTAAAGGAAATGAATGGTGATTGGTCGAGACGAGTACAAAGGAAGAAAGGCTCGTAGAGACACGAGCGAGAAAGTGACTGAAAGCTGAAGTCAGTCGATCTCAATCATCCATGAAGAAAACAGTCAATTTTTAGCAGACGACTCGTAAAAAAAAAAAGTAATCGCGTCCGGAATAAAAATACAATCCTTGCAGCACGTAATAGTCAATTCGCCCGTTAGATCGGTTTCGATAGTGTAAGTCCCGTCGCGAAAGTAAATTCCGTAAATATTAATTAAACCGGTTTAACATTCATCCGTCTCTGTCAATTCACAAAGGACTCATCGCCAGTCCACTCATCCGGGATCTTTCATCAGCGTATTCCTACATCGCCGCCGACAAACACTGATACGTATCAATTCATATTTATGTTTATAATCGTTGTTTTTTTCGTTGTATATATGTATATCATAATTAATCATTGTTTTTCATAGCGGTCGACCGATTACGAAAAATTGGTGTGAGTAATTTTCATTAATAAAATATTTAAAATCTCGTTAAAAAATTCATTTAAATAATAATAATACATAAAAAATAAAAAATTTAATTTTGTGGAAGAAAATCCACGGTGGCATCTCTGGGTAAAATTAAAATAATTAACTAGTTACGGCAAGTGCCGTTACAATATAAGCAAAACAAAATAATGAATCAAGGCGATTTGCCCAATTTCTACTACAAGTCTTTAGAAATTGAACCGTTTACTACCAAATTTTAGGAATAGATTATCAATGACCACCAAATGATTTCTAAGAAATCTTTACCATTTGAATAAAAAATTTTCGAAAATTGGCGATTTTCGCAAATGTGTCGGCTAACTTCACATTTTTATTTATTTATTTTTTTCTTTTTCATCGGTCTCTAGAAATTGAACCGTTCACTACCAAATTTTGAGAATAGAGACTACCAATGACCATCAAATGATGATTCTTAACTGTTTTGCAATGTTGATTTTGAATTACCAAAAATTTGTCGGCCAACTTCACACAGCCCCTTCTTCTGGCAGTTTGTCAAATCGGTGAATATAAACAACATAATGTGTATGCGTATTATTATTACTGTATACCGTCTCTAGGAGATGGTTTTACGATGAAGTTTCCACCTTGACATCATTAAAAATTAAAAAATCATTTATTGGTAAAGTTTTTACGAACCTTTTTAGCATTTAAAGAACTTCATTTATTTTTAGTTAATTTTGTTCAAGTAATAAAATTTATTTCTATCTATAGACAACATTTCCAAAGTATTCCGTTTAATTTTTACATAAATTATAAAATAAATACGTGTATAAATTTTTATACATACGTGCACTTATATACGCGTGTACGTTGCGAACATGCGTGCGTTTTTGTCGCTGTTTCACCCATTTATCTACATTTAGTCACGGTGATTCTGTCGCCATATAATTGAATTATTTAAAATTAACAATTGTAATTTGAATCCGTTATTTATTGATAATTTTATATTTTGTAACTTTTTGTTTAGTTTATTATATTTCTTGTAATGTAGTCCCAGTATTAAATATCACTTAATTTATCGTATTATCTGAAGTATATTTACTGCCGCAAAAAATTAGCTCTATATTTCGATAACTATATCATGAAATAATTAATACTAAACATTGCGCAATTTTTGAACCGTAAAATATAATTATGTATAAATCGGGTTTTTGGATGAGAACGAATTTAAAAATACAGTAATTATTAATTTAGGTAATTAAGTTGTCCAATTAAGCACCCAAGACAAACGCAATTTCACTCGGAGCCGGTTTTTATCAAAACGTTTCAATAAAATCATCATTGCCTGGCTTAACCGCGGAGTAATAATCGGTTCGCTAAAGCCGGATAATGAAGTGAAAAGGATGTGTAATTCCTTTCTGCGCGATTTTTTCAATTATGCTTCGAAAAGATCGAGGTTTCGAGCCCTAAAATTCATTCTTCTCTTTTGAGCAGTAGCCACACTTTAGAAGATAAATCACGAGGAAAAGTAGTTTTTAAGGGCTAGTAGAACTTGTGAGGTTATTTTGTCAAAGTTGATCATTTTGACATTGTTGTTCCACGAATTCTACGAAAAAACTAAAAAAAAAAAAAGCAATAATGGTTTGCACATTTTTAATTTCTGATCACAGTAAAAAGAGATATTAATTAAATTTAAATAACAATGTAATAGTTGTTCGGTGTGTCGTTGAGTAAAAAAATAAAAATAAAAAAAAAACCGTTATTTTTCTCTGTAGATCATTGTGTATATATCTATAAATTGAATTTTTTTAAAACTGCTGTTTTTGACCGACGAAATTTTTGGGTTTTCAATCATTTCATCAACTCGAAAGCTGCCGAAAAATTACGTTCAGGTATTTTAAATAAAATATTTTTCTTCAGTAGCGAATTGAGATAAACTAATTACTTGGTTAAGGTTTAAAGACCCTCTGAACTGCAATTTTTTAACATTTTGTAAATTCCGTAGCAAACGTGAAAATGTTACCCTCAAGAAATAATACTTATGCACTTTCTTGATCTTCGCATACCGTTTTCCAATTTCGAGAAGAACTGCCCATCTAAAATGCTGGTTTAATCGACAATTATGGACTACGTTGATTTCAGATATTTTCTGATACCGATGTTTCCTTTTAGTTCAACCTGCTAAACGAGTATATAAATTTATCTTTTGTCATTTTTGTAAAAAATTCATTATAGAAATAAAATTTGATAAATAAAAGGCTCTAAACGATAGTTTAACGTGTACAAAACTAATTTTAAATAATCGACTTTAGTGGAAGGTAGGTGATATTTTAAGAGAGATTAAGGGTTCATTAATTTTATGGAAAATGTAGCGCGAAATTTAGTATAAAGCATGGTGCTCTGATAGTACCGGGACAGCAGTCGTTTTTACAATAACTTTTTTCCGGCTGAGCAATTTCCAAGTGATGGGTAATTTTTTTTTAGTAGCCACGATCGGGGGGGGGGGTCAATTTAAGCCTCGGCGACTTTATCTTACCGAAACGAATAATATCAGTTGCCGAACTGTTTAATTTTATCATTTTAATTCCATCTTAAAAGTATTCTTGTGTTTTTTTAATAATTAAACATTTCGGTGTCAAAGTGCATTAAAATACCATTTGATGAATTTGATACTTTAAGTTACTGCAAGATGAAAATGTTGAAAAATTTTCCGTTTTTATCGAAGAGAAAAATGTAAAAAATGAGTAGTATATTACATTTTCGCTTATATATATTGTAATGTGTCCATTACATTAGTCATATATATGTGTATAAAAATAATAATAAACAAAAAATAAATAAAAATAAAAATAATTTGGAATGTGTGGTGCGGGTACGAGTGTGCGCGTGCATGGAACTGTTGTCGGTGGGACCAGCCAATCAGCATCCTGCTGGAAACAAAAAGGATCTACCTGATTCGGCAAAATCCAGCGGTCACGGTCGAGTAGGCGTTCGATAATTTAAAAAAAAGGCGAGATGAAGATTTTAGCGAAAAAGGCAGTGGCAGCCTGATAGAGTCTCAGTTTTTACCTTCGAGCAAGCGGTCTCAGTTTTACCTTCGAGCAGTCAGCCTCAGTGGGATCATCGGCCAAGTCAGTGAGTCAAGTCCCGTTTTACCGGTAGAGGAGGCTCCGGTTTTTAATTTTGTAGAAATACTTCCGTTTTGATTTCTCGTGGAAAAGTCGCCGTCTTGTTACTACGTTCGACATTCGTTAAATTTATTGTAAATATCGAAGTGACGCGAGTAGTAATTCTTGCTGTTCGGCAAAGTTTGGATTCGGATATGCAACTGGCCCTCAACGAAAGTATTCGATAAATCTTACTCGACCGATTCCGATTTCTGCAACGCAACCGACCGCCGAATCGCCATCAATAGATCCAGGATCACCGACAACAGTGATACGTATCATTCATATTCACTTTACATATATATTGTTGTGTATTTATAATTGCGCTATTTTCGGACTAAATATTGTTTTTTCAGCGGTCGACCGGTCCCGAAAGATAGGTGTGAGTTTTGCTTAATATATTTTTCAGTAATTTCAATTAAATAGTTTTCCGTTCGTAATCATATAAAGAAAAAGTAAAACATTCTCTGATAAGCTTAAATAAAATCTAAACAAATCAAATCCACGAGCGTAAAACCTCGTGGTTGGCATCCCTGACTACCAAGTTAACGTCTAGAACCGTTACAATATGAAATAAGGAAAAGTTATTTCCAAAAGGTGGCGTTGCGTATTTTGAATAAAAATATACTGGGTCTTTCAATAAAGACGCTCGATTTTTAAATGTAAATAAAACATAAATTGTATGTGAGATATCCGTTCGAATTTTTTTTATTTGAAATAATATTTTATTGCATTAGTATGGAGAAACTAACGTGGTTCAAATGTTCACTGCGGCTCTGTATGTAGCGGGCCCGTATAAATCTGACTGAATTTTCTGGATGCCACTCGTAATGTTGACTTTGAGGGCGTCAATTGTTTATGGTTTGTAGACTCGTGACTTAAGGTAGTCCCAAAAAGGAAGAAGTCTAAAGGCATTAAATCGCACGATCTCGGTGGCTGGTTCACTTCGCCACCGCGCGAGATAACCATGTCCTTAAATCGCCTGTGCAAAATATCGATCGTGGCGTGCGCTATGTAGCGCTAACCTTTTGGAACCATATGTCGTTGGCATTCATATAATCCAGTTTAGGCCACAAGAAGTTGCTTATCATTAATCTGTAGTGTTCGGAGTTGACGATTACGGCAATGCGCCAGTTTTGTTTTGGAAAAAGTACAGAGACCGATGATTCCGTCAAAACCAAACTCCGCGCTAAATAGTGACTTTCTCGGACTGCATTTGTTGTATCTCACGTAGATTGGTATCGTCCAAAATCTGACAATTTTTCTCGTTCAAACTTCCATTCGTCCGAAAACGGGCTTCTTCGCTAAAAGTGATTTTTTTGACGAAATTTGGATCAACATCCAACTGCTTTAAAGCCCAATCAGCGAACGCACGGTGTTGTTTACGGTTGTTTACGTTAAGCTTCTCGGTCAGTTGGATTTTATACGGATGCGCAGGCCTAAGTCCCGAAGCAAAATTCAAGTTTAAGTCGTAGAAAAGCCAAGTTTTTGTGCACACGACGAGAAATTGACTGCCTCGAGTTTTCGCGTACACTCTCACGCATAGTAGCGATGTTTTCAGCGGATCTTGTGTTTCGGTGATGTACGGGTATTGGGGCTGATTATTTGTCGAACCGGTTGACTCAGATTTGGCCACAAGAAGACGTTTAGTAGTCGACTTGACAGGATAGTTGTGACGAGGATAAAAATCACGTAATGCGTGGAACGTTTTTCGAACGAAGCACACTGATTTTAAAAATAAAATTTGAAGATTTTGCACACCCATGGTGATTTAACAACAACATGGTTTCTATAACATAACAAATTTCGAGCGTCCTTATTGAAAACCCCTCTATACCAGCGGTTCCCAAAGTGGGTTCCGCGAGAAAATCATCAAGGTTGCCTTTCAACTCTGGAAAAACCGGGAAACCAAAAATAAGCCAGAAATTTTTCGTAAAACAGGAAAGAAATAGTTTTTTTTTTGAAACTTAGAATTACATTTTACGTTGTAATTTCTACGATAATTTTCAAGTCGAATTTGTATTATTTTTATTAAAATTAAAATTTAAAAATAATCACATATTTTTCCATAAAAAAGTGGCTGTTCGTTCCCAAAAACTATTACTTGTTCATTTCAAATAAAATTGATAACCGATCTGACTTATAAATTAATTGATCATTCAGTTTTGTAATTATAAAAAAATTTAACGACGGATTTGTAACATGATGGGTTGCTTTTTGTCTAATTTGGTTAAATAGACGAGAAGAGGAATGTGATTTTTTGATAATAATACTGAAGCAAGGCACTGTGTATATGTTCGTTCATCTATGCGTGATTTTCGTATGTAAGTTTCGATTATACGTAGTTACAGATTGATTTTTTTTAGTTTATCATGAATCGTAGGAGACTGGTAGGCTGTTTCAAAACAAAAATTCAAACTCTAATGCAGTTCCTGAAAAAGGGGTTCATTTAATAAGTAAAGCGGGGTACAAGAAAATATTTCCGAAAGCGTAGTTGTTCATTAGTATGATTTAAATGATTTATAAATTAATTACAAAGAGGTAGATGTGTAGTTATTTCGTAGATAGGTCTTTTATTTTAATTCTATTAAAGGTGTTTTGATTATTTACGTAAAACGCAAATTTGGAAAGCACTGTCTGTTGTACTGCAATAAGAGACGGAAACGAACATCAATGACCTTTGAAAAAAAGAAAATACAACGAATCTTATTAAGGTGAGCATTGGATAGATTGAATAATTCTGATATACATAATTAAAAAGAAATGAATTAACTAATATCAAACTTTTGCTATTAGTTAATTTATTTCTTTTTAATTATTAATCATTTCTAGAAAACTGGTACGAATTTAAACACTATTTTTTTTCATTCTAATATGTTTGCAATCCATGCAAGTACAAATATTGTTGGACTGTCAGTATAATTTGTATCTGTAAGGTATATTTTTGGCTCATCTGTTGAAAAAGATTTGCTTCTCTGCACTCCTTCGGAAACCAACACAACTGGAGACGAAATGTTCAATGTAATAGATTGTTATATGAGGAAACACAACATTGATTGGAATAATTGCATTGATGTATGCAATGCTAGAAAAAATAAAAGGCACCGTATCAAGAATTCAAAAATGTTGCGCCAAAATATAACGGCGGTTATTTCCTTTTACATCGACATGCTCTCCTAATGAAGAAAATATTCGTATCATTAAGGAAATTTTTGGATGAAGCTGTAAAGATCTTAAATTACATTAAATCTGTCCTCTTCTTCAGTGAAGATTGTTCGAAACAGTGTGTAGAAAAAGGGATAGTCAGCTTGAATCGGTCATCCTTCATTCACAAGTCCGATGGTTTTCCTGAGGTAAAGTTTTAGTTAGGTTATATAAACTTCCAGATGAGCTGAAAGTTTTTCAACTGAGAAAAAATGTGTCGGAATCTATGAAAATTTTCCGTGTTTTGCATGATGAACAATGGCTTATGAAATTAGCTTGTCTTGCTGAAATCTTTGGAAAACTTAACGAGATCACTGCATCTTTACAAGGAAAAACAACAACCACATTTGCCGCGAATTCTAAAAAGGAAACTTAATTTCTGGATTTCTTGCATTGAAAAAAACAATGCTGAATGTTTTGCACTTTTAAATGAAATTATACAAGGAAAAACGATAGAATTACCAATTGAAATTCAAAACATCATTAGTTGACAATTTGGCGAACCTGTTAAAATCTTTGTCAGAATACTTCTCGATTACCGATAATGACATCGACTGGGTACAAAATCCATTTATCAATAAAGATAAATCTGAAACTTCTTTATCAATGCTGGAATATGAATCACTCATCGATATGTTCAGAGTTCAACCGCTTTAAAATACACATTTAAATCAATGCATTCAACGAGTTTGCGGTTAGTATTAAAAATGACTACCCTCAGTAGCCATGAAGGCTATTTTAACTCGGCTCTCGTTTATAACTACATACACTCGTAGATAGTAGACAGGCTTTTCAGCTTATGCCGAAAAATAAATTCAAGAGCAAATTGGATGCTACTTCGGATGTACGTATACCAACTGTCAGACATTAAACCAAATTTTAAAACTATTTCTAGTATGACAGTGAAACAATTTCATTTTTCTCATTAATTCGTTTAAAAATTTTTATTAAACAACTTTTTTTTTCATATTTGAAATTGCGATACTTTTTATTATAAGTTAATAGAATGTGGAATCATAGTGAAAGTTGTAATTTAGAAGAAAACAATCAAATTTTGTTTACATATCAACAATTATTTGTTAAGTTGTCACTTGGCACTGAGGGTTCCATAAAATAAAATTGATTTTAGAAAGGTTCCGCGATCATAAAAGTTTGGGGACCGCTGCCCTATACTTTTAAATTGTTTAATATTTTTTATATTAGTGCCACAATAGGAAAGTTGTTTACGCGTGGAATACCTAAATTTTCAATTCAACTATACGTTAGATCAGTAATTCTCAACCTTTTTTTATCCGTGCCCCTCTTTGGTTATTAATGATCTCCTATAGCAAAAGTAAACCTTTAATTTTGTAGTTATAATGATCAAATTTGCACAGTCTTTTTATTAGTCTTTTTTAAACAAATACTCTTAACGTATATTTGTAAAGCTAATTTTTATTCGCCGCATGTTACAAGTTACTTTAAGCAAATAGAACCTAAAATGCAAAGTTTTATAGTGCCAAAAAAAAAAACGAAATATATTTAAGGAATACATAATTGAAAATGAAATAGAACAATAAACGGTTTTTTTTGTTTTTTTTTCTTCCTCCTTCTGTGCCTAGCTTTCGCCATCTGGCCGTTGGTTTTTGAGATTGACGAAATTCAATGATTTCTTCATAGTTAGGTTGAAAAGAAGTTTTAGAATATTAATCTCCGGATTGGCTAGACTATCGGATATAAAAACGGTACACAAAAAATGTCTTGGTATTCTATCTTGCGGACCTCCGGCCAGTGTGCGGTAAATCTTTTTTCCGTTAAATTTCAAAATCTACCTCAAAAGATTTAATATAGCGGAAATGGATAATTGCATTAGATGCAATGAGCAGGACAGTGTACATCCTGAATGGATGCAATATTAACGGAAGACTGCGGAGAATTGGTACAGAAAAAAATAAGAATGTTTAATGAATTAGTAATTGGAATATAGGAAGACTAATTTTTTTTTTTTCCCTTACCATGAGCTGTGTATAACTGCGCACATAGGTCATTATGGCATAAAGACTAATATTAATTTATATTAAAATTAAAGTATTTTAAGATAAAGATTAAAGATTGTAAAATGTGGAGTGGAGAAATCCAAAACTTAATTAGATGGTTTCCACCGCTGACCACATTAAATTTTTATGTGTACATAAATAAATTGTAATTTAATTTTTAAAAAAAAACCTTAATAACATTTTTTTTTCCCCTTTGGTTAGAAATAAGAAAAACTTTACTGAAACTCCAATCGACTAAATATGATTTTGAAACAGGTCGTAAAAAATATCACCGAGTCTGTAAACGTTTTAAATATTAGAAGTCGCAGACTTAGAATTGATGCTACAACCTGCTTTGCTACTTTTTTGATATAACTTGGTCTGAACTATCACATTTTGTGATTCGATAGTTTCTTTTCTGAATTTGTAACAATATATAACTATACAGTTACGTATACTGCAAATGGGAATCATCGATAACTTGTTAATGTTGTTTCAAAAATAGCGCAAAATCGACGGATTGTATTTCGTTATATAGCTGGTTTTTTTTTTGTTTTTTTTATTGTTTTCTGTCCCGTTTTTTTTTAAACGTCTATTTAGACATAACTGATAGTGAGTAAATTGCCTCGCACATTAAGACATAGCAATATTATATATTTTTTCCGCTTAACCACTACCATCGTGATAGTTGGTCGGAATTATTTCAGTTTTATCTTAAATTTGCCTGTTGCCGTGGAGGAAAGAAATTCTCGTTTTTATATTTATCAAGGATGTCGTCGATAAGTTGTATAGACTCTATTTCTCGTTTAGAAAGTTTTTTTTGTAATAAATATTTTAATTTTTAACTTCCATAGCTTTTTTTAAAAAATACCTTGGCCTCTCGTATGACCGTTAATTGAGGATGTAGTCGTGGCAAAAAGACATATGTCCCGTTTTCAGGCAATTGCCTGCGAGAACACTCTGCGTTCCGTTTCGACTGGAGGCCACCATGGCTCCGTGGTAGGTTTCAATTCTCTGAGAAAGGTCGATAGTCATGATTCAGCGGGGATAGAATAATTATACTATTGATCTGACGAAAGTTAACATAAAACCGAAATTGAAAAATTAGTTTTATTTAAATTTTGTTTATTTATTTCTCGTTGACGTTTTTTTTCCCCTTTTCTCATGAAGCAAAACTAAAAATTTAATTTCAGTCAGCAGGTTGTTTTAATAATTTCAAAGTTCTGATCGATTTGAAAGTTCTCTCGAATGTTTTTAATATATCACGCGTGGATCGTACGATTTGTGATAATTTCTGATTGATCAATGTATCTCTCTCTTCGAACAAGCCTATATAGGCTTATTGTAGCAGAGTAATTTCCAATCTCGGCGGTTGATCATTTTTTTAGTGCTTTAATATTCTCTGATAGATATTTGTTGGGAGCTTTTGTTTAGGTTGTACGAAAATAAGTACAGAGTCATTAGGCATTATAGCTGTTCACAATATAGGCAACCAAAACGTACGGAGCCACCGCATTTCAAAAGCAGTATAACGCCTTCTTATTTATAATCAACTATTTTCGTATAGTGTTCATTGATATCGCCCAGCCTGTAGTGCGAGAACAATAAATAAAAATTCGGAAGAAAAATACTTACTGCGGATCTTTTATTTATTTTTTCTATTTATTCTTATTTGGTCATTCTTTTTTTTTTTTTTTTTTAGCAGTACGGTCACCAAACTATAACTGACTTAACTGACGAAATGCAATAACAAAAGTTTTCCCTATTGGTAAACAAAGAAAACATTAATATTGCGAATTATCAGTAAACTATTCCGTCTCCCGTATTTTACTATTTCGAAGAAATATTGAGAATATTGTTGTTAGCGGATCTATATATTTATCCGCGCTTCTAGCCGATAGTTGCTGTTCATGGCATGTAAATTTAAATAAATAAATAAATAAATAATAAATGACAATGTTAAATCATCGTTTTTTTTAATTTTTTTTTTTTTAGGCTGCAACGTTAATTCAGATGATAGAGAAGTACGTAGCATCACACATCGAAATTGTTTTGATCGATCCGTTCGAGAGTGTACGAATTCTTATGGATAGACATCGCACATACGGCATCACCGCTCGAAGCGGACTGAATGATATGAGTAAATAGTCGTGTTTTTATTATTTTTTTTTCACTAACGTTATTTTCTTATGCCTATTCTTTGTCTAAGAAATTATTTTGAAGCGATGTTACGATATTTTCCATAGATTTTAAGCGATATTAAAACTTTTCCTAGTCAGTTCGTAAATGAGTGACGAATTTAACTCTCTGTATACAATAAAAGATCTATGCGTGCGGGAAGAAAGACTTTTATCAACGATTCTTTTTTTATTATTATTATTTACTATATATTTTTAAAATAGTATTCGGTTAACTTTTGAAATGATCATAAATGATTTTTTTTTTAAAAAAAAAAACATTGCAGAGATTTTTTATAATCATTTTATCGCTTTTTAATAATTTCCTATTGATAGTATATCTCCGGTGCTTTTATAGCAATGTAACTTCAGTACCAGAAAATATTTGGAAAACTGAGATAAATCCTTCTTCATGCGTCAAAATCTATCAAGCTAATTGTACGATAGCGTATAAAATTATTTTTGGACCGGAAAATTTAATAATTCAGTCGAAACAGTGATTGTTTCTACTAATTTTCTAATCTGTTCTTTCAGGGGCGCATAAATGTGATATTAAACAGTTGACTTCTTTTCCGTCAAAACTAAAAGTTGTTAACATTTTTGTTTCAATTATTTCTACATTCATTCTGTCAGTCTCTGATATTGTATCCGTGTTTAACTGACCATTCCTCCTTCATATTGTTTCTGAACGGAGATCCTTTGTCGACGTGCTCAAAAAAAATTACTTTTCAAGGTTTTCTAACAATTTAATTTTGAACCTTCCGATAATTGTTTTTATTTTTCATCTTCTGCATTCGAATACGTTGGTAGCTTAGCCGGCTTACGTATGTTTGTTTTCTTGTTTTACTCGGAGGTCCCCTTCGTAAAAATAATTTGAGACTTTTTTGTTTATGGGAATTATTAACTTATCGCATTGTTGTTTCATTGAGTAAAACAAATTTACGGACTAAATTTTAGATTTATTTTAAAAACTTACTTTCAAAAAAAAAAAAAACGCAGATTCTTTGGATTTATTTAAATTTACTTTCAGACTTTTTTTATTTGCGGAAGGTGCCTATTAGGAAAATGTGATAGTTGTAAAAATTGTCGTATCGTAACGTTTCGAAAAAAATATAGCAATGCAGTCCCGACTCTTGCCTCTCTCAGTTGTTTCTGCGTAAAAGTTCCTGGTTAACGAGCCTTCTATCAAGAAGAAAAAAAAATCGTTAATAGGTTTACCACTTTCAAAGCTAAATAAGTGTTTTTTTGAGTTTTTTCTAGAAAAAAGAAAATAATAAAGGCTAGTTTTAGTTGTAGTGAATAGTTTATTATGCACGGGTATTTAAATAAATATAATTATGGATTATCTTTTTCCTTCTACAAAATGATGATATTAAATATCAAAACAATGTACAGAGTTTTACATACCCTATTGTATCTGAAACGAAAAAAAAATATTTAATTTTTACACGGTATTAACGAAGCAAAAATGCAGGTGTTTTAGAAAAAATATAAAAAGTTACGAGAAGTTCAGCGAGAAGGTCATTTGGCCTCAGTTATGTATTTAAAAAATAACATACTAAAGCTATTTTTTTTCATTAATTTTTTTGCTGAATCTCTACATATTTCTTTAGATAACAACATGTAGAAAAAAAAATTTCTTCCGTTTCAGATAAAATCGTGCGTATTGAAATCATAATCCTATTCAGCGTTGCCATTTGGTTTAAACAGAAAATGTGTATATATACATATATATATATATACAGTAAAGTAAAGTAAATCTCATACCCTGGACAGGGCGTCGGGATTGTGAAGTTAAGGTTCACAATGTATTTCTCTCAGCCGTCTTTACTTTCCCAGATTTTTCTGATACCCAATTATTTTAGCCTGGGTAAACTTGGGAGCGACTTGATTCCGGAACGAGATAAGTCTCGAACCCGTGACCTTCGGTTTGGAGGCCAAGAGTCTTAACCACTAGGCTACTGCGCTACCGTGTATATATATATATATATATATATATACATATATAAACTTGGACATTTTGGCCTCGAAAGGAGCTGTGCCTCTTGACCCCTCTCACTTTCATTTCTGTCTCTTTCTCTTCTATACTTTGTATAAAATGATCAAAATTTACAACGTAATTCTTATTGGCATCAACACAAAAAAAGCATAATCACAAAAATCCTATTACAACATTTAACTTTCATTATATAAAATTAAGATATTTTTTCGTTACATATTTTGTTACATAAAATTGTGACATTTGTAAAATAACAATTACAAAAATTCTATAAAATATAACAAACGTTATATAAAATTGGGACATTTTTTTGGACATTTTACGCATTAAATAAAATTGGGGCATTTTTCGCGTTACATAAAATTGGGACATTTTTCGCGTTGCATAAAATTGGGACATTTTTTCTAATGGGGGTAGCCTAAGAATTACGTTGTAATTAATATATATACATATGTATAACTCTACCCTTCGGGCATACCGGTTTTGCGAGCCAAATTCTTTATTTTGACATGATTGATGACTTTAAATGATTTTATGAACAAGAATTCAATTTTTCTCTGGCAACAACGCACTTATCGCTATATCGAATTGTGGATAAAATAGGAAACTGGCGAGCAATTTTAGGAAATGATTATTCAGCATATTGCAAACCGAAAGGAGTTCAAGTTTCTCTGAACATATGGAATACCACGCATAAGCATAATATTTTCACATACTGATATTCACTTATCCGACTTTGAACAAAGTGATTATTGCTTCATAAATAGGTATATAATTTTTTTAAATTCATGATTAATTCCCACGATATCCAGATAAAAATCTGTTCATTCAATTTAGTTGTACTTGGTGTTTATAATTTTACTGTACCTTTTGTATGCTGTTAATTTTATTAGTATTATTATATTAGATTAATTAAACAAGTTAAATTGATATAAATATAATTTTAAGCAGTAGAGGGATTATAAATTTGTTACACGATAATTATTAATATCGAAATCGTAGTGATAGAAATAATGCGACAGTTAAGCATTGGCAATGTACTGTGAAGAATTGTAGTGCGAGCTCAAAAGCAAATGTAGAGGAAACCTGAAATATTTTTTGTTGTATTTTATTAATTATTTTATTCCGCTTGCAGTACAAATATGTCCATTAAAAGCATGCACAAAAAAAAGTAAGCGCTTAACAATAACTTTTTGTAACCGACATCGAATTCAAATTGCCAGAAAAATTAAAAACTTATTAATGAGAACATAATATAATAGTATAATAATTTATTTCCTGTTAGCTGAGTAATAAACATTTACTCCAATTTGATTTATAACCGGTTCCAAAAAGTTAATCTTATTGAAGAATAATCATAAGATTGTTAAAAGTATATTACCCTGAAATGTATTACACCAATTATTTTTTACTTTTAGCGCATTTGCCTTTTTTAACTTTTACAACAAACTTTGAGGTCGGTATTATTTTTTTACCGGTGGTATACTTTTGCGTGAACAACGAATCATTAATATCAGTCTGCATAGTTATACGTAACCAAATATAAAATCAATAAATAAATAAAAAATATTACTTTTGTTTGGGAAGTAGGTAATAAGAAGCAATATTACACTAAAGTTTCTTTACAAACGATAAAAAAATGAATAATTGATAAAGCTAATAATAATATATTATAAATAGAAACATAAAGGCAATAGATATATTTTCATGAATATAGTAGTTTGGCAGTCTTTTTGCTAGATAAAATGATCCCCATATGATGTTATTGAAAAAAGGACTTAGATACATTTTCCCGTTTATCGTGAAAAACATTGAAACAGTTCAAATATGACACATTTTTTTAGGCTGAAATTTATAATCTACGTAAATTTCATTCAAATCCGTTGAGCCTTAAAATCATTTTCGAGAAAGGTGGAAAGATGATAGAGACGGAAATATTCTTGCGTATATGATTATTTATGTCTTAAAATTTGTTTGCAATGGAAATGCTCGGAAAACATCAACAGTAACGTAAGAGCTAATAAAAAAGGCTTATGTGCCACACATTTATTCTTTATAAATGAGACTGAATTGTAAAACCGTCAAAATCATTGCCGAAACGAAAAACGCGTCTTGCTCGGTTGCCGATGTGAACATTTCATTTTAGTTGTCCCGCAAAACCGTCGTTTTGTCGGCTGTCAAAAATTACCTGAGGCTCGCAAAAACCGGACCGCCGCCACCCGTCAGGCCTCACTAGGGGCACACGCCCACTTGACTGTAAATTTTTTTCCTTTTAAAATTCTTCTAGAAAAATCGTTTTTAATTGACTATGTAGTACTTCTCGGACTTTTATATATATAAAAAAAAAAAAAAAAAATCTTGGCAATTGTACAACATTGTATTATTGTTTAACCTTTGTTATCATATATAAAATAACGGGACATAATCATGAGACAAAAAGTGTAATGTATCCCCGGCTAAGAAAGGCGTAATGATTAATATATGTATATCGTTAATCACATTTATTTAAATAACAAAATGCTTAAAAAAAGCAATTACTTGAAACTCTCAAAGTGGTGTGTGACCTCTGAACGTCGTAAATTATTAATATCCCGTCGGATTATTAATAAATTAGTACAGTTCACGATTGTTACGGCGCGCTGATGTTTGCTAGAATTTAAAATGATAATTCGACACGTATTCTATCTTTACTTATTTAGTTAAGTGGCTTTTATAAACAGGTGTGAATTGTATGAAGTCGTAAAAAATGCCTAGAAATGCCTGCCAACGTGCTAATGATACTGCGCGCGCACACTAAACGGTGTTGAGAGCTGTTTTTGCGTCAGACATGTTCTTCGTTTATTTTGAATACAATCGTATAACCGACAGAAACGATAATTGCACTGTGGCAGGAAAAATCGGTTAGCATGAAATTATTGCATGCAGTTCACTTTCACTTCGCATTATATACCGTATGCAACTTTGTTGTTCCACATATTAATAAAGTTCAAAGACCTTTCTGTACCTTGTGATCCGTTCTTTTAAATTCTAGTTCGGCCTCAAGAATGTCCGATTGAACTAACAAGTTTAACGGGGAAGTTGATCACTTTCCGGTGTAACATGTAAAACTGATGTGGAGACGTTTACTTCTAGAGTTTATCTATTTATACGCACATAATGAAATTGTAGATTTTTATCTCAGAAAAAGTAGTGGAGCCAAAAATGTTTAATGAAAATTGCAAAAGTACTGTACGGTATATTTTCCAGCCTATTGAAGTTGAAACGGATGTTTATTTGTTTATTTTTTTTCCCCCTTTTGATATATTCTTAAAGCTTAACTAAAACAAGACGTTATTTGTTTCACATTTGGTGCGGTAGTTGTATTGTAGATGTTTAATTTTTTCAAATTTTTGAACCACGTGATTGATGAAAATAAACAGTCCGTATGACACACTTTCCACAAAGAAAAGTGTAAAGCGAAAACCAAATTTAGAATCGACTGTGGGCGACCAAAAGATAATGTGCCAAATTAGGCATTACGTGGTGTCGTCAGGTTAGACTACAAGAGCTAAACCGAGTGTAGTACAAGTTCGTCAGCTTAAATTATTTTTTATTGATTTTTACGGATTTATGTAACCGCTACACGCTTTCAAATAAAGACAAGTATGTAATTTTACTCTGTTTGGGAATTTCTTTCTGTTCCAGAATTGATGGGAAATTCTACACAAAGTTTCGAGGACTCCTTTTGTTTAAATTGCGACCCCCCCTTTTTTTTCTTTTTTTTTTTACAGTTTTTACATACGCATGCATAATATACATATTTTTAAATAAAACAATTTGCTTTAATCGGGAATTTTAAAAAAAAAAAATTGTTCTCATACTCTATTATATTTATTTTACAATAGGCTGACTTTTGGCGACATTTGTGTATGTATAAAACTATAATATCCTACCTCTATAATTCGTCTCACCCGTTTTTAAAAAAGAAAGAAAAAAACGAGTACACATTGTACACGCTGCCGAAAAGCAAATAGCAGGGTCTCAGTGTAAGGAAAAAGAAAAAAAATAGAAAAATTTGCCTACCGAGTTGATCGTGAATTGCCTTTTGTTTTTTTTATTATATTCCTATTTATAGTCACTTTAGCTATCTGCAGAGGCCGCGTTCCTTGAGTTCAGCTTCGTCGGGAAACTTTGACGTGGCTGAAAATTATGTTCCTTTCGCGCGTTAAGTCTTTCTTTAGTTAAAGTAGTATCTACCTTTAAGTTACCACCGGCATATCTAGTTTGGCTACGGGAAAATTTTGAAAAAAGTCGATTATGTAACGCAAATTGTGTGGAACTTTCTAAAAATTTAAAATACGATTGAAACGTTTTAAACAGTTTTTGATGGAAATGTAAAACACGAAACATTTTTCTAGATAACAATAAAAATTATTATTTCTCGATTCGGTTTTAATGAAAAAACGATCACGCTATATTGCAGAAAGCGAACGTAATACAATTTAAATTAATAAGAGAAAAGAGCAAAGAAGTTATTTTAACAGAGCGACTAATAAGTTCGATGTTAATAAACATTTCGGTGAATTATCGACCGAAATTAACGGAAAAATCGTCATCGTCACAATTTCTCCGAAGAACAAAGGTAAACGATTTGTGTTTACCGTATAAACCGGACAGCAGTGTGTAAATTCCGCTAATTTCCTTAGAAACCGGTAAATATATTCAATATTCATCCGAATAACAATGGACGTTTTAAACTGCGAGGGCAGTTGATCCCCGAGAAAAATTTATCTTCCAACAGGGGTGTTTTTTTATCCTATTTTATTGGTTTTTTTCTTTTTGATTGATTAAAACGGAATGAAAAAATAACTGTACTCCGATTAGCTCGGATACAAGACTATCGACATTTTGAAGTAGGTGCGATTTGTACTTTTAAACACATAGGATGAAGTGAAATTGTACAATGAGATTATTCGATTTAATTGCAAGCTGAATACTCATCGTTTTTAAATTTTTAATTACGTAGTAATTTAAACAAAGGATACAATGAATATTTTACATTCTCAGTTTATGCGAGTGAATTTTTAGAATTTTTTGTTTACTAGAGATGTACAATGCTCTCCCTGCGTGAGACATGTACGATATCCCGATAATGTCGTTTATAAATTTATTCGAAAAATGCGTTACTTTAATCATTTAAGTTCGAAATCAAATTCCTAAACGCATTAATTTTTATACGCATTATTACTGCTACTATTATTGCCGAGCTTTTTTTCACCCTTTTCTAGAGTTTAGTCTCCCAATTTTGCTCACTTAATTTCACGTAAAAGCACTCTGAAAAGGTTTTCGCATTGCAAGATAACGATCGCCGTCCTCAGTTTGTAAAATATCACGACCCCGTGTGCTTTCTTGATCTGTCTATTCCCCTGGGATGAATAGTGTCGAATTATTACTAACCGTTTATTTATGCGAGACATCACCTTAAGAAATTCTAAAAAACAAAACATTCGTATCAAAGGAAAATCGAAGTAACGAATATTAATGTTGGTTGATTGTCCTACATATTACATCACAAGTGTCTATGGTCTCCAATATCAAACAGCATCACATACGCCATACGTGTTACTTTTATAGAAACCAAGTTAACTTATAATATATAAACCATGTAAACAACGCACAAAACAGAAACTATATTTTATAAACTTTCAAATATTAAAATTTTAAAACACCAATATGTTTCGTAGTAACGCATATTACATAATCATGGTATTATAACGAAATATGCTGGTGTTTTTTTTTTCTTTTTTTTTTTGTTTTTAACGCGTATATTTCAGTACACTCTTATTACAGTAAATAAATTAGCACTACTTTTGAAACGGTGTTACAACTTAATTTAGCTAATTTGTAACATGAACAGAAACTGTGTACAATTACATAATTCTTAATGTATAGGTATATAAATAATCGTATGCGCATACAAGTACCCGCACGCTTGCATGCCAAGTATGAGCACATATCCACAAAATACATATAGAATAAATTAATTAACCAGCTCATAAGGGCACTTAAGGCGCCTTAAGTCATCATCAGGAAATAGCAGTTCTAAGGTCTCTCTAGATTTGGATGACTGTGAAGTTGATTTTCATGCGCTTCTGCACTATAGAACTTCATCGATCTATGGAATGTTTAAATCTGAATGTATATATATTCGTTGTGTTGATACCAGAAAGCTCCAGTGATGCTTCGAAGACAGTTGTTTTGAGCGCGTTGAATAATTAACCGATTGGATGTCTTTGCACAGCCCCAGAGTTGAATATACCATACATCCATATCGGTCTGATAATTTGACAATAAATCATACTCGTACGTTTATTAGACAGATTGAACTTAGAGGAACGCCCAATCAACCAATAAATCTGTCTTAATTTATGTGTAGTTTGTTATTTTTTTTTCATTTTGACATGCGTCTTCCAATTCAGTCTCGAATCTAAATGCATACCCCCAGGTATTTAGCGGAGTTCGATCTCGGAATAGGAAGACGATCAAGGTATATAGGACAGATCTTAGATTGACGAAGCGTATTTTTCTTGATTAATCTTGATTTTCCAATCACATGTCCATTTACTAATCTTTTCTACTGCACATTGGCATGTTAGTCGTAGCCAGTTCTGGGGAAAATACGCCTAGAAAATCCGCCGGACAGTATTTTTTTTCTTCAAAGGTTGTTGAAATTAACTTAGCTATACGATGCACTTGGTCAATCGTGGAGTGTTGATTGCGAAAGGCAAACCGATGATCTGGTATCTTGAATAAGGGCTCGATGCTTTAATGATTTCATATTTCAATATAGAGTGCGACAGAGAAACCGACCATATTTCGAAACGTAATAGCGTCAACTGTATGTAAGTTAACAAAACAAGTTTGGTCGCGTTGGAAAGAGAAAGAATGGCGTATTTATTTATGTCGACAAGTGTGTATAGTCTTAAAGATAACATCATTTAAATGACGGCCTTGATTTTCGATAAATTATGAAGTCGCAAAGCAAAATTACCATAAACTTTAGCTAACATAGTCGCTGGAATAGCCACAGCATGGCGTCGAATCTTGGTTTTCAACTCTTCCAGGTCTCGAGGTTTGATTTCAAATACCCCTACAGAAAAAAATCACAGACAGAAAGATCCGATGATCGAGATGGCCAGACAATCTACGCGTTTCTTGAAATTAAATATTTGTCCCAAACAAATCATCTTTTCCCTTGCGTATGACATGACGCGCCATCTTGCTAGAACACCAGGTATGTGATAACTTCCTCTCCTTGACAGTTCGGGTCGTACAAACTCATTTAACAGCTGATTGGAACGTTCGCCGTTAACTGTACCGTCGAAAAAATAAGGGCCGATGACACCCTACGCTGCAACTCCCATCCAAGCCGTAACCTTGGGTCATTGGAGGAGCTTTTCGTGAACAAAAGTTTCTTGGAAGTTTTTGACCCATGCTGGTAAAGTTTTTGTCGGTGAACGCGGGTTTTTTACCGCTAAACGCGAAATGTAAGAGTGTAGGGAATCATTATTACGAAAAAACTGCTCAACAACATATGTGCGCTGCTCGACAGACCAGTCACCCATGGTGGTTTGTTATATGTAGTACCGAAAAAAATGTTCTTCCTTTCTCTTTCCAACGCGACCGAGCACGTTTTCTTAACTTACATACAGATGGTGTTACTACATTGTGAAATATGGTCGGTTTCTCTGGCGCACCCTGTATTTATAAAATATAATTTCTGTTTTGTGTGCATCGTTTACGGTTTATATACACCATAATATGAATAGGGAAATGGGCATTATAATTACTAACCGAGTTAACTGGTCAACGATAAAAAAAAGAAAGAAAACAAATATATTTATATTATCTATGTGTAGAACTTCCCATTTAAACAATTCCTTGTTCACTTATCAAACTAAACATGTTATCAGAATTATGGAAATATACGAAATCCAGATATTTTATACAATATCCAAGAATTTTATATAGTTTTGAATAGTTTTAAAAAACGTGTGAAAGAAATCAATATTTTTCATGATTGTAGGTTTTTGACAATATGTGAAATTCGCGAATCTATGTAATGTATAGATTTTCATATAGCAACTAATTAAAAAAAATAATAAATTTTTATTAAGGTTTCCCCAAAATTTTATATAATAAGAGACTGGTCTAAGTATATTATAGTTATTGGCTTTGATAACGACCAGCATCGTTTTGATTGTATTTAATTTGGTGTTTGATATGCTAGAGACATTCCTCACACATTAATCATCTATGTTGTCAATAATAATGTTCAACATTTTTTTTTTCTTTTTTTCTGATAGTTCATTATTTAAAAAGTTTTTGATACTATTACTTATAACCAATATTTTTTATACAGGTATGTGTGCATTCATTACAAGTGACATATGTGTATATCTTTTTTATTATTTTTTTTTTTTGCCAGATGTATTCACGCCGCCTTTTGTTGAGTTAACTTCTTCGAATACTGAAGAAAATATTTGTAAGCTAAGATCTTCTGGTGTAAGTTACCCAATTGGTAAGTTCGAATTATTTATTTTAACATTGTATTTTATACACTTGCGATACTGTTTTAATTATGTTATGCAAAAATAAAAGTAAAATTTTAATATCTGTAAAAGTCTACTTATTTTTAAATTACCTATCGTATCATGTTTATTTTCCTTTACTTCTCGCTATTGAGAAAATTTATGCTCAACTATACTAGTTTAGAAATTTGAAATCATATAAATATTTATAAAATCTTTGTAGTGTCCTGTTAGAAAAAAGGAATTCGGTTGAACCGAGAATTTGTCAAAGAAATTTTGTGGTTAATATGTGTAGTAATTTTTTTCTAATAAATTTGTCTATATTCCAAAGTTATTGCATTAAGTTATATTTTGTTCAATTATATTGATGTATCAAATTACTTAATAATTGAACGTAGGTTCAAATGAACTCTTTTTGACATATTGGTCGAGTGCATACTTATACATTTTTCACGTCAACCCTATAGTTTTTTAATGCGATTCTTGAAATAGAAAAAAATATTATAATAATGTGAATAGTTTTTATGACGAAATTTAATGATAAAATAATTTTACTTTACAGTTTGCAAACCATTCGTATCGCAAGGAACGGAAGGTCATAAGGTAAAGTATTTCTTATGTGTAACTACGTGCATGTGTATTATTTTCATTGCTCCATTTCATGAGTAGTCTAAATGTAATAAGAGGATAATATTTCTATATAATATTTAGAATAATAATGATAAAAACAGTTGTAATAAAGACGGATAGAGCTCTTATCTAAACATGACAATTCTCGCTAATTTTTTTCGATTTTTTGAAATTTCAAACCATTTTAAAATAATCTGTATAGATTAAAAAATTGGTTCAAGGCGACTTTTTTTTTTTTGCAAGTTCTGAATTTAGTTAAAATAATAAAATCTATTAAATATATATGAAATAATTTTATTAAAATAAGTTGTTTTTTTTTTCCTTTTTGTTTATTTATTTGCTTTCATTTTAATATCGAAAAAACCTGTACAAAAATTGTTAAATTTTTCCCTTGATGGGAAAAAAAATACACCCGAATAATGAACAGATTAGTGTACATTTAAAATATCTTAAAAACGCGTTTTACGTTTTTATACTTTTAACGGAATATCCACAATCTGGAGGCATTTTCATTTTATACTGAATATTTTCGAGTGCTATGTTTGATGTAGCAAAATATGAAGATTAATCATTTAATTTAATTTATACCCGATTTAACAAAGCATGGTTAAAAATAGTTTTATTTATTACGTTAATCTACGAATATATAAATGGTGGACGAAAATAAGTGAATGCTATGAGGTAAATGGCGAAAAAGGAATGAAGAACAAACGACTGCTGTAATGAAAGCAGTATGTCCTTTGGAAATGGCATTCAGTTGACTCTGATAAATTTTTTCGGCATACGGTCTAAGTCGCAGAAAACAACTTTATAACCTAAGCGTAGTATCGAATCGCCGTATAATAAACATTAAATATTTAAACAGGTATTTAATATGTGGGTGTCAACTAGTAATAATATAATTTATAATACTATTGGTTTAAATTTTTTATGTTACGCAAATTAATTTGGCAGCGGGCAAAATTTTCGACGTCTCAAAAAGAAAGAAAGAAAACGACAATTACATTATGTAAATTTTTTTGCTGAGCAATTTACAAATTTATTATATCATCTTATTTTAATTAATTAACTCAATTCGTTAATTGTTTTAATCATATTTAATCTATATTGTTTCATATTTTTGTAAAAAAAATTGCGACGCACTTTTTAGACTGACCTTACGCCATAAAACAAAATGGTATATGTTAAAAAAAAAAAAGTTACGTTTGATTTAATTTAGTAGTATTAGTTTTTAAATTCGATTAAAAATATTTTTATTGTACAGTTTCGTCGGATTATGGCGGAGACACTTTATTTTCTGCATTGGTTACTTTCTGTGTCTAAGGTATCCTTAGAATTCTCCTGTACAGGAACACTTCGAAGGCATCCAATTTGGCCTCTAATGCTTTACTGAGAGTCCATGCCTCACATCCAGATATAACATAATTGTATCATTCGAAGGCGTAGATCGAGGCTTAAATCGGTAGTTGTGAAGAAATTCTTCATTGCTATGAAGGCTGCTCGTGCCTGTTCGATTCTTGACCGCACTTCTTTTTCTGGTTTACACAACTAGGGTTCCCAGGTATTTGAAAAGTGATACTTATTTAATTACTTCGTTATTAACTGTGCAAGCGGGCGATACGTGTTTTTTTGGAAAAAAAAACATTATTTTAGTTTTGGCTACATTTAGGAATAAGCCCCAAGCTTCGCCAGCCGCGACCACTGCATCTATTAGACTTTGTAGCTCCCGCTAACTGCAAGCAAGAAGAACCGTATCGTCAGCATATCTTACGTTGTTGGTGATACGACCGTTGATGGCTATTCCCCCTTTTGCAGTTTTCAAGCCCTCTGAGAATACTGCTTCGAAATAGATATTGAATAATAAGGGTGAAAGCACGCATCCCTGAGATAAAAAATCAAAATAATCTTTTTGAGAATCCTGATGAATTTTTATTTCATTATTACGGATTAATACAGTAGATTTTTTTCAGTCGTAATACGCTAGTTTTTATTTTCGTTATTTATGGAAGTATGGTAAAGCTCGAAACTTAATAATAAATCTGATACATATAATATACACGCCTGAAAATACATTTTCCTTTTATGCGGTATATTTGTTATCGGTTACTTTTATTTTACATATATGACTGTCGTCGTGTTCATTCGTCAATTCAAAAACAAACAACTATTTACATCCATGTTGTTTTCTAACTAAAACGAATATGGAAATTTCATAGTTGTTAAATTAACGGACCTTCCCTCAAAAAATAAAATAATTCCCGTATCTCGTGGTACTTTCTGTGTGAAAGTTTCACTTTGTGTAGCATGCTTTTGAGCTTACTGCTACCGGTACGATTATGTAGTTTACGTTCAGATATCTAAACTTGTTAAACGAAGAACTTGCTCTATAAAACTAGAGGAAATCAGTAAGACTTTTACGTCACTTTGTACAGACTTAAATACTTTACATTTTCAGTAACTTTTATCTTATTTATATTTTTATTTTGCTATGTTTATTGAACAGATGGCAGTAGTTTTTAATGAAGCTGGTGTCAAAGATTGCAAAGTACCATGCGTGGCTCAAACGTTCCTTAACCATAACGCAGTTCTATTTAAGATTTACGTAGTTGGCGATGAATATCAAGTAGTGGAAAGGCCGTCTATGAAAAATTTTTATCCCTCCAGTACGTGAGGATAATTAATTATTATTTTTTTTTCGGTTATTATCATGAAACATCGTGTAATATTTCCATATATAATCGGATTGAATGCAAATTACCTATATTAAAAAATATATATATATAAACTCGGCCATTTTGGCCCCGCGAGAGGCTGTGCCCCTTGACCCCTCTTGCTTACATTTCTGTCTCTTTCTCTTCTATACTTTGTATAAACTGATCAAAATTTACAACGTAATTCTAAATTGGTCCATATGTATATAATAACATAATCACAAAAATCCTATAAAATATAACAAACGTTACATAAAATTTATGAAATTTTTCGTTACATGAAATTGGGAAATTTTTTGTAATGGGGGGGTAGCCTAAGAATTACGTTGTAATTAATACACACACACACACACACACATATATATATATATATATATATATATCGCTTATAACGGCCTGGCGATACAAAGGTTTTTGTAAATAAATTTAACAATGAAAAACAAAAAAGCTCTCTTGTTTAGACTTTATTCACGCGTAAATTGATTTAAACAACATGTAAACGAATTCAAAATATATCAGTTACTTACATGCGAACGATATACTCGGGTAGCCCTGAAAAGTTCTATTTCAATTTGCTAACAACGAGAATAAGATAAGGGGAATCGCGAATAAGATGATAACGAGAATGAAAACAACTAAATCGGGATTTATGTCAAAAACGCGACTTTTTCAACCAAAACACGCTAAATATCGGGCGAACGAGAACAAGAAAAACACTCAACTTTTAAAATTAAACTATTTACAAATCGAGATTATGCATCAAGGAACGAAAAATCAATAAAGTGCTAAACTTCTCGACTGCACTTTTACTAATAATAAAATTAAATAAATACTAGTAATATTTGGTGCATCTACACCAAGCATTCCTCCCCGCCCCCCGAAGACCTGAAGGGTCTTGGGAGATTTAGCGGCTTGTAACATTTCGTACGATTCTTACTGATTTTCTACGTTGGAAAGCGGGATAACATGAATTATTGGAACTACCTTTGATTGCCCATTAGCTACTATTTAAATGGTTCGAACTACTCCATCCCCATCGGGGATGCACTCGGCTATCTTATACAGTTTCCAATCATTGAGTGCTGAGGAGTGATCTTTCGGGATTACGATTTGTCTATTCCGCAAATTCTGCTTCTTGCTGATCCATTTTGTTCAATTGCGCAACTGATTCAGGTAGTCCACATTCTATAATTTCCAAAAGGCGGCGATCCGGGCCTGATTCGCTTTGTACTGGTCGCCTAGTCGAATTTCGGGCGAGTCCAGCGGCTCTGAAAGCGATGTCAAATTCCTACCTATAAGGAAATGACCTGGCGTTAACAACTCCTCTGTTGAATCATCACCACCCCGGTCGAGAGTTAAGAATACACTCCACACGCGCCAAGAGTGTAGGTAATTCGTTGAACGTGAGCACCTGCCCCTTTGTAACAATGGACAGAAACCGCTTTGCGCTTTTCACTGCAGCCTCCTATATATCACCAGGATGCGGCGTGTGGGGAAGGTTGAACTGCCATTGAATGAAATTCCGATCTGCAAAACTCTCTTTATGTCGGGGTGCCGGTAATTAAGATAATTGTCCGCTCCATGAAAATTTGTACTATTATCTGAAAATATTGTCTTCGGTACTCCTCTACGTGCTACAAACTTATGCATTGCATTCAAAAAGTTTTCAGTGCTCAACGAGGGGACTAGTTTAATGTGCACCGCTCTTGAAATAAAACAGACGAATAGTGCCGCATAAGCTTTAGTATATTTCAGAGATCGGTGATTGGTACACTTTACCGTAAATGCATCGGTGAAGTCTACGCCAGTTGTAAAAAATGGAGGTTGTGCGGTAATCCACTCCTGCGGCAAATTGGACATCAGCTGCGGTTTAGTCTCGTGGAAATAACGTGCGCATAGAGTGCATCGTCTCAAAACCGCTTTAACGGCTTTAGATATCCCGCCAGTAAATAGGTACATAACAGAGAGGTGAGCGACAATAAACGGACGATTGGCGTGGAAATACCTTGTATGTGTATCAATTCAATAAGGATTTTTGTAAAATGGCATTTGGCCAGCAGGGTAATCGGACACTTCCGACCGAATAATATACGTGCGTTCTGAAGCCTTGATTTAGATCGTAACAGCCCGTCTTCATCGATAAATGGAGCATGACTTCGCAAGCGGCTTCGCATGCCTGGACCTTCACCATTTTGCAATCTGTGAAGTTCTACTGCGAACTCCGCCTTTTGAACAATTCGAATTAGAGCATAATGCGCAAAGCTCGTATCTTTCGTGGTAGCTGTAACAGGCTTCGAGTGCCTTAATCGCCAAACCTGATATGCCACCAAAACAGTTGCAAAAACTCGCAACAACTTGTAATATGGAGAGCATGATTGAATCAATGCCATCTCACTTTCATTTCTGTTTATAACCAAGATGGGGAAGAGCTTCACCGCCTCAGGTGGATTGTCCGGCAGGATAACCGCACATTGGTTTGGCTGTTTCCAGGATAGCCAGCACGGCCCATGTATCCAACAGGAATTGTTCTTGAGCTCTCGTACTGACATGCGCCGCGTCAACATATCAGCAAGGTTGTCTGCTGTATCGATATATTTCCACTGATCAGCTGACATTATTGAAGTAATAAACTCTGCACGATTGCGGACAAACACTATACTGCCCTTTCAACCAAGCTAATACCACTGTGGAATTACAAAAGGCAACAGCCTTAGAAATATTGTATTCAAGTATGGTTGAAGTGCGCAAAATGAGCTTGACCAGCAGCACGGCGCCCAACAATTCCAGACGGAGTATTGTTATCTGCTTCAGCGGTGCCACTCGTGTCTTTGCACACACCAGTTTCATATAGCCGCCATCTTGCTGGTGTACATGCACATAAATCACGGTCCCGTAGGCCCGACTACTGGCGTCACAAAAGCCCACTAGATCAATGCCTGCTTTCGTGTGATTAAAATAACATCTCTGGATAGTGAAGTTTGGCAGCAGCGGTAAATCTGTATAATAATTACGAAATTTTCCTGCTTTCTCGCCAGAGATCGGCTCATCCAAATCTTCGCCTTCCTGCCATAGCTCCTGTAATATAAGCTTGGCGCGAATAGTAACAGGTGCAACCAAGCCTAGTGGGTCAAATATCTGCGCGATCAGGGAAACCACCACTCGCTTGGTTAAAGTAATGCCATCAATGTCGGCCAGCTTTACTTCAATGGAGGAGCAATCCTCTGCTGGCCGCCAGCGAAGGTCCAAAATTTTCGCTGAACTAGTAGATGAAAATGCGAGAGGACGGAGCTTCTCCCTTAGCGGTCTGTCTATAATGGATAGAAACTGGGTTGAGTTCGACACAAATTTCCGTAAGGGAAGCTTGACTTCCTGGAAAGAACTTTGAATCTGATCACGCTTGTCGATGGCCTCCTCTCAGTCGAATCAGCACCGGTCAATAAATCATTCACGTAGAACTCTGAAGCAATCGCAAAGACAGTTTCAGGGAGCCTGGCTTCCAGCTCCTTGGATAACAATTGGAGGCATTTAGTCGCTATAAAAGCCGCAGGCGTTGTTCCATATGTCAATGTCGTAAGCCGATAGGCCTGGATTGGAGCAGAAGAATTGCTGCGTCAGAAGACGGTTTGCAAAAACGGGTCGTCGGGATGTACCTGTATGCAACGGTACATCTTGCTAACATCGGCGGGGAAAGCGACAAGATTTTGCTATGACTTGAGAGCAATTCGATATGTAGTGATCTTTTGCTACAGAAAACGCATTGCGAAGCTGCAGATTTCAGCTGTTCCTTAACTATGGTTGCCGCTGTAAATTTTCAGCTTTTTGCTCCCCATACTTCATTACTATCTGGCTGAATGTTCACACTCCCATGCGCAAAACAACGATTCTGAAGAAATGTGGCCAGCGGATTAAATGAAGGATATGTAGAATTATCAGAGATTGAATTTTCCCATTCTTCACGCAGCTTCTCGGGAAGCTTGGATACCACAAGGTAAGTTATAAGAGGCGACATCGCTTCTGGGTTGAGATCGCACACCTTCAATCCTCTTATTATGGCGTTCAATCTGTCCAATGATTCGCGTAGAGTTGGCATGGAAATTTTTGGGAAACCAATTAGATCTTGAAAATGGCTTGCAATAATTGCCCTCTTGTTATAATATCGGTTCTTCATGGCGGCCCATGCTTCTTCGTAAAGACCCTCTTGTAAGGCATAATCTTTAAACAGATTTTCTGCTGCACCGATCATCGCCTGTTTGAGGAGGTACAGTTTTTGTATGGGTCTCAGATTTTCATTAGATGAATCATTGCTTCAAACAACGCGTACCACTCTGTAAATCTCTTTATGTCTCCTTCAAACTTTGGGACTGGAATATCTGGCAACCTTACCATTGGATTCGCCGGAGCAGACTCTGCTATAAATGAAGATTCCAGAGATTGTCGAGAGCTCCCTTTAGCCTTTAGTCGAGCAAAAATTGTATCCACCTCGCCTTCTGCCATTGCCCAGTCTAGCTCACCTTTTTTGAAGCTCTTTAGCTATTTTAGCTTCTATAATTTCTACTTGTTCGGGAGTTTTTTCCTTTACATCAGTAGCTTCTGTGATCCGCGCTACGACTTTTTTCAGTTTCTTCAGACTTGATCTCCGGGACTCTAGGAGCACTGCAATTTTGTATGCTTGTGGCACCGTCGGGATGCCACCAGGAGCGCAGTGTCCACAGCACCTTTGGTTGCATTTATCATGCACAATATTGCACGCTTATTGCGATTTAGTGCGTCTAATGAATTACACTTTTCTGCCATGATGCTCTAATTATTTTAAAGTTATAAACGCTATTAAAAACTCACGCGAACCTACTGAGTAGCCAAGTAAAGAGAAGCCCAGCTAAAGCTAACTCAAAGAGGGATACTGCATAAAAAAATATAAAAAAAAAACAACGAAATAATCCCCGCTTGCGAATAGACGACTTTACAAATTATGAACGATAGTATTGCTATGACTAGTTGAAGCCAAAAACGAAAAAATGCTTATTAATAAATACAATTCTTTATCGCGCACACAGAAAGAAAACGCCTTTTAAATTAATGCTACTCTACGAATGAACAAAAAACTAATAAGTCAGCGCAAATAAGCTACCGAACTTTAATTTAATTGGCACGAACTAAACTAAAAACATTTGAAATTAGCACAAACCGAACAAATGCACGCAACTGTTTATTTCCGCGAAAGTTATTAAACGCACCACTTTATTAAATACATGAAATTTATTAAACACGCGGAACTTTAAATTTACACGAAACTTATTATACCCACGAAAGTCAATGAATATACGACATTTTTAAATTATCGCGAAACAAATTATATTTTAAATTTAAATTATTCAACTACACTACTATATTTGCTCGCGGCTTGCGATTGAAATTAAAATTTTGCTAAAATGAGTAACAGTCTAATAATTCAAATTACGCGAAACGAATTATAAACTTTAAATCTAAATTAACTGACTGAAACTGTTATTTCGATCTGTAACATATGAATAAAAATGTTATTTCCATTTGCGGCGATACAAATACAATTGCGCCGGATCTTTTTCTGTATATCCGACCCGGAGGACCAAAATGTTTAGACGTTATTCACGTGCAAATTGATTTAAACAACATGTAAACGAACTCAAAATATATCAGTTACTTACATGCGAACGACATACTCGGGTAGCCCTGAAAAGTTCTATTTCAATTTGCTAACAACGAGAATAAGATAAGGGGAATCGCGAATAAGATGATAACTAGAATGAAAACAACTAAATCGGGATTTATGTCAAAAACGCGACTTTTTCAACCAAAACACGCTAAATATCGGGCGAACGAGAACAAGAAAAACACTCAACTTTTAAAATTAAACTATTTACAAATCGAGATTATGCATCAAGGAACGAAAAATCAATAAAGTGCTAAACTTCTCGACTGCACTTTTACTAATAATAAAATTAAATAAATACTAGTAATATTTGGTGCATCTACACCAAACAAGTCCTTTGATCTTTTTGCGTGAAAGAATACACTTTGTACAGAACAGAACAGGTGCTCTGTTATTCTTTAAGCTGTTTTTGTTATTAGGTTACCATAAAGCACCTCCGTACCTTTCGTACGGAAGTGCTTTGTGACATGAATACTTCTTTGGGATGAGCGATACATGTGTTTTGTTTTAATAAAGACGGGAACTTAAACTGTTGATCGCAAATTAAGTAAAATGTTTACTGTGGTAAATATAAATAAAAAGCACTTACCTAGCTGCCGATTTGATTGTAAATGAAAATCATTATAAAATTTCGTGACCTTCTTTCTGGCGGGAAAAATTTTAAATTGAGCTTAGCTATAAAACATATCTATACCAAAAATTGGAAAAGTACAAATTTCTTCAAAAATAAGGAAAAAATTGAACTTCTGGTGTATGTTAATTTTTTGCTCTTTTTCTTCGTTGCTTTATACTGATTTAGGTTTTATTTTTTTTTGTGATTGTACACTGTCTTGTACAAAGAAAAAATTTAGTGCTTGCGCATTGGAATCTGTTAAAAATATGGTTATGATTATAAATAAATGTTTATTTATTTAATCAGTGAAAAATGGAAAAAACCGTTGAATCTTAAGGGTTAAAAAATTAAAATACTTTATTTAATGTTGGATATAACGACCAGATTATTCATCCCCTTCAAAGTCGTTGTAGTCGATTTCCACTGCGCACGCGTGGCTGGGAGTGTATATATTGCTAGAAATTGAATATGATTGATGAAAATTATGGTACCGTGTATGAACATGCTAAAGTTGGTAAAAACTTTTTCATTGCGGACACGATTTATAGTTACGAAATTTATTCATATGCCCAATTTCAGCTCATTTAAAAATCATCTAATTCAACGGTGTCGTTGTACGGAGGGAGAAGATTTAAGAATATTAAAAGATAACCGGGCATTTAGCGGTTACTTGTTCTCTGCCATATTTCGAAACGAGGCAGAAAAACATTAGTTTTGGTGTTTGCAGTATCTAACCTTTTCGAATTAGGTGTTTATTTATATTTTTAATTTATTGCGATCTTAAGGTTCACGTAAAAATGTACGAATATTAAACTATTCTTAATATTGTTTTTAATAAACAAAATGGTGTTTTTTTTTTTGTTTCGCAATAATAATTATCGAAGTATTTATTTGCATTTAAAACTATTGTTCGTTTTTTAAGCCTAAATAAATAATGACAGCGGTCTGCCATTTTTTAAAGTAATCAACCCTGAAATTGAATACCATAAGTGATTACGGAAATTGAATACACAACGTTCTAAAGACTTTTAAGAAGGCCGAAAACGAGTTCAAGACAAATAGCGTTCCGGATGGCCATTAACATCTACTAATGAAAGCCGCGTCAAAGAAATCAAAGATTTAGTGCTCGAAAATCGTTGACTGACAATTAGATACCCGGCTGATGATATGAGCATTTCATTTCGATCAACCCAAACTGTTTTAAGAGATATTTTGCGCCTCAGATGCGTCAAATCTCTATTAGTTCCAAAAACACTCAGTTGTTTGAAAAAGAAAAAAAAAATGTCACGTTGACATCTGTGAAACAATGATTTTTGACTACCCAGACGTCATAAAACACATCATTACGGGATGATAAGACTTGAATCTATGTATACGGCCCGGAAACAACCGACCAAATTTAAAAGACCTCTCCGGGGAGACACTGTTTTGATTCGATTGGGGAGATAGAAGCCGAATCGAAAAAAGTATTGAAGATTCTCTGACTGTTTTCAGGATTGGCATAAACGTTGGCATAGATGCACTGCGTCGGCCGAGGAGTACTTTGAAGAAGATGAAATTGATTTGAGAGAATAAATAAAGTTTTTTTATTTCACAAAACAAATTTACCTTATTTTGTGATCACCGTAGTATTTAAAGACGAGAGAATTAATTAAGGGGACAGTATTTATTTTTTTCAATATGACTTATTCTCTTTTTATTATGTATTGTAAATTCTAATAATTTTTCTAAAAGTAAGGGATAACTATTTTTCTTTATGTTTTCTATTCATACTGGTCTCATTAGGTCAACAACTAATAATGCTAAACAAAAACTATAACCTAGTTATGCAACCATACTTGAAAGAACGTGTAACATTTCGTTCAAGGAACCAGATTAATCATTGGCTTAGTCGGCCATTTTAGAAAAGAATTGAATGACCTATTCGGACATGGATGCGGTTAAATTTGATATGAAATCTGTGAAGATGTGTTGAACTGCAGAGACGACATTAATCTCGGCAGAAAGAAATGGCATTATTTCTCTCTTTTGCTGGTCCGCCATGAAAGTTCCATCAGTTGTAATTACTAAATGGAAGAATGGCGCACCTCCTTTGCTTACGAATAAAGTTCTAGTATGTAACGTGGTACCTAAAATTAATAGTAGCAGTGAAGAAAATCATCACGATCATAGCCTTATTTACATAGTAAATTAAAATGTAGACTCAGAAAAATCGATTTTAAAAAAAAAATATTTTACAACTCTTAATGTTAAATCTCAAAAAAAATATGATTATTACGAAGGAAAAAACGATTCTCACATTTTTTACGCATCATTTTTACAGACAGATCAACGATTTTTTTCGATAGTCAATTAATTTCAAAACCAGATTCGAATAGTCAATTAAACATTCTGGATCCCGATGAAGAACGGATCACTCCTAATTTGGATCTCGCCAAAGTAGGTAAAATCGTAAAAACCATTCGGAACGTATTTAATATGACGCTGTTCGGCATCGATATTGTCGTCGAAAATGGAACTCAGAGACACGCTATTATAGACATTAACATATACCCCGGTATGTATCTGATATGAAATATTTTATCATTTTGAAAGGTTACATTAAAACGAAATAAATTTCATTGATAAGACAATATTAAAATTCGCTTCTATAAATTAATGAATTTAACGTTTACAAATTATCAGTTGTCATTTTTCACATCGTCGTGTACGATCCTGGATTACTCTGATTTTAGGTCGTAATATTATTACTTTTAATTAAAAGTTGATCAATATAAAAATACGATAATACTTCATTTACGAAAATTATTATGGTTTAATTTATTAAACAAAAATTGCTATTTTTAAAAGTTAATAAACACCAATTTTTTTTTTTTCTTTTTATTAAATTTTAAACAATATGAATTGTGTGGCTGTACCTAAGGAGAGCATATGTTGTCATTTTTCATTGCGAATTTTACAGGAATATAGAAAAACGATATGTTTTTTTTTTCCGGATTATCATTATATATCCGTTTTTAGAATTTTATAGTAGTATAAAAATCGCTTTTAACAGTTTCTTAAACGGCACGAATCTATATTTCATAAGATCTAAATTAATCCTTTCTATACACCATTTTTTAAAAATATAAACTTTTAACTAAATAAATTTAATTAAACCGTTCACCCGGAGAATTTTTTTTCATTGCGTTTTATACTATTGTGAAAGCAACGAAAATGCGACGATGATATCGCGATTTTTTCTAAGATGATCAGTCAGTAAATTTATAAAGTCCCGGCTTCGCGTATCATTATTCCAGATTAAATCCAGGTAGCAGAGACTTGTGCTAAAGTCGTATGCCCGTTGTCCATTGTAGCGGGTAATATGAAATGTGTTTCTTTTGCAACTGTCAACTACAGCGAGTTCGATGAGCGAGGAAATTGTAGTTGGTTTATTCAATTGAATTATTTTTTTATTTTTTATAATCGTTTTTTAATGTTTTAATTTATTTTTAGATATGTGCAAATGGAATAAACACAGTTTGTGACTTTGTTTGATGTTAAATTAAACACTCAAGTTTTTTTATTTTTTATTCACGGTTTTTATCAACCTCAATTAATTTTCCGCTATTCAGTAATTTGTAAGTTAAACAAAACTAATAAATAATAATAAACTAAATTAAAGCGAGAAAAAACTAAATAATAACGTAAGTTGGAGCAAATAAAGAAATATAAATCGTGTTATTCTATTTGGGCACAGTCTTATTTCTACACAAAAATATATAAAAATAAATTGACAAAAACTGCTGTTCACTGCTGTTCAGCGAATTTTTTTCTTCGAGTTGTTCTGCATTATAATCAGTATGTATGTATGCGTATATGTATATCTATCAGATATGTTGTATGCACCGTATGTTGTGTGTGTGCGCACGTGCGCGTGTTATATATGTGTATGCATATATACATACATATATGAAGAGGAAGAGTTTGTTTTTCTAAGATTCACTCAAAAACTACTGGATCGATTTTACAAATTCTTTCGTATTTTGGAACCTACTTTACTGCAGAGAGCTACAGGCTATGTTTCATTTCCAAAATAATTAAAGTTTCATAAAAAAATTCGATATTTCATAAACAAAGTACGAGTATGTACATACGCATGTCTGAAACGTAGATGTGGAAAAGTAAATATAATTAACGTCTCGTAATATTTTTCTCGCTTGCATCATTTAGCTAAATTCAAACTTAATTTTTTCGATTAACATATTCAAATTCTCTTTTAAAAATATAAACACAGTGTGGCACTGTAGTTCTTTTATTTTTCAAAAAATTCAAATTATAAATCCAAAGTGTTGGCTCAGAGCCGAGTAACAAACTTGATCTCTTATGGTATGTATACATATATATGTATATATATATATATATATATATATATGTATATGTAATACTTGAAAATATGTGCACAATCTACTAAGGTTGTTATTACGGTGCACAGCCGGCTTGTATTTTTTATTTAAATTATAGGTTAGGTAAATTTGAGAAATTTTACACATCAGTGTTCTTATTTATTAGCGGTGTAGAAAAAAATCGTTTACAAATTTTAATTTGGATTCTTCAGTTTAATTTTTTGTATATACAAATAAAAGTTATTATAAATATTCAATATGTATATTACATTTTAAAAATTAGCTTGAATGTAAAGAAAATTACTACAAAAAAAAACAAAAGTTAAAATAATTGCAGGGAAAAATTCTTGTAAAACGATAAAGCACACATTTCAAAATCTATATGGACTGACTCTAGACACCGTAGGAAGTACTTTTTGTAAAATTAATCGAAATAATCGTAAATAAGTTATTCTTTTCCTATTTGGAAGAAGACGAAAAATAACGAGAATGATATTTGTTTCACTGCAACTGCTTCCTAAGTCAGAATATTATATATGAAAAAATTGCTTACTGCAATTTTTAAAAGTTCCATTCAAAATAAGGATTTATGTTTCTTTAAAGCTTATTTTCCTTTGGTTCTAACAAAATCTAAAATTCTTTCTTTAATGGCACCATCCTCTAGAAGGAAACTTCTATTGTCGCACGTCTTAACTATTTCTTCTTTCATAACTATGTCTTTAAGATGCTTTGATTCGGCGCATATACCGTGTATTTGATTTCTGTTGCAATATAGTGACAATTTCATATAATTAAACTGCTGTATTTTTATAACGAATACACATACCCGTCATCTACCAAAGGTTTTAATTCTTCATTTTATAGCTGCGTTATTATAACATTCAGATCTTCACGAACTCGTTTCGTTGCTCGGAACACCGTTTTCTGTACTTCCGTTCCAGCTCATTTTGTCTGGAATACGTTAATGATTTTTGTCTTGATTATTAAATTATTTTTCAAATTAATTTTTTCTATGCAGCGAATTTGACTTCATTTTAAATACACCCATGTTACAAAACCTCCCTATTATGCCAAAGCTTTTTGTATACGTATCCATCATATAAGGCGCACGGCTTTCCTTTAGTCGTTTCGCTAATAATTTCCATATTATAAAATAAGCGCAATTAGAGTGGTAATTCTGTCCAAAAATCTTAATTTATAAAATACATTTTAAAATCCAAGTTATACAGTATCATACGTTATACGAAATTAAAAAATAACAGGACTGCTTGCTCGCTTCCGGTTCGTCTGTCGGTATATAAATACTGAGAAAATGTATGAATTGTTTTGTTTTTTTTTCTTCTTCTTTAACACATTGCTGCTGGTAGGGTTGTGTTCTCTTGATGAAGCCTATCTCGTGAACAGATTTTTAATTTTCCGTTGAAACTGTGAATGTCAGCACGGTAGATAGATTTGAACTTTCTATTCCATACGAAGTAAATAACGCGTACGGTGGTCTTGTTTACATACCTGAAATTAACATTTTCGACTCTACAATTCACTCTTCTCTCCATCTCTGTATCATTACATGGGTAAAATTTATCAGTACGCCTAGGCGGCGCTTAGTTCTAAGCAACACTAATCGCAACACATGCCTTTCTTTATGTCTGCTTTGATTTATAATTTGAATTTAAACTGCAAAAATTTTATAATTATATTCACACTTTTACTTTATTTTGTTGTAATTTTTAGTTTTTTGAATTTAGGTTTGAAATATTTTTTAATACTCATTACTAGTGTAAATAAATAAATAACTGGTTTGCAAACTATCTGTAAATATGATTATTTTTGCATTTTGTTTAAAAGTTGTTTCATAAAAGTTATATAATTATGTTTTTAATCCGAATTTTTACCTTATTCTATATTTACAGTTTTTTCTAACTTGAGTTTGTAACTTTTCATTAATATTTATTACCAGCTAGTATAGATTGACTAATAAACGTTTGTAAAACGTACTGTGGAACTGTCTGTTATTAAATATTATTGCTGATTTTTGTACTCGCTTTTATTGATTTCCGCGCCATGCAGTTAAAAAAAATTTCTAATTATATCAGGTAGTTTTTAAATATAAATATCTTCATTTTTAATTGCCTTAATTTCTTTTTTCTTATTTTGTAACGGAAGTGTAAGGTTGGAAGTCTAAAAAAAAAAACATTAACCGATCGTTTAATTTTAATTTAAAATTTTAAAGGAAGGCGAAAAACAAGCAAAATCATCCGTTACTACACAGAAAAACTCGCATTCCTATGTGAAAGTGTGCCAATGTGTATAAGCTGGACCGAAACATGTGTTAATATGGTACGAGTACCAACAAAAGATATACGTTCTACAACTTTTTCCAGAAATTAGGAATATAAAAACCGAAAATAAATCGGTAAAAGAAATGGGGAAATAGGCGGCATTTTCTTTCCAGATCGGCAAAAAAAAAAAAAAATCAGTATATCGTTTTCACCGATTTTGTTCGAATATTTATTTGCAGCTCTAGTCTCCCGGATTGTGCTGAAACAGCATTCATTTTTTGAAATACTTTTTTGTATAGAAATTGAACTGTCCCATCGAAATAACTAAAATACAACTAAAAATTTAAACTTTAAGCATTTTTAATTAAAAACTGTGACATGTGTGAAATGCTCTTTCAAAAATTCCCTCGGTCACGATTCAAACGGAGAATTATTTTTCCACGACCGTTTCTTTCGAATGTTTCAATTATTTTTTTTACTGATATGGACAGTGTTTTGTATTTAAATGTGCGGTAATCGATTTTCCGAAAGCATTACACATTTTATATTTCACCTTGCTTTGTTCGATAACTGGCTTTAATTGGATAATAAAGAAATGTCTTATATGATATCTTTAGTATCGTTAGGTATTTTCTTCTAAATCAAATAATAAGATTATAAACATGGTAACAAACATTTCGATTGAAAATAAATGAATATTATAGAAACGCTTTCGAGAATGCCCCATCTGCAGCTAAAAAACATAAAAGGAAATGTATTAACGAAGATAAATATTGTTTATTCCTGAAGATGGGGCTTACCCAGAAATGTTTCTAACATATTTTATTTAATATGTATTTGAAATATTTGTTAATGTGTTTGTAACTTTATTACTTTATTAACTATGCACCAAACAAAATGTGTAAGTGCACTACTTATTTCTTTATTTTTTTTTTCATTTTTTTACATTTTTTATCGACTTACAACATAAAAGAGGTTATATGTTGTCGCGTGTTTTTTTTTTATGTTTGTTCGCGCACAATTCATATTCATATGGACCGATTTTAATGATTCTTTGTCCATTAGAAAGAGTACCATTCAACTTCCTATGTGAATACTGATGAAAATCGGTGAACATAAACTGAATATTCGTCAAAAAACGTGGAAAAAATGTGGTCTCTGGATAATTTTTTTTTCTTATTATTTGTTATTAGTAGGTATAACGGAGGTGATTAACTTAAAATACTATTAATTTTTTAAATTACCATGGAAATGTAGCTTTTGTTGTTTTTACCGTGGAAATGCAGTTCAAAATAAAGAAATTGATTTTTTTTAAAGCATAAAATGTGGAGAATAATGTGAAAAAAAATTGATTTTTAGCAAGAAAAATATTCAAGTATAACGTTAAAAATTGTAAAATAAAATGTTTTTAACAAAAAAAAAAAAAATACCGACTTCAAGGTTTATTATAAAAATTCAATAAAAACACACTGTAACAGTCGTATTGCTCGAATTCGAGCGTCGTGACTACCTATTTGTTCATTCTAGTTGTACAGAATAGGTAGCGCTCATAGCAATTATTATATGCAACGCGCAGGTGTACACACGCAAGAAGACTACATTCGAAACTGATAGTAGCCGCTTGTTATCGCGCCACTAGTGCAGTCCCGTGTGTGTCTGCTGTGTACTGAACTAGCGCGCATATGATGTTAAACGTGGTGGTTTGCCATTGCCTGCCACGTGATTATTAGCGATTATTTATTTATTTATTTAATTCTTGTAATAAGTTTGTCGTCGCTCGGAATCGAACCCGTGACCGCCATATCGGAAGTCAAGCGCTCTAGCAACTAGGCTAAACATGGGTTGCACTAGATAGGATTAGAACGGATCACGGATGCAGTAGCAAATTTCTGCCAAAATGCGGGGAAAAATACAGAGACTATGAAGCATGTTCTAACCAAATATCCACCATGGACTTTGAAAGAAGGGTGGAATCAAATTGAAATATTGTCGGATACTGCGCGAAATTGATAAAGTTGGATTTAGAGGTGTGATTCTAAAATATGATGTTTTACGCAGCTGACTAGCGCTATATTGCCGGATAATCTGTTAAGGATTAATTTTCCTTTCGTTTTTATTCGTTTATCGACTATATGGCGTACAAATATATACGTAATATATACTATTAGGTTTCCCTGACGGCATTGAAATCGAATACTGTAAAATATTTAACTCGAAATCAACATGTGCCTTTTTTCAACGGCAAATTGTTTTATTAATTCGTCAACGTAAAATTTAACATCTTTAACAACCAAAAACTCTTCGAAAACATTTTTTACGGCTTTTCAATTGTTAAAGCGTTTCCCAGACAAATGGTTGTCAAAGTACCTGAGAACATAAATTAAAGTCAGTTAACGGAACAGGTTTTTGGAGAATGTGGCAAGTTAGACAGAATTTCTTATTTCGATCTGCGTTAAAAAATTCTGCCTAACTCGCCACATCCTCTAAAAGTGTTCAGTTTCTATAACAACATAATTCATAATTTATTCTGAAGGTTGATGCTGAGTGCTGTTTGTGATGAATAACATGTCTTACGGTCACTGCAGCGTTTTTTATGTCGCTTTGGGAACCGTTGTGAGCTTTGCGGATCAACCATTGTGCTTTTCCTCTCTCCGTGCACTGTATAGAATCTATTTTTCGTTGGAAGACATGGTTTACTAAAAAATAGGTCCCTTTTTTGACCAACAAAAAAAGAAAAAAGTTTTAATTTTCTTCAATTCGTCGGGCTTTTTAACTTTTATTTGCTTTGAATTATTTGTAAGGTTTGGAGCAGTTTTGTATGGGTCGACCCTTTGATTATTACCATCAATTAATTGTTATTAACTTTCAATTATCATCCGCTAAAGTTGAGCCACACATTATTGAGCAGTGTAAATTGAGCAAACGTTTTCGTGCCTTTTCTGTAGCTTATCACACTTAGTTTGAACTGATAAAAAAAAAATATTCTCCATTTTAGTTCTTTTCCATATTTGAAAAATGAAAAAAATAGATTAATATTAAACGCATGGTGTTTAGCAAGTGGCATATAACATGATCTTACTGAATGTAATACAAAAACGATTTCTTAAAAAGCTTCGTATCCTTCCTAATACTTTTTTATGTAAATTGATTTTATTTTAATATTCTTGAAAATTGTTATTTTTCATAACTTTTTTTGTTTTTGAATAGGTTACGAAGGTTATCCGAATTTTTTCAGTAGTCTTATGCGCTGCATTAAGCAAAAAATAAACGAACGCCGTCGGTACCTCGAGCAGATTGTCAGTGAAAATAAAAAAAATCTTTTTCTCCTGAACGATACAGAAATTAAAACGGACCAAGAGGACTCTGGGTTCGACACGTGTGATTCTAGCGACGAGCGGAAACAGCAACAGCAGCTAGGATCGATTACGAATAGTATATGCAGCGGCAAAGGCAGTTGTACGAAAAAGGTACCGTCAACCGCTACTACCGCTGCAAGTGTTATTAAGTAAAATAAAATCAAAAATAAACTAAACATGCGGAAATAATTTCAGCGTGTCTATAAGTAAATGATAAAATATCTAATAAAATACTTTGATGTTCAACAAGGAATCCATCAAAAAATTTTCCTAATTATCCTAAGCGAAATTTGTAAAGGTTGTTGTGTAATTTATTTTTTACTTCCGTTTCCTGTTCTGTTCTTATTATTTATTTTTTTTTTTTCTATTACTTTCTTACTTTATTATATTCATTTCCATTATCTTTTTTATGTTTGTTTTTGTACATATGCTTTCTTTGTCTTTCCCCGGTTAAGATTAGTTGTCGCATTTAAAAATGCTTCCAACGAATGTTATTGTTTTTACTTTCGAAATGATCAAAATTTTTAATGATGGTAATTTTTACATTTATAAATTAAACGTGTCGGTTCTACGAATAATATGAGACCTGTTAAAGTATACTTATTTATAACGTTCCGTTTAAGCCTAATAAAATTATTGAATAAATTTTCACGATTTTGCTAAACTTGTATTACACAAAAATTAACATTAAATAAATGGAATAAAATTTTGTGACACATCCGATTCAACGCTAGCCGAAAGCACTTAAATTTCTTAGTTCTTTAAATAAGACTAGTAAAAATAATAATGTAATTTGTATTATAGTGACTGCGTTTATTATTTCTTAAATTCTAATAAATATATACAGGGTGGGCCAAAAGAACATCCCGAATTTCAAACGCTCGTCAAAACCATACACTGTGAGTTAGCGTGGCGATTGCAACGCCATCTGGCGCTAAATAATATGCCGTTTAATATAAATATAGTTGGTTAGTAGTCATGATGTCGTGGACGCGTAAACAACGCTCTTTCGTTGTCGAGTACTTTGTGAAAAACGGTGAAAGTGTAATCGCGGTACAACGCGCGTTTAAAAAACAACTTGATTTAAAACGTCATGACAACCCCTCCGACCGTAAAAGTATCCTCAAATGGGTAAAAAACTTCTGAGAATACGGTAGTGTGGTGGTGGTCAACCATCAAGGTCGCCGTCGATCGTCTAGAACCCCGACAAACATCGAAAAAGTGCGCGTAGCATTGTCGCGAAGTCCGCGCAGATCCGTTCGTCGCCAGGCTTCCGCCTTGAAAATTCCCCGTACTTCACTCAGAAGAATAATTCGAAACGACTTCAATATGCATCCATACAAGATACAACTAACCTAAGAATTGATACCAACAGATAAGCCAAGAAGGTTAGAATTTTGTAATAAATTTTTGGATATGCTGGAGGAAGAAGACGTCGATTTGGATTATGTTTTTTTTAGCGACGAGGCGCATTTCGATTTAAATGGTAACGTTAATAAACAAAACATGCGGTATTATGCTACTGAGAACCCTCGAATCGTTCACCCGGTACCCTTGCACTCCCCTCGTATCACGGTATGGTGCGCAGTCAGTGCGAAAGCGATAATCGGTCCCTACTTCTTCGAGGAGGACGGAGCGAATGTTACTGTGAACGGCGACCGCTACATCCAAATGTTAAACGAGTTTTTTCTACCGGAGCTCAGACGGAAGAGGATTGCATTATCTAAAACGTGGTTTCAACAAGACGGGGCCACACCACATATTCGTAACGATGTTTTGCGGTTATTAAGAGAGAAGTTTCAGGACCGCTTGATTTCGCGAAACTGTGAGCTGTTTTGGCCGCCACGCAGTTCGGATTTAACACCGACACAGATTCTTACCTACGGGGCTACTTGAAAAGCAAGGTGTACGAGGGTAAACCAGCAACAACCGACGAGATGAAATTGGCCATTAAGAAGGCAATTGCGGCGATTAAAAAACCAACTCTTAAAAAAGTAATACATAATTTTGAGGAAAGATTGCAACAATGTAAAAATGGTCACTATTCATACGGAGAATAGTGTACAATGAATGGCGTTCTGTTTGAAGTATTTCAACGTTTGTTTCATTTCCGTAAGTATATTAGTCTTTATTTGACGAGCATTTAAAATTCGGGATGTTCTTTTGGCCCACCCTGTATATATATAAGTGTGTATATGTGCATATGCATGTATTCAAGATTCTGTCCCGACGCTCCTTCCCCTTAATTCAAATTTCTAATAAATAATAAACTGTACAAATCAAAACGATCGAAAACGAAAAATTAAATTGTAATCATCAATCAATAAAAATAATAAACAAACTTCGTAGAATTTAAAAAAAAATATGATAATGAAAAATCTTCAAAATTAATCGACATTTTCGCCAAAATGAATAACAAAATAATAAAAAAAAGCATAAATCATGTCATAACAATACTTTTAACCAACCAGTAATTAAGTCTCGAAATATTATTATTACGGAACTATCTGTAGCGGCAGAGTGAAGATGCTGATAATGGTTTCGTCGTTTGCGTTTGTTGACTGTTTATAACGCGGTTGCTTAGTAACGAAAAAGTGGTATCACGAAAAACTTTTATTTATATGTATATAAATAAACTCAGCCTTTCGGGCCTCACACGGATTCTTTTACAAAAATCATTTTCAAAATCATTCTTTCCCGTCTTCTATTTTTAAAAAATCTGAGCATTGTATAACACAGCATTCAATTTTTATTATCTTATATCAGTTAATGGGGTATAATCATTGAACAAAAAATGTAGTATACCTAACCTGAGAATATCATAGTGATTAATATATATATATATGATCACGATATATCTATATCAATCCACTGTTGGGTGTAGGCATTCCCTGGCGGGATAAGTTGGCCTAATCAAATTGGGATATATATATATATATATATACGCATAAGGCTGTATTCAGAATGGAAGATTTCGAAATCTAAAAAAAGTTTATGTGGCGATCATCATTATTATTATTAGCCTACAGAATAATTAAATTTTTTCCTCGTATCACAAGCTTAATTATTAATGTTATACAGAGCCCTTATTTTGAGCGTAGGCTTCCTCTAGTCGATTCCATTCTTTTTTGTCTACAGTTATTCTGTGATAATTTTATATTTTATAAATTTAGCTATGTCGTCTATCCATCTAGTATATTGCTTCCCTACTTTCCTCTTTTTTGTGACCCAAAAACTAGAAAGTACTTTTGTGCGCCCACCTTTTATCCCTAATGAGCGTCACCTGGCGCGCCCAACGCCATTTCGTTCTTTTAATACTTTGCACTACGTTTCAATTATTTTTCATTTTGTTTTTTTTATTGCTTATTTTTGATCCATCTCTTTTCTTGATGCCCAGGATTGCTCTCTCTAAACAGTTTTAGTGGATCACAAGTTTATTAATATCCTTTTGAGTTAACAGCCTTGTTTGGGAGCTATATAAAAGGGATAGAAGTAAAAAAATGTTAAAAATTTGGCTTTTAAGATGTGGCGATCGCGATGATAATATCGTCGTTAGTCTCGCAGGGCGTCGTGATCATGATGAGACTGCCATCTGATGAATGGATTTCCTTCATATGGTTCTATCCATAGTCAACCTGCTGCATTCTGTTAATGCTGTTCATTTTTGACGCATCAAATCCGCAGAACTTGATCTGACCATTTTCGTAGTGGCCTTCCTTTGCGTTTCTTACCCGGCAGTCTGCCTTCTAATATTTGCTTTTCCATCTGGAGAGCGGTTTATCTGGTGATATGTCTGAAGTATCGTAAAATTCGTAACCTTATTGTTGACATTAAACTGTATTTTTTGCCTATCATCTACAATACTTTCAGATTTGTTATCTTTTCTGTCCAGAATATTTTTAAGAGTCTCCGCCAACACCATAATTCAAAAGTTCGGTATTCTTTTTTCTTCTTCCTTTCGAATAGTTCATGTTTCGCAGCCATAGTTAAAAACGGAAAAAAACAGCGCTTTTATAATTTTAATCTTAATACCCTTCGATACCTGCGGGTCTTTCCATATTTTGTGCAGTTTATTCATATATTATGTTTAAAATAAATAATTTTTGATTTTTAAATTACTTTTAATAGTACGAGGTACCGAAAATTACAGAAATAAATGAAATATTTCTTACAAAATTTGCTTGACGTAAAAGAATATATGTTAAAACTTTAAGCAGCGTATACATTTCATTATTCTATGGACAAAATAAATTCGTTTATTTAGATTTGGTAGGCCTACGGTGAATATAAATAAAACAAAATTGCAATTTTTAAATTTTTATTCTGAAAAAGAATATGATAACGGCCAAAAAATAAATGCTAATTTAATACAATTTGGAACATGAATGATGCTTTATTAAATAGTTTCTGTATTTAATGCATAAATGCAACTGACATTCTCATTGCTTTAATTAAACCTTACTTTCGTTTAAAAAAAAAAAAATTGAAAGTAAATTTAGCATAGTTTTTAAATAGAAAAATGGAATTTTCTAAAAGCAGCCGTATTAGGTGAGTTGACTCTTCGTATGGACATTATCAATCGTGGTTTTATACTGAAATTTGGACATGTTTTCTCGGTTATTTAAGCGATATTTAATTACTGTTTATAATTACAATGCTTGAAAATAATTTATCTTTTTAAATGATTCACTTCAATCGATTCGCATTAACGAAATTGCTGTGCGTGTATAATATAGTAGCGAACTAAAGAAAAACTGAAGGGACAAACTAAACTACACGGTTTTCGTCTGTTTTTGAGCAGATTAAATAAGTTGTATTAAAATTACATTTAAAAAAATTCAAGTAATTATTACCATCTTTAAAATAATTTTAAGCTCCTGCGTTCATTAAAAATATATAAACTCGACTAATATAGTAAACCTTACAATACCTGCGACAGAGTTACGCCTCTTTGCATGTATTGATGCATGTCGTAAAATTCATTATGTTAAAACAGTTTTAAAAAATGTTATATGAAAAGTAGTTATCATTTCAAAATCCTCCAAAAAAAAAAAAAATAACTAATATGCTGCTGGCTGTAATTTTTCTTTTACTTTCGTATGTTTATAAAGGTAATTTAAGAAATTCATGTCTTATCAGTATTTCTTGCAAAAATATATCGTCAAATTGCCGCGAACTAACGGTAAAAGTTCTTCTTATGTAACTTTTGCCGTTAGTTTGCTACCGTAATGCTGGAGACCGTAGAAAACTTATTTACGGCTGAATTTACATGAAAATCCCGTTATCGTGTAATAAACTTTACGCTATTTAATTTATTAATAATATCCTAAGATTTCATTTTTATGATAAATACTGATGCTTTGATCAAAATAGTGTGTAATTCATAAAATTGTTAAATATGACGGAATATGTTCAAAAAAAAAAAAAAAAAAAAAAAAAGAAAAAAAAAATTGAATTGATTATTACAATAAAAGCGTTTACGTCGACTGTAATGTCGATACGGTTTTTACGCATCCTGAAATAGTGAACTTATCAAATGAATTAAAAAAGGTACATATAAAAACGTTCACGAAAATATAATTATTAATTAAAACAAAGCACAAGTATTTCAAGGTAGTTTCCGTTCGAAACAATTGGTACTTTTGGATTTTTATTAATAAATATCGTTTTCGAACTTATTTAAAAGATATATTACTCTGTCGACAGTATTAAGTAAAAATCGAATGTCAATTATACTAACATTTGCTCATTTCTGTGTACTTTTATTTGTTTGTTTAATTCTGCCTACTTTTTATATTAAATATCGATATATAGTATAGAGTTATTTCTTTCTTTCTTTCTAATTACACGATAAAAGAAGAAAAAAGGGAAAATGTTTCGAAAAATTATAACGCACGGTAGAATTAGAGTTACCGACATCATTCACGCGAACAAGTTTTCAACATTTTCGTCGTTCAATCTTAAAACATAATAAAGTATCCGCTTTTTCGATACGATTATTTTTTGATTATTATACTTATTTATTTTGCAACACGTAAATTATTTGAACGCGGTAAAATGTAATTTAGTTGTTTTTATTAACGTATAGAATAATAAAAATAATATTTAATTGTGCGCATGAGAAGTATCTGTTATCAAAATATGATAAATTGTGTGTGTTTTTAAGAAGAAACACCAAATATAAATTGCAGCCGATTTTCGTTAACGAAGAATTGTGAAAAGGATATTTTTAAGTGAGACTTTCGATCTGTTTTAAGAAGTCACGTTTTTTTTTTTTTTTTTTTTTTTTTTTTGGTTTGTGAATTAACTTCATTGTTAAAAAATAAATTTGTATTTATTATTTTTCCTTTAACCAATTACAGAATTATAATTGGTCGGTTTAGAAGCTGACGTTCTTTTTTCTACCTATTTTTAACGCGTATTTTAAAAAAATTTCTTTCTTTCAACTTGTGTTTTCCTAAAATTCTGAGCAATAATTTTTCTGTAGTTTACAGAATTTTTAATATACGATTTGTCTATTTGTATTTCGATCATTTATGAGCCGAAAGTGTTTCTAGTACAATGAGAAAAACTTCAATTGTGAAATAAATTATAATTACCGCATTTGCTAACTGACGAGATTAAATTTTGTTAGCTAGCGATTGAAGAAAAAAAAAATAAAAGGAATCAAAATTAGCATAGCTAGTCTAAAATTTCTATCATCGTATTTCGATTTTTTAAACAACTTCAGCCTGTTAAATTTAATTTCGTCTTCCTGTTATTGTAATTTATTTTGTAATTTTCTATGTGACACTGTTTTCATTTCAATAAAAATCTTTTACAAATTTTACACGTGTAAAGATAAACGGAATATGTCTCTACATGTTTACGCTATTTGTACGTTTTAAACGTTTGTAAATACCGCGTATGAAATTTTTCAATAATATTTTCTTACGACCCTAAATATATTAATAAAGAAACGAATGGTATGCAATTTTATTTCGTTCAAATTATTTTCAGGCCACGCCGTCGAAATAGTTTAGAGAAATTGCTAGCGCAAAAAATTTAAATTAAATAGGTAACTCTAGTTTCCTATATTCTGCGTGAAATTCTCGTGCTACGCGAACATATTGAAACGAAAATTCGTTGGCACAGTTGATTGTGCAAAATATTGTTTAAGAAAACGCACACAGAACTGGACATTGAAAAGAAGAAGTATATCTGAATTTCGGTTTATTACTTCGTATTTCTCGGAGAAAAGTCAACTGAAAGTGCGTAATATTGAAATATTTTAAACGAAACAATATCGTAATGAAAATTCATGAAATATATAAAAATAAATAACGCGTTTATTCCACTTTGCTCAAAAACAGAGTTGATAATAGGGTATAAAAAGTTTGGAAAGAAAAATATGGATAGCAGTAGTAGTAAAATAATGAGAGAAACTGTTAAATTATGTAAACTTTAATATTCTTTGCTTATTCATTTTTACTCGGATGCTACATCGGAGGGAATATTTTTTTTAACAGTCAAATGTGAATTAATGTGCTTGTGTGTGTTGAAAAGAAATTTGAAATTGCGAAAATACTACTTTTCACTATCTTTATCAAAAGAGACTTTTCCGGGTTCGTATATATATATATATATATATATATATATATATATACAATATAATGAGTATGTATAATAAAGGTTTTGAGATCAGTATACTCGAAAAACAGTGTTGAACAAAGCGGCGTGTGAAAATCGCGATAGAGAAAAATTAAAAACATTTGAAATGGAGTAATATCGGATGCTGAAAATTAGATAATGAGAAACGGTTAGGAATGGGAAAAAGTTTAGCAAAGTAAAAATAAAAGCAAACATCTATGAAGCAGATAAGGAAATTGAAAAAAACAATAAAATGGTCCGTAATTGGTCGAGTATAATTTAATGATAGCCAATCGAAGTGGTTTTGGAAGGGAAGAAGGGGGAATTTATGGCAGAGAAAGAAAAAGAGTAAAAAGGTTAAGTGATTTAAGGTGGAAAAGAGAGTAGTGGAAATGATGAACTTTCGCCAAAAGGAAATATTGAGATATTAAACAGCTGAAATTACTTTGTGATGCTTACAGTCTCTTATTTCGATCAAAATTATAAGCATTTATTAAAACGGCGGAAGCGTAAAACACGTGTCCTTTCAGGATGATATAAATGATAATTATAAACTGCCTTTGCAAAATATAAATCAGTAATAGTACGTTGCGAAATTAAATACTCTACATGAAAAGGCATTTCACCTTAAAATAATTGAAAATGTGTAGCGAAATGTCGAAATAGTAGTTGCCTGCAATTGCGTGTTTATAGATTGTGAACATTTGTTCTCTTCAAAGAACGAATATCATTAGTTCAGTTAGTATTTCCGATTATAATTCTCGGCCATTTCGGAGACGGTGATGTGCGTTTTTGCTCGGGAGAGGAGGCATTGAAATTAGCAGCAACATTTTGTTGCATTAATATCTTCGAATTAGTAACTGATACAATTTAAAAGAAAAAAAAGAGCACATTAATATTTGCATAGACGACTTGTAATCGTCAACTTTTCACCATAAAATTTTAATTCTTAGAAAATGAAAAGGAAAAAATCGCTACAGGTAGGTATATAATAAAATAAGTCGGTGACATCCTGTCGCACTTCATCTGATTACAAGTAGATCATTGATATAGTATTATGACCGGATAATAGAGATTAAAGTACTAATGAAACAAATGAACAATAATCCATGTGATACGGTTACTTAATGCTATATTTTTCATTTATTAAAAACATATTAAAAAACACGTATAACAGAAAATTAGTTATTTAAAAAATACGATAAACAATAATATAGAAAATGGAAATGAACAATTATAATCTAAATTTAAAGTTATATTTTTCGTTATACGAACTGAAATTCACGATTAACAATTTCTAAAAATGATTAAAAAGTGATAAAAAATTACATATTTAAAACACGGTCCGACCGGTTTCGTCTCAATTATTTAGACTACGCATGAATCATGAATTCAGTTCATATATAGAAAAATATAACATTCATGGGCGTCACCAGCGGTGGTAGCTGCCCCCCTCCCTGGAGCCTTGAAACTTTTTAATCAACTGGCCATGATGAGTATACATAGGCGCGTAATTATGGACAATTTGAAGGACTTTTATAATAAAGTAGTAGAAAATTTGCCAGAAACCCACGAAAATTATGTTTTAATTAAGATTTTATTCTAGTTAAAATATTAAGCCTTTACAACTTATAAATTTTGTTTTTCCTATAACTCACCCTCTTTCTATCATCTTGCCCCCCCCCCCCCCCCCCCCGGCTCATTGGCTGGCGACGCCTTTGATAGCATTAACTAAATCATACGGATTAACGTTCATTTGTTTATTTAGTATAAATCCAGCAATTTACGGTAAGCTAAAACCTTTATAAGAACGGTAAAATGTTCGAACAGAATAAAATGCATTATTAAACTGTTTCGTATTGTCTATATTTTACTGCTTACTATTCGATCGGTCTCTTGGGATCACTAGACACGGTCGGGATCGAAGTTGCTTGTTTCCTATCGCCGTAACAGACGTGGATGAAAAATAAGAATAATAAAACTTACTTAACAATTACAAATGATCGCGTTTATGAGCTGTTAATTTGAAAGTGAAAAGAACTCTGTATATTGTAAGAAATACTTTTTTAAAATATCGAAAACTTTTGGAACAGAAACTACTGATAAATAATTCCATGATCACTTTGGTATATTATCACTGTTCTCGAAACATTCGAAAAAACTAACAATTACTATTTTAGTAGCATACTGCAATGCTCTGTCGTTATTAATTTTTAGCATCCGGATACATATAATGTACGGAATCCTAATAAGATGGTACAAAAATGACAAAAATATCAAATAAAAATCAATAATTCACTAACGGCTTGACTTCTAAACTTCAAATTTGGAACATAAATTACAATTAAAATTATCTTTAAAACGATCTTTTTTTTTTTTTTTTTTTCACTGTACCGGCTTAAGAAGCCATAAACAGCTCCAGTGACTTCCACTTTAACCTACCGAATAAATCAGGCCAATCGCTCCAACAAGAGAAGTAGGTCCGAGATACCAATTCTGCTGTGAGGATGTGCTAGGAAATACATAATATCAGTATCCGACCACCATGGCGACAATGCGACTGGGCATTGCCCATAGGACCCTGGTTAAAGAATGTATTTCATATAGCACCTGGACACCATATCGTCCATAGAAGTCCAGGAATATATAAAGCTTATAGCCCACACTATGGCGACAGATGCGGTTATGCATTGCCCATAGAGTACTAGTAGAAGCTATTCCGAGTTAAGGATTAACGTAATGTATAACTGTCATACAGCAAGTATGTTCCTTATTACAGGTAACTGTTTAATTATTTTTATATCACGGAATGATTTAAGTGATAAATGCTATTAAGTGATAAGGTGGGGTGTCACGGCACCTAAAACGATCTATAACTTAAAGATGACCGATTACCCTGGACGGCAAAAAAAGCAAAAAACCGTCAAGTCTCAAAAATCACTAAAAAAATCATAACTCGTCACCCGATAAACCTATAAAGCTGAAATTCAAAATATAAACTAAAATACACGAGTCTATTCATAAAATCAAAAAATTACAGTACAAAAGTTATGTAAAGTTGTCTAAAAGTTCAAAAAAGCGCAAAAAATTACGTGTCCCCCTCCTAGCGCCGCGAATATTATAGCTAAAAATTTCGAACACGGTTAAAAATATGTGCATCCCCGTATATTTCTCTAGTTTTAAACATCTAGGTTTCCAGCTTTAAAATTAGACCCTCAAGGCGCCAAAAGCTCGAAATTTTGAAAAAAAATTCTTTTCCCCGGGCATGTGATATATCGATGGAAAGATGGCTATTTGTCTGGAACGAAACCGTATTTCATATCCGTAACAAAACTTTCAAATTTGCCGTAAAGTTAAAAAAAGCGCGAAAAATGACGTGTCCCCTCTGTTTAGCTCCGCGAATATTACCGATAAAAATTTTAAACATGGTTAAAAAATGCGCATCCCCCTATATTTCTCTAGTTTTGAACATCTAGGTTTCCAGCTTTAAAATTATACTCTCAAGGCGCCAAAAGCTCGAAATTTTGAAAAAAAATATTTTTTTTCCCGGGCTTATGATATATCATTAGAAAGATCGATATTTGTCGGGAACGAAACCGTATTTCATTTTATTAACGAAACTTTTAAAGTTCCCGAAAAGTTCAAAAAAGCGCGAGCTCTAATTTGTAGCCTCCTCTTGCGACGCGACTATTATAGCTATACATTTGGAACAAGGTATAAAATATGCAACTCCACGTATATTTCTCTGGTTTGAAACATCCCTTTTGTCTTTATCGGAATATGAGACTGCAGCGGTTTTTAGAATTTGGTTTGGATCGTTGTAATATGCGTTAGTAGTGTTAGTACGAGGACTAAAAAACGGAACGGGATCGCAGGTTTCGGTTTGATTATTTTCATTACTGCTTGTGTTAGTGTTGTTATAAACTCTAATAAAAGGAACGGACTCAGCGCATCATTGTTTAAGCGGTACGTTCGCCTGATGAAAAATGTTTCGATTTGTTAAACAATTTAACGCACTATGCTAGTAAATAAATAAAAAAAAAATATTTAATAATGGTCTAACGTATTGAGAGAGTCGAAAGAAAATACCGAATTGTTAAAAAATCATCTCAGTAGAACGACAGTCTTTGTCACATCGCGGTACTATATCGACCTTTTTTAGTAAAGTAACCAGTTCGTCTTGCAACCGAAAGAAGTTTAATCCAACAAGGTGCTAGTAACAAAATCGCCTCGAAATTCGGTTTTCAAATTAGTGACATTTATAAAATTCGTAAACTATAATTTCGATTGCCGCGTCTCCCCTCCTGTTCGCCGATAATCCAGGAAGTAATCACCAACGTACACCAACCTGTTAGCAGAGAATACCAACATTCTAGCAGCCGCAGTAGAGTGATAGGTAGCATTTATATTATTTCTAATTACTCTTTTTTACGTGTTTTCGTTTATGTATTTATTAAGTGTCTTAACGATCGGCTATTCAAAAAAAAAGATAGGTGTAGAGAATAATGAAATTATACATTTTAGAAAATCATAAAACCTTAATATTAGTATTATTAAATCTAAACCAATAATTTAAAAAAATAGATAAAAATTAAATAAATAAAAAAATGATTTAATTAAATATTTTATATATATTTGTTCTTCATAACCATTACATTGCACTTCAAATTAATCTAAGCCTTCGATTCAAATTAGTATTTTGCTTAACTGTTTTAAATTATTATTAGAAAAGATCTCTAAAATTTATTCAGATATTAAATTAAAATAAAAAAATAAAAATAGAAATTTATTCAAACAAATTTTCTTACATACTAAATAATTATAGCCATCGTTAACTTACATACGGAATCCTCAGCGCATGAAACCTCATGCTTGACTGAATTTGTTTAAAAGATTTTACAAATTTGCCGTTGTAACTGTGACGTAACATATTAGACAAAAATCTGAAACATTATTTTAACAATTAATAGTTAATATTTGATTAATCATACAAAATTTAGAATATATGCTTTATGACTGAAATTAAAAAATAATGAAAAGAACGAGCAACTTCAATCCCGACACCGCACGCCACATAATTGATCTTAAGACTTGTTTTTTTTTTTTTTTTTTCTAATTGTATGTAATGTTTCTAAATAGTACAAATTTCGTTGTATTACTTTAGTTTTTTTCCTCCAATCTCAAAAATTTTGGGTAAGCTTGTTTATTTATTTAATTCACAATTTTTACCATAATATTCGTTGCGGGCACCATCAGTGCTGGATTAACCACGTAGCAAGAGTAGCAATTGCTACGGGCCCCGCGTATCCAGACCCGCCTCCGGCTGAACGTAATTTTTTGAGTGAAACTTATTAAGTCGTGGTATATTGAATTTACTTGATGTCATTAAAACGTGAAACGTTACACCTTTTCCAACCAAGACAATCCATTGCAGACAATATTTATCCGACTATATTTCATTGGCGAAAATAAAACACGTCATAATTTCATGAGGTAAACATATAAGTTCTACAAAAAGTCGCTCGTATAAATGTACAGAATTTTAATCGGCCTGATAATTGACTCTACAAAAAGTCTGACGTGTGTGAGTACTCTTATACGACACTCAGTGCGGATGCGTAGTAGAATTGAAATAGCTCGATTCGAAATGTCGAAAATGTCCATTTATTTATAAGACTTACAGTTCACATTATTTTTATCACAATTTAGCAATCGTATACAAAATAATTATTTTCTAGTAATAAGTCTATGTAAGTTATAAAAGTAATGAGAGATTTCCTGCAATTAAATTTCTCATAACCATTTCGTAATCCTGACGTAGTAAGATCGTTACCAATTTCGTTCACAAATAATTTGCGGTGTGCCCGGTTCAAACTTTTAGAAAGGATTGTGACATGTTCCAACATGGTATTAAGCTAAATAGTTTTTTAACTGGGATAAATGTTTTTTTTTTTTTTCCCGAAAAGAGCTCTCAAAGGACATGTTCTATTTCGGTATTAAAATAAGCTGAATATTGAGACGGATTCGGCCGCCACCGCTTCTTTTAGCAAAAAACTAAATGAAAGTAAAATATACTCCAACGATATTGGTGAATGGCCGAGCAACTTTGACAGAGATTATTGGATTGCGAAAGGAAGCAACGAACTGCAACATATGAACAGTGAGACTTTTTAAGTTCAAAGAAAATGCATGAAAAAGAAATTAGTCCTGCCAAAAGTCATTTTTCACTTATAAACATAAACCTACTAATAAAACTCACGCCAGAAATCGGTTGTGCTATTCAGAAACTAAAGGGCGACTTTTCTGTTTTGTTTGCAAAGTTATAGATACAGATATTAATCAGCCAGCACGGTTTATGAAAGATGGGTTTGATGACTGGAAGAATGTAAACAATTTGTTGAAAAGGCATGAAGAAAGCACTCCGCATAGAAAAGCTATAATTTCGCTGCTAAATCGTAAAAACAAGAATACGTGTGTCGATTCTCAACTTGTGAGCCAAAGTCAGATTGAGTAAAATTATTGGCAGATGCTTTTAAAACAAATTATTGCAGTAATAAAGTTTTTAGCAGAACGAGGTCTTGCGTTTCGGGGTAGTGATGAAATTATTGGTTCAACACATAATGGGAACTAATTAGGTTTATTAGAATTACTTTCCGAATTTGACTTTTATGCATGGCTCAACATATTCAAACTTATGCCCATAAAGGAAAAGGACACACGTCATATTTATCTAAAACAACATGCGAGGAATTTATCAAATTAGTTGCATCAAGCATGCTGGATCAAATTATTTGCGAAATTAAGAGATCCAGGTACCATTCAGTGTCATCAGATTCTACTCCAGATATATCGCATGTAGACCAACTAACTCCGATAGTGCGCTTTGTTCTACCCCATCTGGGCCTGTTACGAGATTTATTAAGTTCTTAAACAAGGCCGTGTCCACGGGGGGGGGGTACCCCCCCCCATGAGAAGTGAAATAGTTATTATGAATACACAAAAATCTGAAAAAAATCACAAATTTAAAATAAATATTGATGATTTTTTAGGATGTTCTTACCTACCTTTAAAATAAAAAAGAAAAAATATGCTCCATATTTTTAGGTACTTCATTATTATCTTATGCAAAATTTTTTATTACGTGTGTAATTAATAACATATATGTAATTTTTATTAATGCTCGTATACGGGGTAATTCATTTATGTAAATCAAAATGATGGAAATTATTAATAGTACGAATATTAGTGAAAAATGTATTGTTATTCATAAAATAAATATGCGAAGAAAATTTTCACCCCCCCCCCGCCCCCTCCAAAATTCTGGGCACGGGCCTGTTCTTAAACATGGAAGGCCATATTGCTGCTGAATAACTTTCCCAAAGTTTACTAGATTTCTTAAGTAAGAATGGCAGTAATATCAAAGATTATCGTGGACAAAGCTATAATAATGCCAGCAACATGAGCAGAAAATACAGCGGCTTGCAAGCACGAATTAAAGGAATAAATAAGTATGCAAAATACACATTCTCTGCCTTGCACATTTATTAAATTTAGTTGCTTAGTACGCTGCGGACTGTTGTACGGAAGCATTATTTTTTTTCGATTTTATTGAAAATCTTTATAATTTTTTTTTCCTGCTTTTACATATCGTTGGGGTCTTCTTATAAAAGCTCTTACTTCGAAAATTCCGATTTTGAAAAGGTTGTCGGATACTAGGTGGTCCGCCAGAGTTGATGCTACGAAGGCACTTTTATGTGGTTTTACCACTATCAAGCGAGTGTTGGATGACATTTGCAATAATATAGATCAAAAAGCAGAATGTCGTAATCAAGCCTAACGGACTAGTTTCAAAGATGAATAAGTTGAAAACGGGAATAATGGCAACTACGTGGAATGGTATCCTAGAACGCGTGCAAGCGACTAGTGCGTCGCTCCAATTGTCTAATATAGACCTTAATACAGGGCACCCCCTTTATGAATAACATTATATGGATATGTTTGAACAATACGATCCACATTTTCAAATATTGAAGTAAACGTCAAAGATGTGACAAGCTGTCATGAATATCAGCAACAGACTTCAAAACGACGTAAGCGAAACACAAAATATGACCATTTTAGCGGTTCTAGTACACGACGAATTTGTTGAAAATGAAACATCTGGTAAACAGTTTGAAATTGAGATGTTTGTTGTCATTATTGATAACACTATCCGCTTTAGATAAACGCGTGAAAGCATACCAAAAACTTAGTAGTGTTTTCAAAATATTTCGACAGTTAAAATCTATTACAGCAGAAGAGATTTTGAAAAAAACCTCCAATTATGGTCGGTGATTATGCAAATGATTTGGAAGACAATCTAGACAACGAATTAGTGCAGTTTGCCGGGTTATACTGAAAAGGTATGTGGCTAGTGCGATTGACAGTTCAAAAAACGAAGCTCTGGAAGTTCAATATTATAAATTCCTAATGGCAAATGTCATTAGAATCATGTTTGCCGAATTTAGAAATTGTTTTGCGCATTTATATGTCTCTTATGATGACTTTAGTCAGTGGCGAACGTTCATTTTCGGCATTGAAGCGTATAAAAAATGAATTAAGATGGAGCACGATGAGTCAAGAATGTCTGAATTATCTCTCTTTGATGAATATATAGAATATGATTTGACCAGAGAAATTGATATTCGTATCGTATTATCTCTAAATTCGCCACATTAAATTTTGAAAAGTTACTTTGTAAAAGTTTAACAAATAATAAAAGTTCTTGGTTATTAATCGTCAGCTTTAATATCCGTATTATTTTACTGTTTCATTTCAATAGCCGCTTTAATCATTGTTATATATTTTCAGAGTGCTGACTTCGGTTCCATCTTTTTAATTTTTAACGTTCCGATCATTGTTACATAAAATTTATTCAAAATTATTTATTCGCATTTGTTATTCACTTAATTATCGACCCCTAAAATACAGTATGTTCGAGCGTAATGTTTAAGTACTTACGGAAAAATCAAAAAAAAAATCGAATCATAAATACGTAGAAACAGAGACAACAGTAATTAAATAAAAAAAAAAAAAAGAAAATAATAAAGCTACCAAAGTGATCCCGGGATACTACTCGGAGCGGAGAGAGTAGTCCTTTTTCATCTAAGGAAGTGACAACCGTTTCAAAAAAAAAACGCGCTACGGTACGCCATCACCATGTAGAAGTGATTGAGTATGCAACAACTCAAATATATTAAAATTCTTCCGTTAATAAATATGATATATTAACTCCAGACACCACACCGTTCTACAGTGACGTGAATGCCACACGAGTGCCAATTTGCAAGCTTTTAAGTGTTTGTAACTGCTATGTGTTTTAACGAATGATAAATATTAACCATATGATTCGGAGTAAAATTTTCGCGGGAATTTAAAATTTTCTATTGCAAGACGGTTAAATTAAATTATCATATCGAAAGACAGCAGTTTTCACATACACTTATTTGAAAATATCTGTTTTTGCAGAATAGATCATATTTTTTATATAAATGTACATGTACGGCAGTAAAACCTATAGGAAAATATAGTTAAATACTTATATTAAAAGAAAAAAAAGTTCATTTGAAAAATCATATTTTAATTATTTTTAACAGGTATTTGAAAATAGGGTAATTTGGAAAAGGTAAAAAATTCATTTTAATCACAAATAAATACATTTATTTGGTATAAATTTGCACAAAATTTATATAAATTTGTTATTAAGCATGGAAACAAAAAAATGGTAATTATTGAATAGTGTCAACGCAATCCAGACACAATCCGGATCTTTGCTTGTTACAGATACGGGAAAGGCAGGGGGCACTACATTCGCGTGCGCATTATTGCCTCCTGTCCTGTACATAGCCCGCATTTGGCTCGCATTTAGTCTCGTACAATTTTCAAATTACGAGGAGGTTTAAAACAATATTTTCATTTTTTCACTTAATTCTGCTTGTAGATTTCATGACTGCAAGCATCGGCGCATTCGCGTAGTTTTATTTATTTCCGGTGAGCGGTGTAGCAATGACAGTGCTGATAATATTTTTTTTTTTTTTTGAGCAAACTGTATGAACATGAATCGAGATGATTCAACGTCACCTTTCGCTTTTAAAGACACAGGAATATCACGCCGGTTTTGCCTAATTGTACCAGCAATTCTAACATTTTAAATGCCGAACAGTAATAATGTATTACATTTTTATTATAATAAAAGTGACTATTTACACTTTTCCTGGTCACAAACACTGAAATATTTTTCATTTTTACACGTGAAGATTTTTAATCGAGCCTGCTTTCAGTCGTGCGAATTTGGCTCGGACTACTTTTTTCACGCCTTTCAAACGAAAGCTATTGCTCGACGGTTACTTCCACGTACACACATAATTGTCATACAAAAGAGGCCACCTTATAGTACGTGTCCTAAAAGAGGGAAACATTTAAAATGTTTGGCCTGCCCGCTTCGCACCCGTGTGGCGGCTAGAGATTAATCATGATCCTATAAACATTTTTATAGATAACGTAAATAATCAACATTAGTGTTTATACATGTTAGAAAGGTGAAATTTGATGACGGTTTTAACAAAATTGTAGATACGACCAAAAATGTTAAATTCCTAGTCTAAAAGAAGATTGCAACTTTAATTCGGGCGCGAGTGGTTTAAATTTCTGTAATGCGCATTCAGAGAATGAAGAAGGGTGTAAATGTCTTCAAATGAGACACGTCGTAAAACGGGAACGCAGCTCGTTATTGTAAAACCTATAGCTGCAATGGTGTGTCGTGTAAGCGGTTAGATTGCACCGAGAAAATAATAAATGTCTCTGATGTGCACCGATGAGAGCGGTAAATTTACTGAAAACACGAGCAGAGCAGAAAATGGCACATACAGGAAAGGTTAAAAATACGTTCTAATATGAGAAGTGATACACATTGTGCTGAGTCACGAATTAACTGTTTTCGAGGTACCAAAAGAGTATTATTGCGATTTAGAGTGGTTTAATAGAGAGTATTTCGTTAAAAAATTGTTTAAAACATTACGTGTAATGCTCTAAGTAAGGCAAGTTCAGTTACTCAAATAAAATCACGTGTAAACATCCTGGTACAGAATCACAGGCTAGAACGAATTAAGAAATGCCGTGAAATTTTTCAGTTTTAGCAAGAATATGTCACTCTGCTATATATGGATATTGGGAGAAAATCTCGAAAAAATTACACTTTAGTTTTCATTAAGTCGAAGTACCGTTAGTCGAGGCGATGTTTTTTGCTACAATTTTCTAACAGTTCTCTTAAATCTTTCTGCTGCGATAAAAAGTCCCAAAATTCATCGAATAATTTTAACGTTAAAATTATAATAGTCCATTTTCTGTATTAATTTAAATTATTATAAATAAACTATGAAAACAGAAAATTTAATTATTCGCGAAATGCCATAAAAACTGTTATGTTTCGGAGTCGCATACAATCGTGGTAATAACGATTAAAGTTAACATAAAAAAATAAACGAATGCATTAAAAAGGATTACGATGATAATTTTAAATTACTGTGGACTATGCGTTTTGTTGAAGTCGAGGAAAATTCTTTTTTGTTTTTTTTAAAATATAGAATATTTAAAATAATTGTATGTAAAATTGAAAAGAACTGTGTGTATTTATTATTTGTTAAAAAATGTGATCATACATATGAATGAAATTTAAGAAGATACGATAAAAAAAATTTATTGCCTAAAAATAGTCCCCTGTAAGTATGCTCATATTTAGAGGCAATAGTCACGATGACAACAACATAGTCCCCCGACTATAGGTAAGCTGTGTTTCCGGTTTTAGTTTCGCAATTATAATTGATCATAATGAATTTGTTTTAAAATATCATGTAGCCGATATTGAACAATTAATCTGGATAGAGAGTTCAGATTTGGATTAGTTTCCATCATTATTTTTTTGTCATAATCACTGAAATTGGTAATATTATTACTATTACCAGTTTAACACAATTTCGTTACTGTTAGTACTATACTATCATTATTATTACTGCTTTACTATTACTACTCTGTAATAATGTTAATATATTAGATACATTTTTGAAAGCTTGTCTTAAATTACAAGTGGCATAACAAGAGTTACACTAATGCTGTAGAAGTTGAAGTATCTACATGATAGGTCCCCCCATGTTTGAGTTTGCATTTTACGTTACAAAAAGACAATTTAATATATGAGCTGAAACTTGCATCGCATACTGCATTCTCAGAAAGCCGAAGGAAACTGGACTGATTTCTTTTTCCCCCGAAGATGGGTAAGGTAGTGAATGCAGGATATTCAAAAATAAGTAATTCAAATCATCTACAGTGCTACTTAATGAACAGGTGCGCCATGGGCCACTGGAAATAGCTTGAAAACTTACCACGAGTAGAAAGCAAAGTTTTTGCCCGTGATCTTAGGAAAAAATTGATATTTTTCAGTTGTTTTTTTTTTAGTAATTTCGTATAAAATAATCTGAAATTATTTACTATTTATATGATTAATATGATAATGAATATTGTTTATTTGTGAATGCGTTTTTATTTTAGCTTTTAGAAGTACTAAACGACCGAGGATAGGGTGACTTTCATGAAATGAACACAGGGAAAGATTTATTGCCGATTTAATTTTTAAATATGCAATTAGTCCATTTTGGTCCATTATTTTACATAGGTTTTTTTCATATTTCAATAGTTGAATAAGGATTAACATAAGGGGACACAGATATTTAAAAATGTTATTGTTCGAACCGAATTTTATTGTACTTTTAGCATTTTGATGGAAGTATTTATAAAAAAAGTAGAGTGTATGAGTTTTCAGAAAATTGTTGGTAATTTCTGCAAAGTGTTTAGTTTGAGAAAAAATAACTCCTATTCGGAAAATTTTCACAGTCAACTATTTTCAGTTTGCCTAAATAACAATAATTATTTGTAAAGTTTTCTCTACATTCTTTCTTATAAAATTCTGCTCTTATTTTGCTTCTTTCCCATCTTCACTCCGTTTATCCCAACTTTTCACAACAGTGAAAAAATTTTTTTTATTTTTTCCACAATTTCTATCCAGTCAAAACATTGTGAAGCTATAATAATGTTGCTTAGGTAATACCTGTGACCGCTTGTGAAATATTTAATGATTTAGGCACTAGTCATTGAGGGTATAAATTTTGATCCACACCGCTACAAACAGTCATAGAGCTACTAAAAGTAATGAGGGTGCAATAATCATAAAAATACTAAGATACATGGGGATGCAAAGAGTCATGAAAATATTAAGATGCATAAAGATACTGAGATACGTGAAAGTAAATACCTTATTTTAATTTATTAAAGTAAAGTATTTTATACTTAATTTTGTTCGTTGTAGAGGTACTTATTTATTTAATGTTTAGTTTTACTATTGATGGATAATTTCTATAAACACAATGATATGAATTCTGTTGTTTTTTATTGCTGCACGCAAACGCCAAGTCCAAGTCGCTCTGGAAAAATTAGCTGTTGTACCGAAATCAAAAAATACTCCTGAAAGCGGTTGTGATAATTAAAAATAGTTAAAGAGGAAAATTCACAAACGAGAAACGTATTTCATCTTCATCTGAGCATAAGAGCTCTATTAAAGCGAAGGAAAATGTGTGTGCGGACCGAATCCAATTGCGATCGGATAATCTGTGTCGGCGGTTTACACGATATAGATGGCAAATCGAATAAAATGGAAAATTTAACGCGTTCGTTCTCGTCGGCTATCTCTCTTCTACCTCGAGGGTTATTGGAATGGTGAAGAGGGGGCAAAACAAAAACTTTTGTTTTCGCTTTTTATTTCGTAACGACGCTAATTTAAATATACACGCGTGACGATAAAATATTTTTGTACTAATGAAGAGTCGGCTAGAGGTTACTTAATGTAAACAGATGTGTAAAAACCCGGGGGGGGGGGGACTACACGGTAATTACGAATTTTAAATAAACTATAAATCAAAATAACAAGGATAGGTGCGGAGAATGTACAATTGACACGTTATTAATCAAAAACGGCAAAATAAACATAAACTGAAAAATCGAAAGTTAAAATTTGGGAAATGCGTTGCTAATGAATTAGTGCGGTGGTGTGTTTCTACATTCATCTTTGTGCATTGTTATCTTATTGCTTGCGTTGTTGATTGAGACGCTTGTTTTGTTTCTGTAACTAACGCTATCATTGCGTTATTAAATAATCGCACGTAATCTTGAAAATACAAGCAATCGGTGTGCAAATGTTAATGCGACGAGGCTTAGTTAAATCAACTCCCCATGATCTACAGAATGGTGTCCCTCGGAGCTTCGTTTTCAGTCCTATCCTCTTCAACGTAGTCATAAACGACATTCCGGATTAAATTTGCCCGCCTATCCGATGTTTCTTATTTGCAGATGACCTAGCTATCTTCATCTTCTGTTTGGACCTGACCTTCGGAGTGTAACAGGAAACGATCGACAGATTACAAGTTTATACATTTCTGCAGAGTTCGTCTCTGCAATCGTGAAATTTCAGTCCAACTAAACAACGTAACCTCATCCGTAAAATATTTTTTAGGAATCCTTTTGGATGAGAATCTTACATGGAAAGTGTATATCAATCAACTAAAAACAGGCTGCACCAAAGAACTAAATTTAATTCGTAACATTGCAGAGCTCAGATCGTTCCTCCTCATTAAGAATCTACCAAGCACTGGTTAAATCGAGTCTCGACTACGGCACTGTAATCTACCCTCCGGCTAATCAAAACATCAGCAACTCACTCAGTTGCATCATACTGCTGCGAGACTCGATATTGGCGCTTTTCCTACTTCTCCATTTGTTAGCATTCTTTGTGAAGCTGGTATTCCTTCTCTCAATATTTACAGAAACCGAAGCATTTTAAACACGTAGATTCGTCTTAAATCATCGGGATCAATCTTCCCTCGCTGAAATCGCTTCGACCATTACCTCACACACATCGGTGCCCGCTCTTCAAAAGCAAGCTACTGAAATTTTAGGTATTCACCTTACTGCCGACTTACCAACTGACTACGGCACTAACACCTCCATGAGTGAACTTACAACTTAGCACAGATATCTTCAGCTGTAGCAGTTCTTACAAAGGAAACACGTTGCAGCATTTTATGTTCCGACATATCAACGCATGATCAGCAAATATGACAGTTGCAAAATAGTTTTTACTGATAGCTCCAAAACACCTTAACGGACAGGTTGTGTTATAACATCTGATAAAAAAAAAACTCCCTTCTGGCGCTATTCACTATTGTTATAAAATTTCCTATAGGAAATATCACTTTTGATCCTCACTCCTCATGTGAGACCCATTAAAATTACGTCTATTCAAAAATGCTACTTTCCTCCTCATCAACAGTCAATAACCGAATAAATTATTCGCGCTCTTTGTAGTACAAGTGGATTCGTGTCTCGTTCGCATGGATCCTATTACACGTTGCAATCCAAGGAAATTCGTTCGCGGATGTTGCAGCAAAAGAAAGCTCATTGTTCTTTCCGGTACCGAACATTGAAATACCGCTAATGGCTCTTAAAGCTCATATAGTGCAAAAATTACTTTAAACATGGAAAAAACAGTGGACCAGCATCCCAAACACGAACAAGCTACGCTCAATTCGAAATACTATTTAACCATGGAAAACCTTATTATTCCCACCAATCGAAGGAATGAAATCGTCAGTTCATAGGACTTCGTCTAGGTCACTCCAGAATCCCTCACAGTCACCTTCTGTCCAGAGAACCTACTCAGAAAATTCCAATTGCAATTCTCTCGTCACAATTCAACATTTCAGTCTGCCCCACCTATAATTCATACTGAGCACAAAGTCTGCGGTGATCCAACCTTTCCAAAATCCTTTCTGATCATCACGACAAAATTGAACACTTCTTTACTTTTCCTCAAGATCGCTAACCTATTCCAGTCCATCTAATATCTTATTCGCGCCTATGGCCCAGGCGGGACAGTACGCGACACATTAATTAAATAAGAAGAAGAAAAAAAAAATTAGAATTGAAATTTTTTTCCCTTGAAAATTTATTTACATTTGAATACTTCAAATTATTCGTAAACCGATGGAACTCGATGTTGAATTTTTGTATGTTATTCTCAATTATAATTTTCATCTTTTTTTGCATATTAGCTACATTTTTTTTTCATTTGTTTTTAGAAGATGTTTCGTGCTATTTATAATACGAGAGGGTCCTTCAATAAGTAAACAAACAAATCGCTATAAAATTTTTAATTATTAATATACTTACAATTTTTTTTTTGGAACCAAGTTCTTTTACGCGGCTTGGCGGTAGGAGTAAACTGGCAAAAATCGTCATCGAACGAGGCGACCTTCGCTCTCTTTCTCTTTCACTCTATCCCTTTCTATTATATACGTGTGCGTGCGTGCGAGTATCGAGATTCGAGCAGCAAGCATAAGTTCAGTTCTAAACACGTGTAAATTTTTAAACTTATTGTTTTAATTTATATATAATTGTGTGTCATTTTTTATCGTATACTTTATGAATGACTTTATACTTGTATATCTACCAAAAAGTGAAAGGAACTTCGTTCCTACCGGATGTCTAGACACCGCTTTTCTTTCTTTTTTTTTCACTTTTCGACATAATCCCCCTCTACACGAATATATTTCTCCCACCGGTCTACGAAGTTTCATATTCTCTTGGCGAAGAATTCTTTAGGTTGAGTGTGAAACCACTTTAGGACATGCTCGTTGACTTCTTCGTTATTTTCGAAAACGTGTCCACAGACAGAGTTCTTGAACGGCCCAAACAAATGGTCAGGGCTATATGGGGGATGTGAGAGAACCTCCCATCTCATTTCCTCCAATATAGCTTGCGTTGACATGCGTCCTGGCCGTTTCAGCCGTATCGCTGGTCGAAGTCGGGTTTTAAGCACTTCTGCATACGACTCTACAGTACCTCTATCTTCCAGATAATCACAAAAAACCGCGCCTTTCATATCCTAAAGCACGGTCAAAAGCACTTTGTTTGCTAAGGGACACGATTTGAATTTTTTGGCTGCAGGCGACTCTGGATGCTTCCACACCATGCTTTGTTTTTGCGTTTCAGTCTCGTAATGATGGACCTATGTCTCATCCCGGTGACTATATGTTCTAAAAAGGTGCCTCACCTTCAATATCGAATCGATTTTTGAGCTCCTTGCAAATTCTTAGCCGATTTCCTTTGTGCACCTGCGGATAACATTTTGGGAACACATCTCGCGCACGTTTTTTGAAAATTGAGTTGGTTGCGAATGATATAGTAGACGGTACCGGCACTCATACCGTACTGGAGTGATATTTCTTCAATTGTAACCCGCCTGTCGGCTAAAATCATCTTCTCAAATGAGGATCGGCGATGCCACTTCAACTGGACGTCCACTACGCGGTTCCGTCTCTGTACTTTTTCGGCCGTTTTTGAACTGATCCACCCACGAATAAAAACTTGCGCGATTCATACACAAACTACCGTATTGTTCGGATTCTTTCTTCGATAAATTCCGCTAGGTTTAATCCCTTCTAACATCAAAAAACGAAGAACACCGCGCTGTTCATAGTGTATGCTTTCTTGGAGTCTTTGGGAATCACTGGCGAACAACCGACGACGCATAACGGTAACATAGTATATGCAGTGCGTAGCCAACACTCCAACTAACAAAACTAGCTATCGTGGAATTCGCTACTACCTTTAGTTCCCCCTCCAGAGCGATTTGTCTGTTTACTTATTGAAGGGACCTCGTATTATCGTGTTGATTTTTCCGAATGACAAAAACAATGAAACATTGTAAGCATTAAATAAACATTAAGTAAAACATTTTTACCGGTAGGTTTTCTTGTCGGCCATGTAGTATGCCATCTTTTCGGTACTAGAAAAGAGTAAAAAGTTCGAATATTTAAATGGGAGCTAATATTGTTAATCGCGGCCATCTTTAATTTAGAGAAAATCAAAAAACCGTATTAGTAAAAATAAGAACCCTGAAAAAGATCTAAATCACAGTTCCATATTCCGTATTTAAATACCAAAAATGTAACTTTTTTTTTTCCTTCTCCCTTTTCGACTGACATTAAACCATTCGATTCTTAGCTTTGGCGTATGCGTCAGATATGCACACCATGGTGCTCGCTATGAAAAATAATATACGAGACAAAAAACGCAACCACATAATAGCATCTATCGATGAGGTTCTTGCGAAAAACAGATCTCTCATTCTGTTACTTACATGAATAGCGGGATACTACTCAGGCATTTTGGGAAACACAATTGTTGACAGAGCAGCAAAGGAAGCAGCACTGATGCGCGACCTGCTCCCAATATAAGCACCTCAAATATTTAATCAAAAAAAACTTTTCTGGATCCTGTGGCAAGGCAAGTAGACTAACTCTAGACCATCATCACACCTTCACCCCTTATTAAAAACAACCTCTATCCATGTAATCACTTTTCCTCGCTTCACAAATACCAGACCGCTCTGTGTCTCGGCTTTGTATCGGGCACACAAGATATTTACGTGACCATATTTTATCTAGACTCTCCTCGCCGCTGTGCTCCTCATGCAGCATCCCGTTGCTCATTTTCTCATCCTATGTCCATTACTTCAAAGCCTGCGGTTCAAGTACAAACTATTTCCTAACCTCAAATTCCAACTACAAAACGATCCTATAACTATCATTTCTATCCTTTCTCAAAGATTCTGGATTAATTTAAAAGCTCAGCTTTTCGCACTTCTAGCCAAAGATGCTGTACATGGTGCGGTAAATAATAAAAAAAAAAACATTCGGCGGCTACCAAAATATTCTTTAAAAAAAAAAAAACGACCTTAATTAGAAAACAGTCAGAAAAAAAAAAGGAAGAAAGAAAAGAAGAAAACATTTCATTAAAAGAGAGTAGAAGTCGATGTTGAATATATTCGAAATATTTAATGTCATAGACGGGTAGGTTTGAATATGTGGAGCCGATTGATTGAGTACGTTTCTCTGAAAAGCAGCCAGCTAATATTTTCGTTTTTTCGTAGCGTACGGAATAGTGACTATAATTTAAAATGATGCTTTATCGACTTTATTAAAAACCGGTTTCTCGGTCAAAAATGCACCGAAACGTTCGAAATGTTGCCTAACCAATAAAAAAAAGACTGCTCGGTCTGAGGAATATGCTGCAGCATCGAACTTGACCGAGTAATAAAAATTCTTCGCTGCATCGCGCAAATTATTTTATTTTTATTAAACAATTCGAAAATTAAAATAGACGCGTAAAATCGCGCCAGAACGAATACATAATTCTCTACGCATTCAGTTTAGTTGATACAGCTTTGAAACGGTCATTCGCCGGAATTTTCTTTTTTCTCTTTTTTTCACGCAGTTCCTTCAAACAGCCCGTCCTCTTTCGTTCGTTCCAACTTTGTCATTATCGCTTGCTGAATTCTTATCTTTCGTTAGTTATTTACATTATCAACGGTAAAAGACTTCAACCGACCGACTCTATAAAACTGTTCCATTTCTGGTGGAATCCGGTTCTTTTAATTCCTGCTTCGAGCGTAATCATTAATTTTCGAGATTGTACCAAAAAACGCAAATCACTAAAGAGTGCGAATCCGATTTCGCGTTAACTTCGAAATATTGTTACAGCCAATTTTAATTGTTACTTCTTTTTTTTTTTTCTACATCAGGCAATGTCACAGTAATGTAGAGCGGGGGGCTATAGGAGTAAGTTGAGCAATCGAAATATTTCGAAAACTACACACTCATCGAATGGCGGAAAGTAACGGTCGCGGGAGAGGAACTCATCACACGACCGACAATAACGATTTGTCAATCGAATTACATGCATGTTTTGTTTATTTTTTTTTTTTTTTTTGAGGAAAAAGTAAAAAATTAGACTTGGCCGTCGGCAGTTGCTTAGATTGTTTCAATTTAGGTGCGACACTCCCGACCATAATGATGCGAACTTGCAGAATTTAATGAGGGGGAGAACTCTAGAAGTACTTGTAATTAAACCGGATGATAGATTGACGCAACTGAGTATGTAGATAATTATATTCAGGACTTAATGACTTTTTGATATGCCGACACTTACGTCTTGCTTCGCATATAAGCTGTATTAATTGTCTAATTTTGATAGGTGCACTATGATTATTGTGATAAAATTGAGACTTATATAATATGTAACGGCAGTTATAGAAGAATTACGGGGATGTTGTTGACATTTCTAGTGTACTATCTAAATGCTCTTCTTAAAGTTATCTATAATATTTTGTACTTAAATCCGCACTGTCCATAAATTTTAACCTGATTAGTACCGTGTTATCTATAATCATTGTCAGTAGGTGTCACACCAAAACAAGCTAAAACCACTATATATATATACCATTGGCACTTAGTTCTGGTATTGTTTCGCGGCTAGTTTTGATGTTCTGTATATTTTTTAGTGACGAAAAAATCTGGCGCATTTTATTGCGTGATGGTCACTATACAGTGGGGCCATATCACATTTAAATCACTTTGTTTGATTAGGATAAAACTCCCTCTAGAATTGTTGTGTTTGTAATTCCACGCATTATGTTTAGCATTAAATTCACCACCAAAAATTACTCGGCTACCCAAGCCATTGATAATTGTTTTTAATCCTTCTCTGATTCGTTAGAATAACAATACATTGTGTATCAACAGTGTAATCAAAATGAAGTGTATTTTAGATAACAACACCATTAACTATAGAGCAATTTTTAACACACCCGCGCGAGCTCTCTGATCAGAGCGTGTTGCACAGCAAGTATTAAAACATATTAACCCTAATCTGTGGAATTAAAATTAGATGCCTCTCAGCGGTGAGTGTGCAATACACCACTTCTATTCATAGTTCATTTTGTTGTTTAATCCATTGCAATAATTCCATAACGTGATAATGAACTATTTGTCGGTAAATTAGTACTTACTATGAAAGTTTATCGAATAATTTATTCAAAATTGTAAACAAACATTGTCATGAGCCTACAGTGAGTAACGTAAATAAAATATTGATTTTGTGTTTGGAATTCTGGCTTTACTATGCTGTGGGAAATGAAAAACATAGATTAAATTTTATATTCCTTATTTTATTTATTATCGATCAACACAGCATAGTATTTCGTATATAATTCTCTCGTAATGTTCGAACCGAGTAAAGTAAAGTAGCTGATTAAATGGTTCGAACGGTTGGGAAGTTGGAATATAATTCCGATGCCGTACCAACACAATTATAATAACGTAGAATTAACTAAGGCTAGACGCGGATACACTGCCCGACTAAAGCGACGTAATTTTGCCAAAAATTACGCGTTTGATAAGCATGATGTGTCGTTGCGACTGGTCGGGCAGTACCGACAGCTGATCGACTACCTGGGTTTTCGCGAGTCTTGCGCTCGTTCGTCAAGAGGGAGTATCCGTTTTGCTCTAAAAAGAGTTCTCGTAATTTGAAGCGTTGCGTGGTCAGCGGACCCGCATCAATTTTTAAATTAAATTATTTGTCCGTCGACATAATAATTAATACGTGTGAAGAATTTTTAATATTTTCATATTCGCGTTGTTTATCTGTTAAATGTGTCGATCACCTGCTTTGTTCCGAAATACTCTAGTCACCGACGCGTGGTCTAATTGTGTTTGAATATATCTTTTTATCAATAATTTGAATTTATTCGCGTCTATTACGTGACACATAACACGAGCCTCCAGGCTTGGTTGATAGTTAGGAGGACACGGCAACCCGAGCCGCGGTGCGATAGCTATTTGTTTAGCTTGGGTGGTCTCCGTCCTTTTATTGATCTAATCGTGAAACTGGAGGAGTTTGGAGAAGCCAGAGTGACGTGACATCAGAATTGAGCACACGACAACATGTAAAAAATCATTTAAAATCATTAATTAGCTTTTCGGGTAGTTGTGACGAAAGTTGTTCCGCTGATTACCTCGGTTATTCGAATTGTAAAGAATATTATTAACTTCTGCTTTAGCAGTTTTTAGCGGACCGAAAAAAGCCGGAGGGAAGTAATATTTCTATTTGCAGGGGTGTTTCGTCTGTTTCAAAAACCGCGCAGTGCTATCAGTATCAAGTTCGTATCATGACAATAAAAAAATTCGTAACCGCCGGGGTGACTCCACTCGGAATAATAACATTTTATAATTGTACCAAGAAGGTAATAACTAACTAAGTTCGTGCTTTGCAGAAAATGTAGCAAGGCGAACAAAACGGCGGACTTTGTCGTTTTTTATGTTTTTGAATAATGTCGCTAGTCACAATGCTTTTATTACACATATCGTTATAAATTATTACATTCCTCGTTTGCGGTGCCAATGTTAATCGTAGCAAGGTCGGCTGCGCTAGTGTGATAAATGGCGAAAACCCCTCATTCGGCGTATACGATAGTCTCTGCTATGCCGGTATCACAAAACAAACATTTACGTGCGGATTATCCGGTGAGCATTAGGCTTTTTTTGTTGTTCTAAAAGTAGGTCGTGAAAAAAAATAATGTGTATAAAACAACACGTCGCATGGGAAGAAAAAGAGTTATTAAAAATGCAATCTACGTAAGTGCAATCGCTTGTTGCAAGCTCACTTGACAGATCAAGAACAAAGTCGAGTGTGTTTACGCGTAATCATGGCCAAAATATAGACAGATACGGATGACGAATAACACTTATTTTTTCGAAAAAGGGGCCTGTTGCCAAATAAAACTGGGAATTAAGTAACGGAGACGGACTTTGAAACGACTATATCTCGAATAGGCTAAAGCTATCTCTGGGAATACAGTTCGACAATGATGAAACAATTTTTCAACAGTTTGTGTGCGAAATGAGTTTTGCCGAATTGACGACTTTCGTATCCTCTTATTGTTTTTATTTAAAAACGAAACTGGTTAATTAGTTTGATTTTGAAATTATCCGAGTTACTTTTTATTCGGATAAAAATTGTATAAATACGTTTGAAAACCACCATTTGGTAATTTAGCATCGAGAAAAGAAGACGTAGACAAATCCCGACAAAAAAAAAAAAGGAAATTGCACGACTTATTGAAGGTGAATTTTTCTAAACCCTATTTGCTTTCTAGTTGTAAAATAAAATGTGGATTGAAATAATGTATTTTTTTTCTCGCGTTTAACTACACGTAAAAGAATATTTAAATGATACGCAAAGTTGCGCATTAAAAACAAAATTAACAAAATGACGGTTTCAAAACAATAACCCACAAATAAGATCAATACAAAAAATAAATGAAAAAAAAAAAAAAACTGATCTCAATTGCTACTGTTAAGTTCCTGTTCTTCCGTTCGGTGGTTATAGTACATGTGCCCGAATAGAATAAGGGAGTATAATTTGGGGGAGGGGCAAATTTTCCTTCAAATCCCAGTTAGAGGGGCACATGTAGATGGTAAAAAAGTATGATGGACATCTGGAAGCGGTAGCTTTTCAAAATGGCGGCCATCCCTATTCATATATTAGGTGATAATTCGGCTCCTAATCATCTGATTTTAATTTCCGTTTTTTAAACGAAAGCTTGTTATATTTACAATAACTTTAGTTCCATAAATTACTTTTTTTGTATCCCCAATAGTTTCTGTGAAATAATGGAAAGAAGAATATTTTCTTTCTCAAAAATGTATTTAACCCGAATTACTCGATAGATAATTAATTTTTACGGAGAAATGCTTCAAATAAAGCACGAAGATAATTTTATAAGCTTTACAATCGAATTTTCACGAAAATTGTATCTGTGATACAAAATAAAATATGCTATTTTTAGTACTGAAAAACAGTCATGCAAATTACGTTATCACGTACGTGTATAAGCATATAAAGACGTGTGACTCATTGTCTTCAATCATAACTTTGAATACAATCCGTTGACCGGAAGTTAAAACTGTCTACATTCATCTGATTTGCGATATATTCCGAATACATTTGTGACTGATTTATTACTTTTTAGGATCAATTTAAGCGTAAATATTTTAAGATCAGTTCTCGATTGAATATGCGTTATACGTTGATGCCATAAATTCGATTTTACGATGTCGGGGGATAATGAATCTGAATCTAAAAGAAAACAACTAGAACAAACGAAGTGCACAATTTGTGATGGTTCGCGTGAAAAAAATGCAGTGCTCTCGCCGCGAGATTTAGCTTCTTGATCGGTTTTACGCGATGCCGCTAAAAAACGAAAATTTACTACTATTTTGAATGGTTCAATTTTATCTGAAAGTGACCTTTTAAAAGTAAAATATCACAGAGAGTATCGCGCTAGTTTTGCTCATCCAAAAAGTATAAAATTACCGGTTGAATCCAGCAGACCTTCCGATGCTATTGATGAACGCTGCACCTTCTTCACAATGCATTAATCCGCCTCCGGTAAGTAGAATTTCCTTATCACGTGAAACTTCACGCAATGTTGTCTATAAGAAAATTTGCATTTTTTGCGACAAAGATAGCAAGTATGTAATAGATAGTAAAACTCGTGCAAGTGTTAAACACAAGCAGTAACCTTACGTTCGGACGAGTTACTGAGAATCCTTGCCACAGAACGACAAGATACGATAATTTTGGCTGTAACTTCCACGGATATTATGAGCCCATTTCCATAAGTCATGTTATAGAAGTTCTACTAGAAAAAGAGCAATTAAAACCAAAAACTGTAGATCGTTATCTCGAAAATGAAAAATTAGCATATCAGTTACTGTTTGATTTCATTCGAAGTGACATGTTCGAAAAGAAAAATGTTTACAAGCGCAGTGAACTTATTTCAGAACTGATTTCTTACTTTCCCGCCAATAAAAAAGATGACGTAGAAAAGTCAACAAAATGCAATTTTATTTACAATCTTGAAAAAGAGTTTGGAAGTTCACTACGTTTTAAATCTACAAACCATACTGTTTACGTCATACCTGATAATTTATCGTACGATGAGCTTGTTGAGAAATATGTTTTAACAAAAAATTAACTTGATAAAGCTACTGCTAATGTTCGGAATAGTGAGATTTTCCAAGTAGTTAAAAAAAGTAAGAGCAGATGTGAAACAAACTGCTTGGCCTCCATCTCCTTCTGAAATACATTCGGAAAGTATTGAAGTACCACACTCATTGCATTATTTTCTCGGATACTTGCTTAAAGGTACATCCCTCCGAGAATTACGACTTATATGGTCTATTTCACAAGATATTATTTATACTATTTCGCATGGAAAAATCTCAACTTCGAAACATATCTTACTTGCATTAGTTGTGAAATCATTAACAGGTAATATCGAGCTTATTTCAATGCTAAATCGAATGGGTCACAGCAGTAGTTATATGAAATTGTTTGAAATAGACACGCCATTATGCCTATAGAAAATTACTTCTGTTAAAGATGGCTACATTCCTTTGCCTTACGGTATCCATTCGGGTGTTCCAACAATCGTTGTATTTGACAATATTGATCGAAATGAAGAGACTCTCAGCGGAGCGGGAACATAGCATCAAGATAATGTAATCATAATCCAGAGTACGTTAGATTCTTGTCAACCTCCACGATTGACAATTAATGATGAAGATAGAAAAAAAAATAAATACAATAAATGCCCTTAGTTAACCTATTCGCGATTATATCGTAGGTAAAAGATACGATCCTCCTAGAATTTTGACCGCTAAACTTCATCCAGAATGCATTAATTTTTTTACACAATCGAGACGCAAAAATATTTATTGGATTTTAAGCAGGCAGTGTAATGCTAATAATCAAATTCTCTTAAACAGGATTCAATATATGACAAGAGACAATTCAACTGTATCACGTGATACTGTTGCTTATTTACCATCAATAAATAAACCTGCAACTGACATGTCCACAGTATACGAAATTTTACGTCAAAGTAATGAAATAAAATCGAACTTGAATTTAGAGAACATCGTCGTTGTTCTAGACCAGGCTATTTTTTCAAAAGCAATGGAAATCAAGTGGACCGGTCTACAAGAATTTCAGAATATATTTCTAATGATGGGCAGTTTTCATATAATTTGTAATCTATTATCGATAATTGGAAAATTATTCGGTAACGCAGGGCTTAAAGAATTGGCAGTTGAATCGGTACTATTTCAAAAGAATCCATTTCTCAAGTGTTGGATGGAAAATAATTAGATTATATAAATGCGTATATGAAACGTTCATGAGAATTATTTGGAACAATCTTTTGGATGACATCTGCGCTAAAAACACGCAACTTCTTTCAACACCTGAAGAAATGAACGGTTTATTTGCTTCATTTTCTAAAAATATTTCTCAAGATAGTTTTGAAACACTTCTTAAGAAGAAAGAACTGAATACCGTTGTAAGCTTCTTTGAGGAATATTTGAATAAATTAAAAAACGAAAATGGCCCACTTTCATAATTTTATATCGACTTTGTAGAGATCTTGTTAGGCTTAATTCGGGCTCATCGAGAGGGTAACTGGCTACTTTACCTTTATTGTTTAGAACAAATGATACCTCGGTGTTTCAGTTTGGATAAAATTAACTACGTTCGATACTTATCAATCCACTTTGCGGAACTATCTTGCCCAGAAAATAAAGAATCAGGAAGCTGATACCGGAATGATATTACACATTCAACACGCCTCGAAGTATTTTGCCAATGTTATATATACCGCAAATGACACAGACGTTCAGATTTTGTGTGCTTATGCTTCCTTAGGTATCAAAGATACTAATATTTACTTGAAACGTGGGAAAAAAAAACCAAATACTAGTACACGCTCTGAGGCCAAAAATTGTGTCAGCCTTGGCAGCAATCAATGCGTTTACTAGTTGTGATTCTGTAAGTAGAATGGTTGGCCGAGGAAAAATAAAAGCAGTGAAATTATTGATGAGAAATCAAGAATTCGAAACTTTATTTTCAATGGTCGAAGAAGATTGTACTGTAACTGAAGAGACCCTCAATGAAGTGAAAAAATTTACTTATCAATTGTATCTAAAGGGTTCAAAAATTGAAAGTATGAATGAAGCACATTACCTACTGTTTCGAAGCAAACAAAGGGCGCTTAATTCAGTGCAATTACCTCCCTGTCAGGATCGCTTTCATCAGCACGTTCTCAGAGCGAATTATCGAACAGAAATTTGAAAACGATGTCTCGAAAATTACCCCGTGATTCCAGACCTCCAAAAAAATGGCTGGTTAATTGATGACACAGGAAATTTAACCATAAAATGGATGGTTGGATTGCCTGCCCTCGATATTGTTCTGGATTATCTGAGCTGCATATGCACTCGATCATGCAAGCTGCCCACATGTACGTGCATGCTGAATTCGTTGAAATGCACACCTACGTGTAAGCTAGCAAATTGCGACAACATGAGACCCGAATTACAACAAGAAGATTATGCGATTGATGACGTTGATGAATTTTCAGACAGTGATTCTGAAGATTAAACAGGTAAAAATTATACTCGACTTCATATTTATCTGGGTAATTTATACAAAATTATATCACTAATTTCAATGTAACTAAACTATAATAGATTCTACAACATTTACACGTGGATTCAATATAACGATAGAGGCAGAATGAGTCACGCGTCGTAGTTAAAACGTACTTTTCACACGACTGTTTTTCGATACTAAAAATAGCATACCTCGCTTTGTATCACAGATAAAATTTTCGTGCAGATTTCATTGTAAAGCTTATAGAAATTATCTTCATGATTTATTTGGAGCATTTCTCCGTAAAAATTAATTATCACTCGAGTAATTCGGGCTAAAGATATTTTTGAGAAACAAAATATTCTTCTTTACATTATTTCACAGAAACTATTGGAGATACATAAAAAAATTACGAAACAAAAGTTATTGTAAATATAACAAGCTCTTTCGTTAGAAAAAAGGAAATTAAAATCAGATGATTAGGAGCCGAGTTATAACCTAATACATGAATAGGGATGGCTGCCATTTCGAAAAGCTACCGCTTCCAGATGTCCATCATACTTTTTTACCATCTACATGTGCCCCTCTAACTGGGATTTGAAGGAAAATTTGCCCCCTCCCCCCAACATACTTAAAAAGTGTCTGGCACATGGATTATTATTCTGGCGATTGTAACACGCCAAATGTTCTTCCATGATTAAATACTTTTTCTCCGCAGTAAAGCTTATCATAATAGGCTACGTTTTTATGGGCATTACTTACGAATTTAAATATAACTAATTCGTTAATGACATCTTTTTCGAGAACTATTTTCGACTTTTTATTTTTCCACTCTCCTACATCCTATTAACTGCCTATTCCTAACTTGCCCAACCGAACCTTTCCTTCATCATGTTGTCAAATCAGAGTTTTTTAGTGTACCTTTGGATCTCCCTAATCACTTTGCGATCTTCACCGACGGCTCCAAAGGACACAATGGAGTTGGTTCAGCTTTCTTTTGTCCTTTCCCTTAAACTATTCCGAAATCTTCAAACTTCCTTCCTTCTGTTCAGTTTTCTATGCTGAGTCTACTGCTGTCTTGCGTGCTGTCCTTTTCGTTGCTTCTTCTCTAGTTTCTTATGAAGCGTCCTTATTATATCAGATTCCCACAGTGTCGTCCTACAAGTCTTCTCTTCTTCGTTTCATTCTCCCTCTGCTGATTACGTAATCCTTCTCATACGTTTTCTTATCCATAATATTTTCCTTTCTCACTCCATTCAAACTGATCTACTGTGGATTCCTGAGCACTGTGGAACTCAAGGTAACGACTCGGCTGATACGCTAGCTCGTTCATCTTCTTCCATCGATGAATTTCTCGGCGTTTTTTCATATCACAATATTAATCTCTTCTTCACTTCAGCTCATTCTAAACTACGGTTAGATTCATATTCCTCCTCATTCTCGAATCCGAATTCCTTTTATCTCTTTATCCAGCCTAATCTACTGTCTTATCCCTGGTTTTTCAATTTCCCCTCCATACGGCGTTCAACTCTCCCTACAATATTTCGCCTACGATTTGGGCACAATTTTCTTCCTGCTTCCGTATTTCGCTTCTTTCTCTCTAGTCCCCTCTCTTCTCTGTCCCCTTCAACCTTCTTTTCACAACTTTATAGGTGACGCTAATCACATTTTGTTTGAGTGCACCTGTATCACTCCGAACGTTCCTCCTTTTACTCTTCTCTTCTATCAATTGGTCTTCCAACCCCGTATTGTGTATTTTTTGTTCTCTTCTTGCCATCACTTTCGGTTATTGCGACACTTGAGTCTTTTCTATCCTTCGTATCTAATCGCATAAATATCTAATTCTACTTCTCATCCTTTTCCCTTTTCTTGGGCCAAAATATTTTTTGACAAACCAAATATAAAATAGAAAAAAAACAACAAAATCATTGAACTTTTTTAAGTTTTATTTCTTTTGCAGTATTAATAAAAATAATTCGTGGAGAAATATTGCTTTTCTTCTGTAATAAAGAATTCAAATCAAATTATATTATTTAATTATTTCGTTTATTTAACACTTTCTGTTGCTCGAATTAATAACTCTGACATTCGTATATAAATCCTCTACTCACTTTGAGAATCGTATTGATTCACTTTTCTCTAGATTAATGTAACGCGGCTGAGATCGCCACACTGGTTTGCGCGCATTTAATGCTGTACTATTATATTGTCTATAAAAATCGTTTAGAAATCGTTCCGTCGTCATCCCGTTGATGTTTTTCCGGACCTTAATAACGGACTGATTTACATCATTCGCAACCAGGTGTATTCAACTTACAATTGGAGAATAGTCCGGAAACTCGGGGTTTTTTTGGCGAAAACTCACAAAATCGAACCATCATCGCTCACAGTACACCGTTCAATCGTACAACAACGGATATATGAATGCACGTACTATTTTTAATTTCATCTAGTACTCTTACGCGTGGAATTAATTCCGAGGCACGATGTACCTTCTGGCGCGCCCAAAGACGTACTCTAATAATCGGAGGTCACGTCAACAAAACTCTGGCTTCTCAGTAGCAGCCTACTCAAATCGAATGCCGAGCTGATAGAAACTGAGATGAATAATTTCAAATAACCGTGGGAGATACACTGAAAAATGATTTTTGTTGACGAAATAAATCGAAAGATGGCGCCACCATTCTTATTCCAGCATATATCCGTTATATACACATATGTATGTATGTGTATATAAAGGTTGTTTTTCGCGTTTGTCTGTTCGCGCGCGCTGATCCCGAAACTACCGAATTTGTTTCAGTCTTCAAAAATGGATAGGCACCGTGATTCCTGAGAAAGATCTTACTGCATGATCTTTAAGTTTTGGGTATATACCAAATGACCTGTGTTGCCAATCGAATGGAAATAGAAGTCGAGTAAAAATAACTCGATAAAATAAACACTAAATAAAAAAATTACCGTATAGTAAATATAAAATCTAAATAAAAAAAAAAAAAAAAGAAAAAAGAAAAGATTATTAATTTTTAGCGTAATAAAAAAAGGTGGACATCAGTTTAATTATAAACTGTATTAATTCATCGCGTTAATAATTTTACGGGTAAAATTTGAAACGTGAATTTCTATTTAAGTATAGAGCGCACTACGCCAAACGTTAAATACGTTTAGTAAGAAGAAATGAAAGCAATGAAGAAAAGGAAGTTCGTTTAGCGAACGTTTAGTTGAGCGAATCTCTCGATTTTCGTCAGCAGCACGTGGGCAGGACCGTTTATCGTTGAACCTCAATGATAGGTATGTGATTTTCAAAAAGAATCTTTACACTTAAAAAAAGACAAAAAATAAAAATTATTTCCATTTATAAGGAAGCGGACACGAATAAGTAAATAAACAGTTAACGAAATATGTAAGTTGAGATGTTACGAGAAAAATGTGAATTTCGGATCTCATTGAAGCCAATCAATTGATTCAAGCCTAGCGGTAAACCGAAACAGCTGGAAACGATCAATTTGCACGACAGACTTCGCACGAACGGGAAATAATCAACGGTGAAGATCTATAAATATCAAACAGATCCTTTATTTTATTAAGTAAAACATATACACTATAATATATAAATTTATTATTGAAAAATTAAAATTTCCGGCTAGTTTCGGACAGTTCGGTCTATAATCATGGCGATTTCTCACTTTAATCTATGCAGTCAGCTGCATACTAAACTATGATCCTCTTCTCATGTGACATTACGACATACGTTCCTTATTAAATCGTGATAACAAAGAAAAAGGTCTGTCTGGATCGTCTGAATTAAACTTTTTTTCGTCTAAAAATATACCTCGTTTCTGTTAGTTTTCGCTCAATTTAACGTTTTCTCGGTGAAGTTCAGTCGGACCATTTTACGACGTTTATTTAATTAATGGTGGATCTTTCAGTAATTTTTTATGAATTAAAGTCGGCGGTTTCTTTTAATAATTAATCTTTCAACAGATTACGTTACACCACATTCGTTCTATACGGCATGAGTAGGAAATGCAGATGTTGTCCTGAATAATTTTTCCCTTCGATGGTTAATATATGTAGTCGTCTCGTTGATTTTTTAAAATTGTAATTCTAGCTTAATTAAATTAGTAATTACCGCTAGGGTTTCTTCATAATGGACGAGCGACTTTACTATTTGACAATACAATTTCTTTGGGAGGTCTAATTTTTACTTTTTGAAAGAGTATTTCATCTCTTCCCACCGTTAAGTTGTAAAAAAAATATGCGCCGAAACAACACCTAGTATAACTAGCAAGTGAACGAAATAAAATGGGAGATACTTCATCGAAAAAGAATAAAGTAAACAAGACGTCTTTCAGATACTGCTTTTATCATCGTTAACTATATATTACTAGTTCTGGGAATAACCGGCCTAATATAAAACTTTTATTGATGTACAATTACTGGCAACAATTCCATCATAATATTAACGTTATGTACCTTTACCTTTTTGGCGAATATATATGTATATTAATTACAACGTAATTCATAGGCTACCCGCCATTAGAAAAAATGTCCCAAAAAAATGTCGCAATTTTACGCAACGTTTGTTATATTTTATAGGATTTTTGCGATTGTTATTTAAATAATGTCAAAATTTTATGTAACGAAAAATGTAACAAAAAAATAGTTTTATATAATGAAAGTTAAATGTCAGGATAGGATTTTTATGGTTATGTTATATTTTTTTTTGTGTTGATGCCAGTAAGAATTACGTTGTAAATTTTGATCATTTTATACAAAGTATAGAAGAGAAAGAGACAGAAATGAAAGCAAGAGGGGTCAAACATAACCACAAAAATCCTATTTTAACATTTAACTTCCGTTATATAAAATTAAGACATTTTTTCGTTACATTTTTCGTTACATATTTCATTACATAAAATTGTGACATTTTTTAAATAACAATAACAAAAATCCTACAAAATATAACAAACGGTACATAAAATTGGGACATTTTTTCGAATTGGGGGGGGGGGGGGTAGCCTAAGAATTACGTTGTAATTAATATATATAAAACACGGAAAACAGGAATAAATTAATTCGCAAAAAATAATATAAAAACTAACTGACACGTTCCGGAGTATCAGATTTTCGATACAAACTGTACGCTACTAGTTCAAAAACGCGAATGTCCATCATTAGAATGTAAACTTAATTAAGAGCTGTTTTTACCGACTTTTTAAGTTATAACGATGATTTTTCATTACGAGACTAGACGTAGAGCGTTCATTATTCATACCGTTAATATTATCCCGCGGGATTAATTCTGTATTCTGATAGGATACCTAGCTCCTATGCTTCTTTTTAATAATCCACGAGACAAACTGAATTGTAAGCCATCTTCTGCGTTAATTTGAATTTCGATAGCTCTTTCGACCAGTCTAAAAATCATTAATTTTTGTTAAAACTTCAGTTTTCCCGAATTTTGAAACGTGATCCGGCAAAGTTTCAAGTTGCGCCGACTCCAATTTTTGTACAGATTTTTTTATTGTCCTGTCCAAGGCCGTGTTCACGGGGGGGGGTGGGGGAGAGGGAACCCCCTATTAGAACTAAAATAGTCATTATAAGTGCACGCAAATCTGAAAAAAAATCAAAAAAAAAAAATATTGATATTTTAGGATGTTCTTACAATAACAAAAAAAAAAAAAGAAGAAAAAGAAAAATATGCTTCGTATTTTTAAGTATTTCATTAATATTTTATGCAAAAATTTTTATTACGGGTATAATCAGTAACGTATGTAATTTTTATTAATGTGTTTATACGGGGTAATTCATTTATGTAAATTCAGGGGACCTCACCTTGACGTGGTGAAGGGGCTTGCGTGTTCCAAGGAAGCTATCGGCTATGCCGGCGGTAGCGTATTCTACCAGAAGGGCCACCCAAGCCAGACAGGTGAAGTGGAGGAACCAGACCAAGCGGGTCCCAGGGCAGATAGAGCTCAAAGCCGTAGCAAAGGCATTCTATCTAAAAGAAGGAACTCTGAAATCAAACCACATGTCCATCGGCAGCAGGACGGCCATCATCCAATATAGGCGCGGTGTGTATATTTCAGAAGCGGCTGTAAAGGAAAATACTCGAGCATTGGAATAGTTTTCCAAAATGGTCGAGTATCTGCGATGCGGAAAGTAAGGGGAACCTACTGCATTACTTATCCCAAACCACCTTCCATGAACGTACAAGAAGAACTTCAAGAATCACTGACAGAAACGCAGGTACATCTAGAAGAATACAACATGAAAAAAACGAAACAAAAATTAAAATAGTAATACGCGAAAGGACACCAATGCCACAAAAGAAAAATTATATTATTAAATAATAAAATAATTGAACGAGCCAAAGAAGCGGTATACTTGGGCAGTATGGTGTCAGAAGATGGGAAAACTGAAAAAGAAATTAGACACAGAATAAGCCTAACGAAATACGCATTTTTGCAAAAATATGCATTACTCACCAATAAAAATGTGGACACAGAACTAAGGAAACGGCTATAAAGGTTTATGTATGGAGCACACTACTGTATGGGTGCGAATCTTGGATAATAAATGAAGCCGATAAAAAAAAGGCTGAGATGGCAGCAGAGATGTGGCTGTGGAGAAAGATGTTAAAGATAAAATGGACAGATAAAAAGAGAAATGAAGAAATCATGAACGTGATTAGCGAAAAACGGGAATTAATAAACGTAATAAAAAGACGCAGATCAAAGATGATGGGACACATACTGTGAGACACGATGAAAGACTAAAACTGATTATCGAAGGAAAAAGCGAGAAAAAGAGAAGAAGACCAAGGAATAATTACATAAAACAGATTATTAAAGATATGGGATGCCAAACATACTCGGACCTAAAAAGGATGACCCAAAACAGAACGGAATGGAGGAAATGAACCTTTGGGTTCAATGATTGATATATACATTAATACATATAAATCAAAATGATGGAAATTATTAATATTAGCGAAAAATTTACTGTTATTTATAAAATAAATGTGCGAAGAAAATTTTCAGAATCCTCCGCCTTTTCAAAATTCTAGGCGCGGCCCTGGTCTTGTTCAATGCAGTTACCACACATACACACACATACATACATACACGAAATCTTATACACTCTGAGCCTTTTAATAATAACTTCTCCTTAATGTAATTCAAAATTATTTTTAAGCGCGTAAAAATAAAAGATTTTCTAAATTATATTAAGGCTGATTTAGAAGCAAACGGTTGGTGCTTATAACATTTCGATGATATGCGGTTAATGTATTATACATACAGAAGAGACGGTAAGTACTTGCTAGATTCGATGAACGTCTAATGTGGAATAGCGTAAAGGCAGCATCGCGATCTCTTTACACCACTATCGGGCGGCGATAAAGGGCCCTCTATATCTAATAGTTGAGTTTTTTTAACGTCCATAAAAGCTCCCAGCAGCGAGCAGCTCCACTATAACGCACGATTCGCTTCGAGAATATATTATAATTTTACGTGAATAAAAATAATTTAAAATTATTTACAAATACTTTTGGTTGGGACTTTCCTTTTTAGTGAATTTTGTACGAAATAATTTTAAAATTATCTAAAATTCTAAATTGGCTACGATTTAAAAGTTATTCGAGCTGTAAACGGGGGGGGGGGGGGTAAATTATTAGGAATGAAAAGGACAAAAAATGGAGTGTAGATGATGATGGCCGAGAAAATGATGTAGGAGAAGGAAACTATGATTAAAGCGAAGGCGACAAAGAGCTGAGACTGTGTGGAATGTTTGAGAGATATCTGGAAACCCCCAGATGGCGAGAGATGACTGAATATTAAAGGAGCCGTAATTAGAAAAAGAAAAGGTGTTGGGCCACAGTCTGGAATGACTGTCATTTAAGAAAAGTAGAGCAATATTACGAGCTGAAAATGTGCCTAAAAATATGCCACAGGAAACAAAAGAACGGGCTAATGAATAATCACCCAATTTATTACGGTCAACGCTTCTAAATGACATCAGGAATCCATAGAAGATCGACCTCGAGTGGAGGAAGAAAACATCGTAATTGAGGGAGCGTATGAGAAGTATTACATAACCGGAAGAGAGAGCAGAAAGAGAAAATATGATAGCTCGAAGAATACACTTTTTGAATCTGTGATTATGATCACTTTATGAGAAATTAGTGATGAAGAAAGAAAAGGAACAGCGCGTAGAGAATAGCACTAGATTCCGCATAGAAAATTTAGCAAATGAAGGGAAATTTAAAAGATCCAGAATCTAATTGAAGACAAGACAGAAAAAGGCAGAACCATCTCTCCGTTTGCCGAGAACTGAAAGCATTGGGAAATTCAATTCTGACGGTATGATGATTATTTAGAAAAAATCGGTAAAAACATTTAATAGGATGAAGGGAATAGAAAAAAAGTGAAAGGGATATGAGTAAGTTTATCATCATCACGAAAATAAAAGGCGAGGGATAAAACTGGAGTTACATTTGCCATTTATGAAGGATACAGGAGTAAGAAAAAACAAGTAAAAAGGAATAAATAGACAGGCGCTTAACCAGAAAACACGATAACCTAATAAGAAGAATACGGGATTCGGTAAGGATAGCCGGAATCGACCCCGGGGTAGATTTTAGGGCGTCGAGGCAGAGGCGAAGACAGCTTTTTTAAAATGCCATCTAATTCTGAAAGAGCTGGAGGAATTGATCTATAAATAAAGCAACAGTAATCCAAGCTATAGCGGGTAATTATAGAACACGAGTAGGATCGCCTCCTCAATCAGGATTAGAAAGAGCTTTCAACAGATTGAACTTTTTGAGAGAACGTGATTCTGAAAGATTCCTTAACAAAGAAAAGAATTTACAAGGGAAATTGGAACACCATTTGAAGAGTAATAAAAGAACGATAAAAGGGACGAAGAGTATATACAACGTAGGAGGAGAGATAATTTCTGATAATATTAGAGAGACCTTTGAAGACGTGAGTTAGGTTAGCAAACGAAATCGGACGAATGAATCATTAGTAAAGAAAAGCGGAGTAAAGTTAAAGGGAATAGCAGCGATTTTGACAAAGTAAATATTAAAGAACATAATATGCCAGGATCCTTAATGGATAGACACGGCGAAAGATTGAGCCTGTAGCCGAGTAGAAAGCAGAGGGAAGAATTACCGTTCTGCATTGGAAGGGAGTAATAATAAGAGAACCGAAATTGTAAAGGAATTTTTAATTAAGAGCATTATGCTAAAGAGTGTCGGAAACCAATAGCAACTAGTATGTCTGAACGAAAGCGGTAATTACGAATTTTTTATTAATAAATGACATATAAATTTCCGATGGAAACATGCTGATACAATATGGTGGACGAAGGACGGAACATATTATTAGGTAGCAGGGACACACACGAGTCACGAGACGCTTGTTAATTAAACTTTCGAAAAGTTTCCTAACACACGAAGCGTGAGAGAAACCGGATGAAACGAAGAAAAATAAGCTTTTGGGATAGGAATAAAAGTGTTCGAAGAAAAAAAAAAAGAAAGTACAACCGGAACCGAGAAAGAATTTGAAAATATTCCAAATCTATTTGAAGGGAAAAATCAGAAAGATTTTTAAGAACAGAAAAAGTGATCTCATCTAAGCCCGGAAAGAAATTAGACGAGTTGATTAAAGGTGAATAGCGTTGTTCTGATGCGATAAAAGTAAAGAAGATGCGAAGAACTAAGGGAAGATGAGAAAAGACGGGATTTCTGAAAGCTAGGAACCATGAAATCAATAAGCAGGATTGATTTTTCAGGAGCAAAATTATGATCGGAAGTTGGGAGAGGGAAGATTTAAAGGCCTTAGCCATTTTCCGTATAATATATGAGAGATAGTAGATTAAAAGGAGCAGAAGCTGTAATTTTTTCCTTTGCTGTTTTAAAAAGAAATTTGAATTTAGCACATTTATGAGCCAGGAAGTTGGGAAGAGAAAGAGAGACAGGAGCGAAAAGTTCTGCAAGTAGACCTATTTCAAATAAAAACACCGCTTTCCAGTTCTTATTCCGGCACAACGGGAAGAACGTTCTGGATTTATCAGGAAAAGTTGATCGGCTAGGAGAAGAAGAACAAGCGTTAAGGCAGAAGAACTGGATTCGAGAAAGAAGTGGTATTTGAAAGAACTAAAAGGAATCGGAGAGAGCGCATAGTCAACGAAAGAACGGAAGATGGCCCAGTCCGCTTTGGACAGGATCCATTTTTGGGGGAGTCAAGAGGCTTAAAGAATTAGGAGAGGGAAAATCATCGAAAGAAATAATAACAGGAATACGATCGCTTCTAAAGGACCCATTTAGAGCTGACCATGCACTCTTAAGACTAACAAGGAGAGGTCACGACCTGCGGCTCACCAATTTTGAGGAAATTTTGCAGATCAATAGAAGACCATGAGTATATGAACTACAAGTAAAATATTAGAATGCATCTTTTTGTTTACGCGAAAAATTTCAATTTTTAGAAGCCGCATCAATATGGCCGTTTAAACAAAAATGAACAATAAATTCCAGATTATGTTTATTTACCTTGTGTGCACATGGTTCGGAAGACTTATTATTCCAAAATGAAGTATATTTAATAAGATAATTATTAAAAAATAAATAAAATAGTTTTAAAAACAATCAATTTTTAATTTAATAAAAACTTAAACACGTCATTTATTACATTTATATAGTATAAAAGTGATTTCTAAAAGACCCCCCTTGCCGGTGAGAAGTCTTTTCTTTAGTAAATTTCGGTAGAATACTATAATTTACTTTAAAATATTTCAGTTGCTATTTTATCAAATTTTTAAAAAAATCCGAGAGCACCAAATATCCTGAAAGTCCGATTTCCTCTCTGAACCATACAAAAAAAATATGCGCATAATGCGAGCGGCGATACCGTTGAAGACTGTTATGCTAATCGTCAAATTGTACACAGGCGAGCGTTTTTTAGCTCGGCGAACACGATGAACTTTCTCATACATGCGTATCAGATTTGTTCGAGTTCTTGAACGAGCAACAAGTGCGACTGCTTCGAAACGTTCTTCGATTGAATCGCATTCGATTCTATATTATGCTTCGTATACCGAAATGAGGGGAGGGGGGAGCAAACGATAACATCGCCGACGACGATGGCGCTTATGTAGATTTCGCGCGTTATATTTGCTTAAAGAACATTTCGGCGCGCAATGACGAAATTCCGAAATGTACGAATTTGACTGCAACGCGAATATTAAAATGAGGCGAATTGTCGCTGGAAAGTTTTCGGAAATTTTAAATTTAAATTTTAGACAAACGATGAGACGCCGAAACAGAATCGGTTTGCATTTTCATTGATAATCGTCGGAATCTGCAGCGATACATCAACTTGCCGGCTGCATCCAGTCGATCAACGTATTCTCCACATCTTATCCTCTGCAAACAGCGCCACGGACATAGTCGTCTCCTATTATCATAAATTTATATTTACATCGGAGATTATCATTTATTGTCATGCACCTGTTTACCTTTTCTCCGCTACCACATCTCACACGATACGTCCATCATCTATTTCAGATATTCCGAATTATCGTAACTAGAATGATCGTAGCTGCGAAAATAATTAAAAATTAAAAAGCAGTTTTAAAAGTAACTAAAGTTGTAATTTTGTGCATCGGGGGCTTATATGATGCGGTTGGTTGCCTTAAATTCGGTCTCCTAATCTGCTATATGGTGTGCGTTGTATTGCCCCTTGACCCCTCTTGCTTTCATTTCTGTCTCTTTCTCTTCTATACTTTGTATAAAATGATCAAAATTTACAACGTAATTCTTACTGGCGTCAACACAGAAAATATAACATAATCACAAAAATCCTATCCTAACATTTAACTTTCATTATATAAAATTAAGATATTGTTTCGTTACATTTTTCGTTACATATTTCGTTACATAAAATTGTGACATTTTTTAAATAACAATAACAAAAATCCTATAAAATGTAACAAACGTTATATAAAATTGGGACATTCTGCGTTACATAAAATTGGGACATTTTTTCGAATGTGGGGTAGCCTAAGAATTACGTTGTAATTAATATATATATATATATATACATGTATGTGTAGGTGAATCTAACTAGGTCCCACTTTGCCGATGATAAAATTTCTGATCGATTGAGACCTCACGGAGCCTTTTAAGTAAAAAACTCGCCGAGATATTTGCGTTTGAAGTTGAAATTTGAAAAAAACATACTTTTGAGAAAAACGAATTTAAAGTTTTGCAAAGCAACTAGGCTACAAGCGAGGCGCATTCAAGTTTTTGGCCACATAACACGAATGCAAGGTCGAATCACATTGTGAGTTACGGAATTGGAAATAACAGTGTTCATTCTATCAGAAATGCTAAAAATCCCAAAATCAACATTTTTTACCTAATATCCGAAAAATCGCTCTATCTCCATAAATAATTTCGACAAAGTGGGACCTTGTTAGATTCACGTACACATATATACATATATATTATTGTCCTTAAGTAAAAAATTTCACTTTAAATTTTGGTCGGCTATGTATCCTTCTTCTTTTACCAATAAAATAGTTCCTTTTACCTCTCAATTCAACCTAACCTTCCTACTAAATCTTGGTTCTCAGAATTCCCTTCTTTTCCACGTTCTGTTATTGTCCCTATTATTCACCTACGCTTCAATCACACTCTACTGCCCGCTTCTCGTTTTCGTCTCTCTTTGGTTTCCTCTCTTTATTGTCCCCTACATCCTAATGAAGCAGTTGTTTGTGATGCTAATCATATTTTTTTTGACTGTTCTGCTCTTTCTGCGGAACGCTCTTCCCTTTATTTACTCCTTTTAAAGTCAAGGCTTTCTTGTGCTTCCTATATCCTATCCATTCTGTCACATTGTCAATCTGTTGTTCCTGTCATTGGTTCCTTCATTTCTGCCATTTCCGATCGAATTAAGTTTTAATTAGTTAACTTTTCTTCCTATTTTTTCTGGGCGAGGTCCGGTTGACAGCCTCAAAAAAAAAAAAAAAAAAAAAAAAAAAATCATATATTGCGATGGAAATACGTGTGTGGTAGTTTTGAACTTGGAAAACGAAATAAACGAGGGTAGCGATTAGTAGGCTTTTGCGCTAATAGATTTGTTACAACAAATTCTTGGTTGAGTGCAATCGAAGAAGACATAATGGAAGGCACCGGGTAACAAGCGAAGATATCAATTGCATTATATTCTTTTAAAACAAAGATATCGAAATCAAGTGAAAAAATCGATAGCCTATCCAGGAGCCGATACTGTGGACACAGAGCACTCGCTTGTAAAAATGAACACAAGTTTATGAGAAAACTAAAAAGACGAACAGGGCCTCCAAAGTGGACCATAGAAAAATTGAAAAACAATTTAATAAGTAATATTTTTAAAAATGCGACAGAAGACTCGCTAGACAAACTGAATAGAAGAAATTTAATAAAAAACGAAGATATAAATGAAAACTGTTCAATAATAAAAGAAGTTATCAAGTGCTCAGCTAAGGAGATACTCGGCGAAAGCAGGAGAGAATCGCGCTAACCATGAATCGGTAATAATGAATTTGAATTAATGGATAAGTATCCGTCAAGTATTTGGAAAATAGTGTTTTATCACCAAGACATACGAGAACGACTTGCCATGGCAAAACAGGCTTCGATGAAAAAAATAAAAATAATTGCCAACAAAACGATGAACTACGAAAACGCATCATTAGGACGTACGTGTAGTTGGTAGCGTCTTACGGCTCGGAAACGTGGATATGCACAAAACGGGAGGAGAAACAGATAGAAGCATTTGAAATGTGGCGCTGGAGACGGATGTAGAAAATAAGCTGAACAGAGAAGAGAGCAAACTGAGAAATTTTAAATCGAGTCGACAAAAAACGACAAATATTAAACTAAATTAAAAGTCGAAAACTGCGTCGGATGGACCACGTGCACCAACACGGAAGACTGCTGCGAAATGCGATTGAAGAATACGTCCCAGGAAAACCTAAATAGGTCGGCTGCGATCAAGCTCGGTAGATAACCTGGCGATAGATGTTGCCTGCTCCAGCTGTTCGAAAATGAAAGGGACAGCCGACAACCAATAATGAAAGGAAAACGACGTTGCATAGGGACGAACTAGTCACGGGCTGCTGCAACAAATGATGATAAATATACATAAATTCATAAATAAAATGAAATCAGGTTAACGGAGAAAAGCAATCAAAAGCTATTTGAAAATATAGGACGTGGAGTAAATTCAGCATCTATTACATGTATAAAATAAGTGATTTAAATATAGGGCTAAAAAAATATCTAATAATGATAGTAATAATAATAATAATAATAATCTTTTAATGGAGGTAGTGCGAAGGCAATCGGTTAATGTCACACTACAATGTAGAACACGTGAACTGTATAAGAATTAATAATGTCGATCGAAAAATTCGATGGAATCTTTTATTTTAGTTCGATTATAATTCCTCTTAATAAAAATATTAATTGGAAAATCTGTCCGTCCATTTACACAGGAAATAAAAAAGAAAAACAGAACAGTTGCTAAAATCTCCTGTTCGTTTAGAATAATTTTGAAAATTTCTGTAGGGATTGGTGGTTTTTATAATTGAGACTTTTACAATTATCTGCAAATCAGCGGACGATATACGGTATTGGTGGCCGACTTCGAACGCAAACCACTGCAAGAGGTAATACTAAAAATTAGGAACACCCGCAATAGTTATAAAATTTATGAAAATAAAACAAAAACGATGATAATTAAAAAAAGTGAAGTTTAGAACAAGTTAGAAAATTTAAATATCTAGGTACAGCTGGATAACGAATATTTAAATGACTTGTATTGAGATACGTATGAAAATTTAAATAAACTATTAACAAACAACGTTACCCGTAACTTTAAACTGGAGATTAGTGAAACGTGTGCTTCCGGTACTGCTGTATGGCGTAGAATACTGGATGCTAAGGAAGGAGTTGACGCGCAAACTAGAATCTGTTAAAATACGTCTACTTCAAATATCGCGAAACTACATTAAAAAGTATTGAAGTGTTATGGGAAGAGATAAGGTATTGAAAGAAGGAAAACACGAGTATTTGTGATACATAATGAGGCAGCTCAAATATGAGTTATTACGAATACTGATAAAGCAGATGAAAAAGGCAGTAGGAGCGGGGAAAGAACTAACCGGATGGATCCTTTATTAACACAGTGGATAGAAAGAACCATAGTTAGTTGAACTAGTGAGCAAGGCCGTGTCCACGGGGTGGGTTTTAGGGGTTAACCCCCCCCCCATGAGAATTGAAATAGTCTAGGTACTTCATTAATATTTCATGCAAAATTTGTAGTTACGAGTATAATCAATACCATATGTCATTTTTATTAATGTGTTTATGCAGTAATTCGTTTATTTAAATTATTAATATATAAATCAAAATTATGGAAATTATTAATAGCATGAGTATTAGTGAAAAATGTATTGTTATTTATAAAATAAATGTGCGAAGAAAATTTTCAAAACCCCCCCTTTCAAAATTCTGGGCACGGGCCTGCTAGTGAGAGATTAAAGTACATTCACATAACCCATCGACTATACAATAAGAGAACAGGTCTATACCGTATTATTTACAGAGCGGACTATTCTTTTGGTCTAATTCGCTACACTTATCATGTACGGAATCTCGATAAAACGGTTTAGAAATGACAAAAATATCAAAATATGCAATAGCTCAGCAACATCTTGACACTTACAAACTTCAAAATTGGAACATAAATTACAATTTAAATGCCCTTTAAGATTTTATAATGTTAACTTGTAAAAAACCATCTAGAATATTATATAGTATGGAATTTAAAACAACCTCAAAAATCACAATTAAAACATTTTGCAACTCACCATAGATAACCCTTTAAACGTGTAATTCCAGATATAAAACAAAACGTAGAAGCTCTTTTAAAAAATAAAAAAATTACCGATATGGGCAAAAAACAGTAAACCGAGAAAGTATACTTAAGTAATAGCCCGAGTGAAAAAATTGAAAAAAGCATAATGTATCTCAAACATGCGCATAAAAAAGCGCTTTATATGGTGGGGGGGGGGTGATACAGCCGAGCTTATAACCTTATATTGAGACTCGCAGGGCGCCAAAAGATCGAAATTTCGGAGATTTTTTTTCCCTTTTCCGGACATGTGATATATTGCTGAAAAGATCGTTACTTGTCGAGAACGAAACCGTATTTCACGAAACTTTCGAAATTGTCAAGAAGTTCAAAAAAGCGCGAAAAATGACGTGCCCCATGTCCCCTCCTTTTGCGGCGTGCGAAAATTATAGATAAAAATTTTAAACACGCTCCAGTTCGGAGCATCCTGGTTGTCAAAATTAGTCCCTCGGGGTGCCGAAAGCTGGAAGTTTGAAAAAAAATACTTTTTTCCCGGAGGCGTGTAATATAGCGGCGGAAAGGTCGTTGTTTGATAGGAACTAAACTATATTTCATTTTTCGTTTTTAAAAGCTTTTTTTTTCGTAACTATTCATCGGCGCACCTATATTGTAATATATAAGTATAAAGTAACAGAGTATGTCGGTAATTATTATTATTATTTTACAGAAGCAAAAATCAAATTTAAGTCGAGGTAAAATTATTACAAATGCAAATACAAATGTTAACATACATTATTGCGAAAAATTTTTTCTTTTATTTTCGAAGAATTTAATAAAACATTTAATAAGTGTTAGAAAGCAAGCAGGAATGCAGAATGAATAGAGACTAGGAAAAGGTTGTGATAACGCGCTGTTGTAATTAAAACAGCGACCAGTTGTACACCATCGACTTCGGTGTGAAACATGAACAGATTTCTGATACGTATATTTAAGAGTTCCGCTTGTGAGGGACATAAGACGATGATTAATCGAATCAACTCAAATCAAATATCAAATATCAAATATATTGCAAAAATATATACAAAGTTACTTATAAATATTTATGTTATTTTTAAATCGCAAATGCGCTCGAAAGCGCGAGTAGCGAAAATATTTATTATAAAACTTCACACAGGTGCGCAAAATAGTGCGAGCGATAGATGTGTACGAGAAGAAAATTTTATATAAAGACGATTTTACATAAATTTCTTAATTTTAGAATTATAATATCTTCTGGTACATTTTAAATTACGTACTTATCAAATAAAAAAGAAGCAAATTGTACATAAACAAATTAAAATAACTTTGAAAATCACTGTAAGAAGAATAAGTATGCACAACTATATATACCACCCGTTTATTGAACTCCTCCACACTTTATATTTCATACATACATTCAGCTATAATAATAATATCCCGTGTCATATGTACATTCATACTAAAAGTCACGGAAGTATTCTAAGTACACACACACACATTCACATATACTGCAAGCAAGGTAAGTTTATTAAAACAGATAATTTTTCCCGTTTTTATTATTATTTTTTTTATCTATTTATAAATCTATTTGATTCTAATTTATTTATTTACCAGCTGTTACGTACGGCTTCGCCCCATGTATTAATATCTGTTTAAATCTGTACTTAGAAGGAAATTAATAAAAAAATTTTGTTTTACCTGAATTGTATTTATGTAATGGTTCTTTCTCTCTTCTGGGGGAAACATGTTTATCACCGTCCAACAAAAACAGGTCTTCACGTTTCACGTTTAATTAAAAATTATCGACCTTTCTTATAACCTGTCTGTAGTGATCTAACAAATAGTTTCGCTCAATTAAACAATACACACAGCCATCATTTTGAAGGGGCCGAGTTATTCACACAGCGATCTCCCATAATAACGCATTTAAAAGAAGATCTTGCTATTGTTTCCTTAATCAGACTGAGACTTGGTCATTCCCTCCTTCCCTTTTCTCGTTTTTCTTTTTTTCTTTCACCTTCTTCCTTTTGCTCTCTCCACTCTACTGATCCTCCCTTTATATGCGACCCCAACCATATCCTTTTTGAATGCCCTGATCTTTTTCATGAGTGCTCTCATCTATACGCCGAACTCTTGGCGTTGGATCTTCCTACCCCTTTCAATGCTTCCTTTATTCTTTCCTTCCCATCTCTAGCCGTTATTCCCCTCCTTCTTTTTCCTTTACACTCTCTATCTCTGATCGCCTCAGAATCTGAGTAGGTGATCGTCAGTGTTGACACCGAGCTCATTAAAAAAAAAAAAAAAAAAAAAAAAAAAATCTTCTTCACTTACATCTTCCGCGACCTTTCTGTCTTGAGCATTTTATTAAAATTACTTTATTACCATAAAATCAAAATAACAATAGTTGAGTAAGGATTTCAAATTTGAATATAAATAATATTCCCGGTAGCAAATATTAAAAATTATGTTGCAGGATTTTTACTTCTCTGTAAAAAATAATAGGAAACAATACTGTTTTTTTAAATCTCCGCGTTGTGTACGGCAGCTAGGCTGTATGTTCAGATCATGTCATAGAAGTTTCATTAATTTAAGTAACGCAAAAAGTGAAGTAACAGAACGCGGTGTATGAACTTACGCTAGAAATTAAGTTCATCATCATCATCTTCTCCTCAACCCAAGGGTTGGTGGGTAACATGGCCACGTGTTAGATCTTCTCGTGCTCTAGCTAACTCTTTATCTTCCGCGTATGACCTCCTTCCTTTTATTTCGTCCATGAATCTCCTTCGAGGCCTTCCTCTTTGAGTCTTCCCTATTGTTTTTCCTTCTAATAAGTTGGTAACCCACATTGAGTGGCGTATCACGTGTCCTATGGTCGAATTTCTTCTTCTTTCTATTGTATTTAGCATTTCTCGTTTTTCCTTTAGTCTGGATAGTACAATGCGGTTCGAAATGTTATCCGTCCATTTTATCTTTAGCATGCGTCGCCAGCACCACATTTCAAATGCTTCCAATTTACACTTGTCTTTCTTTAGCAGCGTCCACGTTTCGCATCCATAAAGGGCAACGCTCCAAATAAAGCTTTTTATGAAATGTTTTCTGATATCTAACTCTATATTTCTAGAAGAGAGAAGGCTTAGCTTTTTACTAAATGCATTCTTTGCTTGGGCTATTCTCTTTCTTATTTCCCGCTCCGATCTTCCATCTTTTGTTATCAGGCTGCCCAAATATTCAAATTCTTATCTGGAGTTTATTATTTCCTACAATAATCATTTTATTTAAATTTTTACGTTTAATTTATATTTTACCATGGTAATCGTTTTATTTAAAATTTTATAAAAATTATATTATTTTTATTCGTCGCCCCATATGCATTTTTGTACCATTGGTCACGCCTTAACTACTTAAAACTTCATATTTCGCGAAGAAAAGGGGGTAGAAAACTCAATCATAACTTAAAACCTTTGTTGAGTCAACACCAATGCACCCTGAAAATTTTAGCATGATCTGCCCAGCGGTACAGGAATGCATACGGGACAAATAAACATACAAACATACAAACATTCATTTATATATATATATATATATATATACAGATTTACAGAGTACTTGACCATAAGTATAAGGTCAATAATTTACGCCTATGTTTGGGATTATTTAGTAAAGTTTTTACATCTGTCGGTAAAGAGTTTTACATAATAGCTCCAGCATACTGTATTTGAATTCTTGTATGAAATTTATAATATTTGGGAATCTGGGCGTAATAATCTTTAGCAGACCTAGTTGAAACAGCTTAAATCTATTTGCAATCACGTACATAAGTAATTGTAATTTATATACGTATCACTTAACTTTAATAACGGAATAAGTGAAGTATTTTCGATACCGCGATTTATAATTTTCAGAACTACCCTCCTGTAGAATTTTTAAAGGTTTTAAATGTCATTTAGCGCCCCCCCCCCCAAGAAAGTGGTACCATATGAAATGACTGGTTGATATAAAGCAAAGTAAGTTCTACGGAAATGACAAAGCGGAAAATATTGCGACAAACGATAGAATAAAAAATTTAACTTTCTTATTCCATCAGCGATAAATAACGGGTGCAAAAACCAACTTAATTTACTGTCAAATTTTATACCTCTAAATATTGAATATGCAACACTCTATCAATTGCCAGATTGCTTGGAATTTTTAGATTTATACTTTCGCTGGACAAGTAATTATACAATATATATTTAGTCTTTGAAAAATTTATAATTATTCTGTTACAGTTTAACCCCAGTCAGTTACAGAATCAATTCCCGGCTGGGCAAGATTTTGCAGGACATCTGGATAACGAGAATTAATTAATAAAACTGTATCATCGATAAATAATCAAATTTAGAGGTTGTGAAATCATCAAAGAAGCATAATAGGTTTTAAAAAATGTCAAAAAAGAGCATTTTTTTTAAACCTTTAAAAATACACACATTCACGGAAATGCTGGGTGAAAATATATACGGTATATTACAAATTGAATATCTTTATTTTGAATTTAGTATTATGTAAATATAAGTATTATGGTTGTCTTTAACTTAACATAAGGGAGGGGGGTCATTAAAGACCTTGCTCAACCAGCCTTGTTTTAAAAATAAGATGAAGCGATACATGCACGAACCTTGTTGTAATTAACACGTTTACAGAAGGCGAGCTTTCTGTCAAACAGAACATCTCTGGGAATTTTTAAGTTCCTTTCTAAAATGAATATTGTGACGTGGTTGGATTTCGACCTTTTTTTCTCCTTTAACAACGTTGCGTTCTGCAAAATTTGGAATTCCGGACAGGTTGAAAATAAGTGCCTCTCCTTCTTTGTTTTGCCCTGTCAATAATTCGTTTTGCCGTAGGTGTTAAATATAAGTTATCTAATATCGTATACGACAAAAATGTCCCTAAACCGATTTCGACCTTACTACAAAAAATCTGCTCCTCAAACCAAGAAAACAGAATCTAGTGATGTACGTCTTATCCTGGGTACTGCGACTTTCCTCATTTTACGCGCTTTCTTATCTCTTCTATCTCTGCAGCTTAGCAAGACCATAGTCGGCTTCCTACATCTTCTTCTCGTTTTCCTCTGTCCTCTTAGCCGTTTTGTTCTTTCCATCCTAATGATTCTGATTTACACTCTGTGGTACAAATCACAACGCTCCCACTTCTATAGGACAACTCCTGAATCTTGGTTTGCCTACTCCATTTATAGTTCTTCGCTTTTATTCTTTCATTTCCATCCCCGGCGATCATTCCTATTATAACGTCTTTTATTTTTTCTATTTCTGATAGTATTCAAATCTAATTCGTTTCTTCCTCTCGTTCACTAGTGTAATCTAATGCTGAGTAATAATGCCATCAGCTGGCGATCCAAAAAAAAAAAAAAAAAAATGTATCCAACCAGGAAGTGTAAAAAAAGTATCAGAAATTAGAGATAAAAAAAGGCACAATATTTTTCTGATCAACGAATTTCAAAGTAGAAAAAAAAATGTTAATATTTTTCTGGTCATTTTGGAACATTAACATGAATATGCTGTTAATTTGAGGTCAGCCAGCTGCCCCGTGGTGCAGTTGGTTAGGCAGTTGTGTTTTGTTTGGGTAGGGAATATCCCGCTGCCACTCATTGTAATTTCCAAAAAAATTTCACTCGCGTTGTGTTCATGGCCATAATTGACGCGCCCGAAAATTAAAAAAAAAAAAGGGAAAGAAAATAGTTTGAGGTTTTTTTGAATTTTACGTAGACAATTTTTGTGTCGATAAAATTCTTGTCCTTATTGTGCTTCCTATATCCTGTTCTTTCTTTCCCCACTAATTATTCCTACTATTTGTTCCTTTTTAGATAAAATTTCTGATTGAATCAAAATATAACCGACTTTGTTTCTGTGTAAAGGTCCTTGGTTGACGAGCCTAAAAAAAAAAAAAAAAAACCTTATTTTCGTACAGGCTAAATTGATAAACGGCAAATTGAAAACAGATAGATTTATAAATATTTTTGTTCCGTGATGAAGAAATATGTATTTCATTTCACCCGTTAGAAGAAAGGTCGTCCTTGTAAAGTTACAAACTCACTTTCCCGTTTTCCAAGCTTAAAAATATACCCATATGATTTTGTGCTCTTTCACGTCTCGGAGAGTATGTTTTTTTTTTTAAATTACAAATTTAAGCTTTTTGTGATTTCTCAGCAGAAAAAGAAAAAACATCATTACGCTTTTCGCTATTTAAATTTAAAAAAAGAGCAAAAAGAAAACATTATTTTCCATTCTTCATGTTCATATTCCGTAAAAACCAAAAAATAAAAAAAAAAAAACGAAAAATTGGTGCATTAAGTTATTTTTAATTATTGAAGTTTAGAACACACATCATTTCTAATATTTATAAAATGAAACACATGTTATAAACACTCTATGAAATAATAATGATATATTAAAAAATTAACGCTTATATTTCTTAATTTAATAATCGACCTATTCGAAATAGATATATTTTGTTCTATTACCATTTTAAAATTTAACGTTAGTATTATATGCTGTGATTATGAGAAGCTATTGTGCTTCGAAACGCGTTAGCATTCATTTTTTAAATACATCATTATTATTTCAGAAAGTATTTATAATATGTGTTTCATTTTATATTTATTTAGTGTAAAAAAAGGAATTCTAAACATCACCACCTAAAGAAAGGAGGGAAAAGTAACATTTCCGTGGATTTCCTAGTTTAATTCGTGATCGAGAGGCTTTATTTAAGTGGAAATTATCGGTAAAATTTAGTATTCGACGTTTACTACGTTTCGAAACATTAATTAAATTTCGACACTTTAAATGAACCGAAAATGTAAAACAAAGTTCAGGTAAAAGTGTTAAAACTGCTTGCCCTACTTTTCCCTCTGTGAACCACGTCCCGGCACCGCGTGTACATATCATGTTTCAACATGCGAACTCGGAATATTCTCATTAGAAGAAAATTGCCCCGATTATTTATAACATCTAACATATATATTTAAAATACTTAAGAATAAGCGGCTGTAACGAAATTATTGTCGCTATCGGAATTTCTGTTTTCAATCGGACGGCGACCGATATGCATAGCAACATGCCGGAAAGAATCAGCGTAAAAGCTACGACGGTTAATTTTTCCGGAAATGATATGGCGAACGGGCGGGGTTTTTTAAACAGACGCCGGAACGAATAGTATTAGTACAGGTTAGGTTTAAAATGAAAATAGCTTATTGCAGAGATAGGTTAACTGAATGGAAAGGTTATGCGCGCTCAGTGAAATAACACGATTGATTTTCGAACGAAATTTTCCATTATCCATTTCCGCTCCGAGCCAAAGGTCTCAAAACTGGATTTGTGCCGTCGCGCGTCCGCTATATTGTTTGCGTTCGCTGCGTTTAGCCTTACACCTGTGTTTATTTTGCTTCTTCAGAATTCTAGTGAAGAATTTTTTTCCATTTAAATGATTTTATTCAACTTGACCGTTCTCTACTGCGTCGTACCTTTTTGGAAAATCTCGAGATCGATTTTTTACCCACTTACAGTCGCGCTACAATTCTGAAATCCTCCCCCGGTGGTGAGTAGTTTCCCATCGGTGACTAGACAAAACATTACGCAAAAAAAAAAAAAAGAAAATCAAAATCCGTACCTGGTTCTAAATCGAATAAAATGATGCTAAAATATTATTAGCTCCGTACAATAAACACACCGGAAATGTACAGTATCACGATATGTTATAAAATCGGAAAACGAGAAGAATAATTGGAAAGTAATAAAACCGGAAATAATTAAAATACGCGATATAATTTTCCCGTCACGAGCGAAGCGATGGTTTTAACGCTGAATCCGGCACCCCCCCCCCCATCCAGTAATGAAATAAATAATATTTCCAGCTTATGATCAATTCGGCTTTAATAAACACGACAGAGAACATTTGAATACTGATTTTAAAATCATTAATTTTATCTGTAGGCTTTGTAAGCAGAGAAATCGATCTTTCATTAACTCTTTACGACAGAATTTTCCGTTCTTATCGTACTATCCAATATATGCAATTTTCGCGATTAGTGCGCGCTCGCTTTTACAAGAAAACCAAATGTTTGCAATTATTTTTCATCAAAATTAATTAAGGGATTTTGCTTTATAAGATACAGCGTTAAAATGGGTATCCAACGGAACCGACAGTTAGGAGCACATGTTTGAAAGACTTGACAGTGTAACGAAGAATTTAATTTGTTGCGATAATAATAGTAAATCATCGGTAAAAACTGGCAAATAAAATAAAAATAAAAAAATCTAAAGGTAAGCGCTTTTATTCAAAATGCAATTGGAATAAAAAAATACCATTTATACATTATTACAACTTAAAAGTAAGTAATCTCTTTTATGACGAGCATTCTAATGAGTGTGTATAATTTTTACTTTTACTATAGAATACTTTAATAACAGTGAAAAAAAAAATTACATAATTACAATTAAAAAGGTAGAGCTGGGTTTGAATAAAAACGTGTGCTCCATTTGTTTAAAGATATCTATATACGGAAAATGTATTTCGTATTCTATAATTAATAAATATACCTCACGATAAGCTCTCACTATTTTGATATAAAATAAATGCGCCCTCTAGCTTTTTAGTAACTTTTCAGCGTCATAACTTTGGGGCCTAGTAACTTTTCGGCCTCATTTTCGAAGTAGACTTAGTTTAATGTTAGCCGGTTTTCAATTTCTCTTTTTTAAAATTAATATTATCTTTAAGGCGAAAATTATTGATTGAATTTTTAAAAAAAAATAACTTTTTCTTACAAAATAAATTAGCGGCTTTTAATAGTTTTCTCGTTCTTATATTGCTTAAAGTAAACTAAATTAAAATCTATTTCGAAACCGGAGGAGGCTGAAAAGTTGCGAGGTCAAAACGATACGGTTTCACTAAAATCGGGACGTCGAACGAAGGCAAGTGGTTTTACTTTGTAGTCCTTTTTATAGATGCGTTCGCTCAGCGCCTTAACAGTAGACCAAACTACCCATCTCTTTAGTCCGATTACTGGAAGAAGCGGAATTGTTTTAAAGTGATATAAAAGAAAAAAATTGAATACCCACAGAAGGTGTTATTGAAGATGTTTTGACTACCCTCTTTATCAAATCTTTCTTTCCACTTTGCCAACGAGTCTGTGCTTGAATTTAGCGCCACAGGACGCATATTAATGTGCAATACATGGTGCTGCTGGCCAGCTAATGTCTTCTATCATGGTTTTGCACTGCATTTCGGTCACGATGTGTTCTCATTTTCTGTCTCACTTCGTCAGAATACGCTACTAAACTGTTCAATTGCTTAGAACTAATATATCGTTGTAATATGGTTTTTGATATGGGACGTTTTTTCATGTTCTTGTTTAGTATTACTCGGAGTCACGTTCGAATAATCGGAGAATACCCCCGGCTCTTTGTTTATTCTCTGTTCGGAAATTTGCCAACTCTGCGCTCAGTCAGTTCAGCCAATATAACACCAGTAAGATTTTTATGTAACTTTCTAGTTTATTCCGATTTAGAATTACGCAGAACTATTAAAAAATTACGCAGATGATGCCACGCCATCTTAGCAGATATAATGTTCAAGATCTTCAACAGCCGCTTGGTAAGCTGAATAAAGTGGAGCCGATCTATAAACTAGAGATATAAATATGAAGAAAACAAAATGATCGGTGATTATAAATCAAATTAATATCAACATCAATAACGAAAACGTTGAACTAGTTTGAGAAATTCAAGTACTCTCGCAGACAATCTAGGTTTTGACAGAGATGTGAAAACAGGATGCGGAAATACCCACGGCCTGCTTTAAATAATATGAGACATCTGTACCGATCGTTATGTTTAAAAGCAAGAAAGGATGTAGTTCTGTAGTACGCCTAATATTTAATTACTCTATGGGATAGAAGCAGCAGCACCCAACAAACGAAAAATAAAGCGATTTAAAACTATGCAGATGAGGTTCTATAGAAGAGTGCTTAAAATTTCTTGAGTTTTTGAAAAATATCAAATAAAAAAGTACTAGAAATGGTAAAGACTAAAAGAACACGCGTAAAATGTATTATATTTCGGTCACATCGTAAAAAGAAGAAGATACGAAGAAAGCTAGTTGTTCAAAAAAAAAATTGAAAGTAAAAAAAAGAAGAACCGATCGGATACAGAACATCAAGGATTGGACTGACAAAAGCGCAGTCCAACGACCAATGTAAGATGCATAGGACCAAAAGATCTGACGAACGTAATGGCCTATGTTCCAGGAGGATTATGGCACTCAAGAAGAAGAAAAGGAAAATTGAAAAATTGTTTTGTTACATCGCACTTTCCGGAAGATGCAAACATACGGAATTTCGTGATTAATAGAAAATTCGAAATTATATTCAAAGGTGAAATTATGCGACCTATTATTATTATTATTATTATTATTATTATCATGCTCAATAGGAGTAAGGAATTTAAGATATCAGGAAAAGAAGGTATTATTAGGAACTGTCATAAAGAACTAGCGTTGGTACCAAATTTGAGGAAATATCATTTAAGGAGTCAAGCACTTTATATATGGCTCTCCTTATATATATAACACTTTACCACAATATGTTAAAGATGATTTACGTAATTATAAAAAAAGCATAAATGTTTAATTGATTACTTTCACTCTGTCGATATTAAAGAACGTAACGATTAATAACTTAATAATGGATCCAATAGGTAGATGATGTTATAGTATAGTACTTAGAGGATCATATTGTTTTATTGCTTTTCATTACATTCCTGAAATTTAAAAGTTGTATAAGTATAAATCGTTCGTCTCTGTTCGGTATACACGAGAGAGGGAAGAATAGTTCAGGTATAGTTTAGTGTTAAATTGTTACATAGATAGGAACCATCTTTAAATATTTTGTATTTTATGTATAAATTGATACCACGTAAATTTATTGATCAGCGAAAATGTATAGCTTAATTTTAAATATCTTTTCATTGTTGTTTTAAGAAGTTTTTAATTGCTTTCAAAAGCGCCATCATTTGCGCAATAAGTGGATGCAATGTAATGTAATAATAACGATAATAATAATATATTGAATTTAATTGATTATTATTATATATTTGTGTTCAAACGTTTATTTTCTATATCCAACAGTTTTAGTAATTTTCAAGTGTTGAAACTAGTAACTGATTGGAAGTCTTTGCAAATTATTTTCAGACAGGTACGGCGATCTTATTAACGTAACAGTGAACTACCAGCTGGAACTGCTAATCGTGTAAAAGTGGCTCTAAAGACATGATTAAGATGGTACTGAGGGATGAATTAAACACTCCGTGTACGATCCTTTTGATAGGTCTGAAAACTAGAGAATATGGAAAAATATATATCAACTATCCTAGGCATAATTAAAGGAAACGATGGACTCAGTGCAGGCTAAGAATAGAAGAAAAAAAATTTCCAATTGCATAAGCAGAACCGTGCGTTACGTGGCTGTCAATCTGAACTAATGTCGAAAATACTTATTTCGACACCAGTATTAAATACATAGATGGCATTAAGCAACTGCTTAATGAATCTCATAATATGAAGGTAAAATTAAAAGAAGTAATTTTTCAAAAAATTAGTAACCTGGTAACAACATTAGACTCGTTAAAGACGCAAGTAAATAAATTAAATAGTATTATGATTCGCGTGTCCGGTCTACTGTATACGATAATTCGTCCAATATTTTGTAAATTTTATTAAGTCGTTATCTACGTCACACTGTATATAAGCTTCCAAATTCATATTTTCCGCTAAGGAGACATGTAAATAGATGATTATAGTCTCGAACTTCACATCGATCACTATCAATCGCTCAGTCTATTCAAGGTGGTTTTCCAAAGACCTATAGTCTTAAGTGATTCCAGCTAGGCAGTGCTCCGCCTATAATACCGTTTGCTTTTATATTCCATATACGAAGTCTTTCCTTTTCTACGGTGCTTGCCAGCTCCTCGACCTTTCGTAGAAAGCTGTTCCTGGATTTCAGAGTTGTGTCAGCCAATTCTTTATATTTATATAGCGGATGTCGGTTGTCGTTGACTGCTTTAAACCTTTCATTGTTTGCAGCTACCTCCCGTCGAATTTCTGGAGGAGCGATACCGCTAAGTTCGTAAAGTTTTGGTAGATGAGTTGGTCTTAGACATCCAGTTATCAGCCTGCATGTTTGGTTTAGGGGTACATCGATCTTTTTGGCGAGTGATGAACAGTCCCACACAGGGCATGCATATTCGCCGGTAGAATAACAGAGCGCCAAGGAAGAAATTCTGAGGGTGTTTGTGTTAGCTCCCCAGCTAGAACCTATTAGCTTGCGTATTATGTTTGTTTTGGCCATGGTTTCCATTTTAACTGATTCGCAGTGCTGTTTGTATGTAAGCGATCTGTCGAGTATAACGTCCAGATATTTTCGGCTGTCTGTGTGCATCAGGTCGGTATCTTCCCATTTAATTTGCAGCTGCCGCTTTGCCTCACGATTTTTCAGATGAAAGGCACAAGTCACTGTTTCCATCGGGTTTGGCTTGAGTCAATTTTTCTTAAAATAGGTATCAAATTCACCGATTTCATGATTTAGCGTTTTTTCCACTAGGTCATCCGCGTACAAAAAATGCTGAGTATTATCAGACGTCGGCTGATCGTTTATATATATATATATTAAATAAGATCAGTGACAAGACGCCACCTTGAGGAACTCCGTTTTTCTGAAGTCTCCAGGAACTTTTCTTCTCATTTAATGAGACATAAAATCTCCGATCTTTCAGTAGCATCGAGACAATTTCTGTAAACTTAAAATCTTTAGTGACTTGATATACTTCGTATTTGAGCGCGCGGTGGTGAACTGTAAATTAAATAGTAACTTCAATGAATTAAAGAAAAATCGAGAAAAGAACATTATAAATATAGTTCCCGAGGTTATTTTGGATAAGAAACCATCTTATTCTTCTAAATTAAAAACTAAATTGCTTACAAATATGTAGTAATTTAATAACTAAGAATAAGTTCGAAACACTAATTATCGAATATATAAGTAATTCAGATGATAGGAATTGGAACAATGAGTTAAACAAAATCAACATAAGTAAAATCGGAGTTGATGTTGGATTTGTGAAACAATATAAACATAAAGCTATAATTGGTGTTAAACAGTGATGAATTCAGGAATCTGTTTCTGGAGGGGGGCAATTTATGTTCTTTGGGGCGGGGCAGAGATTTGTTTCATATTTTTACTGAGAAAATTTTTTTGGGATATTCCTGAATAAAAATAAATATGAGACATGATTTATTACGTAATTTAAAATAATGAAAAAGCAGGTGTAAACGATAAATTTCAAGTAAAATAACCACCAATGATTATAAACAACAATGTTTTCTCAATTGGTTTTAAAATCATTAATTCTAATTGTAGCATTAAAATTGTAAAAACATTATAGCGAGGGGTTCATTATCTTTTTATAATAAACAAATACGTCGTGGTGTTTCAGCGAATGGACTTTTCTTGGAAATAAAAAACAAGAAAAAAGCAACAGAAACAGAAATGTTAACTATAGATCAGCTCGCTTTAAAAAAAACGGAATCAATGAAAATCGAAAAGAGAAACCTTTTAATACAATTTATTGATACTTAATGATATCAATGGGTAGACGTGAAACGTGAGAGTTCCCGTTTACGCTGACAAAAAATACCAACTGCAGCGAATCATTTTTTCAGTTCGTCAATATTTTACATCTTTCGCGCATTTGCAATGAAAGCGTATCAGTTTTTTCATAGAATAACAAGCAAACGTCAAAGTCAAATTTTAAAAGATCATTTTTTTTTATTGTTATTTTATGATGTTTCATTTTTTTGGCAAAAATAAATCTCGTAATTTTGAAATTTAAAAATATACGACTAATTGAACCATTTCAAAATGTTTTTTTGGCAGCAACTTTTGACATAACTGTAAACAAAGCCAGTAAAAAGAATTTTATTTCCTATGAAATTACCGCATTCTTAAATAGCTTGTATTAAGTTCTGGGGGGGGGGCAATTTTAGAGTTCTGGGGGATATCCCCCCCAAAAAAAACACTGGATTCATCCCTGGTGTTAAAGATATAAACCAATTTGAAACTTTAAAGTAAGAAGTTTCAAACAATGTTACAAATATAAAGACGAAAAAAAAAAGACCCAATAATCTCGGTAGTTCAACTACAGAATTATGTATTAATATGGCGATCAACAACAAAACTGGTAAAAAATCCAAAATCTGTTACTTTAAAGAAGACTATAATGATGGTAAACTGTACGCCTTGATCCTGATGTCTACTATATATCAATTGAAGCTGGTTACATGGTTGTGAGCTGGTCAAAATGTAAAGTGTATAATTATACCCTGATCATCCGCTGTTTTAATTGCTTCCGTTTCGGCCGCATGAAAAATGAATGTAAAACAAATCAAACTCGTAGCAGACATACATTGGATGAAGAGCAACTCAAAGCAAAATGTAATAACAGTTGTTCGCATGCTTGTTTCCAGCATGAGAAAGAACAAGGTAAAATTTCACCAGAAGACAAAAATATTATTAATAATATTACGCATAACACTTTTTCCTATGCGTGTCCATTGTATATTAAAATCGTAAATAAAATAAAACAAAATATAAATTTTGGCCAATAAGCAATTTAGATTTTGCAAAGCGTCAACCGTTGCAAGGAAGCGCAATCGGTGTTAAATTTAAATAATCAACATAACACGAATTACTTATGTGTCATTTGCGATCTTTATCTATACGGTAATGAAAAACAAGTACAACTTCTTATCACATGCTAAATATGTGTAGCTATCTGTAGCATAGGCGTACCCAGACAAGTTTTTCGGGGGGGGGGGGGGGGGATCGATCCATTTAAAAAAAAAAACACTTGACAGAAAAAAGGATTTTACTTAGTAATTATATTTTATTAATAATCTCTTATATAACAGTTCTAAATGCGTAAGACTTCTGTTCGTTTTCATTTTGAGAATAATTTACACTAATACATAGTTAGTTGTACTGTCAGAATGCCTGGTACCAAGACATCTTTTGACCCTATAGCGACAATACAGCAACGTAAAAATCCATTTCGGGAGGGGTTTGAACCCCCAAATCCCCCCCCCTAAAAACGTTAGTAGTAGGATCAAAATTTCAGATTACATTATTAAAATTAACGTAAACGACATTGTTATTTTCGAAATATACTTTCCACCTCCTAACACTGATTCGATTTATCAATTTACACTACTGCTCAAACATATAAAACAAAACTGGAGACATAACGTAGTAGTAATAAACTGGGAGATTTTAATTCAAGATTAAAATTTATGGAAAGCAAAAACTTCCAACACACGCCCAGAAATGCACAATTTGAAAATCTTGTGTATTCGGGGAACTTAATAATTAAAAATGAATATAGTGTACATTCCAAAACTACAATAGACAAAGCGTGATAGATTATGTTTTAGTAAACTATAACTTTAAGTATAAATTGTCTAGTGTTGTGGTTCAAGATTTTTACTTAAATGATCATAAAAATATCAGTATTGAAATTTTCGATACAAATATTGTTAATGACGATAATATTCTTACCTTGGATACAGATATATTTATTAATAATCTTGATGCTGACTTAATGTTTAATTTCGAAACGAGCTTAAAACTTGCAAGTACCGAACTTCAAGTAAATAATATCAAACAATTTATTGATAGTTTAACAAATAACGTAAATAAGTCCAAGGTTAAAAAGCCTAAAACGAACAAATCTTGGTAGAACAAAGATTTAGAATATTTTAAATTACTCGCACGAAGGCTTAATAATATTAAGCACAAACATTTTAAAAATAAACGCATATATAACGTAACTTTAAAATTGTATAAGAACAAAATTAAATATTTCAAGTAACAGGCCTGGAGAACATTTTGCAGCTCATTCAGGGCTTGGGGTAAACCTTAAAAAATTTTAACGAATTCTGAACCATTTAATTTCCCAGATTTAAAAATTAATGAAAATAATGATTCTTATTCCTCTGTCACTGGCAATAAAGACAGAATGAGTTTATTAATGAACTTATTTTTTAATTTTAAAGAAATTAGTTCTATTTCACTTAGTAAAATCACAGATATAAATAAACGTCTGCAGTTTGAGGTGATTAAACAAATTATACAAAATCTTAGTAATATAAAAGCACCATCTTCAGATGGTATAACTAACGAGGTTATTAAAATTATATTTTTCTATTTTCCAAATTTATTATTAACACTTTACAATAAACTATTACAACTTAATATGTTTCCGCACGTTTGGGAAAATGTGCTAGTATAATTATGTTAAACAAACCAAACAAGGATTTGAGTAAAATAAACGGCTATAGGCCAATATGCTTATTAAATTCCTTAAGTAAAGTTTATGAAGAAATTATTCTTAAATTTTTAAACAATGAAATTAGCAGCACATCCGTGCTTAATGCATACCAATACGGTTTTAGAAAATTATTTTCTACAGATCTTGCTATTGCAGATGTAACTGATAATTTATTACAAAACAAACAACGTAATAATCTGTCTATTGTTATTTCATTCGATACGGAGGGAGCATTTAATAATTGTGACTGATACATTAATTGCCAATGGTTTTAGTTTTAACGTAATAAGCCACACGATTATTTAACTAACAAGAGAGTGAAGTGGGCCTATGAAAATTTTTTAGACTGAAGCTAATCATGATCGTGAACTAATTATCAATAAAAATAAATCTTGGAAAATCTAAGAAAAAGCTTGATACGTTATTAAAAGATAACGTTTGAAGAGTCACGAAGATACAAAGGAAAAATATTTTTCTAATAAATATTACGTTTGATAAATGGCTAGTTGCAGAAATATTTTCTAGAAATTCGGTGGCTGACTTTTGCAATTTATGCTCTTTTAAGTGTTGATAAATAATTAACTCGAGTACTTATTTTTTTAAATTTAATACATTTTATTAATTAACTCTCTTTATAGAAACATTTCTGTTTCGACGAACATATTATATGATTTTTTTTTTTTGGTCTCCAATTCGTAATACGATGGGGTAAATATATTTAGAGAATTTATATCAATAATTTATATAAATAACAGGTCTGTCTTGAGCCCGTCCATTTAAGTTTATGGAACCCTGCCAGACAGATTTACAGTGTTAATAATAATTAGTGTACATAAATTGAATATAGGTGTACATATGTATTTTACGGTGATTTATTTCGGCTATCGTGAAACTATTGAATATTTTAAATAGCTTAGTCACTAATTGACTAATATTGCTAAAATCTGTATTACTAACAGCCGGAAAGGATATGCTTAATATTATCAGGGAAGTTACACGTTATACACAGTTATTTGAGTGTGCAATTTTATGTTTATATAAATAATCTTTAAATAGACCATGTCCAGTAAGAAATTGTAGATTAAAAAAAATTTGGCGTAAATACTATATTATGTAGTCTATCGTCTCATCATTATATCCTCAACCATTCGGTTGGTGGACAACCTATTCGCACATTTTTAGATGTACAGATGTTTGGGAATTTTTTTTTAACTATACCGTTATATTCGTCCCACTGTGTCTGAAATTTATCATTATAATACTTATCCAATATAGGTTTAAACTGTTCAAGCGTTAACGATTTTTGTTCGTGTATGAACTAAGGTTGTTGATACTGTACGTTATGGAATTCGTGATTTAAATTTATATTATTTTTTATTAAAAATATGTTATATGTTTCTGTATTTTGCAAGTTAATGGTTTAATACCTGCAATGGCAGTGCTTGCCATGTAGCTGGTAATTCTATAAACTTTAATTATTTTTATTGCAATAGTTCTCTGAAAACTGTTTAATATATTTTGAAACCTCTTAATTTTTAACATATCTATATGTATGTTACACTAGCATAAAGTATGTTAATGTTAATTAATTTTCCACTGCTGCTAAGCATCGGTCTGCGCGGCGGAAAAACTCATCTAAAGTTCTATGTACATATAAACAAATGAGAATATTCTATAAAGTCAACTCCATTTTTTTTTTTTTTTTTTAAATAATCATCATTTTGTACTGCCTTTTGCCGTATTTAATTACAACGATTATAACGGCGCAAGAGTGTTTGCTTTTTTTTAGCGAATCTTAGATGTATTTATGTATGTCATCGGGCATGAGAAAATTTCTAAGGATTGGAACTGATATTCGGATAGTAATTTACTGTGGCCGAGGTGATCTAGTACTTAATTTTACATTGAAGTGGTGAGTCACAAAGGCCAGGACAAAATACACAATTTGTTAATGGGACTGACCCGGTGATTGCGGAATAAATATTAGGGCTGTTAAAAACCAGATAACCGGGTAACCGCGGTTTCGGTTAAAAACCGATGATACGAGTGAAAATCGGTTTTACGGTTTTTACGGATACGGTTAATTGTATGAAACGGTTATTCGTATTAATCACAAAGTTGATTAAATAATAATAATAATAATCTTTTTTTCGTTTCTTTTTGAATTATTGTTTAATTAATATCAATGCGGGACTTAGTTAAAATAGCTCGTGTTTTGTTATTATCGTTTCGTCATTTAATAACAATCAATCGTAGTTTCATAAAATTATTTATTTACGGGAAAACCGCAGCTTAGTGATTTAAAAACCTTACTTCATAATCACTCGCGTACGCACACTGCTCACGGGCGTGGGTCACTGTAGTCGCGATGCCCCTAAACGCACACACCTGCAGATTGCAGACATCAACAGCAATGCAACAGATGTTATGCTGCAGAAGACACTCCGCTCCAACTAGCGCGATTTATTCCTAACGAATTGGAAAAAAAAGTTGTATTAAATTAATTTTTTGAACTATTGTTATATGCAGATAACATTTTCAATTCAAGATGTCAAAAAAAAAAAAATGGTTGGGTATGGAATCATTCGGATTTTAGAACAGATGAAACAAGTCCAAAAAAATGAAAACAAGCATTTTTGACTGAAAAATCTCTGAAACTTCAACTGAAAGCAAATTACACTTAATTTATCATTGTGTTACTTAATTTGCTATTATGGGAATTTTAAATTCGTGCAGAATCTATATATTTTTTATTCTAACAATCTTAAAAAATTCAGGAAAACTTGTTATCTTTAGATACGTAACATATGTATATCTATTCCGTTGTTATTAGTTGAATTTTAAGAGGGTTTTCTGCCAAAAATGCGTGTTTTTATATTTTTTGGACCTCTTCCACCACTTTTAAAAATCTGAAAAAATTGCAGTAGATAGTTTACACTACAATATTTGTTATATATAGTTTTTTCGTCGTTACTGAATTTTCAAAATATATTTTATGACATTTTAAAAATTTTGAATGTTTCTAAAAATTCGAATTTAGAGTCCAAAAATCTGAAAAAATTCACCGTTATAGAACTTTCAATATGAGAATTTTTTAAATTGATTGAAAAATGACTGAGATATAAAAAAAAAAACCGAAAATCACAAAATGGTGACTACGGACCCTGTAGGACTAGAGGTCTGAAACTTTCAGCACCCATTACTTTTTTCATATGCCCTAGATTTATATATATTTTTTTATAAAGTTTGGTTCAAAGGTACTTTTACCCCCCTTAACCGGCTAGACCCTTTACATGTTAAAATAAAATTTTATAGTTTATTAAGTAACCGCCTGTACGAACAATTACAAAATTATAGTTCTAACGATATACTTAATTTTTTTTTATTCTATTTTATTACGTAACTGTTATAATGATTAACTGATTTATACGGTTAACCGAAATCGCGATTAATACGGTTAATCGTTTCATACGGTTAACCGTACCCGTAAAAACCGCAAACCCGGTTTTCACCCGAATAATATCAATTTTATTTATAATGGAGTACAATACAATATATATTTAATCACAAATTATTTAAATTCCGAGTCGCTTCTGCGCTAGAATAACGCCAATAGCGAAAATATAAAATTAACTATAAATGAGTCCAATTGTGCATTGATAAAATAATAAAAAGAGCGACTTTTATTTAGCCCATGTTTACAATTTTAAATTGACTTTAAGACGTATATAAAGTTACTTAAATATTAAGAAATAAAAATAGAAACTTAACCTACTTACTCATAACATTAGTCACACATGTACCCCAAACCCAAGTACTTAAGTGAACTTCAATCATAATAAAAGTAAAACCTTAAAATTTTATACTAAATTTAAAATTAATATAAAACCAATTTAAAACTAATATAAAAATGAACATTAAGAATGTAAATAAAACTCATAAATACATAATTTATGACGATTGTTAAATATTAAACTATAATAATGGGGTAACAATAATTTTACAGTAATTATAAGTAATTAACCAAAGTACAAATAGCGCTTAAAGGTAATCCTTAAAGATAACTTAATGCTTTAGAGGTGACAACAAATACGGGATAACAATTTATCGCAACGAGGTTTATAATTATAATTAGATAAATATAACATATGCGTACCTGACAATTTCATCATATAAACCGTCTTTTAATATACTGTAAATTTAAAAATTATAAAGTTTGAATTTATTTTCAGCATAGTAGTAAAATTAATTTTTCCAACGTTTCAACTAAAATAATTCTTCTAACTGCGCAAAAAGTGACAACATTCTGTATTAGTATGCCGCTCTGTTATGTTTGTTTTATCGAGGTTAATGTTTATTTATATAAAACCAGCATATAACGGATCAGAATTAATTATATGTTATTGTTGCATTTACAATGTTACATGATTATAATTTTATATAATATGTTTGTAATTATTAAAGTTCACTTATCGTATTGACTATGAAAAAATTTCGGAAAAATTTGACAAATATCAGCAAGCGAATAAGCCCAACACATTTTCGTTGCGGTAGAATCGAAAACGCATTGTGTTAAAATATTATTTTTTTTCCAACAACATATAGACAGTGATAGACAAATTTAGGCAACGATATTTTCTTCGAGTATCCTGGACTACTGTTGCTTTATGTATGGTAATTCTTCCAGATCTCTTCTTTCAAAACTAGCTTGCATTCAGTTGCATTTAAAATACCTGCTTTCGTCTCTGTCTAGGTGCCTTAAGATTTACCCCGGTTCCGGCTATCCTTTACTGAATCCCATATCCTTGCTCCTTTTATTCATAGATATCCTGTTTAGGATATCGCTTTTTGATTAAGCGTCTGCCTATTTATTTCTCTCCACTTCTTTCTTCTATTTTTCATAAATGACGATTTACTTCTGATAAAACTCCAATTTTATGCCTGATTTCTGTTCGCCTTCTTCAATTTTCGCCTTTTATTTATAGTCACGACAAACTTCCTTATTTTCCTTTCCCTTTTCCCAGCGCTTCCTTCATCTTACTAAATGTTTTTCTATACCGTTTTATTCTAAATCTGTTGTTCCTTAACATGTCGCCAAAGTTGGATTCTCCAATGCTTTAGGTTCGCTCTTACATACTCCACTATCTATACTGACGGTTCCAAAGGGATAAGTGGAGTTGTTGGTTCTGCTTCTTTTTTTTTTTGTCCTGCTTTGAATTATTCTAAACCTTTTAAGCTTTCTTTCTCCTTTTGTTCAATTTTCTATGCGGAACCTATTGAAATTTTACATGTTGTTCTCTTTGTTTCCTCATCACACTGGTTTTCCATAAAGTAGTACTTTCAATTTCGGATTCTAAAAGTATTCTGCAAGTTATCTCATCCCCTCATCCTGCTCTTTTTTTCGATTTACGCTCCCACATTCGTGATCTTTTTTTCCGTCACTCGATGGAAATCGATCTTTCGTGGATTCCTAGTCATTTGGGTATTAGAGGCAATGAGATAGCCAATTCCTTAGACCATACTTCTATTTCCAGGGACGTATTTTTTGAGCGCATTTTCAGCTCATAATCCTTTAACTGACTCATTCCAAACTATGGCTCAACTTTTATTCTTCTTCATTTTCTAATTCTGCCTCCTTTTACTATTCAGCCATCTCTTCAACTTCATCCATGGCTTTCTTGATACTTGCTCTCTTTTAAATGCCCTACATTTGTGGCCTTCGCTTTAACACCATTTCTGCATCATTTTCTCGGTTTTCATCTGCATCTGATCCATTTTATCCTTTTCACCCCCTTCTAATTACTTTCTTCGTGATCCCGATATCATATTTTGTTTGAATGTGTGGCTTTCTTTACTGAGCAGGCGTCCTTCTATTCTTCGCCATATCCATATCCCTACCGTCTTTATCGGTGCTGCTGCATTCTTTCATTTTCCTCCGCTTCAGTTATTCCTGTCCTTGAATTATTTTTATCCGTAGGCGCGTAAGTATATAAATTTATTTTCTCATTCTTTCCATTTCTTAAGCTAACGCGCTCACCGACAAAACCCATTAAAAAACAAAAACAAAATAAAAACCCCGGTTCGAATGCCACTGCCGCAAATTGAAAATATCGAAAAATTTCATTTATGCTGGGTCACAGTGTCCAGGGCCGACGAGCCCAAAAAAATAGGAGACTTCCAAATTAGGACTAAAGAAGAAGAAAAGGAAGCGGAAATGGTTGGGGGAGAGTAGATCCATTTTTTAAATAAACGGAAAAGTTACTTCTATTATAAATAGCGTAGAAGAAAGAATGCCGATAGAATCGCTTGTCGAGAAACTAATAAAGATGATAATTAAATTGGTGAAAGTTGCAGAGGTCGCGCGGTTAAAGCCGAGCAGCGTGCACGACTATTCCTATTCTGCTCGCCCAAGACCTATCACTTTATACTTTGTTTTTTTTTTTTCTATTAGCGCGATTGCTGACCCAGAAAGCGACAACATGGCCGTGTTGTAGAATTACTCTGCAACACCTACAGCCTATTCATACACGTTTTCGCAACAACACCGGAAACCCGTGTACGGAAATAGACTTTGAGAACGAATTAACCAGATCGTAATTAACGCTGGATATTAGCGATCTAGATTCTCGGCTAATACGAGATGAATATGATCTCCGGCAGTTGTGAAACAAATCTCCCGCGGAAAGGTTTCCGGCGCTACGATGCAGAATCTTAAGCAGTCACTCTTACCGAGTTCCAAAAATTATTCGACGACAGCTGTTTTTGCAAATAAGTTGCCGAGAGTCAGAATAATTTAAAAATGTGTATTCGACGGAAACGAATATGGCGTAAACCCTAAAAAGGGCTATTTCAAATATTTGAACGACAAAGAAAGTAATAATGATGGAAAATAGTGTAAAGAGGAATACGAATGAAGGAACCGATAGAAAATGAGGAAAAACGATACGAAAGGAGTCGAAAACGGAATATAGAGAACGAAAAAGGGGGATATAGAAACGAAAAACACGATATTACCGAAAAAACCGAATAAACACAACAACGAGGTATACTAATCGAATCGAAACCAATAGAACGTTGAATTAAAGCCGGCACAGATAACAGAGATAAGGAACGGCCGAGCGCTGTTGATCACATATCAGCTGCACGCTGCACCGGACTTAATTTATTATTTTTACACGGCTAAAATACGACGTTGCATTTTAGCCGCTAACAGATCCACCCCGGACTGAACTGTCAGGTTCAGTAACCGGAAGTGGAACAACGGAACTGGTTAACTTTTTGGTTACAGTTCCATTCGATAAAACTTCAATGGTTCGAATGTTTGATTCAGTGTTTCGATCGGACAAATAGGTTTCCTTCGAGAGGTTTCAGTACTGAAATTTCTACCGACCAACGCATCCCTGATATTACATAAATTATTCGGTGAGTGAAGTATACGTGGAGACGTTGGCGGCGCAGCCGAAACCGCCGTGCGATTTTGGCCAGCCGTCGCTGAAAAAGAAGACGGCAGCGGCGGTGGAGGCAAAGATGAAGTTGACGACTGGTTGTTAGCCGTACCATTACTGTTCGGAGCAGTGGGGGAGAGAGATAAACGTGGCTGTTGTGGCATTTGACTTGCTGGTAATACGGATTTAGTAGTTGCCGATAAACGCTTCAAAGCCGTCGATGATGACGGAGCTGGTTGTTCAGCCGGTTTCGTTAAAACCGAGGATGTTGACGATTCACTGGTGCCAGTTAATGAAACTATCGATTCGGCTGTCCTTGTCACCAACGAAGACGGTTTAACTATCGAAGGAGGCGTTCTGCGATTTTTGTAAACTGAAGGCTCGTCCTTTTTCCTATTTAATGCGTTTAATAAAATATTCTTCATGAATATACTATGATCCGCGCGTTTCACATGCATAAATTGTGACTGCGACTCGGACGCGACTGTATCTAAAATTTTGCTAATTATTGTCTGAGGATGATTTTGAGGATGAGCAATTGAATATGATGAAGCAGTAATAACTTCTCCACTAGCGGAACTTGGCTGAATAGCAGGTTTAGAAGATCCAGTAACCGATGTAGCACTACTTACATTCGAACTACTCACTGATTTTTTGAAAGGCAATCTTACCGTGAACTGCCCCGTCGGCAGTTTCGAATGTGTCGCTTCGAAGTGCTTCACACACTTAATTTCTTCGAGCGAGTATCGGTCATCGGCGGATTCGCGCCGTCTATTTCCTAAAATTTTTTCAACTGAGCATCGATGCTCACGGTCGAAAAGCAACAATTTTTTCCGGAGGAACAAGCTGATCTCGAGTCGGCTCGAGATTTCGAAAAAACTGGTGAAGCTCGTCCACTCAGAGTCCAACCGAACCACGTGTCACCGAGAGTTATTTCGTCAATTTTTAACGTCCGATTTTTGACGCATTTCTCGTAATATTCCGCACCAATTAATAAATCGATTAAGCACGGAGTTATAATAGGCAGTATCGGCTAGAGGTAGGTCGGAAGAAAACGTACGGATGCGGCTTTTCAACGATCGGCAGTCTAGCCGATAGGACAACGCGGATGCCGGCACCACATTTGCGGTGACGTTCAAGCTGAAATCGGACAATCGAGATCGTAATTTTAACGCGCAACAATGCTGTGACGATATCGCCTAATCGCCGACACCTTTTATCGAAAATTCGCTGTGCGACTTTGTAGCGAGCAATTTATATTCGCGTACGAGCATACCGACTACGAGTGTCGCTTGTGAACAACTGTCGAATAGTACTCCAGGCCAATCCGCTGACTCCGTTACATTCGAACCGAACTACCGCAGACGGGAGCAATACGGTTTTAGCTTGCGATTCGGTTTTCAAGCATGACAAACTGGGCGCGCTCGTGCTCAGGTTCTGGACCGCGCGATTTTCCGGTGAGCTGGCGGTGGAGTTTGCGTCTCTAATCGGGGAATGCGGCCTAATAGTTTTAAAATGTAATAGGGTGTGATGCCTTTGCTGACAAATTTTACACGGTTTCGCTTTACAAACGGCTACCGAATGATTTAGCCGAAAACACAAAATACAGCGACGGCTTTTTTTTATTAATTCGAATCTTTCTAGTGGCGATTTCTTTGCGAAATTTTCGCAATCGATCAACAAGTGTTGATTGTCGCAAGCAATACAGTTTGGCTTACTCACCAGCATCAGCTTTTGGCTGCGAATCGTATCGAAATCGGCGGGATTCGATATTATTAGCCCTTTTCTCTAGAAAATTGCGTAACGAATCGAAACTCGGAAATTATTTGTTGTCGGAAATCGATAGTTCAAAATTTTCGTATGTTTTTTCGTCTAATTTAGAAGCAACGAAATAAGAAATAATCGTACTCCAGTTGTCTGGAGTTTCGCCGCAAATTTTCAGACCTCTTAACGCTAAATCTATTTTGTCTAAAAGCCCGCGTAATTCTGCCTCTGAACTTATTTTGCGTATTGAAAATAAATCGCGAAAATGAGTACGAATAATGGTTTTATTATTGTCGTATCTATCGACGATACGAGTCCACGCTTCGACATACGCCTCGTCCGACAACTCGATATCTCGAATTAATGCGACGGCTTCGCCAACTAACACGTCTTTGAGATAATACAATTTTTGTGTTGGTGGAATTGCTGATTCGTCGTGAATCAGCTTTCCGAACAAACTTTTAAAGTCTTTAAATTTTCGTAAATCGCCATCAAATTTCGGGATTGCGATTTTTGGCAATTTTACGAACGAATGGCTTTTATATTCGAACGAGTCGCGGGGTGGCGAGTTAACGGGTTTTGAGTCGATTTTAGGCATGCAAACTATATTTGCTTTCGCTATTATATCAATAACTAGATCTCTTACCGCATCTTTCTCGTCGAGTAATTTTTCTTCTTCTTGCTCGCAATTTTCTTCATTCGCGTCATCCAACTGACCCAACTGACTTTCCACCGTCACGAAAAATTTATTTTTTGCTTCAACCAGTTCGGCCAGGTAAACTCGTAACTTGTTACGAACTTTGTCATCGACGTTTCCCGTGTATAAATTACGAATCGTTGCGACTGGCCGGTGAATGTCTCGTTTAACGACCCGGGACTTGCGCTTTAAATCGGCTTCAATCGGCATTTTAATCGTTTTGAACGAAGAAAAGAAAAAAGGAAAAGAAAAAAAACGAACGACACGAAAATTTAATCTAAATACGAAAACGCCGGATTTACCTTATAGCATCCGGCCCGGAGGACCAAATTGTTTTTGCAAATAAGTTGCCGAGAGTCAGAATAATTTAAAAATGTGTATTCGACGGAAACGAATATGGCGTAAGCCCTAAAAAGGGCTATTTCAAATATTTGAACGACAAAGAAAGTAATAATGATGGAAAATAGCGTAAAGAGGAATACGAATGAAGGAACCGATAGAAAATGAGGAAAAACGATACGAAAGGAGTCGAAAACGGAATATAGAGAACGAAAAAGGGGGATATAGAAACGAAAAACACGATATTACCGAAAAAACCGAATAAACACAACAACGAGGTATACTAATCGAATCGAAACCAATAGAACGTTGAATTAAAGCCGGCACAGATAACAGCGATAAGGAACGGCCGAGCGCTGTTGATCACATATCAGCTGCACGCTGCACCGGACTTAATTTATTATTTTTACACGGCTAAAATGCGACGTTGCATTTTAGCCGCTAACAACAGCCGATAATTTCTCATGAAATAAATCGCTTACCGATATAGCGAAATAAAAAGTAACAGTGAGCGAAGATAATTAAAAGTATTTCCGGTGAATAAATAACCGCGCGAACGGAAAATATATTTACGAACGGAGGAAACCGATGCCACAATCTAGGCCCGAACCGTAATAGGAATAATTAAGAGGAGCGCGAAGAAAAATGGCAATCTGTCAACAGCTTCGATGGTAGTCGCAAAAGGAAGAGAGGGCGCGGGCAACACGAGAAGAATGGAAAAAGTTGTGAGAATTGACAGGAAAGGGCAAACGGATGGTCCTTTGTGAAGTTGCACTTAGTCAGATAGCTACAGGAATGAAAATAATAAAACTTAAGATAGAACTTAGTCGTAAGGTTGAAACGAAATATACCGCAAGATTAAAGTCTGGCCATGAAAAACTTGGACATATCCGCTTCGACAAAAATCGAATATTACTAGGTGAAAAGGTTCGGAAAACGGAAATGGTTTCTAAAAATATCTCGTCGTCGTCAATGATGGAATGGGAACGATTGGAAAATTGAAAAAGCAACAGGGGTGATTATTGAAGAGCAGAAATTATAATGGGATCAAGAGAAAAAGATTGTTATTTATTATTTTACGTAGCTTACTGGAGAATAAATAAATCGATAACGTTTAGCGAGAAAATATCGCCAAAAATAAGAATATCGGATTCAATAAAGAGCATCCATAGAGTAAAAGGTAAGAAATTTAAGAAATCTGGTAATGTAACCGTAAATAGAAGAAGAACAAACAAATTCGGAATTAAACTAAAAAATAAGAATTTAGGCGTCATACAATTCAGTCGTCGATAAGGCCGTAAAGAAGTTTAGGGGCCTTTAACAGCGGAAGGAGAAAAAGGTCTTTGATATGCTGAAAGTCAAACAATGATGTCAAAGGAACAGCGATGATCGAAATAACGAAAGCGTTTGGTATCAGTAAAAAATCATACTGCCTAGGATAAACTAAAACTGAATTATGAAACTTGAACAGAGAAGTAGATAAAAAATGGACAAATTCAAAGTGTACATAATCGGTCCTGAAATATCGCAATCAAAGGAGAAGAACAATTCTGTCATTCACCGAGAGAACAACAAAGAAAAGAACGGTATTCATAAGTTTAGCGATGATTTAGGAAATACGAACTGAAGCATACTCATACGTTGAAATGCCGATCCGACGGTAGAGACTTTTAGTAGTTAAAATACAGAAAAACATGACCTTTTGCTTAATTTTTAATTTATACGCTTGCTGATGATTGGATCTGATGATCATATCACAAAAGGCGTACGTCATGAAACCTTTGGCGTCATCACTGCGATCGCGATATTTTTACTAAAACGAAATGCGTCAACCTCAAAAAACATTTTGTCACAATGTACTTCGTTAGCTGCATACTGATTTAGTTTTTTAGCTTTGATTTTTTCCCTTTTTTTTTTTTTCTTTTTGCGGTTTTGAGGGAATTCAGATATGATACCGGATGCTTTAGAATAAGTTTAATTAACGCTATACAATATTTAAGATCAACTTCGTTTGAAAAAATTTCATTCGATCGATTCGCCATAAGTGCAGTTCGAACTAACATATAATACGTATGAATTTTTATCTGTACCTACTTCGATATTCCGTTTCTGGGTGCTTCGAGAGTTTTAGATTCTTGAAAAATACGAAAATTTTAAAATATTGCGTATAGATACGTTCTTCAGACGTTAGTGCAATAAATGCGTATTCTGAAACCTTCGTATTATGAGGCTTTTTAAATTGTTTTAATAACATTTGCGCGAAGAATACGAGCGCGTAATTATTAATTTGAAACTGTCAGAAATGTTACGAAAAATGTGGAATTTATAATTTTCGGTAAAAAATCTAAGACAATGACGCTAAAAGAGGGATGAATGGACAAAGAGGACTAAGGTTAGTTTCATACATTAAATATAACTTATCAGTTAATCAGAATGCCTGGGGCAAGAGTTGCGGGGAGGGGAGGTTCTGGGGGCTATTGCTTGGAGGATACTTAGGTGAAATTTGTGCCCTGACGAAAAATTGGGGTTATAATTTAAATGCATGCAAATAAATATTAAAATGTATGTTGGGGGTCCTTTTTTGTTGGTTGCCGTTAGGATTATCGGTTTGGAACAGCCCTGGGAACTTGGGTTGAGGACCCTTTTCCAGAAGACATGGTGTTTGGATTTCCGGACTACCCTCAGCCTAAAACGTAAGGGTTTGGGTGAAATTTGGTTCCCCTAACGAGAAATTGGATTATAATTTCATTAAATACAAGTAAACTTAAAAAATAGGTTACTTTATAGCTCCTGAACAAGAATTGTGGTTGGGGGCCCTTTTTCGGAGGACAAGGTGTTCGGATTACCGAAGTGTAATAGTCTAAGGGGTGAGAGTTGTACTAGATCGTGTTTGGATTAGCAGGACTGCAGAGGAATGGGACAGGGGAACTAGAGGAAATTTGGTGAGAAATTGGGGAAATTTTGAGCCTTGGGACAAGAATTGGGGTTACTTTTTGCCCTTGAATAAAGTACTTGAGTGAATTTTTGACCTGCGGACATGGTTTTGGGGTTATGACGTCAGATCCGCCAGCTTGCCCATTTATAGGCTACTGTCAAACAATATGTCGTTTACAGATTAGCGGTACAGTGTGTGACCACTCTAAAATCTTTCGCGTTTACGCGCTAAACCATCTAGCCCCCCTTCTGCGTCCTTTTGTAACTTTCATTTGATCCATTTCCTCGCGAAGACCCACATTCGATTTAAGTTTTCCCCGAACTCTTTTAAAATATGAACAAACAACTCACATTCCTGTTTCTGAACTTTTTCGATTTGTGTACAGGTATATCAAGTCTATGCGCGGCAGTGCACAAAAGTTAATAGGATTGGTAAATAAAATTAAAAGTTTAAAACTAGAGCAAAGTCGAAAATTGTCTAGTAAAGAAGAATTAAGGGAAATTTTAAAAAGTTAAAAAACAGGCACTATATCTAATTTTGGAATTAAAGTACGATCAGTCACTTACTAGTAGAATGAACTACAAAGTAATGGACTAGAAAAAAAAAAAAGCGCGCAAAAGAAAAGCAATCAAAAAGTTTCCCATCTTCCCATATTTCTCTTTTCATAAAAGTATAACTTACAACGGAGCCAATAATATACATGACCTCAGATTTCAATAACTGTTGGAAAAGCAACGTGAATTTTAAAATATTCGGAAAAATTAATCGTTAGTGTTCTAAATTCAATAAAAAAATGTATATGTCCTTTCTTTCTTCAAGTACATAATCCGGCACGGCAAAACTTAAAAGAATCAGAGCATAAGCGCGCGTTATACAATAACCGAAATAAACGGTACAATTTAGTCGTAGAATTGAGATTCTACCACTAAAATAGTTTTGGATGTACAGGTGAATGTGATAACCATTTTAAAAGGAACATCTCGGTAACCGGGTAGCTAGCCAATTACTAATATCCTACTCTACTCAAATACTTGATAAATTTTTAGATACCATGTCGGCTCTAGACGAAACAAATCTTCTCTATTTCGTCCTAGGAACCGGGAAAAATAGCAGATCCCCGAGATGATAGTTCGTCCTCCCCCATTAGGTTAGATCGCAACATTCAAATTATTATTATTCGCTTTCATAGAAATTTCATAGAAAAACATTTTAACGGCTAACGACCCCGCTGAAGTTATATTTATACAAACCTTAGCTGTTTATGGGAACGCCTTTGTGTAATCTGAAAACAAAAATAAATTAAAACAAACTAGATAATTGAATATTTTGACAAAAAAAAAAAAAAAAAAAAAACTGACAAAAATAAAGTATTTCTAGTCGAATAATTCCTCGAAAATTATGAAAAGTCAATAATTTTATTGTGATCCAGTACTACAGAACAACCAATCAAATAGTTTTATAATGTTGTAGGTGTTTATGGTTCTGTTTTGTTTTTTGGTCCGCAAAAATATTACAAACAACAAAAACAATATATTTGAAAGAGGGAGGGGGAAAATAATTTTTATTTGTATTTTTTATTCGATTTTTATCTAGATAAAGATAACAACGCTTACCTATTAATTGTTCTACCAATTAGCGGTATGAAAAATAAATACATATGAATGAACCTCATTACTCACTAACAGCATTCAACCAAAACAGCGATTAGGGGAGGCTTTAACCAGTCAATTATAATTTTGTTAACGCATGCGAAGTTACTTTGTGCGCTTATGTGTTTGCATGTGTGTTCGTGATACATTTAGCATAGCCTAACCAATGTAATAATTTGCTACCCAATACTAGCTGTTCATGTTTGTGTATGCTTTGAGCAAATGTTTTACTGTTGACTAGCCAGCTTTAAATTTTTTCAACCCCTAGCGAATCTACTATTTTTGTATGTACGTGCTTTGGGTTTATGCTTTGTCATATCTATAACTAGAGCCATGAACAGAATGAAGTAGTATTAAGTAGTAATGATGATAAAAGAATAATATTATATAGTAATAATGTAGATACAAATAGCTTATGGAAACTTCGAAAGGTTTTTCGAGGCCTCCCGCAAGGTTCCTTCTCTTGGTGTCGCCTCTCTTAATCTACCTTCTACTTCGTTATTTTTTGCAGATGACATTCTACTTTTTTCAACTGCTCCTAGCGTTCTAAATGCTTGCAATAACATGCAAGAATCCTTGTACATTCTTCAGAGTTCTCTTTCTCAAATTCATCTATATATCTCTCCTCCAAAATCTTCATGCATTGTTTTCACATTTCGTTCCTATAATCCTGAGTCAATCAACATAAATATCGACAATACACCTATACCTGTTGTTTCCTCCTTCCACTACTTAGGAATCTTTCTGACTAGTCGTTTATCCTTTACTGAGCATATTAATTACCTCCATTCGTCTATTCTAGAACGTTTGAATATCTTAAAGTCTTTATCTTCTTCCCATTGGGGAGGTGATCCTATGATACTTCTTACGCTCTACAAATCCATTGTTCGATCCAAACTTGATTTCTGTTGTTTTCTGTATGGTACTGCTGCTCGTTTTCCCCTAGCTAAATTAGATTTAGTTCAGAATGCAGCCCCGCGCGCTTATGTCTAGGAGTCTTAAAATCCACGCCTATTCCTGCGATTTTAGCAGAGGCTAATGTGGCTCCTTTATCCATTCGTAGATCCTATCCCGCGTATCGGTTCCTTATTAAACGTCTACATATTTACCCAAACAATCTTGTCCCTGCATATTCTTCTCTCTTGCAAGATTGGCGTTTTTCCTCTAATACGGTTCCCATTCTCTGCCACATTGCCTCGCATCTTATTAAGTTTTCGCCCTTCATCCTAACTTTCGATAAACTTCCATTTTTCCAGTTTGAGATATTAAATGTTATTCCTTCTCCTAATCTTTTTTCGTCCTGCGGGGCACAGGTTGTTTTAACTAGAGTTATCTCCTCTAGTAAATAGTCACTCGACCGTCACATGGTGCTAGCCCCACCGACGGAGAAACGAAACAGCAACCATGTGAGTTCTGTACGTCCACGCCGTGCAGGGTGGTAATTTTCTACTCGGCGGGCTTAGCGCTGATTAGAAAAGCTAAATCAGAACTCATAAACACCGCTGATAGGAAAACGGAGGGAGATTCACTTGTCGAAGGTGTTCCTTCTATTAAATACCGTTAAACCTTCTACTGCATTTACAACTAGCAGACTATCGGCAGCTCGCTTGTGACTTAAGTGCCCCAGTCAGATGGTGTAAACCGATCTAGAGCGAGTAGGCGAGTGTCCGGCGCCTTAAATCCGGGTCGTATCGGCTAAGGGAGACAGCCCTGACGGAAAACCGGCGGAAGGCAAGGAGAAACCACCGCTGTATTCTTCTCAACTACCTACAATGGAAAGCAAGAATAGATCAACGGCCCTTAGTCCGGGGCACCCTTTAAGTGGGGCGAGGGTGCTAAGAATATCCCCGTTGCTGCCCAGTGTAGTCAAGAAACAACATCATGATTGCTTAAATGTGTTCCGTAACCCAGTTCAAATTGCAACATGGAATGTCCGCAGCCTACTACAAGCTGGAAAATTGGCAAACACTGTCAGTGAAATGAAGAGGCTGAACATCGATATACTTGGTATCAGTGAAGTCAGATGGCCGGAATCCGGAATTCTAAAATCAGAAGGAGTTCATATGTACTACTCCGGGAGTGTCGATGGTTCAAACAAAAATGGAGTTGCAGTTCTAGTCCCAGAAAAACTAGCAAAGTCTGTTGTCGATTTTTTGCCAATCACCAACCGGATTACTGTTCTTATCTTGGAAACATCATACCGCAGGATGAACATCATTCAAGTATATGCTCCAACAGCAGATAGGTCAGATGACGAAATTGAAGATTTTTACAGAAACCTACAAGCTGCTTTAGACCTAACCAAAATTGGTGAAATTACAATAGTCATGTTCAATGCCAAAATTGGTAAAGGAAAAGAAGGAGATTTCGTCGGAAAATATGGTCCTGGTAATAGAAACGAAAGAGGAACCCGTTTATCACAATTCTGTACCGAAACGGAATTAATGATTACCAACACTTTTATAAAACATCATCCCCGAAGGCTGTATACGTGGAAGTCTCCAGCCGATACCGAGGAAAACATTGCACGTAATCAAATCGATTATATTCTCTTACACCGTCCATTCTGGAGATACGTACATTCAGTTAAAACTTATCCCGGAGCTGACATTAATTCTGATCATAACCCAGTCATCATGAAACTAAAAATGGAGCGAAAATTCGTCAAGATAAAGAAGGAACGGAAAGGAAGAATAGACGTGAATAAACTGAAGAGTAACACTTTCAAATCCGAAATAGGAGACATAATAAACGTGAAAATTGAACTCCAAAAGGAAAACAGGACGAGCAGCTGGGATGACATCAGCAAAATAATAGTAGATGTCCAGAAGGAAAACATTGGCTATGACAAGAATATGAAAAAGCAGAAATGGATGACAGATGAAATACTGAAACTGATGGAGAAGCGAAGAAGTGTTAAGAAGAACCCAGATGAATATAAGAGTCTGAACAATATAATCAGGAGATCTTGTCGAGAAGCAAAAGAAGAATACTGGAATGGAAAGTGCACTGAAATTGAAGGTTACCAGAATAAACAGGATTTATTTAACGTTCACAAGCTGGTCAAAGAAGTTGCAGGTACCCATCGCAAACAAAATACTGGTATCTTGCTAGGCCCGAAGGCAAAACCTGTTATTGGTACAAAAGATAAGCTAGAAGTCTGGAATCAATACGTCGAGAATCTTTTTGATGATAACAGAAACAGTCTACCTCCGAAAAAATACCACGATTTCTGTGATGAAGGGCCACCTATTACTAAAGAAGAGGTACTGTATGCCATTAAAAGACAGAAAAACAGAAAAGCAGTCGGGCCCGACGATATACATGCAGAAATGCTGAAAATAATCGCTGATTATAGTGAAAATGGTATACAGAGAATGACGAAAGCTTCCAACAAGATCTACAGTACAGGATGTATACCAGCAGAATGGATAAAATCAACTTTTGTAACCATTCCAAAAAAGAGTAACGCGAGCCGATGTGATGATTACCGTTTAATTAGTTTGATGTCATACGCCCTGAAAACTTTTCTCCGGATAATTCATACACGAATATATAAGCGTTGCGAAAACCAAATAAGTAATACCCAGTTTGGCTTTAGAAATGGAATGGGCACTCGGGAAGCATTATTTGCAATACGTACAATAACACAACGCTGTCGAGATGTCAACGTGGGGATGTCTATGCATGTGCTATTGACTACCAGAAAGCGTTCGATTGCGTGAACCATGATAAACTGATGAAGATTTTGAAGAACATACCTATAGACAGGAATGATCTCAGGATAATTAGTAATCTGTACTGGAATCAAACAGTCGTAATCCGTGTAGAAAACGCATTATCAGCAGAAGCAGCCATTAAGAAAGGAGTACGTCAAGGCTGTGTCATGTCTCCCCTTCTTTTTAATATTTATGCGGAGGCTATATTCCATGAGGCACTTGAAGAAAATGATGGGGGACTGAAAATTAACGGTGTTATTTTGAACAACCTTCGATATGCTGATGACAGCTTAATATTGGCAGACAGTAATAAGGAACTCCAGCGCATTTTAGATAAGATCGTGGAAAAAAGTGCTGCATACGGTTTAAAAATAAACACATCTAAGACAAAAGCAATAGTATTCTCGAAGAAGCCAATTAAATGCTCAATCGAAATAAACGGTGAAAAAATTGAACAGGTTCCACGCATCAAATATCTGGGAAGTATACTTGAAGAAAATTGCACTTCCAAACCTGAGATATGTAGCAGGATTGAGCAGGCGAGAGGAGCGCTAATAAGAATGAAGAATCTATTCACGCGTCAAGAACTGAAACTGGAACTCAGAATCAGACTCCTGAGATGCTACGTTTTCTCCATCCTACTGTATGGTTGTGAGTGCTGGACACTAGACTTAACTTTAGAAAAAAAAAATCAGTGCTTTTGAGATGTACTGCTACCGACGTGCCCTGAAAGTACCATGGACACAAAAAGTAAAGAATATTGAAATACTTAATAGACTGGGAAAGAACCTTGAACTACTACGAACCATCAAAAAACGGAAACTACAATACTTGGGACATATCTTAGGAGGATCTAGGCATACCACTCTAAAAATACTACTTGAGGGTAAAATTGCCGGGAAGAGATCGAGAGGTAGACGTCAAATTTCATGGATGGATAATCTTAACAACTGGTTCAACTGTTCCTCATTAGAACTTTTCCGAACAGCTGTTGATAGAAATAAATTCCAATTGTGGATCGCCAACCTTCGAGACGGAGACGGCGGATGAAGAAGAAGAATCTTTTTTCTTTGCCTTCTTATGTAAAATATCTCCCTGCTCATGCAACAGTTTATGAATTTAACCAGGCAGTTTCATCATTCTTTGCTAACCATACCCTAATTTTTACGGATGGGTCCAAAATGGCACACGGAGTGGGTGCATCTATCTACATTCCTGCTCTTAACCATTCCAGCCTGTTCAAAATTCCTTCATTTTGTTCAACTTATTATGCGGAGACATTGGCATTACTACGTGCCATTGAGCTCATTCCATCTTTTCCTCAATGTAAAATGTTCCTCCTAATTTCTGATTGCAAAAGCGCCCTTCAGTGTATATCCTCTCCATATGTTCCTTCCTACTCTGATCCTATTATTCTGCACATTCGATCACTGATTTTCAGCCTTTGCAGATTGCACTCATTAACCATCGACTTTCTTTGGATTCCTGGTCATGCCGGAATTGCGGGCAACGAAAAGGCGGTTTATCTTGCTCGTTCGGCTATTTCTTCTGGGCGGCCAGTCGGACGGATTCCTTCTCATGAATTATTAAATATAGCAAAAAGTATCCAAAAGGCCAATTGGAAATCTTTTTATAAATCATCCTTCTCCAGTCCTAATTCACAATATTTTTCCATTCACCCTAATCCACCTACTCAACCATGGTATCTACATTTTCCGCACCTTCCCCGATTCATCATATATGCTATCTGTCGTCTTCGATCTGGTCACAGTCGACTTCCTGCTTCATTGTATCGTTTCTCCATAGTGCCCTCTCCTATTTGTCCGCTGTGTATCGATAACACAGTCGTATGTGACTCTGATCATGTATTCTTTGAATGCTCCTCTTTATCATCGGAAAGGGCAGCTCTATACGTGGAGCTTCTCTCACATGATGTTCCAAGTCCATATTGTGTGTCCTTTATTCTCTCATTACAGTCAACGTTGATCATACCAATTGTAGCAAAATTCCTATCCTCCGTACTTCATTATATTAATATCTAATCCCTTCAGTATTTCCCATTTTGGCATTTCTAACTTATCGTGTCCAGTGATTTCTAACGAACTCCTCTCTAAACGAAGAACACGCACTGATGTTGCAGTTACAGTCACAAACGGGCACAGCTCGCAGTTAATTTTGCGGGCTCGCTGTCGCATTTGCGGCCCTAACGGTAGATAGGTGAACTCCTTGTCAGCCGGCCGTGCGGGCGCTGCTGTTGCAGTGTGGCCATAGTGTTCGGTGAAAATTCTGCTCATTTCCTTTTAACAGAATAGTAGGCGCTGTTTCCGCAGTCGTCGCCATAAATATGATTAATGTTTCCTAATTAAAAACTATAAACTTTGCTTTATAGTGATGAAGAAAGTCATTGAACTTTCGGATAATTGTTTACGGACGCTAAGCGCTGTGTTCTATATAGGTTTCGTGCTTGATGGATCTAACTGTTTTTTAAACATCCCGTGTTTCTTCTTCCTTAATTATTTATAGTCAGATTTCTTTGTCCGTTTGTACTGTGGGCTCTGTAATTGCAGATGTGGCCATGGTATGGGACAGCTAACTCCTTTTGCTCTTACCTTCGTCATTTCTTTTCTTTTCAGGATACATACGTTTGGCACTTTTCGACGTTGATTGTTATTGTTTCTCCATCTTTGGTATAGCATTCTTTGTCAGATTCCATTCCTTGTTACTCCTAATTGCTGCTATGCACACATGTTGATGGGTAATCGTCCGTTGCTGACAAGCCCAGGGAAAAACCCAAACAAGAAAAAAAAAAAAAAAAAAAAACTTGATGTATAATGAATTTCATAAGAAATTTTATATAGCTATAGCCGAACTACGAGTGTGTACATTAGATAAGAATATATGTAGTGCATGGTTATGTAAATCTATGTACTATGAAGTGTAATTTTAGTCATTCTACTCGTATATATATATATACATATATTTTTTTGCTATGTACTAAAATTTTTGTATTAATAATTGTGTTTAGATCTTTAATTTATTAGATTTGAGAATGTGTGGGGTTTAAAATGGTTTACTCTTAGTTAAGGTGTATAGAGATAGTGGCATTTCTAATTAAATGACGTATTTGCAGTAAAAATTTAATGCTTTTCCCTAGGATGGGGCATTTTTCATTAAAATTTCATGTTTTCTGCCTAAAATGACAGAATTTATAATAAATTGTGGTATTTTACCATAAAATTGTTGTTCTGCACCTAAAATGAAGGTATTTTTATGTAAAAGGACTTTTTCCTTTGAAATTTGATGTTTTGTATAAAATGTGGCACTATTTTAGCTGTATGAAAAGAGTACTTTTGTTTTAAATTGAGAGTTTCTTTCCATGATACTGCATTTATCTTAATCCCCCTGTTTGTGATGTTTGGAAGCATGCTGCAGAAATGTACAGTTCTTATATGCTAGTGCTTGTATTGCAAGTGATGGTGCAACAAATGAGATGAGTTATTCAAGCGATGACGCTATTGAGTTGAGAAGATGTGTATTATAGAATTTCTGGGAGTGTAATTACGTTTGTCAAATAATAAAAACTTTTGGTGAGGGGTATAGTGCGTGTCCCGTCAAGTTTATGATACTAGTCGGTAATTAAATTGTTGATTGACTCATTCCGAGGTAGCTATAATGCGAGCGGTTAAAATTAGTTCTTATATGTTGTTATACATTAATCATTTATAGCAGCAGATGTGTATACTTCATCAAATCTCGGTCCATGCAATAAGTTTGATTTCTTAATTTTAATCTACACTAAACAAGTGTGTACTACCAGGGCTACAACAAATCCGTTATGCATGGTAATTTTGAGGTGGATCTTCATTGAATTAGAAAGTGTACACATGCACATGGCCACACAGGCTCACATGTCAACATCATCATCATTGTTACATCGCATGCACACTACTAATTATGCTATATAACACACATGTACACTACATCAAACGTGCATACACCATGTCAACTGCACACATGTTAGTGTGATGGTAAGTTCTGACTCTTCATATACCAAAAAATGCATAGATCTGTACACGATTAAATGGTAGACCGCATGTTAGTAAAGTAACTTGTAAGAAAATGTACATCGAGCGTATTCTTTGCAAAAGTTAAAATAATTATATAATAACACAGGTTATTATATAATCAGTTTTTTGTATCAATCATCCACTCTGATTGCCCATGTGCACTGCAACACACTAGAAATATATAGACAAGAATGAGAGTAAGCCTCATTGAGGTTAATACAGTGGTTATTTTGGCTAGATATATGTGAATACCTAACAAAAACTGGAAGCCGGGACATACCCTCTTATATACGTTGTTATCACAATTATTTTGGTTAGATATACATCAGTGCATCTTTTGATTCACATAAACGCAGCAGATGCTTCAAACACAGGTGAAATATACATCAGATTATTTACACATAAACAAGCATTGCTAGCAAAGATTTAATCAACACATCGAACCATTTTTAATGGACTAGCTGTTGAAACAAGCATGGTAATATTGGGTTAGCAAGTTATATTAGCATTGGCTAGTTACAGATATATATTGAAGAAGAGCTTCGGATTTATATTGGATTTACTGCTAGATAAATATTTTATTTTTTTTTTTTTTTTTTTTTTTTATTAAAATTTTCAAACCGTGGTTAGACCCCGGGCCGTGTCTAATATCTAGACTATTACGGCCCGAGAGTCTCCGGTTACAGGAATGCCCCTAATCCATTGTCCCTGACGAACTGGAAGACTGCACTTTGGTTCGCTTCTGAGTTTGAGAGAACATGGCTGAGGTTATCAAATCCGTGTCTCGTTCTGGAGGATTGGAATGCAGGGCAGTTTATGAGAATGTGCTTAACCGCCGGTGGCTCTTGTGCGCGACAGAAAGGACACGTGGTTGGAGGGTGAGCGCCTTCCAACAGGTAGTCGTGGGATAGTCGCGTGTGGCCCAGGCGTAAACGGTTGAGCGCGCGATGATAAACTCGTAAGGTCCCCTGGGGGGGCCACCATGGCTCTACGGATTTCTTTATATTCTGGAGGTGGGATGGGGTGGAGATGTGTTCTTGTTTCCACTGTTCCATTATTTGTATTTTTACAGCTTCTGATATTTGAGGGGGCCCAAGTATGCTTTGCAGACTGGGAGCTGTAATGGTTGATTGAGCCGCTGTGTTAACCCTTTCATTTCCTGGGATTCCCGCGTGACTTGGGACCCACAACACTACTAGCTTATATCCCTTCGATTGTAGCCCCATGATGAGTGCCAAGACGTGGTTTATTAACCCCCTCCCCGGGGCTCCCCCTCCTAACATCTTAGCCACCACTAATGAATCTGTTATCAATAGGATGTCATGGATTGGCTCTGTGGACGCCAGGATCATTTCCAGACATAAGCGTATTGCATATAATTCGGCATCTAGGATTGAGCAGTGATCGTTCAGACGGATGGTTGTCATTGCTCCCTTCACTTCGAAAGCGCACGCAGTTGGTGACATCCCCTCGACGGGTGCTGCTTTGGCCCCATCTGTATAACATTGGATAGCGTTGCTGTACTGTCTTATTGTTTCGCACGCGTCTTGAGTAAGTTGCTCTGACATGCCGTAGGACTTATACTTTTGCAGAACCGATAGGTTAACTGCTACAGGCTCAAGTTGCCACAGATGTAACGAGCCGGTAGCTGCTGCCTGGCACTCTGTGGAGTCGTTGACATTGACATTCCGAAGTAGCTTGGTGAGAATTGGTAGTGGATCGTTAGTGAACGCTGCGAGTAAGGGGGTTTCGGGATGGATATAAGGCAGCTTTAGGAATGGAATATTGCACCGCAGGGTATGCAGGGAGCGATAGAATTTCAGTGGGGGAGAGCCCGTTAGTGCACAGATACTCCTACACGGTGTTGTATAATGGGTTCCGGTGATGATTCGTAGTGCAGTGTGGTGAATTGCGTCCAGTTTTTTCAGGTTACTTAGAGACGCTGAGGAGTACACCTGGCACCCATAATTTATTTTACTTAGGATCAAGGCTTTGTAAACATTAGAGATTAATTTGGGATGAATATTGAGTTGGGGATTGGAGAGGTATCGGATTATTGACAGTAACTTTATACATTCGGATTTTAGCTTATTAATGTGTAGGCGCCAAGTTAATCTGCTATCAAACTCCAGGCCTAGGAACCTGGCTGAAATACAGTTCGGAATTATGGTGTTGTTTATTTGGAAAGGAATCCTGTTGGTCACAGGCCGTCCCCTATAGAAATCGACACATACCGTCTTTGCGGAGGAAAAGTTTAGACCATTGACTTCTGACCATTTTTGGAGTTTGGAGATAGTTTTCTGAAGGATTGTGTGAGATATGTGTGGATCACGAGACGCTAGGGAAATGCTAAGGTCGTCAATGAAGAGCCGGGCCGTTACTGGTGGCTGAACACAATCAGCAATGTCATTGATGTACATTATGAACAAGGTTACGCTAAGCGCAGAGCCTTGAGGTATGCCGTTCTCGATGCTCATTGCATCAGAGACTTGAGAGTCGATTCTGACCCGTATAGTTCGGTCTGACAAGTAGTTTTGAATGAATCTTATCATTCTACCTGTCACCTGCCATCTTCGTAGTTTGTTTATTAGGCCTTGCCGCCATAGGCGGTCATAGGCTTTTTCAATATCGAAGAATATGGTTATCAGGTGCTGTCGATTTTTGAACGCAGATAAAATCTGCCTTTGAAGGCTCACCAGATGATTCGACGTTGATTTAGCCTTACGGCCTCCGGCTTGTATTGTGGAGAGGATATTTTTGGATTCACAAAAGGAGAGGAGACGTCTGTTGACCATTTTATCCAGGGTTTTGGATAAGGTACTCATCAGTGAGATAGGACGGTAGCTACTGGGTAGTGAAGGATCCTTATTCTGTTTTAAAATCGGAATAACGATTGCCTCTTTCCATGAGATCGGAATGTTACCTTGTTCCCAGATCTGGTTATAGATGTTTAGCAGATATAGTCTTGCCGCCGTGGGAAGGAGCTTTAGCATGAAAGGAGGGATGGAATCTGCGCCAGGTGCAATGATGTTGTTATTGGACTTGATATAGATTGGGGTTGATGGCCGCTGTCTTCCGTTAAGGGATTTTATTTTCCGCCAGGTAGACGCACTGGTCGACGCGTCATTAATTGACGACATGAAGGAAAGCCAGGCTTCATGTTTTTTCGCCCTGATAATGTGACGGGCTAAAGATCTATGCTTCCTAAATTCTATTTGATCCTGGTCAGCTTTTGTCGATTTATACTTTCTTAAGGCTCGTTTCCTGTTCGTTATTGCCTCTCTCACTTCGTCACACCACCAGGGGACCCTGCGTGGGTGCACAGCCGCGGATGACTTCGGGATTGTTGCTACTGCTGCTCTGAATAGAGCCTGTGTAAATGTCTTTAAGTTCTCTTCAATAGATTGGCCGGGCTCAGAATTTATGACTAGGCTCTCCTTGTAGCCTTTCCAGTCCGCTTTGTGAAACATGTACCTTTGCACGGTCGATTGATTTCGAGGAGCCGACCGACAACTACCTATGTCAGGTGAGATTATAATGGGAAAGTGGTCACTGGAGTGGAGGTCATCCAAGACGCGAGACGAAATTATTGGGTAAAGTGCGGTGGTGCAGAGGGCTAGGTCAATTGTTGAAAACGTCTTCGCCGTGGAGTCGAAATGAGTAGGACCTTTTAACGAAAGGAGAACATAGTCGTTACTGACGAGAATATCCGTTATGACCGAGCCATGGTGATTTGTTGAAGCTGATCCCCAAATCGGGGAGTGGGCATTAAAATCTCCTAGAATTATTGACGGGGAGGTCAGCTGATTTGTGGTAGCGCATAGCTGTGGGTAGCTGACGTTGCTGCAAGGGGGTAAATAGAAATTGCATATGGATATTGCACTACCAGAAAATCCGGGTATTAAGACAGATATCGCTAGTGCTTGAAGATGCGTCGTTATCGTTATCAAATGAACTGGGATTGAGACATGCACGAGCGTTGCCACGCCCCCGCAAGCTCGGTCACCCAAAGTGTAGTCTCTCTGGAAGGTGATATAGTTGGGAAAAATAGGGTCTAGGGGGGAAGTGAGATGTGTTTCTTGCAAACAGATAACCGCAGGGTTGTGGGTTGCGATTAGATATTCTAGTTCCGTTTTATTGTTGTGGAGGCCTCTGCAGTTCCACTGGAGTATGGTGCACTTACTTCGCATTCCTGAAGACATCATTTGAATTCTTATCACCCCGTGATCGTGCCTTGTATGCGGATTGCTGAACCTCCCATTAGTTAGTCTGGGAACTGCGATCGTCGTCTGTTGTGTTCTCCGATTCAGAGGGTGTAAGTTTCAAATTCTTTATAATACGCGAGCATCTATTTTTGACGCTCCTACTCCCAAGGAATGGCTTTACCTGGGATAACATGTGCAATAATCCGTCTGTGTCCTGTGTGAATTGTTGGGCGTACTTAAGATAACTGGACGATGTGCTGATACGCTTTATGAACTTTTGGAAGTCGTTGTAATTGAGAATGAAGGGCACTTGGTTTTCTTCGAAAAGATGTTTTGCTCCTGCTACGATTTCCTCAATATCTACTCTCTTCTTTTGCGCCGTTGGTCCTTCAGCTGTTTCTGTGTGCGCATCAGCGGGTAGGTGTTCCATTGGTACTTCTGCATTGGCTGTGTCAGCAGTCTGTACTGGGCGTCCCTCAGGGTTGTAATTGTGGTTGTCTAGAATGATCCGTTTTGGAATAGAATGTGCAGGATATGTAGGCTCTTCTGCTCCTGCTTGACATTCAGGAGTTTTGGGATGCGGCCGTTTGAAGAGTGGGTTTGCTCTCTCGCTGCCCTCCTGTTGGCAGTTGGTTTGGTTCGCTGAGGTAATGATTTGGCGATCCGGCCGCTGATTAGGAGGAGTTTAATACATTTTTATTTTAGTTCGGCTCGTGGTAACGCCAAGATAGGATCTTAATAAAGCAGAAATAGATATATCAACTATTAAAAACAGAACCGAATTTAGGAATAAAATAAAAGAACTCGATGATGGCTTTAAGAGAATCAAAAACAAGAGAACCGGGCAGAAACGGACAGACAAAAAGGAAGGAAAAGTACAGTGAAATAATAAAGAAATACCGGGAAGAGGGATAAGTTTGTTGTTCCCGCATGGTCCGTAAATGACAAAATTCGAAGAGAAGAAGTATATTTTTAAATCCGGTTAAGCGGTTTATTTTCGTGCTAAAAACAAAAGGTTTATTAACAACGCCAGCATAGTTTGCAATCAAATAATAGTCATAGAAATTTGACTTTTGTTGTTAGTGGGTAATTTTTTAAATTCAAACAAACATTGGAGTATGATAGACGCTTTTTATAGAAATCGACGTACGAAGATTTAGATGTTGATACTAGTAACTCTGAACCATTATTGTCACACCATTGTTGTAATTGATCAGTAGTATTCTGTACGATACTTTGTGCATTGGATGGAAAGTTGGATCAGTGTATAGTCGGGCGTAGTATAATCTTGGATTTTCGGATTGTCGGAAGGTTTTAGATGTGTTTCTTGGAGACGCTCGAATGCGGGGGAATGTGACGATATTGGTTGCTTTAGTTCGCTATTATTGTTGTAGAAACCCCTGAAATTCCACTGCATCATCACAATTTCCTTTGCACGCGGGCTTGTTTATTCGCTTTAAAGCGGTACTGGATCCGTTCTTCCGGTAGCAGCAGGAGAAAAAAGTCAATTCGAAGGAACTCTATATTATATGGTTGAACTCTTAAAGTAGGTTGGAGCAAGATCATTAAGGTGCATTGTGTTATGCAAAAGAATATAGTTCTCCAATTTTTTTACTTTTTTTTTTTTTGCGATTGCCATTTTAATCAGATTAAGTTTAGAAAAACTCTTCGTTCTGCTGGGTCAAATGTAAATGGAAATAATTTCGAGAGCTACATAGAAAATTTTCATTCATAGAAAGGTAAACGCTGCATTTCCTCTGGTAAGATGGACCTAAAAATCGACACACAGTTCTCGATAAAGTTGAAAATCGCCTATGACAGAGTTACTTTTAGCGATATCTGTAGGTCGACACATTTTTTCAAAAGTTATTCGTTTTGTTCACATTCAAAGTTATTTATGAAACCAAAAATGTCGCGTTGCCGATGAAGTTGAGTAAATTTTTCTTTCAACGAAAATGGTTATTTTAACAAGTACGCGAAAATAAAAAAATTCCTTTTAAACGATTCTTTTCGATGAGAAGCTCACTGGCAAAAATGATGTTTAATTTTTTCGAGTTGTAGTTGTGGACAGATCGACTTCGAGAGAATCAGCAACTTTTCTGCCATCAATAAGAATTGTCTGAATTCCTTTGTCACTTCTACATTTTTTCAAAGGAGGTTTTCACCCGGCTGATTAATCTGTTCCGTTTGAAAAACTGTACTGACATGTTAAAGTTAAACAAAACTGAGTGCCACGCCAAAAACCAGCGTATAGGTAAACATGAAATATTTTTAAATTTTCACAACTATTTTTATCGAAAAGGTTGATCAACCCTAGAACCACACACTACTTGTTGTTATAGCACTTCGGCGAGTTTCACTTAAAAATTTTCGAGTTAAAGAATATTCGTGTGATTTTTTAATGCAGACAGTCCATAGGGAAAAACGGAAAAATCTATTTATTATAAGTTTACAGTTTTAATACAAGAAAACGTTGCGTCGTTTAAAAACAGATTAAGGGGTGGGCGGTACGAAGAATGCTCGAGAATTTAGCGTCCGAATTCTATTTTGCAGTCCGCTATGTTTTCCTACCGTATTGACTGTCGCAGCCTTTCCAAACGTACATTTTCTACAAAAACAGTTTCAAATAGTTTAATCGATTTAAAAGCATTTCAATGCGACCTTCGCCAGTAGAAAATTCTACCGAAATAAAACCCAAAAAGTGTTCTTCGATATGAGAGGGGGACCTTTTCTTAGTTTATAAATAACGTTTCGAAAAATTAAAGAAAGTTGTTTCATACAGATGACATCCAGAGTACAATATAAGAAATAACAGACTAATATGCGAATGTATATAGTGTATTGTTTAATTTTTAAGTCGAACAGATCGCTAATTTCATTGTAAATGTTTATTTCGATGTAATGAATGTTTTTTGGATGTTATTTGCCTTGCTTCCCGATGAATTCTAATATTTGCAAACAATTACAATCGTCTCTTGTATACAATTTACCCGCTTATCGCAAAGCGCTAAATTTTGTACGATATAATATTCCGTCGTGATCATTTAGTTTCCTTGTGACTTTCTCGGTTTTCACGAACGATTGTTTTGCCTAGTTGTAGTCACTTGCTATTAAAGACTGAAATGTGCTTCATATGACCTATACATCTTTTCATGTTCAGCTAATATCTCAAACAAATGTCTCCAATCGTCATTTCCGGATTCTAGAGATTAATTTGTCGCAGTATTGACAATAAGGCTGCAGAAAAAACAGAAAATGCACATTTGTGACAGAAAGTTAATCGACCGCCTGCGTTTAACTTCTTCACCATTATTTCAACGCTTGCGCTAATGGACGGCACTAAATTTTGCGATTATCTTCTTTAAGAGTAGCAGTAAAAAATCTTAATTAAACATTTTGAAAATTCCATGCTGCATATAGTGAGGAAACAATTTACGGTGGACGCACCATGTTTAACAATTTTTATATTTATATTTAAAGTTTCGGAAAACTCATGATAATGGTAAGTGTAAGTTTTCCGAAACGTTAAATATAAAAATAAAAATTATTAAGCATGGTGTGTCTATCGGAAATTGTTTTCCTAATTAGAAATCTTCTTTTATATAGATTGAACACTACCAGCCACGGAAGCTACACTTCAGGATCATGTAACACATACACCGTTTCTCGTGAGAATTTCGGAAATGGATATATAATTCCTTGTTATTGTTTTCTTAATTTTTTCGAAAAAGTGTTTTATACTTATTTTACGGCCAACAGACCCAGAAGAAGGAAACAATAATAATAATAATAATAATAATAATAATTTTTTTTTGCGTGATAAAAAAAAAAAAAAAGAAAAATTAAAAAGATGAAAAATTCAGGATAATTTGGTATTACGTTTTTGCTATCATCCTTTTGAAATATTTCTTTTAAAATTTTTGCATTTTCCGAATTTACATATTCAAATTTGGTTTAAATGCGTTCGCTATCGTTTGAAAATCAAAAGGTGTTATTTTCTGAGGCCGACCATATCTCTATTTCATCTGCTTTGTCTGCGATTGTTGGCTATTTCATATTTTTATTCGTACAGTTTCTTCATTGTGTCATAATGCTGGAACAATTTTACGTAACAAAAGGTAACATCGAAGTAATAATAGAGAACAAAACTGTTAGCAAAAATATACTTTAACACACGCGGACGTGCTCACATCTCGCGTGGACCTGTGGGTAGCAGCAAACGTACGAAACTGTATGTGTTATTTTTCCTTCTTCATTATTCCAGTTTTTAAATTTATTTTATATTAATTTAGCTATTGCTATAGTTCTATACTTATCATTATAATGTGGCGCATAAATTAGATACATATAACAGGAGAGAAGGCGGTGAGATTGATAGGTTTACTGCGACGAACTGAAAATCCACCGTCTATCTTCGGTAAAATTCGAAAATATTTTATGTTGGTTTTTTCAGATAAATGATGAATTTAAATCTATTATTGAATATTGAAAAAGGGATAATAGAAAAAACGTAGTACCAAATTATCCTGAATTTTTCACCTTTTTATAATAATTTTTCTATTCTTTTTATCGCGCAAAATGTAATATTATTGTTTTCCGCTTCTATATTCATCAGCCGTAAAATACGCATAAAAAACTTTTTAAAAAAATGAAAAAACAAAACGTTTTTTTTTTTTTATTATTTTTTCTTTACAAGGTTCGTCTGTAAGGTCATTGGCCCAAAAACAAAGGAAGAAAGTCGCCCAAAAATCAGATCTTTACACGATCAGAGATAGCTGACAAAAAAGAATCAAGAGCTTGGACGAAAAGGAAGGGAGAGAATGAACGAAGCACTGCATGGAGTGGGAATGCCGATTTGTAAAAAGGAAGAGTAGAAAAAAGCTTGTTTAATTGCAAAAGGCGAACAACCGAACATTATGTGATCGGGATCACAAATAAATTGGATATTGGAGGGGTGCAATGGACAATAAGGAGACGGCACAAGAGAGTAACAGAAAAGCGAGGAAGGAAACAAACTGTGCCCAAAACGAATCAACGATGAAAAATACGTTTAAAAAGATATAAAACGAAAATAAACCAAATGTTTAAATAAAAAACATGAAATAACGCCTTTTAGCCTATCGACTTACACGGGTCAAAGTATTAATCAATTTTAATCGAAATCTTGTTCACCATGTGCGGTAACTTAAAGACTGCGAATTTTAAACAGAAGATACTGTTTTGTTGTTTTTTTTTGTTTTTTTAAATGTTTTACGCAAATTTTGGGGAAAATGGGGCAAGTTATTACCGTCTCTAGTTTAAAGTTCATTTTCATAGTTTCATACTGAAAATGTCACAACACATTAATTTTCTTACGTTTGCTTTCATTAATACCCTTGTAAAGAATCAAATTAAAATTTAAAAGTAAATTATTATTAATTAATTAAGTTTTACAAATTTTATGTTAATACTTATTGTTTTTCATTAATGTTAAGTATATCGACATTTATGAAAATCTCTCCTCCGAGTCGCTCCCAGGTGTATTCTTAATCTGAAATTAAACTGGGTACCAGAGAAATTTGCAAAAGTAGCCAAGAGAAAGGAATCTGGCTTCTCTCTACTCTCATCAGTGCCGTTAGATTAGTACATAATGAAGCTTAACTTCATCATATCGGGACACGTTGCCGAGGGGAGTATTCGCTTTATAATTAAAATTTTAATTTACGCTGGTTAAACACAACAGTAAATCAGTACGCAGAAACAGAAATTAAACAGACGACGTTACGCAGGATTCTGAGAAGTTAGATGGAGATTCTCTTAGATATTTGATCGTTCATGATTTTTCTTGATGATTCGAATTTAAAAAAATTTTAAACTTTATCCGGAAAAAGAAAAACATCAAAATTATTTATATATAATTACCGACATGTCAAGTATAATCATCGTATAACTGTGTTCCCGAAACACGTCGGTAATTATATATAAATAATTTTTATACGCTTTTTTGATTAAGTTTAAAGTTTTTTCAAAATGTAGATCCCCTTGTTTACTGACCGACATCCTTTCAAACACTTCTCCCTCTGTGACTAGACTCCTTGCATTCATCCAGTTCGACTCCAGCAGGCAAACATATAAACTCCTATATAAAATTAATTTTAATTTTTCCTATACATTTAATTGTCCAAAAGGTAAAAATTCCCTTCTAATTTCCTTTTCCATCGTGTTTTTATTTTATCCTTAAAACTTACACCATCAGTGATTTTAGTTATAATTAAGTTATCAAAAGAAACACACTTTTCTTTTACTTTTTGCCAGTTCTTCCCTGAAACATCATAATATTTTTTTTCAAGTTAACATCCGTGTTGTAAATACGCAGTCTGTTCTTGGATTAACTTTTTAAAGAGCCTCGGTGCGAAATTTCATGATTTAAACGAGCACCTTAACTGCGACACATGTGATTTCTGCGACGTATACAGTTAAACAAATATGATATACGCGTATTTACGAACAGGTGCGCAGATATACATCGCTCAACGACGACGTCACATAAAAGGACTAATCAGAGCGTATCAAATGATGTACTCTGTTATTGTTACAACGCTGCACAAAATATTTAAATTTCCGAATAGTCCTCATTGTAGACTATAACATTATTAATATCAAAAATTTCGGTACACAACGCGGGAAAAATTACCATAAAAAATCCATGGCATTCGTAGACATTACATTCGACCGAATGAGAATCTTTTTGAATTCTTCCTAGCTTTTATCATGCAGGCCCTATTTCAGTGCCGGATATAAGGAGGGGGGTTATAGCCCCGGGCACCAAAATTTAAATTTTCCCCCCAAAATACTCAATACTGTAAAAATGCATAATTTTAAATTTGCGTTTTTTTTTTTTTCCTATAATAATTCAGTTCATTTTTATACAAGTATATGAAAATAATATATGAGTTCGTTAATAAAATTGTACACTTTTTCTTTATAAAACTTTCTCTTTTTCTTCCAATAAACTAAATGCTACATAAAATGAATGTTTATAGAAATTTTCTTCGATAAATCTAATTTATTGCGCTAAAAAAAAATGAATGAGTCCTTTAACGTACGTATCGAATAATGAATAAACATTCGACAAATCGGTTAATAACATAATTCTCTATTCAAATATTGATACCCATGCAATCGTTGTAAATTTTTCCATGTATAGATGTTACGTATACGAAATAACTAATCTTGCACATTGTAAAGTCTCTATCGAACCCCCTCATAAAAACAATAAAATCAAACAGTGTCATCACTGTCAACGAATAGGGCATACCAAAAATTACTGCACTCATCCTCCTCGATGTGTCAAATGTGCCGGTAACCATCTCACCAAAGAGTGCAAGAAACTTAAAAAAGACCAACCAAAATGTGTCTTATGCGGTATGATAGGACATACAGCTAACTACGCTGGTTGCGAAGTCCATCAAAAGTCGAAAACGCAGTCCCAGCCTATAAAAAAAGTGGTAGATCGTGTTAGAGAGGAACGAATCAGACCTGCAGAAAAAGTGCAAGCAGGAAAAACATTTGCGCATGCAACCAAATTGAATTTAAAATCACAGGAACAAATACAAATTCCTCCACAACAAAAAGATCCAACCATTAACGACGTTATGGCTATACTTCACAGTATCCAAACTAGTATTAACCAGCTAAATATACGTGTTACTCAATTAGAAACTAAACCATTGAGCCAACACACAAAAAGCCAAGGAAAAATAGTGAAATGACTGACTCCTCGTTTCGAATACTAACCTGGAATGCCAATGGCTTGAGTCAGAGAGCTCAAGAACTCGAGGCTTTTCTTAACACACATGTTGTTGACGTCGCATTAATCTCAGAAACACATTTTACAACAAAAAGTTTTATCAGAATTCACGGCTACACTACATATTGGACTAACCACCCAAGTGGCAGAGGACGAGGAGGAACAGCAGTGATAATTAAACAGAATATCAAACACTATTTACAGGAAGAAATACAATTGAATTTCCTACAAGCCACAGTAGTAGCAATAAACTATAATGGCGCAGACCTCAATCTAGCTGCAGCATACCGTCCGCCCAATAGTAATTTTGAAAAAAGTCAATTTATTGATATCTTCAATCAACTCGGTCCTCGTTTTATACTTGCAGGTGACTTTAATGTAAAACACACCATATGGGGGTCACGTTTGACGACACCAAAAAAAGGTGCTGAACTTCTCAACGCTATCAACATATGTTCGTGTAAGTTCTTTTCATCGCGGAAACCTACTTACTGGCCAACAGATTGCGCGAAGAATCCTGATCTCCTTGACTTTTTCATTACTAAAGGAATCGCTGCCAATTATGTGCAAGTAGAAGGAATTACGGACTTATCGTCAGATCATACTCCGGTACTTATGACACTAAGTTCTGTAGTGATTAAAAAAAGAATTCCGCAAAATCTCACCAATAAATATACTAATTGGAATCAATTTAGAGAAAGCCTTGACTCTTCAATTGAACTTAAAATCAGGCTTAAAACTATTAGTGATTTAGAACAGCAAGCCCAGCACTTTATCAACTTGTTGCGAAAAGCTGCTAGCCAGGCTACTCCAGCTCTTAAAGAAAACGTTCCAAATGAAGTACTGTATCCTATCGAAGTTAGGAAACTAATAAAAGAGAGAAGACGTGCACGGAAAATATGGCAACGCTCCCGTCATCCATCGGATAAAACAAAATTTAATCGAATTAGCAATAAAGTTAATAGGCTAATCAAGGATTTCAAACAGAAAAGCGTCACAAACTACTTAGAAAATTTAAGCCCTGCAGCGGACACAAATTATTCATTGTGGCGTGCAACGCGACGCTTCAAACGTCCACTACTTCATATTCCTCCTCTCAAGGATGAACAAGGGCAGTGGATTCGCGACGACAACAGTAAAGCTGAACTATTCGCTTCGCATTTAGCTTCAGTCTTTACAACACATAATATAAACTCCCAGATCGATACAACGAAAAATTACCAACCTTTCCAGCAAATAAAACCAGTAACTCCTCTTGAAGTTGCACAAGAGTTAGATAATAATATGAATCCCAAAAAGGCTCCTGGAATCGATGAAATTTCACCTGGAGCGCTTAGAGAATTACCACGTAAAGGAATTATCATGCTGACATATCTCTTTAATGCCTGTTTCAGAATGAGATACGTACCAAAATGTTTCAAAATCGCTCAAATCATCATGTTACCGAAACCTGGGAAACCAACAGAAGTAGTAACTTCGTATCGACCAATCTCTTTGTTACCTTCCATATCAAAATTATTTGAAAAACTACTCCTTAAGCGACTCAAGCCCTTATTAAAGATACCAGATCATCAGTTTGGCTTCCGCAATCAGCACTCTACGATTGACCAAGTGCATCGTATAACTAAGCTAATTGAAACAGCCTTTGAAGAAAAAAAATACTGTCCGGCGGTTTTTCTAGACATATCGCAAGCTTTTGATCGAGTCTGGCACGAAGGGCTGATCTATAAAATGAGCAACCTGCTATCGGAAAATATGTGCCAACTTCTTGAATCATATATCTCTGATAGATCCTTCAGAGTTTCTTATGAAGAAGCAAAGTCCAAATTTCATCCAATACAGGCTGGTGTTCCACAGGGTAGTGTCTTAGGACCTTCTCTGTATTTATTGTATACAGCTGACATTCCAACAACAGCCAAGACGACTACTGCTACCTTTGCAGATGACACAGCCATCTTGTCAGTTGGCAATTCCCCAGAATTGGCTACGACTAACTTGCAACATGCAGTAGAAAAAATTAGCAAATGGACATGTGATTGGAAGATCAAGATTAATCAAGAAAAATCAGTGCATGTTATGTTTACGCTTCGTAAATCTAAGACCTGTCCTATATATCTTGATCGTCTTCCTATTCCGAGATCGGACTCTGCTAAATACCTGGGTATGCATTTAGATTCCAGGCTGAATTGGAAGACGCATGTCAAAATGAAAAAGGAACAAACCATGCATAAATTAAGACAGATTTGTTGGCTGATTGGGCGTTATTCTAAACTCAATCTGTCCAATAAGCGTTTGATTTATTGTCAAATCATCAGACCGATATGGATGTATGGTATTCAACTCTGGGGCTGTGCAAAGACATCCAATCGGTTGATTATTCAGCGCGCTCAAAATAAGTGTCTCCGAAACATCACTGGAGCTTTTTGGTATCAACGAAACGAAGAAATACATTCCGATTTAAATATTCCATGGATCGATGAAGTCATACGTTATATTGCAGAAGCGCACGAATACCGACTTCACAGTCACCCAAATCTAGAGGCTTTAGAACTGCTACTTTCCGATGATGACTTAAGGCGCCTTAAGCGCACAAAGCCTTATGAACTAGTCACCTAATTTATTCTGTAATATATTCGTAGGTATGTATTTTGTGGATATGGGCATATACTTGGTGTGCGTGCGTGTGAGTATTTATATGCGCGTATGATTATGTATATATCTGTATATTAGGAGTTATGTAATTGTACATAGTTTCTACTCTGCTCATGTTACAAATTAGTTAGATTAAGTTGTAACACTGTTTTAAAAGTAGTGCTAATTTATTTACTATAATAAGATTGTACTGAAATATACGTGTAAAAAAAAAAAAAAAAAAAAAAAAATGTATAGATGTTTTACGATCTGAAATATTCTTAATTTTAACAATATTTTATTTTTTAATTCTATTGAAAGTTAATACGTCTTATTTTGAACTGTATGAAAGTTATTAAAAATAAATAAGGGTCTATAGAAGTCCAAATCGTTCCAAAATTGACTACGGTTCCATCTTTTATGGTGCCGCGAACCCAAACCTACTAAAGGATATTTTTGAGGTCGTTCTAAATTCCATATTATATATTCTAGACGGTTTTTTGCCGCCTAGGGTAATCGCTCAGTTTAAAGTTGTAAATTGTCACAGATAGAAGTTTAATTGTAATTTATGATCCAATTGCAATAAGTCAAAAACCGTTTCCGAACTATTGTAGAAATAAATATTTTTGTCGTTTCTGAACTATCTTATTGGGATTCCGTATTTTATAGTGTGTACGGAATCTTAAAAACCGGTATAAATTTACTTTAAGAAATTAGAGATCATTAGAAACACCGTTTTTTCGTGTATAGCCCATCATCAGGTAACTGCATAAAGTACACACTTTATTAAAAAGTATATAAATTGGGTATTTACTTTAAATTTTTAATATAAATTTATACTGATTTTTGTTACTAAGGTGAATAATGCCTTGCTGCCACGTGAATTATATTCATTTCAATGTAATTCAAATATTTGTCTTTTTGGTTTTTGCAAATTTATTGAACTTAATTCATTTTGAGTATTAATAAAAATTCAATTTAATTCAGCTAATAAGTTAACACAAAATTTATTGTTTCTGTGGTGGTACGAAGTTCGCCGGATCAGCTAGTATATATATATATTAATTACAACGTAATTCTTAGGTCGGCCCCTATTAGAAAAAATGTTCTAATTTTATGTGACGTTACTTCCAAAAATTGGGACATATTTTCGTTGTAACATTTAATAGGGACCGGCCTAAGAATTACGTTGTAAATTTTGTAATACAAAGTATAGAAGAGAAAGAGACAGAAATGTAGGCAAGAGGAATCAAGGGCCACAGTCCTTTGCGAGGCCAAAATGGTTGAGTTTTATATATATACATTAGCTGACCCGGCAAACTTCGTACCGCCTTTTGTGTTAACTTATTAGCTGAATTAAATGTAGTTTTTTATTAAGAAAAAATTAATACTCAAAATGAATTAAGTTGAATAAAAGTGCAAAAACCAAAAAGACAAATATTTTAATTATATTGAAATGAATGTAATTCACGTGGCTGCAAAGCATTATTCACCTTAATAACAAAAATCAGTATAAATTTATATTAAAAATTTAAAGTAAATTACTTTGGAAACATGTTTTTTTCGGGCTATATCATCAGCTAACAACATAGAGCACACACTCATATGGGCTATACACGAAAAAACGTGTTTCTAATGATCTCTAATTTCTTAAAGTAAATTTATACCGATTTTTAAGATTCCATACACACTATAAAATACGGAATCCCAATAAGATAGTTCAGAAACGACAAAAATATTTATTTCTACAATAGTTCGGAAACGGTTTTTGACTTATCGCAATTGGATCATAAATTACAATTAAACTTCTATCTGTGACAATTTACAACTTTAAACTGAGCGATTACCCTGGGTGGCAAAAAACCGTCTAAAATATATAATATGGAATTTAGAACGACCTCAAAAATACCCTTAAAAAAATCGTAATTCGTCACCAGATAACTCTTTAAAATCGAAATTCAAAATATAAAATAAAACACAGGAGCCCTTTATGGAAATTCAAAAATTACGGTTAAAAAATTATTTAAACCCCCCTTTTGGACCAAAAACAGTAAAAACAAATGAATTTTCTTCATAAATATTTTTTTTACTTCGTACTCTGCTATTCGGAGCGGAGACAAATTCAACAAATCAAAGATCATAAAAATCGGTCCAGCCATCCTTGAGTTATAAGTGGTGTAACTAATCTGACTTTGTTTTATATATATATATATATATATAGATAGATATGGAATTCAGAACGACCTCAAAAATCACCCTTAAAAATTCATAACTCATCACCCGATTTTTGTAGTGGACCGAATTGTGAATCTAAACCATTCTCGAATCCACTTGAGCACACACAAAAAAATTCATCAAAATCGGTCCAGCCGTTTAGGAGGAGTTCAGTCACATACACACGCACAGAACAATTATATATATATATATATATATATATATATATATATATATATATATAATGTCTTATTTGACGTTATATTTAAGTAGTATTCAGTTTGTTGGGGTAAGAAAGTTGATTTTTCAAAGAGAGCATAATTTTAATTTTATTAATTATTGATACGTACGCATAGTTTTTTTTTTGCTTGTATTTTTATACATGTATGATAATGAATTTTTTCACGATTTATTCAATAAAAGATGGTCTCTCATTCAAGATTAGTCCTAGGCCTTGTAAATCCTTAATCAGCCTCTGTTTTACTTTCCACATTTTCCCGAATATAAGCTTTATTTAAGTATTAAAATAGTGTACGAGAAAAAATGGGAAAAGAAGTTTACGTTTTTTAAATTGACTTTTAAATTTAATCTAACCGCTAGGAAAGGTTAGTAATATGAGAAAGAAGTCAGCTTTTCACCGTGAAGTAAGAATAGAAAGGAAAAGCTTTTATAGACGCATTGCGATCTAACGGATGGAAGTGTCCAAGCGATCATCAATAGGAATCTTGCAGAACGTATTCGCATAATATGTGACAGGGATCAACTAATTGAACCTATTTTATTAAAAAATATTTTACGCTTACGTCACTTGATTATTTATCAATAATTATAGTTCGAAAACGACTATTATTAATATAAAAAGTTGAATGAAATTGACCGGTAATTAAATTACCTAATATTAAGCCGAATAAAAAAAGGTAAAACTTCCACCTGTTAAATAAAGAGTGACTAAAATAATGCGTTTAAACTGGAAACGTTTGCAAGGTTACCCGATTATTCGAGGACATGGAAGGACTGAAATAATTGAAGAAATTTTTTTTTTACATACAGCCGTATACATTTAAAAGACGATTGCTGATAAGAAAAAATAAGGTGTACCCAAACCAAAAATGGCTAGCGCAATGAAATTTTGATGGTAAGTAAAAATCTCGTCAGTCAAAAAACTATATTATTACTCGAACGAATAATTTTGGAAATAAAGCGTTCAATGTAAAACAGTTTAAAATAATTTTGAATATGAACAAATATCAAAATATATATGGGAGAGTTATAATAGGCTAGCAAAGCAATACTTTCCAAATATCATAGACAGAATGATGTGCCAAATTTTTTTAACTTACAATTCATACCCGGACACGGTACATTTAAATTATATTTATATAAAAGTATAAAATTACAGATACCAAAAATTGCAAAATATGTAACTTTTTAGATAATATTGGGCACATATTAAACGGTTATAACTATAGTAATAAGCTAGAGAATCAGTTACAAATCTATTTAAAGGGTTTAATAAATTCGTCGTGAAAGAAATCATATGTATATCGTAAGAAAAATTCAATTATATAATAATCAAAGCCGTATCTAAGGGGGGTTTTCCGGGTTCACCCCCCCCCCCCCCCGAAATGTCTGCAAAATAATAACTGCTTGAATTAAATGGTCCGAAATTTAGAATAAATTTATTTCTTTTCAATTTTTGACAAAAGAAAAGAAAATTGAAATTTTTATGAATTCCATGGAAACGAGTATTTTCTATTTATTTTTATTGTAGTGTTCAACTATTGCACATATATGTACAATAATTGATTACAAGGCTTTAGTGTACATTTATAAATAAACATACTTCATAATAATACTCATGCGCATATATATATATATATTTATAAAAATATAAAACGGAATGTGTATGAGAGTAGGGATTATGTATGCACAAAATAAACTGTTTCGTTCGCGATAAATCGTATATCGGACAAACTGGTAGAATAATTTTTGGCAAATAAACCTTCAAAAATTTTATATTCATATATGCTGAACAACTAAAAATTCGAAAAAGTCGTGTTAAAAATACTGAATTTTAGATGTTACCAAAAATAACTACGTCAGTATGTACGTAAAAAAGCGATTAATAAAACAAAAAGCAGATGAAAATGATCTTATCTTAATAAAAATTACTCATTATTGGTCATTTTAAACGCGATCTGGCCTGCTTTTTAGTGCTTTCGCTGCGTTAGCCTCAATTTTTAATTCGTAAATTATACACATTTTTCCTTCACCCTTTTATTCATTCTCTCTTTGGTTCTTCGTTTTTATTAACTGCGAGTTTCCAAATAAATTGTCTTGGGGAAAATTTCTTCAATTCGTTTCGAACATGTGTTTTTTGACCGATGATGATGGGTGCTAATCAAGTTTCCCGAGTTAAGTATTTAATATATTACTTTTTTGTTATTATAATATTAATGAAAACGAGTGTAAGTTTGATTAGCGATCTTTATATCCTAGAAAATTATCTTTATACAACCTCTCTCAACAAACTATCCGAGTAAGTAAGGCTATTGAGATCAAACTATGTGCTCCCGTTTCATTCATTACTGTCAAAAGTTTTCCGTGTACCGGGTGAGGTAACATTCTCACCACAGTGTATAGCTAACATCTTGACTTTTACTAAGGTAGACCGGCTCTTTTATGTTTTCTATGTGCCGTTTAATAGCGTAGTAAAAGCTAGGCGCATTGGTAAAACGAAAAAAAAGAGAAGAAAGTCAAGACCATTAGAAAATTAATAAATCTATCTTTCGATTTTTATTCGTGTTCGGTGCCCTCTTCATTCCTGATTAGTTAAATAAAGACCTACATTATATTTAGAGAATCTGTTGCAAAACAGAGTTGGATGCCGATCTTTTTATTCGGTTGATACCGACATTTAACTCCTACAAAAGACGTGTACACACAATATTTTAAATTGATGTGTGTACACACAATTTTTAAACTGATACAATTATCGTGTTAAAGAATATTAAAAAAAATGGCCAGCGCTTGTAATTAAAATAAAATAATTTGAATAAAGATTAGAAATTAAACATTGCCAGAAAAGGAATTAATAAACAGATACTGAACACTTTTTTGATTGCGTTAATTTTTCTGCCTTTTTTTAGTTCAGTTACACCATAGGAATATTATTTAAGCGCTATTAATATCAACTAGTTTATATCTAACATTTTGATTCATATTCATACAGTTGTGATAACTTATTCGATATTTATCTTAAAGGTAAACAAATAAAACAAAAATCACAATATTATTAAATGTATTAAAAAACGCTGACTAGTTTCGGCTACAACAGAGCCATAATCGTAGCTTTTGTAATAATAACATTAAATTGGTAAACACAATAACTGACGATATAAGATTCGATATATTGATTTGTTTAAAATTAAAATCGATAGTTTAAATATTGGAAATCAGTATAAAATTAACAAGCGATAAACAGTAGAATATAAATATAAAAATATATAATATATGAACAATAATAATAAAATGAAAAATGAAAAATAAAAAATAAAACATAAAAATGGTAAGATAATGTACATTTAAGAAATTTAAACTGTCTAACTTTAATATAGAATTGATAATAATATAAATGACTAACTTGAAAATCTTAAATTTTAAATTTTAAACAATGGATTTTGTGTTGGTAACTGAATATTTATTAATTTCATTTCTTTGTATTTATTTATATAAAAACTTTCAGCAAAATCTAACATTTTTACGTTTTTGATAATTTTTAATATTTACAGATCGTTTTCTATTTTATTATATATGCTGTGTTTATTTATTATAAGATGTTCTGCAAATTTAGATTTTTCTAAGTAGCCGTATTTATGTGCATAAATATGTTCTTTATATCTTATTAAGAATGATCTTTTTGTTTTTCCTATATAAATCTTTTTACATGTATTGCATGTTAGTTTGTAGATACCCGGATTATTATATTTGTTTATTACATTTTTAATTGAAAGATTTTTAATATTAATTAGTTTATTATATAGATTATTATTAGTATTATATGCTATTTTAATATTGGTTTTATTGAATAATTTTGTTATTTTGTATAGGGATGGATGTATGTATGTACATAAAACTCCATTAAATAAAACAACCATATCTAAAGAAATAAATATATTAAAACATATAGCAGTCAATAATAAATATAACGACCATTTTGTCAATAAATTAAACACAATATACAATAAAAATTTAAAATACAAAAATAAAAGAAAAAATTACAATAATAACGAAAATTATAATATATGGTGTAAATTTACATACATACATCTATCCCTATACAAAATAACAAAATTATTCAATAAAACTAATATTAAAATAACATATAATACTAATAATAATCTATATAATAAACTAATTAATATTAAAAATCTTTCAATTAAAAATGTAATAAACAAATATAATAATCCGGGTATCTACAAACTAACATGCAATACATGTAAAAAGATTTATATAGGAAAAACAAAAAGATCATTCTTAATAAGATATAAAGAACATATTTATGCACATAAATACGGCTACTTAGAAAAATCTAAATTTGCAGAACATCTTATAATAAATAAACACAGCATATATAATAAAATAGAAAACGATCTGTAAATATTAAAAATTATCAAAAACGTAAAAATGTTAGATTTTGCTGAAAGTTTTTATATAAATAAATACAAAGAAATGAAATTAATAAATATTCAGTTACCAACACAAAATCCATTGTTTAAAATTTAAAATTTAAGATTTTCAAGTTAGTCATTTATATTATTATCAATTCTATATTAAAGTTAGACACAACCCGAAGAAAAAAAAATTTTATTTCAAAATTTTGAGCTTTTGGCGCCCCAAGGGTCTAATTTTAAAACTGGAAACCTGGATGATTCGAATTAGAAAAATATACGTAGAAGCGCATATTTTTAACCGTGTTCAAAATATTTAGCTGTAATATTTGCTTCGCTATGGGGCTAAAAAGTCATTTTTCGCGCTATTTTGAACTTTTCGGCAACTTTCAAAGTTTCGTTAAGAAAATGAAATACGTTTTCGTTCCCAACAAACATCGATATTTCTAATGGTATATCACAAACCTAAGAAAAAAAAAAATTTTTTTCAAAATTTTGAATTTTCGCTGCCCCAAAGGTCTCAGTCTAAAGTTAGGGTCCGATTGTCTTGAATCAGAGAAATATACGTAGAGTCGCGTATTTTCTACCATGTTCCAAATTTATAGCTGTAATACTCGCGTCGCAAGAAGGGGGCCGCTAATTGGAGCTGACGCTTTTTTAAACTTTACGTCAACTTTGAAAGTTTGGTTAAGAAAATGAAATTCGGTTTCGTTCCCGACTACTAGAGATCTTTCTAATAATATATCACAACCCGAAGAAAAAAAAATTTAATTTCAAAATTTTGAGCTTTCGGCGCCCCAAGGGTCTAATTTTAAAGCTGGAAACGCGGATGTTCCAAACTAGAGAAATATACGTGGAAGCGCATATTTTTAACCGTGTTCAAAATTTTTATCGGTAATATTCGCGGCGCTAGGGGGGGGGGGGGGGGGGGGATACGTCATTTTTCGCGCTTTTTTGAACTTTACGGCAACTTTGAATATTTTGGTAAAGAAAATGATATAAGGTTTTGTTCCTGATAAATAGCGATCTTTCAAACGATATATTACATTACCGGAAAAAAAAATATTTTTTTACAAAATTTTGAGCTTTCGAAGCCCCGGAGTTTTATTTTTAAAGCTTGAAACCCGGGCGCACCAAATTACAGAAATATACGTGGAAGTACATATTTTTAACCATGTTTTAAATTTTTAGCTATAATACTCGCAGCGCTAGGGGACGCGCAATTTTTTGAGCTTTTTTGAGCTTTATCGCAACTTTGAAAGTTTGGTTAAGAAAATGAAATTCGGTTTCGTTCCCGACTACTAGAGATCTTTCTAACGATATATCACAAGCCCAAGAAAAAAAATATTTTTTTCCAAAATCTCGAGCTTTCGGTGCCCCGAGGGTCCAATTTTAAAGCTGGAAACTCGGATGTTCCAAACTAGAGAAATATACGTGGAAGCGCATATTTTTAACCGTGTTCAAAATTTTTATCGGTAATATTCGCGGCGTTAGGGGGGGGGACACGTCATTTTTCGCGCTTTTTTGAACTTTACGGCAACTTTGAAAGTTTCGTTAAGGAAATGAAATTCGGTTTCGTTCCCGACAAATAGCGATCTTTCCATCGATATATCGCATGCCTGTTAAAAAAAATATTTTTTTACAAAATTTTGAGCTTTCGTCGCCCCGAGGGTCCAGTTTTAAAGTTGGAAATCCGGATGTTCCAAACTAGAGAAATATACGGGTATGTGCGTATTTTTAGCCCCATTCAAAATTTTTAACTACAATACTCGCTTCGCTAAGGGGGGGGGACACGTCATTTTTTGCGGTTTTTTGAACTTTTGGGCAACTTTACATAACTTTTGTGCCAAAATTTTTGGATTTTATGAAAGTACTCCTGCATTGTAGTTTATATTTTGAATTTCAGCGTTATAAGTTTATCTAGTGACGAGTTATCATTTTTTAAGTGATTTTTGAGGTCGTTTTATGTACCATATTATATATTCTTGACGGTTTTTTGGGTTTTTTGCCGCCCAGGTTAATCGGTCAACTTCAAGTTATAGATCGTTTTAAAGATAATTTTAATTGTAATTTATGTTCCAAATTTGAAGTTTATAAGTCAAGCCGTTCGTGAATTATTGATTTTTATTTGATATTTTTGTCATTTGTGTACCATCTTATAAGGATTCCGTACATTATATGTATACGGAATCCTAAAAATGTACTGGCTCATAGGAAGAAACGGCGTTTTAAATATAGATAATATACGTTTGATATGCACAAGTAACTTGAAACCTATTTGGAGCTACGGAGTACAAGTTTGAGGTTGTGCTAAACCTACAAATCTGAGGATAATGTAGACCACGCAGAATAAAATCCTTAGGTTCGTAACTAAGGCGCCAATACCGTATGTAACAAACCTAACCTTGCATCAGGATTTAGGTGCAGAGTATGTGACAGATATTATTAAAGCTCATGCCCGAAGACACGCAGAAAGACTTGAAAGTTACCCGAACAAACTTGCTGCTACATACTGTTGGTGATGTGATGCGGCTGAAACGTAAGAAACTTCACGACCTTGTTTAAGGTAAAGACTATCGGATATGTACCATTGGGTACTTTTCCCTTAATTCTTAATATTCCCCCGGTTAAGTATATCCCTGAATGGCCCAGATGGTAAGTCTATAATACAATAAATAGGTAAAAAAGAAATTAAACGTTTTCAGGTAAAGCTCATCTTCAATTTGGGAAAATAATAAAATGGCAAATGTGTTACAAAAAAGAATTGTTTTTTTTTTTTGAAAACCAGAAATTAAAACATATTTATAAAGGAAAAATTATAAGAAAAAAGACGTTATAGAAACAAAGGAAAACAAAGAAATTAAGTTACAATAACCGGACAAATACGTAAAATGTGAAGAAAACAGTTAACAAGAAATAATGGGTGGTAAAATGATTACAATAAAGATAGAAACCTAAAAAATTTTGGAAATTGAAAATTTATAGAAAAAAGGGTTATTAATGAAATTGCGGAAATACCTAAAGAAGCACACAAAAAAATTTTTACATAAAAATTTGTTTGGAAATTTTAAATAAAAGCTGCTTATTATATTATATGTGGGCATGCGATGCAGGTGGAAAAACTTGAATTTTCTTTTTACCAAAAAGTATAAAAAAGGAATTTCTAAAATTCATTCAATGGCTCTTGAAAAAATTGTATGCAAATATATATATATATATATATAAAACTCGGCCACTTTGGCCTCATAAGGGGCTCTGCCTCTTAACCCCTCTTGCTTACATTTCTATCTCTTTCTCTTCGATACTTTGTGTAAAATGATCAAAATTTATAACATCATTCTTACCGGCATCGACACAAAAAAAAAGTAACATAATCACAAAAATCCTATCCTAACATTTAACTTTCGTTACATAAAATTGGGACATTTTTTATAATGGGGGCTGGCCTAAGAATTACGTCGTAATTAATATATATATAAATTCAGCTTTATATTTTATTTGGACCACTAATGTTTCTAAAATATAGGAACCGGACATAATCGAAAAAAAAAAACATAAACTATTTTAGAAGTTCTATTTCGGTAAAATTAATGATACACAGCCCTAACCTAGCTCCTAACATCATGATTCCGCCGTGGGCCCCTTTAAACATTGATGTTAACTTTTCCCTGACGAAGTATAAAAAACCCCTGCATCCGAATATCGTTCAGTTGACAACAGCAATAATGCAAAAATACCCCGACCACCTCTTTTTCTACACGGATGCTGTCAAGGCTACCCCAGAGGCTACTTCATCCCCAACCGCCTGTTCCTTTGAAGTCTGCGACGTGATTCGAAGCATTCGACTGAATGACAATTGCTCGGTACTGGATGCAGAAATATACGCAGTATTTTTCTGTTTGGAATATTTTCTTTCTACAGAGCCTACATCACAGAAAGCCCTGCTGGTATCTGATTCATCCGCAGCTTTATTGACAATTTCTAATCCCCTCACCAAATATCCTGTAGCAATTCGAACCCAGCAGGTATTATACGAACTTATTAAGAGACAGTGCTCCGTATCCTTTCTGTGGGCGCCCAGACATGCAGGGATTCCTGGAAATGAACGCGTCGATACATCCGCCCGAGCAGAAATATATTGCCCCTCGCCTAGTAACAGCCCACCTCCACCTTATCTCTCGAACATAATCTTTAATAATCTCACGTCCTTATGGAAAACCCATTGGTCCTCGTGTCAGACTTTCTCGAGGTTAATTAAACCCTCAACCGAACCATGGTGGCCGGAAAAAAGCATTTCCCGCAGAGATTTCTATGCACTTAGCCGCTTGCGCACAGGCCATACGGCCATGTCGCATAATTTTATTTTGCAAAGAACCCCCTCTCCTATGAATTGTCCTTTCTGTGGCCAAGATGTTGCTCCCTCAACTCCTCATATACTATGCGACTGTCCAGCATTATCACCTCACCGGCTTCCTTCAATTAATAACAAAACAGTCACCAACATTCTTGAGAATTCCCCCGATGCAATTTTATCCATAACACAATTTATCAGAACTAGCGGAATAATCAGATATCTATAAAAGCAAACTGCGCATCTTTGTACTGTAATAGCCACAGCAGTTAAACACGGTGCAGGATGTTGCTTTCACAAAAAAAAAAAAAAAAAAAAAAAAAAATGATACACACAAAAAAAAAACGGAAATCAACTCCTGTCCGTGAGAAGTTCTTGTAATCGTGGACGCAGAGTGTCACCAGTCCATTCTATATTTAGACCGTAGAGATAATTTTGAATAGATTTTAGCCGATTTTTCAAATGAAAACTGTATGTTCTTATAGGTTTCTGGTCATGTTGCGGTGTTTTGCCAAATGGCTCTAGATGTCGTCCAACTGATGTTAGTAAAAACACTATTCCTGCTGAAATCTAAACCGGAGTGGAAGTCTCACATTGGGCGTCCCAATAAACTTTTTCAAAAACTATTAACACTTCAACGAAAACCTCGATGGCCACCCGAGGAAGGTGTGTTCTGTCGAAACTTCTCAATCATTAACCGCTTAAGAATTGGGGACACGTATGCCCGCCCCATAATTACGGCTTCGCAGAATTCCGCTTCTTCCCTCACAACCTTCCTCTATTGTCTCCAACCGCATTATCCGTCAATCCATCATATATTTTCCACTCTATATTTATAATCTAAAATTTCAAATTTCGACGCACATCAAAACAAGTAACATCGTCCGAGTCACCTACAAGCAGCAAACCACCAGCTACGAACACGGGTATGTTTTTGTGTTTTCCTCAGATTTAATTTTCTCTCTGCCATACGACAACACTTGCACACCGAGGAAAAATTCTACCATTTAAATGAACTTGGCAGTTGCTTCGGATGCGCGTTGCAGGCAGAGAGTGAATACACACGTTGCTTTGTGCGACAAAAAGAAAGACAGATTTATCGTTATGCTTTTGCTTTTGTTGTATAAAACTATTTGATTTTTCGTTATTATTTTTATTTCGTTATTTATTGAATTATTTTGAATGATGTTAATTGCTAAATTGTATTCGGTTCGTTTATTTTTTATTTAATTCATAATAAATTCGGTTGGCGAGAAGAACGAAATTGTATACATTGACCGCAATCAGCTTTAAAGTTCGCTACAATTCTGTATCTTGCTTTGCCAGCAGTTTTCATGTATTTACCGACTATGGTTATCAGTCGCGCTTAGTAGTGTACAGGGAAAGTCAATTTCTCCTCCGATTCCCTGTTTTGTTGTTTCTATTATCTACTTGCGCTATATTACCTCGCTATCGTTTTCTGCTTAGCTTCCTCTCCAAATTGCTCCCTGCAGCTGAATGAAACAATAGTATCTATAATGCCGATCACTACATTCTATTTAATGTTCATTTCTTTCGGTCGAGCGTTCTACATTCTCATTTATCGAAACTTAAGTTGTAATTCTGTCTTTCCTTACCCCATCCATCATTGCTACCTTGGTTCGTCTTTATATATTGTCGATGTCTGACCGAATTAAAATTATCTGACGACTTTATTTCTTCTTTTCGTTTATGCTGGTCCCTCGCTGCCGTGTCCAAAAAAAACCAAAAGTAGGGCTTTCGGAATATTTTTTAAAACAAAGACTTGCAAAAATTTTGTGCCAAAAACTGGTGTGAGTGCGTTTTTGATGAATGAAAAATTAATGTCATCCCTGAATTTGTCGCTCATATATAGGTTGTAAAAATAACGCCAGATATCAAATCCCCCCCCCCCCAAAAAAATAAATAAATAAAAAACATTCAACGACGAAAACGACTAAAAAATTAAAAAAGAAAAAAATACCTTTCGACTCCAAAAACCGATTACACTTTAAGTCACAAAACATAAAATATCGTGCAAATTCAATATAAATCTATGCCAAAGGATAAACCTTTTGTAGGTATGGCATGGATGAACCTTAGATATGAATGAAACTTTTGACAATTTAAATGACCACTAAATACAAATTTGGAAGAAAAGTGTTTGCTGCAAATATCTCGTCTAAGTTTAACTAGTTTTCATTTTTCCATTTTTTATTCATTTTTATTTATATTTATTTAGTTTAATATTGTTCTAATGAAAATAATTTCTGTCGAGATTTGTTGCCATTATGTTTTTTATTTTGAATTAGTTATTACGATTTTTGGTGTTTTTAGTTTTTTAAATAGTACTTTTATTTCCGTTATTTGCACATTTTATTATCATCCGTTTTCATTCTCTTTTCCTTAATCAATTCTCATTTCTTACTTCAGTTATTCTTTGCAATTATCTTCCTTTTCTTCTTTTTTTTTTTTATCCTCATCTCGCCACCGTTTGATTAGCAAAACATTGCAATAGCTTTTTCGAGAGCTCTCTATTCCCGTACGTTTATCAACTAATCGTTTATTATTTTATTTTGTTTTATTAATTCGTAAAATAAAGAGGGTAAATAATTTTATGCCTAATGGATCTCGTGAGAATACTGGGGCCAGTTCCTTTCTACTTTTGGATTATTCGCCTTTACTTTCCTAAGTTTCACTGGTACCCAATTATTTCAGACTGGGTAAACCTGGGAGCGACTTGGATCCGGAACGAGACAAGTCTCGATAACTTATGACACCTCTGATTTGGTAGCCAAGCATCTTAACCATTAAGCTGCCTTCGTATTAATAAAAATTATTACATATTTTTTAATAAGGGAATTATTATAAAATACATATTTTATTTTCTTGACTGAACGGTCTTTATAAATTGTACTTTTTTCTTTCCTTTTTTTTTTGTTTTTAATTAAATAATTACAATTTTTAAAAAAATATAAACACATACGAGTATGTGTTTATATATTATCGATTTGTATCTAAGGGACACATGAAAAGATTTTGTTCTTTTTTTCTATGCGTAGAAACCACGTTGGTTTCGACATCGAAAAATGATCATTAATAATTTTTCAAAAATAAACATACTATAGCTGGTTTTTAGGTAGTCGTACCGCCATCCTCTTGTTTATCATACGAAGCGGTTATTCCTTCTCTCCACTCATTCGATTTCCTTGCGGCGGGACTTGTTACACTGCCACCGACAGCCGATTTATCAATAAATTTAAAATCGTCTTTCTATACATTCCTAATCATAATGCCTACTTCTCTTTCTTTCCTAATCATGGCGGTCTCAGTTTAATGATTTTCTTTATCGTATTATAATTCGTCTCCATTTTAATCATAGCCGCCTTGCTTCATTTCTTTTTATGTTTTCTTTCCTCATTATACTCTCGCTTCATTTTGGTACAGAAACATGCCCTCTTTTATTTTCCTGACTCTTATATTGCGAATCTCTTACAGTTCCGCTTCCATCACTGCGTTTCTAGACGACTTCATTTACAGTAATTTCGGCTTATATTAAAGGGCAATCTCTCTCTTTTTTATACAACATAGTTGCTGGCTATTTATACCTCATGGCTGGCATAAGAAACAAAAAAACAACAATCTATTTTCCATCGTTTTTCGATCGGCAACCAAACATTATCGTATACAGGGGCGCATTGAATTTAATATCGATTTAATATAGGATTTTTTGGAAAATGCGCCATGATTGCAAGGAATCAACGAAAAAAATTTAGGTGCGGCTATGCTAGGGCACAGGGTCGTTGATTTAACGTGAAACGCCTATATCGGTTTAAGAATTTATATATATTTATATATATTTACATATATATATATATAAAAATGTATATATAAATGTATATAAATTATATATAAATATACGCGGTGAAAAATAATAGTCGTTGCGTTGCGCGATTTCATTTCATGATTTCGTTTCACGAGCAATTTTCAAGACGTTTCACGTCAAAAACAGGACTCGAGTTTCCGTAGCTCTCGGAATTCACCATTTGTATGTTTTCAATTTAAAAACACTGTGTATTGTTCACAGCTAACTAGCATCGTTATACTGTATTCATCATCAGAGCAGAAAGGCACGCTGAAACTAATCCGGAAAACCGAGGCAATAAATACGCGAAGCCCTCAATAGATCGCGTTATTTCCGAGTTTCTGATTGATTATTCGAAGCATCTTCATTTTCCTACGGCCAATTACGTAGATAGTGCGCAGTTCTCGAAATCGATTGGAAGACGTTTTTTCACGCATGCCGATAAAAATGCTGCAATTATGACATCCAAATTGAAGGAGAACGAGGCCTTTTAATAATTAGCCTAAATTACGTATTCTTGGCGGTTTATTCGACAAAAAAAAGTAAAAAAGTTCGTTAATAGAAACGTAATTAGTAGGAAAACAATCAAACATTAACGATCACTGTTTTCTATGTTCTATTTAAACATTTGAAAACTATGAAACGTTTAAAACTTTCGCAGTGATTAATCATGGATTGAAATAAATGTACGGACAACTGCGTAGAAAATTTAATGTATTTAATACTCAATGATACGGCGCTTAACGTTTCGGTCAGCTTATACTGACAATTATCAGAAGCGAACTGAGACACTCGAACGCAAACATCGGTCCACAATAACGACAAATTTAAATAAAAACCAACCAAGATAACAAAAAACACCAAATTTGAAAACTATTTTAATATCACATGGTCAGAAATAATAATAACTACTGGAATTCGCTTTTCGTCTTTGCAGCGTCAGCTGACAATTCAGCATCTAAATGAATTTGTATTACAGAGAAACAATTCTACGGAGGTTCGTTTGTTTTTGTGTCGTAAATCACAAAAAGTTTACAGAAGTATTAAAAAATTTACGTTTTGATAGTTTAACGCGCAAAGTAGCCTGCCTAGTAAATTGGGAATTATTAAACGAAAACAGAAATTTAACACGGAACAAATATTTCCTTATTACCATTTTTTATTCATCATCATTGCTAGCGTCATTATTATCATAATTAAAAGGAAATTAAGTAATTTGAGAATAAAGAACTATCGGGTTGTGAAGTTAAGGGGTTACAACTAAGCCCAATGTACTTGAAAGGAATATTGGTGGCCATTTCCCCCCTTAATCGTCACTAATTTCGTAGCCATTTTTTTTTTTGGTTTTTAGCAAGAAATTCGTAAATCCGTGAATTCACTCGGAACGTTTTTGGGGATTCTGCTTGGCTAATTTTCTTTTACTTACTGCATAACTGCATCGGACGATTTTTTCGTGAATGATTCGGATTTGTTGAAATTTTTCTTATTAGGCCGCATCCGTTAACTGTTCGCGGTATGGGAAAGAGTAAATTTGCTACTGATTACGGCCCATGTATTAAAATTTCGTTCACAGTAGACCTTCGTAAAATATCTAAAGCCGTGATGAGCAGTTGCCGAAGTCTTCATCGATATTAATTTCGTAATGGCGAAAAACAACTTTATTAATATATTCGCGATGAAGTTTATATCGAGTTTTTTTTTTATATATTTTAGTTTGAAATGAAAAAAAAAAGCCATCTTGATTCATTGCAATTCCGAAATCCGGGGCTGCTTTGGTCTGTAAGTCAACACTTTCTTCTGAATTCTAAAACGATTCGGCACTAAGAACATGCCGTTTTTTGGCCACTCTAAAATAGAACAATCAAAAGATTCTGGCGAAAAATAATAGATCGATTCGATAACGATAACGGACCGCGTGCACCGAAAACTTGAACACACCGTTTTATATTAGGGCATTTCCGGATTAACGTTTTAATCTGCAGCAGAAAATAGCGGAAAATTATATAACTAAAGAATAATATAATTTTGAGAAAGGATGAAACATACTAAATGTAGAGAATTAACGGAAATTGGCAGTGCGTCCATGTGCCGGACACTTTTTCAGTATAACTTGGGGAGGCAAATTTTCCTTCAAATCCCAGTTAGAGGGGCACATATAGATGTTAAAAAAGTATAATGGACATCCGGAAGCGGTAGCTTTTCAAAATGGCGGCCAATCAAAGATGGCGGCCATCCCGATTCGTATATTAGGTTATAACTCGGCTCCTAATCATCGGATTTTAATTTTCTTTTTTTCAAACGAAAGCGTGTTATATTTACAATAACTTTAGTTCCATAAATTACTTTTTTTGTATCCACAATAGTTTCTGTGAAATAATGGAAAGAAGAATATTTTATTTCTCAAAAATGTCTTTAGCCCAAATTATTCGAGTGATAATTAATTTTTTGGAGGGAAATAGGAAATGCTTCAAATAAAGCATGAAGATAATTTTATAAGCTTTACAATGAAATTTTCATGAAAATTGTATCTGTGATACAAAGCGAGATATGCTATTTTTAGTACCGAAAAACAGTCATGTGAAAATTACGTCATCACGTACGTATAAACATATAAAGACGCGTGACTCATTGTCTTCAATCATAACTTTGAACACCATTCGTTGACCGGAAGTTAAAACTGTCAGCATTCATCTGATTTGCGATATATTCCGAATACATTTGTGACTGATTTATTACTTTTTAGAATCAGTTTAAGCGTAAATATTTTAAGATCAGTTCTCGATTGAATATGCGTTATACGTTGATGCCATAAATTCGATTTTACGATGTCGGGGGATAATGAATCTGAATCTAAAAGAAAACAACTAGAACAAACGAAGTGCACAATTTGTGATGGTTCGCGTGAAAAAAATGCAGTGCTCTCGCCGCGAGATTTAGCTTCTTGATCGGTTTTACGTGATGCCGCTAAAAAACGAAAATTTACTACTATTTTGAATGGTTCAATTTTATCTGAAAGTGACCTTTTAAAAGTAAAATATCACAGAGAGTATCGCGCTAGTTTTGCTCATCCAAAAAGTATAAAATTACCGGTTGAATCCAGCAGACCTTCCGATGCTATTGATGAACGCTGCACCTTCTTCACAATGCATTAATCCGCCTCCGGTAAGTAGAATTTCCTTATCACGTGAAACTTCACGCAATGTTGTCTATAAGAAAATTTGCATTTTTTGCGACAAAGATAGCAAGTATGTAATAGATAGTAAAACTAGTGCAAGTGTTAAACACAAGCAGTAACCTTACGTTCGGACGAGTTACTGAGAATCCTTGCCACAGAACGACAAGATACGATAATTTTGGCTGTAACTTCCACGGATATTATGAGCCCATTTCCATAAGTCATGTTATAGAAGTTCTACTAGAAAAAGAGCAACTAAAACCAAAAACTGTAGATCGTTATCTCGAAAATGAAAAATTAGCATATCAGTTACTGTTTGATTTCATTCGAAGTGACATGTTCGAAAAGAAAAATGTTTACAAGCGCAGTGAACTTATTTCAGAACTGATTTCTTACTTTCCCGCCAATAAAAAAGATGACGTAGAAAAGTCAACAAAATGCAATTTTATTTACAATCTTGAAAAAGAGTTTGGAAGTTCACTACGTTTTAAATCTACAAACCATACTGTTTACGTCATACCTGATAATTTATCGTACGATGAGCTTGTTGAGAAATATGTTTTAACAAAAAATTAACTTGATAAAGCTACTGCTAATGTTCGGAATAGTGAGATTTTCCAAGTAGTTAAAAAAAGTAAGAGCAGATGTGAAACAAACTGCTTGGCCTCCATCTCCTTCTGAAATACATTCGGAAAGTATTGAAGTACCACACTCATTGCATTATTTTCTCGGATACTTGCTTAAAGGTACATCCCTCCGAGAATTACGACTTATATGGTCTATTTCACAAGATATTATTTATACTATTTCGCATGGAAAAATCTCAACTTCGAAACATATCTTACTTGCATTAGTTGTGAAATCATTAACAGGTAATATCGAGCTTATTTCAATGCTAAATCGAATAGGTCACAGCAGTAGTTATATGAAATTGTTTGAAATAGACACGTCATTATGCCTATAGAAAATTACTTCTGTTAAAGATGGCTACATTCCTTTGCCTTACGGTATCCATTCGGGTGTTCCAACAATCGTTGTATTTGACAATATTGATCGAAATGAAGAGACTCTCAGCGGAGCGGGAACATAGCATCAAGATAATGGAATCATAATCCAGAGTACGTTAGATTCTTGTCAACCTCCACGATTGACAATTAATGATGAAGATAGAAAAAAAAATAAATACAATAAATGCCCTTAGTTAACCTATTCGCGATTATATCGTAGGTAAAAGATACGATCCTCCTAGAATTTTGACCGCTAAACTTCATCCAGAATGCATTAATTTTTTTACACAATCGAGACGCAAAAATATTTATTGGATTTTAAGCAGGCAGTGTAATGCTAATAATCAAATTCTCTTAAACAAGATTCAATATATGACAAGAGACAATTCAACTGTATCACGTGATACTGTTGCTTATTTACCATCAATAAATAAACCTGCAACTGACATGTCCACAGTATACGAAATTTTACGTCAAAGTAATGAAATAAAATCGAACTTGAATTTAGAGAACATCGTCGTTGTTCTAGACCAGGCTATTTTTTCAAAAGCAATGGAAATCAAGTGGACCGGTCTACAAGAATTTCAGAATATATTTCTAATGATGGGCAGTTTTCATATAATTTGTAATCTATTATCGATAATTGGAAAATTATTCGGTAACGCAGGGCTTAAAGAATTGGCAGTTGAATCGGTACTATTTCAAAAGAATCCATTTCTCAAGTGTTGGATGGAAAATAATTAGATTATATAAATGCGTATATGAAACGTTCATGAGAATTATTTGGAACAATCTTTTGGATGACATCTGCGCTAAAAACACGCAACTTCTTTCAACACCTGAAGAAATGAACGATTTATTTGCTTCATTTTCTAAAAATATTTCTCAAGATAGTTTTGAAACACTTCTTAAGAAGAAAGAACTGAATACCGTTGTAAGCTTCTTTGAGGAATATTTGAATAAATTAAAAAACGAAAATGGCCCACTTTCATAATTTTATATCGACTTTGTAGAGATCTTGTTAGGCTTAATTCGGGCTCATCGAGAGGGTAACTGGCTACTTTACCTTTATTGTTTAGAACAAATGATACCTCGGTGTTTCAGTTTGGATAAAATTAACTACGTTCGATACTTATCAATCCACTTTGCGGAACTATCTTGCCCAGAAAATAAAGAATCAGGAAGCTGATACCGGAATGATATTACACATTCAACACGCCTCGAAGTATTTTGCCAATGTTATATATACCGCAAATGACACAGACGTTCAGATTTTGTGTGCTTATGCTTCCTTAGGTATCAAAGATACTAATATTTACTTGAAACGTGGGAAAAAAAAACCAAATACTAGTACACGCTCTGAGGCCAAAAATTGTGTCAGCCTTGGCAGCAATCAATGCGTTTACTAGTTGTGATTCTGTAAGTAGAATGGTTGGCCGAGGAAAAATAAAAGCAGTGAAATTATTGATGAGAAATCAAGAATTCGAAACTTTATTTTCAATGGTCGAAGAAGATTGTACTGTAACTGAAGAGACCCTCAATGAAGTGAAAAAATTTACTTATCAATTGTATCTAAAGGGTTCAAAAATTGAAAGTATGAATGAAGCACATTACCTACTGTTTCGAAGCAAACAAAGGGCGCTTAATTCAGTGCAATTACCTCCCCTAAGGTATGCTCTGCATTTTTCCTGGATGTTGCACAAGCCTTCGATAAAGTGTGGCATCCTGGATTACTTTGTAAATTGAGGCAGTTTCTCACTTCTGATTTATACGCGTTACTTCAGTCGTACTTGAACAGCAGAACTTTCGTCGTAAATATCAATGGTTGTCTTTCAAAAGTAGGTATGATTCTATCGTCAGTTCCGCAGGGTAGTCTGATCGGACCTCTTTTGTATTCAATCTACACGGCAGACATACCGATCAGTAATCAGACGATCCTAGCAACGTATGCTGATGATATCGCCATTCTTGCATCCAACTCAGTGGTCACGTACGCGAACGTTGCTGTACAAAACCACCTAGACAAGCTGGCTGAATGGGCACAGAGCTGGCGCATAATGTTTAACCCCAACAAGTGTCAACACGTCGTGTTTACAAACAGGAAAATTAGCTGTCCAGCGGTGAAAATTGGCAACGCTCAAATTCCCCAAACCAACTCGGTACGGTATCTCGGCATGTACCTGGACAGGAGACTTACTTGGCGAATACACGTGGCACAAATCAGAAGAGCCATTGTTGCTCGCGCGAAGTCGCTACATCCGCTTTTGGGACGGAAGTCTGCTCTCAACTTAACTACCAAACGAATCATTTACCTTGCTGCAATCGCTCCCATTTGGCGCTATGGAATTGAATTGTATGGAAGTACTTGTAAAAGCAACCTTCGAAGAATTCAACAGCAGCAGTCCAGGATACTCCGCACTATCACGTCTGCTCCACCTTACGTGTCCAATTTGACGTTACATAATGACCTCAGGGTCCCATATGTCAGTGATGCACACATTGCACAGTACAAAAGATTGTTTGACAAATTCGAGTGTAGCAGCAATCCTGTCATCCGTAGGATGCATACGGACAGTCTTCCAGATAATCCTCCAAGGCGACTTAGAAGGAAATGGTGTCGGGATGCTATCCCGATCACTTAATTCCTCACTTTAAGTTACTTGCATAATAACATGTACTTATTCTTAATCACGGCACGCGTTCATTCCTATAATTGATCCTCTGAACATTCTTATCTTATTGTGTTACTCCCTTTCCCTTCTCACAACCTAATGTCTCGCTGGAGTCATTAGATTTTATTATTATTAGTTCCTCTTCCTACAATATCGCCGTTGTTTGCAGTAAGTTGTGCTGGTATGACGTATAAAAAAAAAAAAAAAAAAAAAAAAAAAAATTACCTCCCTGTCAGGATCGCTTTCATCAGCACGTTCTCGGAGCGAATTATCAAACAGCAATTTGAAAACGATGTCTCGAAAATTACCCCGTGATTCCAGACCTCCAAAAAAATGGCTGGTTAATTGATGACACAGGAAATTTAACCATAAAATGGATGGTTGGATTGCCTGCCCTCGATATTGTTCTGGATTTTCTGAGCTGCATATGCACTCGATCATGCAAGCTGCCCACATGTACGTGCATGCTGAATTCGTTGAAATGCACACCTACGTGTAAGCTAGCAAATTGCGACAACATGAGACCCGAATTACAACAAGAAGATTATGCGATTGATGACGTTGATGAATTTTCAGACAGTGATTCTGAAGATTAAACAGGTAAAAATTATACTCGACTTCATATTTATCTGGGTAATTTATACAAAATTATATCACTAATTTCAATGTAACTAAACTATAATAGATTCTACAACATTTACACGTGGATTCAATATAACGATAGAGGCAGAATGAGTCACGCGTCGTAGTTAAAACGTACTTTTCACACGACTGTTTTTCGGTACTAAAAATAGCATACCTCGCTTTGTATCACAGATAAAATTTTCGTGCAGATTTCATTGTAAAGCTTATAGAAATTATCTTCATGATTTATTTGAAGCAATTTCCATTTCCCCCCCAAAAATTAATTATCACTCGAGTAATTCGGGCTAAAGACATTTTTGAGAAGCAAAATATTCTTCTTTACATTATTTCACAGAAACTATTGGAGATACAAAAAAAAATAATTTATGGATTTTAAATATAACACGCATTCGTTTGAAAAAAAGAAAATTAAAATCGGATGATTAGGAGCCGAGTTATAACCTAATATATGAATCGGGATGACCGCCATTTTTGATTAGCCGCTATTTTGAAAAGCTACCGCTTCCGGATGTCCATTATACTTTTTTAGCATCTATATGTGCCCCTCTAACTGGGATTTGAAGGAAAATTTGCCCCCCCCCAATTACACTCAAAAAGTGTCCGGCACATGGACTATAGGAGAAAGTGGATATGTTTAATGGTAATGATGGAACTGGAATACCGAAAATCTGTATTAACGATTAGATTTAGATATTGAATATTTAAATAAATTTGATTATCGCTTTGGCTTTGACGACGAGCCGAAATTAATTACGAATCGGTCAACAGATTAAAAGGGACATCCGATTGTAGTCTTTTTTATAAGAACTATCAATTTTATGCTACACGTTTTGCCATTTTCTCATCAGCGAAAATCGTCTCCGCGTGCATTAATGGTGTATGTAATTTTTCTTTCACAGACAGATACCGTTAAAAGTCACCCGCGATATTTGTTGTAAATATTTTATTACACCTTGTTTCGCGAATCCTCGCGTAATCATTGTCGCCGTCTGTTTTATTGCGCGGGAATGAAGAAAAATAAAAAAAATAAAATATCCGCTACTCAATTACTAAAAGACTTTGCAGTTTTTCGATATGATGAAATTGGAAATACGGTGGGCAATAATTATCGAAAGTGAAATATCACAGTATTACTATCGAAAGTGTGCTCATACCGATGGAAGTGTCGATGTGTTTTCTATCGCGCAAAAAAAAAAGTGATATATATGTAATACTGTTAAACTAGAATTGTAGACTATAAAATGTAAAAAGTAAAAACGTATTTATGTACAATGAAAAACCAAAACACAATTTTATTATAGCTGTGTTTTTTTCCTCCATTGTGTAAAAAAGTTTTCGGGTTTTTAACGATTCTTAAATTTGCTTCATAATATCGTAAACTATCAATATAATCATGTTGTGGAACTAGTAGTTAGTTCTCACTATTATTTAACAAAAATATTATAATTAATTAGGTGACACAATGTTTTATAAATAGTTACATAATCAAATCGAGAGGATATCTTGAGGTGTCTAACGTAATTTTTCGTGCTAAGTAGTTCCTCTGTATTTGTGTGACACCATGCAACTTCGTGTTGTTTGGTAAAGTCACGAATGACATTGTGTTAACCAGCTTAGTATTATCGAGATCACGATGTGTATCCTCGTTACGCTGAAATTAACAGGCATCTGTTAGTGCACGAAGAATAATATTTTGTCGACGTTGGATGATGTTTCTGTTCGACCGAGAAGTACATCCGCGTAACTGGACTCCGTATGTCCGAACTGGATGCAGGATATGCAAAAGACGTTTATTACACCGGTGCCTTTCTGCCAATTAGCCAGAACATCTGATTAGGCTTGCGCTTCAGTTGTAGCTTTTTGTGTCCCGCATGTGTGTCTTTCACGCGAGTAATCGAGATTCAATCGAAAATACTGCGCTGATCTAGACACTAAGGTATTCGGATGCCGTTAATATTAATCTGCTGCTGTAAGTGGACTGGGCAAGGTGTTATGATTTCAGCCTATTATTATTATACTAAACAACATGCGCATACCGGATATATACGAAGAACCTAATTTGTCCGGGCAGATATGGTGGATTGCTCGCTAGGGGAAATCGTCTGCAATGAATCTCCCTCTAAACTCAGCAGTTGCATACTCAGTTAGTGTTGAAAAAGTATTATCGTGGCAAAAAACCAATCATAGGTTCACCTCGTTACAATGTACATGTATCAGATGTAAACAATAGTCAAAGACGCAGTTGAGCGAGCATACATAGGGGCTGGCAGAATCCCCGTCTGTGTAGTTAACAGAATTATAATTTCTTTTCCCATTTGTACACGTGAAAATTCGGAGTAATTTACTGATTTTTTAAACACTTAGACTTAATAATATTACAATACCTTTAGCTTTGATTAATTGGTAAAAAAAAAAAAGTCTTTTTTTTTTTTTTTTTTTTTGTTTCGGGTACGCCAATGAAGAGTAGCAGCCTCATCAACCAAAGCATCTCTAAAGAATAGCCCAAAAAAGAACATATCATAATCCGGTGCAAAATAGAGTGAATGAAAGAAGCTAGAGAGCAGAAACAATCGATAAGAAAGGGAACGAGAGAACATAAGAGGCACCAAATGTTGTAGGAAGACCGAAATCCAAAAGTTGAGAATAGAAAAGAGAAGGCTCCGAGGAACGGAACATTCGAAGAAAACATGATTGATATCACACAGAGAAAAGGAATGATAGGGAGAACACCGTGGGGAAGAGGCGAGGGAAAAATGAAAAAGTGACGAAGGCAGAAAGCTCTACGACCGAAACGAAGGCAACATATAGTAGTTGGTGATCAGGGGAAACGACAAAAAGAAAAGGAAACTTGTCGAACCAACACGTGAGAGAGAAGGTCTCTGAACAGAACGGTAAAACGAATTCGGACTGGAGAAAAGGGAAAAGTAAATATCATTCCATAATTTCGAGTGGAACTGCCCGGATGTACGATTAATATTGCGAAATTTATGAAGGGTGAGTCCATTCCCTTAAGAATTAGCCACCTCATTACCGTCAATTCCAGCATGACTAGAAATCCACCGTAGAGATCTGTTTGAGTAGAACGGTTCCGGAATAATTCGTAAATTAGATTGCAAATAAGAAGGTCTTCGAAAGAGGAGGTTAATTAAAGTCGAGAGTTCTCATTCGACGATTACTCATTACGTAATACAGTAAAAAAATGCGCCGAAGTTTACATTCCACGAGTTTTTCGTCGTCTTACAATATGCACGGTACATATTAGTCACCTCGTAGTGAATGAGTTCAATTGAAGGTTGTTCCAGAAGTGAAAAGCGGAGCTTTTCCGACCGGCCGGAAAACTCCGCCTCACCCGGAATTTATCTGGCAGAGTGTCGGGGCGCGAAGGCTGTGCAGCCATTTTTCCCGCCGAATTCCCATGTCCCAGTGAACGATATAACATCGTCGAGAACGGTAGTAATAACGATAATTAGTCGCGCCGTTGAATTTACTGCAATAATGACACCTGCTGATCCGCTTTTGTTTTCCTTTTTTCCCGCATAGCCGGTGTGAGTCCACGGTCGCGACATTGTGAATCAGCGTATATTTCTGTTTGCACGCGTGTGCGTCCGCACGCGGGCCTTGAGTCCCTCTCGGAGAACCTTACATTAGCCGGCGTTAGTCATTTACTGGCTTTTATCACTTCGGACGCCTTCAATGCGCGTAGTTGGGCCGGCTGCGGCGACATCAACGCGGTTCAGGTTTTGCCCGAGCGAGAAAGACCGACCAGCTCCTGCGCTCTTTTATCGCCGTTCGTTCCGTCTGGCTCCTCTTTTTGATATGAAAATCGCGTTCCTCGCGCAAGACGGTCGCTCGGTGCGCGCACCGTGAATTGGTCAAGATATTTAGGATACTCGGCGACGACCACGACCGACTACGCGACCTGCAGAGAGTCTCGATAACGAAGATTTTTAACCGTTCCCGGTCTTCTTCCTCGTTCCTTTTCTGCTTCTGCTTCTTTTTTTCTTTCTTTCTTTCTTTTTTTTCGGAATATCGTGTTGCGCAGGACTCGCCAGCAGAGCCGTCGACATAGAACGACGGCGAACTCGGCGCAGAATCATTCAGCAGACCATCGAGCATAAGTGCAACGTTGCCAATATGACGATGGCTGTTTTTTACCGTGCACATCGGTACCTGGCTGCGGTGTGTACGGTGGACTAGCGATCGCGGCGTCGAGGCAGGCATGTCTTCTCCCGGTACCGCCGGTCTGGTCTCGTTTCTACCTTGCAGCTAGCCGGATCGGATGGTGCCCGTGTTCCGTATGTGTCCGTGTGTGTGTGCATGTTGCGCCGCCTGAGCCAATGAATCGAATTGCCGTGTGTAGTCTCGACTCTAGTGTTGATCTAGAAGAGTACCGGGAGAATTGTGCGCGCGAAGTGTGGCCGGTTCAGTTGTGTTGTTTATTAATTTCGTTCGGAGGTCGGCGGCTGTTGATCGGCTAACGTTTTGTTGACGTGTTTGGTGTGTTCGGTGTGTGATACGTGTAATTGTTTTTGCGATTTTTTCTTTCCCCGCGCCTAAGTTTTTATTATTTATCGGGCAATTTTTTTTTCGAAATATTAGAAAATCGTTGTTCGCCGACTTGCCGAAAAATGCGCCAATCTGACACGTTCATTATTCTCGGTCGTTCGAATCGCCGTAGGCGCGTAGAATTTTTAAATTAACGGCTTTCCCGATATTCCGCTACTACTTTTTGGCGCGATCCTTGCGCCGCTCCCCGTGTCGAAGTTATGTGAAAACTCGTTTCTTATTTGGTTTGTTATTTTTAATCGAGTAAAATTTTTAATTTTCGTTTTTTTTTTCGATTTGTTTTTCTTTATTGTTTTTTTTTTTTTTTCGGTTTTTTTTTCTCGTGAAATGTGTTTGTTATCGTATAATTACGAAAATTTAATTTCGCTTGTTCACGACCGCTTTGCCAAAAGCCAAATCGGAAAACTTTAACCGGTTGTTTCTATCGTTAAGGTATGTGAACGAATTTTTATCACTTTTTACACCGATATGGAATTTTTTACGCGATGCACATGTTACTGTTTGTGTCTGTTTTCGATTGTTGTCGTTGTTGTTGTTGTTTTTTTTTAAATCCCACACCCAACAAAAAAGAGATCGGATTATTACATAACCCTTATAATTGTTGGCTGTCGAAAAAATACTTTTTGCTCGACTACATTATAAAAGTATGGGAAGTTGTTTTAATTAATTCGGAATTATTTTTTAAAAAATACGAGTAATTTCACAGCGTATATTGTAATGAAAATATTCATCGGTTTTCTGATTATTAAATAATTTTATTTACACCAAAAATCGATGCTCGCATTTTTTTTTTTTTTTTGTTTAGATGTATTTTGTTTAAATTTCTATTTCTGTCTTGATCTTTTTTCAAACTCGCCAATGGGAATAGGTCTCTAATCACTCTCTGCGGGCGCATTTGACTTGATAACATACCGCACGCAGAAAATTAATTGTAAAAAAAGGCGCGAATCTCTTGCAACTATCGCGTGATGATGACGAATTGGCCCGGTAGGTTGAACTGTACACCCTGAAAGCTATACGCTAACAACCAGGTGTGGTGTCTCTTTCGCCAAGCTTTTCCGTTTATGCTCAAAGATAAAACGGAATCGGTGCAAAAGGAATTTTCTTCCAAGTAAATACGTGTACATATGTGTATCAAATTTTCTATGAAAAACCATTTTTTGTTTTCTTTCAGCGATTCCGTTACTAAAGCTCGGGTAGTACCCGGCATATTTTGTTTTTCAAAATTAACAGTTACCGATGAAAACATTCGATTTTTAGAATTTGTTTACGTTTTTGAAAGTAAAGGGCTGCCAATCCTCCCGGTCGACCAACTTGAAAATCATCGGTTTTTTAAACGCGGACTTTTTTCCAAATGCAACAAAATTCCTATACTATAATTTCAAATAGTACAGCCGATGAATCAATTAGCGATGACCGTCGCAGTATATTGTTTCTATAAAAGTAAAGTCTCATACCGTTCACAGGGGTGTCGTTGGGGATTTCGAAGTTAGCATTGTGAACAGTAAGTCTACCCCAGTCGTCCCTGTTATTTTTATCATGTTTCATTTCTGTGCTTTGGACATTCATTTTAACTGGCCACGAAATTGTCGTATGACAACATTAGTCATGCGCTCGGATTTCTGTATATATATATATAAAATATAGCGCGCGTATTTTTACCTACTTTTTTTCTCCGCACAATAAATATATGGATATAAAAAAGTTTATTAATTTTTCTTTCATTTTTTTTTATTTTGTAATATGGAAATCGTAAAATATTTTAATATCGGTCAAATAGACAGAAGTTACTGAAATGAAAGTAAATCATAGATTGTTCTACTAAGCCTAATGGATCTAAGGAGAATACTGGGGCCGGTTCCTTTCTCTCGGCCACCTTTACTTTCCTAAACTGTTGTGCTGTGTGAGGTTGAAGCGAGCAGAGAGGGCTAAGGCCCCATGATGTTATATATATATATATATATATATATATATATATATGTATATGTTAAAACAATGCTCGGTCATAGTTTTCTTCGTGTTCCGATTGACGTAAAGTATTAAGAATATTTTTAATTATTTCTCTAAATATTTCATTATGTTATTATAATTTTATATAACCCCCCCCTCCCCCATAATTGTCATTAAATGCGAGTAAATATTTTAAAATATTTTCAACGTTAACGTTTCGACGGGGTTGTCGTAAATAATAGTACAAATACCTTGTCCGATACGATAAAAGAGAAAATAACGTAAGTGATCTCTGTTCGAGAAACGTTTATTGTATTGATTCCGGTGGTTTGCGGGCAAAAAGGCGGTATAATGAATGTCCTTACGAATTATTCGTCATTTTCGTAAAGCATTGTTCCGAGAAGCGATTGTTTTCTTTAGATTTACATAAAATAATATTTACCTTTTGGATAATTTCAAAAAATTGGAATTTCGCTGGAATATTATACATAATTAATATGTAAAATATTAAATGAAAAAGAGAGGCCTACATAGCCTGGTAGGAATTTTTAATCTCTCAGTCGATATTCCTTTTTTCGATATTACGCTCTAAATAGGTATTTTTTTTGCTTTGTTTGAACAGAGCTGGAAGCAGCCTACTGTTGTGCGTACGATTGTTGGCCCGTGTTCGTGAACTCTATGTGGGCACTGTGAGTTTTTGAGTGTTTTCTCTGCTAGCTGAAGTTGGTGCGTTCATAACTTTTGTCCGAATGGTACGCTGTTGTTTTGATGTGCCGAACGGCCTTCATCACATATCGACAAATGCATGTACGACCCGTGGCTGATGCGTTAGGCTCTTCCGTGCCGCGATATTCATTCTCGAACTAGTATCAAAGTACCTGCTGGTGGGGTACCGCATCAGCCTATTATTAAAATCCGCGAATTTCCCGATCAATGTGGCCCGGCAACATTAATATGCGTTCGCATTTTTTTCCACTCTGGAGGCTGACGATTTTGTGATTTCTCGATAGCTGGGGCACGGTTGAAATTTCTTTTGCGCGCATCATCCATGTGATCGTCTTTACTATTCCGTTTTCATTGACTGCTTTGAAATGTTCTAAAATGATTCTGGTATCGCTGAAGAAATTCTAGAAATTATTCGGATTCTTCAGTTATTGTGTGTCTGCAATAAATTCGCCGGCTTTCGCGAATTGCATCATCAGCTACCACATCTGCTGCTCTACGAATATGTACAGTCCGGTTTGGTTGCTAGTATGTATTTGATTAAGCGTGATGATTCGTTTTCTATCTCTACACGACCGTAAAAGTACGCCAACGAACTTCGATGATCTATGCATGATCTGCGAGTCTAGACGGGCTGTATACATTTTTCGATAGCTTCTGTTGTGTCCTAGCTGATTATCGTACGTATAAAACCATTTCTCTTTGAAAACTTCGGTTTTTGCTATCTTTGTGACGCTGTATCGTTCAAGAAGTGTGGACATTGACCGCGTAATTCGACTGTTGATCTGTAGAATTCGGGAAAAATTTCTCTGTTTCTCTCGGAAGTGATTACGAAAAACATCTTTCTCGGATTACACCGGACGATCCTGCGCCGATGAAAATTAGGCGACGCAATTGAAAACGCCCGGAACTCGGGTCGGTGATGCTCTGTGGTTTAGTTTCCCGTTGGCGCTATGCTCGATGTTAAACGTGCCCCGCATCTCATTACCGGAATCTCATTTATCGTGTAATCCTTCCAACGTGTTTTTGCAAAGATTGCGGTCGATGGTGATGCGTACGTGTGTGCGTGTGAAATGCTTGTTGGTGCATGTTTTGCGTACGCAGTTTAAGTAGTATTGGCCGTTTTATTTCTAAAAAAGCACGTGATCACCGTACTAGCATGTATTCCAAGTCGTCTGATTATCGCCTAAAAAATCTTTAACTGGCCGATTGTTTTATTTCTTGGCGTTCTTATTATTCACTTTTTTTGTTTTTGTGGTAGCCCCTTTTTCATCTTTCCTATTCGCGATACGCGTTCTGTGTACACGGACCGGCAATTTTTCCAATTTCCGTGCGCGTCGTCGAAGAAAATTAACTGTTTGTTTTTTTTTTTTTTTTGTTTGTCGGCACGGTGAGCAAGTCACTATTCTAAAATATTCAGATTGCGATACTTTTAGAAAAAAATCTGGTACTGTTTGAACGAGCGGAACTTTCTACAATGTTTCACATTTAAATTTACCACTCGTGGCGAAAATACAAATTAAAACTTTTCCAGTTTATCAGGGGGCAACTTGCAGAGGTGCATCAAAGTTCAGCTGGGTCGGCAATCGACTGGAAAAACCAAATAAGCGTAATTGACTGCTTTCGGGGTGATTATACGAACGAGGATTCTGAAAGCGAGCGACCAAGCTCGTTGAAACTCATCAAATATGGTTACGAAAGTAATTTTTGTCACTTTATGAAGTAAAAAAAAAACCTTGAAAACGAATCTTCAGATTTTTCATTGTGCACAGTATAAATCCTACAGTTTGTTTACCACCGGTGCTCTGATATATTTCAAAAAAGTTTCGGCGCGATTTCGATCTTTATAATCCTCGGCTACTACAGGTGGCTACGGTAGCTTACAGCGAGAGTATTATATTACACGATCTCCTTGAATATCGAAAAAAAGAATTTGATTTTCTTGCACGACTCCCAGTTGCAGTATTCGGTGAAAATGCTGGTGGTACTGCTGAGCGCCGTATGGAATTTACTGCGTGACAGCACTGCGACTGTTCCCTGTCCGCATCTTAAACGACTAGTCCATTTTTTGATGCTTTCATAAATGGTCTTCTGGTTGCTGTTACACGGTTCTTACCTAATTACGATATAATGCGACCTTTTCGACATTTGAATACGCTACAAGTTCGCGCAAGAAAAACTTCCCAGATAAGGGGACAAAATGAATTGTGATTCTTTTTTTTCAGCCGTTGAATAAGTTCAATGATTTCGGATAAAGTTGTACTATCGGAATTGTTGCGCCGAACAGGAAGTAAACCGACGTACCTTGAGGCGTGGACAGATTTATTGCTCTTTACGATCCAACTGAAATTTTTACCAGTTTCGAAATTGCCTTGGGCAGAAGCAGGGTAAACTTTATTATACGGATTTAGCTGAGAAGAACTGCTATTATCACTTTTCACTCTAATTGCTAAAGTTACGATAAAAGCTTATAGAGAGTCTCCGTTGTAATGCGATTAAAAGTAAACTGTTTTTCTTTCAAATATTAAGTTGAATATTTTCAAAAATTAATCTAGAACGACACTCTAGTTCCGTCTTTACCCTGCTAGAGCTTTTAACGACAAGAAAAAACGGAAAGAATATTTTTCTTTTTCGAAATTTTCAAACATATTTCGTGAAAAAGAGTTTATACATTTAAAAAAAAAAACAAAAAAAACGGTGATTACAAAACGCGCTGCGGGTATACCAATGTCTGAAACTAGTTTCCGTCATGTTAAATTTATAAGTTCACATTTAGCGCGAAGAGCCAGTTTTCAATCGTCAATTTCTCGTCTACACAAATGTGCTGCTTACACATTTTCTAGAAGAAAAAAATGTCGCACCATCCGTTTTTTACATATATCTATATATATATATATATATATATATATATATATATATATATATATATATATTAATTATAACGTAATTCTTAGGTAATCCCTCATTAGAAAAAATGTTTCAATTTTATGTAACGTTTATTATATTTTATAGGATTTTTTTTATTGTTATTTTAAAAATGTCACAATTTTATGTAACGAAAAAATGTCTTAATTTTATATAATGAAAGTTAAATGTTAGGATAGGATTTTTGTGGTTATGTTATATTTTTTTTGTGTTGATGCCACTAAGAATTACGTTGTAAATTTTGATCATTTTATACAAAGTATAGAAGAGAACGAGACAGAAATGAAAGCAAGCTTGCGACGCCAAAATGACCGAGTTATATATATATATATATATATATATATATACGTATATGTGTGTTAACCCGGTATATATCCATACATTTTTATTTATCGCTTGATCAGATTCATTAGAAATGATTATATTTTATGCATGAGCATTTCGCTTTGTTATCGTCACAGACCCACTTTTATAATATTGAAACATTGTTAGTTTTTAAAACTATAATTATCTCGTATATTTCTAACACGCAACTATGATAAAATTATTAGCTAGATTTTTGCGTGCAAATTTTTACGCACACATGTATATTTTTTTTTTTTTGGTTGGCAGTTGGATTAAAGTTTATTAATGAAATTTAAAAAATTACGATAAACTATTATAGCTACCAAGAAACGTGTATTTTTATTCCTTTAAAGAGAAAAGAGAAAAAAAATGAATTAATAAAATTTAGGATAAAACGTTACGGTGAAATATGAAAGTTATAAGGTGTGGTCACAGAATTCTTAAGCTTCGGCAAAATATACCTTTTTTGATAATGCTCAACAGATGGCCGTAATCGGTTTCCTTAAAGCTGTCAGTCTTTTCGTGTTCCAATATAACTCGTTTCTTTCCGGGCTTTGGCTTAATAATCAACAGGTAAAACAAAATTGAAGAAAATCTCTGACAGTCTCTCCCATTTAGTGCTCTTACAAATACACGGTAAATATATAATACATATATGTACATAAGCGTGCAAAAATTGTACCGGTTAAAATGAAAATTGATGTTTTTAAATTTGAATTTATTACAACACCGTACGCTGATCCGTTGCATTTATCGGCATTTTAAAAGTAAAAACTATTTATATTTTCGGTTGGAATATTATGTGTTCTTTTTATTTATTTTTTTGCTGTTACTGTGCTTTTTAATTTCGATTGATCACAAAAAAGGCCAATATTTTTGAGTACCACAATGTAGGAGCGCTTTTGTTTGAGTACACACACTGCATTTCCTCATTACTGGCAGAAAGAAAAGAAAGTTTTAAGATGAATCGAAAAAACACTTGTCCCAATGAATAGCACACAATGGAAGGTTTTAATAGGTATAGGAAAACAGTGTATGAATTTTAGTTTTTACATTTACACAACATGGTCGTCCGCATCATGTTTCATCAATGTATTTACTAAACGCAAACAATTCGATTTTCTACGTGCATTCCGCTGTCACTATTACCAGTTTACGAATGTATACGAATTTAAAGAGACATATACTACACTGTGATAGCTGTGCTGGTTGCCTCGCCTAATTCTTCGTTTATTTACTTACTTGTAATTTTTGAATCTAAGTAGATATAGGCGGCTTTTCGAATAGGAGTATAATAAATGGGAAGTGCGACGGCAGTGTCATCCGAGGGAAGTTTTTAGATCCTGTCGGTTTTTAGCATCTTTATTAAAAGCGAGTGGCCTGCTCCGTTTTCGTGTCTGGTCCAGAGCGATGTCGCAGCGGCGTTAAAGCGAACGTAGGAGGGAAGGAGCAAAATCAGGAGAATTTCGTCTGCCAAGCATAAAGCTGCAGATTTTATTATCATAATGGTAACTAATACCATTATTTCAGTGTCGCATTTATTCTTTTGACAGTGCAGCGGGCGTGTAATTTATTATGGAAATTTGTTTGATTTAGTGGTAACTGTAGAGAAGTTTGACTTGCTTTTTCACCGAAAGTGCCCGTAAGGAGCAGATATTTAGATAACTAAAGTTTCTTTAAGTGATTAAAACGATGTGTATTTTTGTTCGGAAGAAGACGAGCGAGAAACAGCGGTTCCAGGAAATAATTATCAAAACTTGTTTTGTTAGCGAAATTTAGCCGGTGAAAGTGATTTTATTAATCGCGATGGTCGTGATCGATTTACTTTCTCGCAGTTACTAGTAGAACTTTTTTTTTAATGGTTTTTGTTACTTGTTCTTTCTTTCTTTTTTTCCTGTTATTTTTTAAAATGAAAAGAAAAAAGTTCATTTTTAGAACTTTTTAACAGATCGCTGTGTAAGGAAATATCTAAGATGTGCGGTCATTTATTGCGATTATTTCTATTAAAATGATTACTCATCATTTTCTCCTCAACCGTTCGGTTGGTGGGCAACCTTTCGTCCTCGTACATTCTTAGCCGTACCGATATCGGTTGTGTACCAGGTAATTATTTTATATGCAACGCAGGTTGTGTACACAACACGCAAGACTTCATTCGGAACTGATTAGTAATCGTTTGATTTACATCGTTTTACAAAAGTGCAGTCCCGTGTGTCTCTGCTCTATACTGTGACCTAACGCGCATATGATGTTGTATGTGGTGGTTTGCCATTGCCTTCCACGTGATTGATTATTAGCGAATATTTTTATTTAATTTTTCGTTAATAAGTTCTGTCGTATTATTATTATTATTGTTATTTCTTTTTCTGCGTTCTTTTAAGTAGGTATCTCCCGGGCGTAGACTGAAGTACGCAATGTTTCTCTTCAAATAATCTGCAGTTCTGAGTGGTATCAATGAATATGGGCTACTGATTTATCAAAGTTTCGGGTGTAATTCGATTGCACTTCTTTTTTTGACGTCGTTGTTGATACGACTCCCATCGCTGAAATAACAATCACTGTCCTTACGTTACTCGTAATAGACACGTTTCACTTGCATGGCTAATTCTATGTATTTGTTCATTTTTGTAGAGTATTTGAATATTCTTTGTATCGGCAACTGTGTAATATCTCTGTGTAAAACGATTACCTGATTATTTATTCTTCTTATGAACGAAAATAATATTTGGTTGGTTTGCTGTGTGACTGTTTTACCCGTTCTTTTTTGCTTGTCGTCTTCCCGTTGCGTGATTAATTTTCAGGTAATAATATCGGGCGTCTTTTAATGCTACGCGGTTGTTTACATATTTCTTTATATATTATTTTAGTTTCAAATTCAAAAAGAATAAAGAGAAAATTTCGAGAATTCCTCTAAAGTAATATGATGCCGCTACGGAGTATAAATATATCTGTAAATATTTTTTTATATATATGTATTAACTATCATGAAAGTAAACGAACTGTTGGATAATAATGGGAAATTCTCCCATTTTTATATTCGCATTTTCTAAGAAAATTGACGCTGATAAATAAAGTTTAATTTTTCTTATGATACAGTGTAAGGGAAAACATAGTGTCTGCACATTTATGGCTGCAAATCCTAATTAATTCCTATATATTTTTTCGTGAGTTTGCTTGACAATATTTACATTTTTTATAAACTAATATATATATATATATATATATACATTTACTAATAGAATAAAATATGGTCTCTGTAATGAGTGCGCAGCTGTGAATTAGTTATTATTATTTATCTATTATTTCTGTTTCGAACTTTTCTTGTAGAGAATTTATTAATATCGTTTAAACGTAAAAAGGTTTTTTTATACGTATTTAACTACGGTTTCTTGGGCAAATCGACATTTTCCGAATATTTAATGTAAACATTAATCGACATTATGAAATGCTCAAATCGGGCAAAAGTTCTTTCGACACTGTTAAAGTTATAAATGTCGACGCCTGGTTCAGCCCCCGTCTTCCGGTACTGCATAAAATTCACATAATTATTTATCCTTTTTTTTTTTTTTTTTTTTTGGTCTCCAATTCGTAATATGACGGGGTAAATATATTTAGAGAATTTATACTAGTAATTTATATAAATAACAGGTCTGTCCAGATTTAAGTTTATGGAACCCTGACAGACTGTTTTACAGCGTTAATAATAATTAATATACATAAATTTAATATACATATGTATTTTACGGTGATTTATTTCGGCTATCGTAAAACTATTGAATATTTTAAATAGCTTATTTTTTTTATTTTTTTTATTTGTGGGCGCATCAGCGGCATTGACCCAACAACAAGAAAACTAAGCTAAGAAATTAATTAACTAAGCGGTCCGAAATGGACGCAACAAAGGACAGCAGTGCGGACCCCACAGAAGATGAAGAAAAGGAGAGGATAAAGGAAGAGTTATAGGGAGTAGGGAGACCTAATGACAGGAGCTGACTGTATAAAAGGGAACGTTCGTTACGAAGAGCAGGACACTCAAAGAAAATGTGATCAGCATCACATGTACGAGGAGGATCACAATCGTGAAGAGAACAATCAGGAGAAGGCGATAGAACAAATCGAAAGCGAGAGGAGGGGAGGAGAGAATGATTGATCCGGAGACGAATTAGGGAGACAATAGAAGAGCGACGACTGAAAGGAATAGAATGGAACCAAGACGGGGAACGAGGAATTGTCTGAATGAAACGGTAATGAGAATGACGATTAGAAAATAGGGAGGGATAAATATCCCGCCAAAGTCTAGCGTGATTGGAGGTGGATAAGGAAAGGATATCTGAAGAAGGGAAATGGTTGAGGAATGAATCAAGACGACCAGCAGAACGAGCCAAAAAATCAGCTGCGTCATTGCCGTCAATTCCGAAATGACTGGGGATCTATAAAAAATCAATAAGAATAGAGCGGGATGACTGCAGAGTGGAGGTAGAGAACGAATTGAGAGAATAATACTATCAGAAAAATGTGAAGGAGAAGAGAATATGGCTTGAAGGATGCCTTTAGAGTCTGAAATTATGAGGAATTGGGCTTAGTCACTAATTGACTAATATTGCTAAAATCTGTATTACTAACAGCCGGAAAGGATATGTTTAATATTATCAGGGAAGTTATACGTTATACACAGTTATCTGAGTGTTCAATTTTATGTTTATGTAAATAATTTTTAAGTAGACCGTGTCCAGTAAGAAATTGTAGATTAAAAAAAATTTGACGTAAATACTATATTATGTAGTCTATCGTCTATGTTTGGGAAATTTTTTTTAGCTATACCGTTATATTCGGCCCACTGTGTCTGAAATTTATCATTATAATACTTATCCAATATAGGTTTAAACTATTTAAGCGTTAACGAGGATGGTTCGTGTGTGAAGTAAGGTTGTTGATACTGTACGTTATGGAATTCCGGATTTAAATTTATTTTATTAGAAATATGTTAATATGTTTCTGTATTTCGTACGTTAATGGGTTAATACCTGCAAAGACAGCGCTTGCCAATTCGAAAACATTTCCTAAATTGATTATTTAACATTTCGTTGTTTATCGTTTTTTCCGGTTAATTTGAAATTCAATTACACCTTTATTAGTGAACTCTGAAACACGTTAACTTTTGTCGTCGTCGAACCGAGTGAATTACCACCGAGTTGATCGTTAATTTTGCCGGTTAAATCGTGATCAACGTGTGTAGCGTTATCGTCGCAGTTTTGCCGACAAACACGAGGCCGGCTACTTTAAATCGAGGAATTATCAATTGAGCAAAAGTGTACATTGATTGAAGTTTTCGTCGCCGATAATTTATGCTGGCTATGTGAACTGTTTCTTTTAATCACCTGCCCGGTACTAAGCGCCCAGAGTTCAAGCGAATAGGTGTGTGCCTCAGTCAACCGTCTCCTTTCCCTATTTCTGCGATTCAGTTTAAAAGACGTACGCTATACGACCCCCCGGATATTTTACGAAGTATGAAAATTTACTTCTCCGTACCGTATGAAAAATAAACTGCCCAGAATAGTCCAATGTAGCTTTTCTCCCGAATTAGTTTCGTACCCAAAATTTATACTACCGGTATTGAGTATTTTGATACCTAATTGCTTCGTGTTTATTTTCGAGAACTGTGAGCGGACATTATCTTTGCAGCTTTAAAATAACCGATGTCTTCCTGAAAACATGTACGGTTTTCTACAGCTGATATCGTTTTTTGTACTAGACGTGTTCCGTCAGGCAGTTGTTGTCGGGTGTGTGAACAGGAGAAACAGCCATTGAATGTACCAGTAAATTAAGTTGTACCTCGAGAGGGCATTTGAAAAACTAGAACAAAACAGTAATTTCGTAATATCCGGTTTCTTTGTTGTTCCGGCTTCCTGCTGTTTGCGGCATTTGTCACGGTCTACTTCAGATTTCCACCCTATTAAGCCATCTTTTCCGTTGCCTACATTAGCACGTGAACCGATTAACATCCTCGTAAGAGATAAGCTAAGTGAATGAGAGTTTTGATAGCTTTCTTTTCCCGTTTCATTTTCACGTTTTTTATTTATTATGGTCTGGATTTTAAAGTTTCTTGATTATGTATAGAACGACAGCTGTTTGAAAAATCATATTATTCCCTCCAGCAAACCCGTTTGTATTTCGTCCGGAAACTCTGATATGGGATATTCAAATCTCCGCTAATAGTTGAATAGGATGGCTACACGCGTAATTATTTTGCGTTAGATTTGGATTTTGGATTAGGTAATGAATTCAGGTGTTCGGTTTTTTCTGCTTGTCCCTTTCTACAGTTGGAAGTAGTTCTGTAGTTTCATATTTTGAAGGGGTAAAAAGTGTTTTTTTTTTACCAAAAAAAATAATCGTCTTCAAGATTTATTATAAAAATTTAATAAAAACACATCGAAAAGTAAAAAATAGTTCTTGAATAGAAAATCCATTTCAGAGTGATATTATCGTGATTCTTATACAATATAAACTTTTTAACTTTTTATTTGATAAAAAATACGTTCCACAGTTATCATGCCTTAAGGTGATGGATATTATTATGGTAATAATTCTTATTCAATTTTAATACTTATCGGAGTGGGTACCAAATTCATATTACAATAATAATTAAAAACTGCATTAAGATGCCGCCTCAAAAAGTTAATGTTGTACAAGAATTACAATAATATCACTCTGAAATATATTTGTTATCGAATAATAAGTATTAATACTGTATAAGAATTACAATAATATCACTCTGAAATATATTTTTTATTCAATAATTATTTTTTACTTTTTAGTGAATTTTTATTAAATTTTATAATAAATCTTGAAATCGGTATTTTTTTTTTTTTTGTAAAAAACATTTTATAATTTTTAGCCATTATACTTGCACTTTTTTCTTGCTAAAAATCAACTTTTACGTCACATTCACATTATTCTCCATATTTTAGACTTCAAAAAATATAAATTTCTTTATTTTAAATTGCATTTCCACGGTAAAAACATCAAAAGCTACATTTCAATGGTAATTTGGTAAATTTATGGAGTATTTTAAGTCAATCGCCGCTGTTATACTAATAAAAAATATGAAGAAGAAAAATTATCCAAAGGAACCACATTTTTTCACGTTTTTTGACGAATATTCAATTTATGTTCACTGATTTTCATCATTACTTACATTGTACCTGAGTCGAATGGTACTCTTTCTAATGGACAAAGAATCAGTAAAATCGGTCCATATGAATATGAATTGTGCGCGAACAAACATAAAAAAAAAAACAGTCGACGAATGTATTATAACCTCCCTTTTTTTGGAAGCTGGTAAAAAGTTATAAATTTATAAATAAAAATGGAAAAAGTATTTCGAAATAAGTAAATTTTTGCCTCGTGTTTCAGAAAAGGATGCCTGATGCTAAACTATAGTTGAGAGTAGTCAATGGACCCTCGTTGCACTCGGTGTCGAAACACTTTTTTTTTAAATTTCGTCTGTTTGCCTTTCGTTTATTTTGGCGGGGATAAAGGACATTGAAATAACATTAAGTACATAGAGTTTTGAACCTTTTAAATTTGAAGTAAAATATGAATTTCTCTCGTATGCCCTTAATGTTAAGGGGTATAGCAGGAATATTCTGTGTAGGTTTTTATAAGGTACCAAACCAACAACATTGTTTACGAGCAGGGGGCCAGTTTCTGTCTCCCGAGATTGCATTTTCAGATAGCTTCTCTCGTACCGAATTGTTTCAGGCCCAGTTATAAAGGATTGTTAATTTTTATTCTTTTTCGTACTAAAAATCTGCCGATTAAAGCTATAACCGTAGTAATGGTAGGGCCCCCGTTAAGATCAGACTATTACTAATATTCCAAGATTTTCCGGTAAAATTTTGGAAAATAAAATGTGCGGTGCGCTTCTAAAACATAGTGTTCAAAGATCATTTTAAAATCACGTCGGATAATTCGGGCAGTAACAAAAGTTTCTCTCCAGCAGAACCATCTGAAATGGAGTCGTCCATCTCAGTGAAAACGGCGTTTCTTACCGATTGTTCAGCATTGAGCATGTAACGCTATATTTATTCTTTAAATTCATAATTTGTCTAGCATGGTATATTGGTAGTCTTAAAAGCTTCTGTGAATAGTACGACGTTGATCATCTCATCTCGCTCTATACGGGACGTGATGAAAGTCGAACCTAAGGATTTCGAAAGCGTAAGCCGAAAGGGTTGATACGGTGACTAGCTAAACGTGGAATCGTTTGCCGCTACTAGCTCTTAGCATGCTCGCATTATTAGGAGCGATGTTCTAAATCACAGCTGGGACTGTTCATAAACGAAACGTATTGAAAGATGTGATACACAGCAGGTAGTTGGAGAGAAAAATCATAATGCCACTGATGACGGACCGCCGTGGCTGAACACAATTTTTAATGATTTGAAGAAAAAAAGAACGGTTGATTTTGATTTTGCGTTTAGTTAAGTGTTTTTATAGGATATATGTATTTCTTTTTAAAATCTCTGTACAGTATTTAATCGAAGGGATATTTTGTTAGACTGAACTAAAATATTTATTCAAACATTCTGAACAAAGATCGTTCTGCTTCCGTTAGTTTCTTTTTTTTTTTTTTTTTTTTTTTTTTGTAGACGCAACACCCTGTACCGTGTTTAACTGGCTATTACAGTACGAGGATGCGCGGTTTGTTCTTACAGATAACTGCTTATTCCACTAATTTTGATAAACTGCGTCACAGATGAAATTGTACGGGGGGAATTCTCAAGAATGTTACGTGATTGTTTTGTTATTTATAAAAGGGGGCCGATGAAGTGAGAGTGCTGGACAATCACACAGTATGTACATTTCAGCATCCAGTACCGAACAACTGTCATTCAGTCGAATGCTTCGGATCACATCGCAGGTAGTTATGAATGAAGTAGCCTCTGGGGTGTCCTTGGCAGCATCTGCGAAGAAAAAAAGACGGTCGGGGTATTTTTGAATTGTCGCTGCTGTCACCTGAACGATATTCGAATGCCGGGGTTTATTATACCTTATCAGGGAAAAATCAACGTCAATATTCAAAAGGACCCACGGTGAGATCATGGTGTTAGGTGCTAGATCGGGAAAGGAAATTACGTTCACATTGTGCCGCGATAGGAGGGACAGGATTTCCGGGAATGGGTCATTAGGGAACTCTGGGGTAATGGGGAAATCATTTATGTGGATAGGAAAGGAACGATTACGAGAGAAAAGAGCGAGGGTCTCACAGTGATAATAAAAGGTTCGAAAATACTCCAGTGTGGTGGAGGAAGCACCTAACAGGGCGCAGGAACTAACAAATGGGGAGGTTCTATGTGCGGCAAGTATCGTGCGAAAAGCTGTGTGGTGCACTGAATCAAAAGATTTAAGTAGGGAAGGGCTGGCTGAATAATGTGCCTAGGGCCTGTGCTTTATTCTGAAAAGGACTAAGGATTTGTATATGGAGAGTTTCGGAGATACATTCTACTTTGCGTTTGATACGTATTTAAGGATAGATAGGAATTTATAACATTTAACTTTAAGGTTGGATATGTGAGGACGACAATAGAGTAGCAGCAGGATGAAAATGGAGAGTAGTTTATCAATTTCTGCCTGTTTTGTTTTCCGTAAAATTTTCTTGGCGTCATTTTCAGTTTTATAAAAACTAGTCCGAATGGTAATTTTATTATGCGGTCCGAATATCAGATTTCATATTTCTTCCCGCTTCAGCAACGAATCTAAAAATAAGAAATAAAAAAAAAACAAAACAAAAAAAACCCAGTAAAAACTGATAATATTTCGTTAAATGAAGATATGGTACAGTTGTAATGAAAAATTTTAATTCTCTAATTTACAGTTTAAAAAAATTGCGTGCTGCTATCAGGATTTTTCTTTTTTTTTATGCAGAAACAAATAATAGAAAACTGATTCTGAAAGTGAAAATTTATGTTTAAAGTATAGCGAAATACACACTTAAAAAAAGAAAAAGAAAAGGAGGGTATGTAAATTGGAGGGGAGATCCACCCATTATAAAAGCTCGATAAAGCTTTCGGTAGTGGTTCAACGTTAGAATGGTGAAAAAAACGTTGTTAATGGAGATGAATTAACGGAAAAACTCACATTTCCTTCCTTTATTGCCAGATATTTTCGGTCATTTTATGCGGTTGGAAATGGCGCGAAAACGATTTCCCGGCATACTCTCTATATTATATTTTCGAAGTTCTTTTTGTATTTAAAGCCAAAGGTTAAAGCTGCCTTTTTTACCTGATTATAATAGAACGGGTTTGGTTCGTTGCTTTTTTCCTCTGCTAAAGGTCCATTACTACAAGCTCGAATTTTCATTTAAAAAAAATCTCACCTTACACTGCTTAATTTTTGCTTGTATTTGTAATTGTTTTTTTTTCTTTCTTATTTTTCGAGAGCTAAGATAACGTTAACCCCTTTTCGAAACTCTAAATTAGACTCTAAAATTATTGGTTAGAAAATCTGAAGCCAACTCATTCTGTTTCAGATTTTTTCTTTTTGACCTGATTTTTGCGCAATGGTCAGTTTAATTTTTTAAGTATTAGTGTTGGTTATGGCCTATATCAGTGTTTGGTTACTATTAATGAATTTATACAATAATCCACATACATGGGAAAAAGAGTTTGAAATAATTTGGCTTACCGTCACTGGCAGAGTGATCCTTCCATACTTCCTTTTCGAAGTTAAATCTACCATCCCTATTGTTATATCGCATTGCCAGATCATATGATACTCATCCAGTTCACACTTGGGACAAGTGTTCTATATTGACCAAATGTTTCGGTGCCCGTCAATATCCGCAGTGTCTATCATTATAGTTATATATAAACCCTATGACAAGCTGGTTCACTGACGTTACTATCTTAAAGTATTGTCTCCCTTTAGATTTGTGTGCGCATTAGAAACTCATTATTCCATTCTCCATATATGTTGTTTCTAGTCACGGTGATAAAGTTCCTCCAGTTCAATTTTACGTCAATGCTTTGTCTGTTTGTATTTAATTTACGCCCGTTATAATTCCTGGATTTTTTATGGCCACCATTTTTTATGGCATCCGGGAATTTGTTGTTATGTTTCCACTAAAAAACAAAAAAGAAAATCGTTATTTCAGAATGATCTCACATTCAATTACACGTTTGTTCCCTAAATCTCGCGATGTAGCATGGTCGAGTTTAGGAATAAATAAGAACTCCTCGAAAATGCATGTAGTTTGTTCAAAGAATTATTCTGACTTCCAGCATATGATATTAAGTTTACTCCCACACCCCCTTCATTCTGATCCTAATCTCTTGTTACCAATTTTTTCTTCTTTACCTCCTGACGCACCCGCTTATGCTATACTCGCTTCCCAAAGCTCTGAACCTCGCGTTTTATCTTCTTTCCGTTGCAATGAACTTTTATCCATGCTCACAATAAGTCTACTAACTCTTTTCCAGATCTGGACGGCCTTTCGTTGCCAATCCGCAAAAATCTCTACCTGTTCTCGTTGCAGAGCTGTCTCGTTCGATGATTAGCGCATAATTAACATGTTTGGTTTTCGCGCCCGGTCCGGTTATTAGTCTTTTCCTCTCAAATGTCTACAAATATTTTCTAGAAATTCACCGCTGCCGCCTTTGTTGATGTCTCTTCCGCGTTTGACAATGTATACTTTCCTACTCTGCTAATTTTTTTTAAACATTCCGTTCTTATCATTCTTATTGTCAGATCTTTTCAAAATAGAACTTTTTTTCTCCTCTCTCCTCTACTATCAAGAGCACCTATCACTGACTTTCTGAGGGATAGCTGTTTCAGTTTGACATGCTTTTTTAGCTTCCCCTTTTTATGCACACATTTTCTTTCTTCTCTTTGCAGATAACGTACTTATCAACTTCAGCTCGGGCGATCTGGTTGCCACCAATGCAAAGATAGATAACTTCTCATCTGTTCTTAGCAGTTCTCTTTCCGCTAATCACCTCTTCGCCCGTTCTTTCCTAAAATTTGGAATTGTTTCCGGTCTCCATAATTGTGCAACGATTAATGCATCTTCTATTCCCGCAGTTAATTTCGTTTGCTATGTCGGCGTGTATAACCGCCTCCCTTCCCGTGATCAGAATGAACTACCTCTTCAATTTCTTTCTGAAAATAATTAATTCCCTAAACGCTCTATCTCCTCAAAAGTGCATTGCTAATCCTCTTACTCTCCTAATCCGTTACGAATCTGTAATTTGTTTACTTTTCTTTTATGTACGGAAATTCCTCTAAGATAAACTTGACAGAATCCAATACATACATATTGGGGTACTTAAACCTAAGCACTCATTAACTGTAACCAGACGCGTTTTTCCCGCTCTTTTTCTCTAGATAAAAACGTTTTACGACAACTCGCGGGACTATGCCAGTCGGATGATAGTAAGAGCAATTCCAAAAATCTGCTCTACTGCTGCTTTTTAATAATTAGCCTCAGCTTCCGTAGCCTGTTCCAGAAGATCTGAGTACTCAAATGCCACTGTGCATTGCAAATATCAAACATTTAGTGGTTTCCTCGGATTTCTGTGTTTGGCAAGGCGAAAACAAGAAAAAATAACTTTAAACAATTATAATAGTATACCATTTGTCCACTATCACCCAGCATTAGAAATTAAATTTCGTCAATTTTTTAATTAGACTCACAATCGTACGGGCTGCTCCCTTTCGTTGCGTACTCGTGCATACTGTTTATGTAGTTAATAAAAGAATAAAATTATAAACACAATAAGAAACATCTTACAAGTACTGAAAATAAAACATATTATAAATTAATATTTCTCTAAATTTCGGAAAGCGCTTCTAGAATGTTCATTTATGTTTATTTATTGTGTTGGTTTAGTAGTTAAGGTGCTTGGCTGCTGAACCAGAGGTGTCATAGGTTTTCGAAACTTGTCTCGTTTCGGATCAGCCAAGTCATTCCCAGGTGTACCCAGACTGTAATTAATTAGAGTTGCCAGAAAAATCTGGGAAAATAAAGGCGATCGGAAGAAAGGAACTGGCTCCCTGCTCTCATGGGTCCGGTAGAGCTTAGTGTACCATTATGAAAAGCTTAAATTCACGATCGCCGAACCCGCTGTTAGAGGTATGGCTCTTATTTTGCTTTCTTTGTTAATTATTTTACGATTTTATTAAATTGTAATTGCTTTAAAACGGAAGTTTGAAGCAGCATTTTAAGTGTGCGGTACTGTGGTACGAGCGACCGGTTACGCGCTCAAAGATTTATTGCTTGTTCTACTACACAATGATGAGAATAAATCGGAGATGCAAAAGCATGGCGTGTGTTTTCTTTTCTCCTTTTTTTTCGTGTGTGCGATAACTTTTTGTTTTTACTGTCTTGTTCTCAATAGTGTTTTTTCATTATTTTGTTGCGTATTGTGAGCCAGTGCGAACTAGTTAGTCTCGGTACAGAGAACCGGGGATCAGAGTTTAAAGGCGCGAAAAATTGGATGTACCATATATTTGAACGAGAATTGTTGTTGACGGAAGTTGATATAATGAAAATGAAATAATAGCCGGTTAAGCGAAGTCACGTGAATGACAGGAGGCGGTGGAAATTTGTGATGTGAATTTTTTTAGCGAAATCTACGAACTCGGATAAAATGTCGCGATCAAGCCTGCTGTTTTTTTAGAATAAATTTAATTTAAAACTTGATTATGAAAACCAGATAACCATATAATAAATATAAACGATTAAAAACTATTCGAAAAATTAACTTTTTTTTTTTTTATAAATTAATATTTTGCTATGATTAAGTAAGGCGCTTGGCTACTAAACCAGAGGTGTCATAGGTTATCGAGACTTGTCTCGTTCCAGATCCAAGTCGCCCCAATTTTACCCAGCCTGAAATAATTCTGTGCAAGAGAATTATCTGGTAGAAAGTAAAGGCGGATAATCCAAAAGTAGAAAGGAACTGGCTCCAGTATTCTCATCAGATCCATTAGTTTTAGTACACCGTGAGCCTTAACGACACAATTCCCGACGACCTGCCTGCTAAAAGGATATAGGATTCACTTTACTTTTAAAACTGATAAACGGAATTTCGATAGAAGAATATCGATGCTTCCAATTCGTAAATTGTTCATTTCGGCCAAATTTCTTTAGCATCCTTTTTTTATATATATAATGATTGAGTATGGTTTAAAGCAATGTGGGCTCTACTTCACTGTAGTTGCGACCATGTTGCTGTAGATACCATTTGTCATGTATTAATTTAACCCAGGAGGTGTGGGCATTGCTTTAAATGCGGCCATCGTGTTTCGATATTAATTTTTCCCCTTAAAATTACTTCGTGAATGCCGTTCGAAGGTAGCGTGGGCTCTGCCTGACGATAAGTGTAGCTAAGACCATACTACTTTGTTATAATTCCGATTATGAAAGTTTCGTGAAGCATTTTGGATTTTTAGGCATAGCGCTTCTATTTTCTATTTTCCTAGCCTTTTCTCTTTTGTTAGTATTTTCGGTTGTTGGTGTATCATTAGTACTGGTTATTATTCTCATTTCAATCTTCTCTTCTCCGTTGATTATGACGATTTCCATATCAACTATTCTTTCCTTAATAATGTGTATTATTTTCTGTTATTTCCTCGTATAAAAATTATATCGATGATTTAATATAGTGTCTACGATTTCCTTGTTGCTCTTATAAATCCATCTACTGTGGTTTATGGGTCAGCCCTTGTTGGTGACCCCCCTATCAAAAAAAAAAAAGAATCTTTTTGTCTGTTTCATTTAAACCCATTCTGGTATTATCGATTTATTAAGGAATATAATGCAAATAAAAGAGTAGTACTTTAATTTTCTCCCTCTCGAGTGTATTTATCTTTACTTGATCTTTGTAAATCTGAATAAATTGTTAGGCATCTAAAGGATTAAAAACTAGTCGAACAATGAAAAGTGGGCCAAAAAAAAATTGTACCCTCCCCCACAGCTTTACCAACCGTTAACATTGCTTTTTTTTCACGAATAGGATATTATTTTTATTGCCATGTGGCGTTTTTTTATTAATGAAAGGGGGAAAACGCTCAAAAATATATTATTCGATATTACGAATCGATAAATGCCGACTCACTGGACAAATCTCGAGGCTGCTGTAGCAGCGTATGATATTTAGGCGGTATTTTGGTTCCAGACGAAACCGGAGAAATAGTCTATAGTTCGTAAAAAGAGTAGCGACTCATTCTGATTATTTAGAGGTCGGGTCAGTTCATTGTTTACGATCGTTGTATAATTGTGGATGACGGGAAATGTATCGGAGAGTTGCTTTTTTTTTTGCGTTGTTGAAATTCTGAAAAGGAAAAAAAACGGAATGGATGATGAGCATGGCATTCGGTAGAAAATTTTCAAGTTCGTTTGATGATATTAATAAAAATTCCATTAGCTTACGACAGCATCTAGTGTCTGTGTGCACGAAAATTAGCTCGTTACCTATAATTTGATTTTTCCAATTTCAACGCCCCTGCTAGCTCTTGCATGATTGCGCAACATAAATATATTTTTCACGCGTTTATATAGTTCACGATAGGCCAAGAACAAAGCGGATTCCGTGTTTACCTCAGAAAAAATTAAATACACACACACACATATATATATATACATATGTATATATTTGTATTTTTGTTGATCTTTTAAGCCTCCGTGTGCGATTCAAGAAATACGAATTTTCACGTAATGAAAATTTTCATTAGGCAGGAAGTACACGCGCCAATAAGGAAAATAATGTGTCACTTTTCATTAATTCCTTTCAGACAACGCTGTCTTAAAGTGGGCAATTCATCGTGATGTAAACGAAATAAAATGAATTCCATTTCATCGTTCTTGCACTAATTTGCATTGTAGGTATATGTATGAAAATTGTTACCAGGCTGCATTGGTATGGATATTAAAAAATCGGCTGGCAACATAAATTGTGAAGTGTTTTTTTGTTGTTTTTTTCTTGATTTTATTCCCTGCCCGTATTTGCTAAAAATTCGCCGGAATGCGGTAATTTATGTAAAAGCAATTTATCACACACGCAAGTGTGTATATATATATATATGTATGTGATCCTAAAATATTATGAATGCATCCCGCGAAGGGAAGAAAATAGTCTGGAAAAATCTATTGCAAGATAGAAGAGAACAGAACCCGAGGAATACCATCAGCTCGATGGAAACCGCAACAACAATGAGTGGACAAACTCGAAATCAAGCAGTGGAAAGCGGCTGAAATAGAAGCCGATGGAGAAATATCATACGTGATGCGTTGAATTAGAGGTCACGATGCTCAGTCGATGAGCTAGTGACTACTATGAAGTGTGTGTGTGTGTGTGTGTGCGTGTGAAAGACAGACTAATAGCAGGTAGTTCATTCGCCTTTTCCGTCTTAAAGGTTGCCGATCAATATAGAGCAATGTCTCAGCAGATCGGAACATCTGAGAAGAGTGAAACGATTAAACCATCACTGAAAATCCTTTGTCCGTGAGTTTTGAGTGCAATCTCTTGATCTTATACCATCTATCGTTTCTTCTATGATGAGACGTAACATCTCGAACTTGGGTCCTCCCACGATGTGACCAAAGTACTGCAACTTCCTTTAATGTAGTTCAATAATCTTCGGCAGGGGGTGTCATTAGGACCGTTGCATTGGTGAAGTCTATTTGAATTCAAATGTTTTGATGTGCTTCTACAGAGCACAGTTTCCGAGACTCTCGCAGCTATATAATGAAAATGACAAAAATCATAACATTTCCGAATTGTAACAGGCCGTCCCAGGTTTAATTCATCCCCGGTGAACAGATTTTTCATTTATACAAGCACTAATCTGGCCCGCTCCATTCGCGATCGTATTTCTTTCTCTCTCTCTCTCTCTCTCTCTCTCTCTCTCTCTCTTGTATCCAGATATTTCATGGAGTGGATTTGCTTTGGTTCGGCTCCTATTGTCATCGCTATGTGGGTTCTTTAGAAAACACTATAACTTTTATTTTGTCGCTATTAACGGTAAGTCCAAAGAGGGTTTGCTACGAATTTATCTCTTTGTAATTCTTCCTACGTGGGGACAGTTGTTTGCTTATGTTACGTTGTTAATTGTGACGCCATTGATCTTTCCATCAATTTCTTTTGTAGGTGTTTCTTTGAATATTATAGACAACTCTGTAACGATTTTAAATCATATTTTAATGAGAGACGAATTTAACCGTAGCCGACGATTATTATGAAGAATGCAATAAAATATCAGAAAAAAAAAACAAAAACAAATGATCCTCCGTTAAATGCAAAATTATAAACATACTGTTTTCAGATTTATCGAATAGTTTTTAACGCTTATTAAAACATCGCAGCAGCTATTTTACATTTCATTATTTCGACACCGTTAGTTTTTTGAATTATTATTTGTAACAAAAAAATTAACATACAAGTCACCATCTATTTATTTTTCGTCCTAAATTTTAATCTTTTTTCATCAGTTCATTTCATGGATTTCCGGTTTTTATGTTTTATTCGGATTACCTGTCATTCATATTTTCTGATATACATATATGATTGTATATACCGTTGCGATATTTGTTAATATATCGATTATTACTTTAATTTGTTGAGTACAATACTATATACAAAAATGTAATGCGTATTTTTCATATGAATTTATTAAGAACAACGTAATCATTTAAAAGTAAATATGTATATTAACAAATTCCTGAAAATTAAAATGAATTATAGCCAAGGCGGAGGACACCCAATCGGGAATAAGCCGGAAATTTTGCAAACCGGGAAAAAAAGTACGAATAGCCAAAAACGATATTTTTAATAAGCGAAAATCACTTGAGCAAAAATGGGTCCATTTTTTAATGTACTTTACACTCAAAAATAAACTACGATGTGTGTTCTGTTTTATTCATATAAAATATGCTGCGGCGATCAAATATCATCAATAGTGACCAAACTTCTTTTTGTATAATTCTAGTAATCAGGAAATCGGGAGGATTTGAACCAGGAAAATCGGGAATTTAAAAATTACATTTGAGTGGCTACCACCATGTGTATAGCGGAAGCTAGACCGAAAAAAAGTGAAATTTCATGATTATACTGCGTGTACGGAAGTACATAAGAACCATTATGACTTTTACCGGCTACAACATCAATATTTTTTCACAAAATAACGAAAGTCTGCGACATAATCATAGTGAGTATACAACTAAATGTATATTTACCGCGATTACAGAGCAGTGTCCCCAAAACACGTTGTAGTGTTATAATTTTTAATATATTAATTGTTTTCTAGTCGATTTATTATTTATATAATTATATTTAATCGTTCCTAACATTGCGAAGGTCGATCTTTTTATTTTTTTTTACCCGCTTCGAAACTAAGAATTTTAGCAAACTAGTATTTAGGCGAAAAAAAAAAAAATTATTACATCAACGATGTAAACAAGGTAAATTGTTTATTTTTCGTTCAACGCTTCTAGTGAGCTAATGTGTTGTTAAATTGTTGTATTATATTTATCAACTGGATGAGATAATGGGAAAATTACTGATAACTCAAAAAAAAAAAAAAAAAAATAATTGCAATTGTATTAGCGTAGATTTGGTAAAAATACGTTAAACGGTCTTTCGTACATAAAAAAGTCATATGCGCTACCTTCGCATGCACAACTCCCGCATAACCGATTATTCAACTGTTAGGTGGAACATTCGGTTTCATCCTTAACGAAAAAACTATTACTAATTCCAATGGTGGTATGGGTAATCGTCATTATATTATTATTCGCTTCAAATCACAAGTGCCATTAAGGTGTTGAAATTACTTCCGAAATATGATTCTGCTGACGATAGTTCTAAACTAAAAATGAATAAAAAGATATAAAAGCACCCCCCCCCCCAACAAAAAAGAAAGAAAGAAAGAAAGAAAAAGAGCACTTTCTAAATTTTGCAGTGTATATTTAAAATTTCCGGAATTTGTTCCGCAGTAGTCTTCGGGAGCGCGTGTATAGGTGAAGAAAGTTTAATAATCGGTAAAATGAGACTAGCAACGAAGAAATGTCGCATCCTCTCGTAGTCTGCAGTCTGTTCGAATTAAGTCGTGGACCAGTCCTTCCGTTATCTCTACACTTGCTTTTCAAGAGCATTCTGCTTCTTTTTCGAGCAAATATAAATAGAGAGAGGTGGAAGAGTTCACAGAGCAAGAAGAGAGGTAAAAGGTATTTTGTTTTTTTTCTTTCCCCTGCCAAAATAATAATGTGCGAGTAGTTTTATTATTATCGGTTGTTAGTTAGCGGCAGCGGTATTGTGGAGGAGGCAAGATGAAAATGGGGAATGAATTTGGTACCGCGCCGAGTCGGCCCAAAGTAGGAAAATCCTTTTAAGATAATTAAGAAAATTATTCCGTCCTCGCAACTCCTCGAGAAAATTCAGACCGTTTCGTCTCTGTCGCACGCTAATTCTTCTCTATTTCTATATAGACCGTGTCCTTTCAATAGAGAATTTCCTAGGTAACTTTTTCGAGGTAAATTATAAGAAGGTAATTTTTCTTTCCCGCGGCGTTACTTAACCGAAGCAAAAAGAAAAAAGACAAAAAAGCGAGAATGGAAATAGAAAAGCAAAAACGAAAAAGGAATATTTAATTTCTCTAATCGATTTATTTATTCGTTTTTTGTTTTTTTTTTCTCGTTTATTTCTCCGTTTTGTTTCGTTAACCGCGATAACGGAGCAATTGTAATTTTTCTCCGTTGCCATTTTACCCTTCTCTTCCAGTGTCATTCTTTCCGATATTAATTAGCATAAAAGTTTGATTATTTTCATTCGATTAATACACTTAAATTCCGTTGTTGAACTAAATTAAAAATAGTCCGCATTTTAAAGAAGAATTTAAAGATAAGAACGAATTTTTTCACCTTAATTGCACTGTACTTCCCGTCGACCTCTGTTCTTCACGATTCCGAAAATTCACTAAAGATTATCCCGTTGGAAAAACGTAAAATAAAAGGAAAACCAAAATTCGCGAGCAAATTCGTGCAAAATTTTCTTTTTTTTTAGGATGAAGGATATTTATACTAAAACTGCTCTCCGAAACAACTGAAATTCTGATTTCATTTTTGGATAATATTTGTTTCTGCGCAATTCGTTAAAGTGTTTAGTCCCTATCCGTTACGCTTTTTTCCCGACGGTATTTAATATTTCGTATCGCTTTTGCTTTTTTATTGCAAACTCCTTCTTCAGACCTTTCTGTTAATATTTTCGGAGTATATAAAAAAATTATTTTCTCTCCCCCTCCCCCCTTTCCCTTCTTTATCGTTTAATTATATTTTTAATTTTGTCCTTTTTTTGTTCGTTTAATCTTGTTTACCACCTTAATATCGGCCATTCAATTCCATTACCGGCTCGGCAGTTTTCATATAAAACGGTCCCTGTTGTTATGCCGTAAATTTCATCTTTGCTCTGGACTGTGTTGTGCCCGAGCATGCAAATATTTCGTTCTTTGTTAAAAGTGGTAACATCCGAGCGTGTTTTGTGTCGTTTTCAGTTGTATTTCTTCATTAAATACCGTGGCTGGTGAATATATATATATATATATATATATATATATATGTTGTTTCTTCATGATGTCATTGGAGACCGCTGAAGCGTTATTGTTAGTCTCACTAAAAAGTATAATTATTGTCATGTTCCATTTTTTTCACTAGGACATATCCAAACTTTATTTTATTCGAAAAATTAGAAATATATCTTTATTAATAATTTTTATTAGTAAAAAATAGAAAACGTAAAATAGACATTTTACGACGCTTTTTCTTTAAATTGCACGGTGAGCTTTTTTATCAAGGGTTAGCGTTATTTTCTCGCTTTACAGACGGCTTCAGTGTTTCGAGATTCTCTATCTTGATGGAAAATTCCACAGCAGTTTGATGAAATATGTTATCGATTCAACATTGTTATTTTCTACTATTAACCCCCCATTAAAATAAACACTTCAACATTTGAAATCTCGTAACTAAATGGAAGCACCATTTTTTATAAGAGGCCGATTTGAAAACGTATCAAGGTGCACGCCTGTACACGTTCTATTATAGATACGGCCACTCGGAACACGTAGGCTAAGTTTTTATCCGTGTCAAAAGCTAACATGTTATAAGTATGCGAAAAGATTCTGAATTTTTAAAAGGAGAGAAAAAACAAGACATAAATTTATGAGCAAATTTCAGATCTTAAGTCCATCGGGTGGCTAATATCCTGATAAGGCATAATGTGTAAAACTCGGTCCTTCAGATCTCGTTATGGCGTCCGTTTTCAACTGGGGCGAATTTCATTAAAATAGTTTTCAACACCCCTTACTTTAAAAAAAGTTAATGTTTTATAAACATAAAGTAAAAAGATAATTAAACGTAACGCAAACTTATTTAATGTATGTTACGCTATTTTTACATACTTGGCATAATGTGTAAATCGTGTAAAAAGTTGATTAGACAAAAATGGTTTGTCAGTTAAAATCGAATCTTCTATAACAATTATAGAAGATTATCCATGTCTTCATGTCCGAAGGATCGAGTTACATGGGGTATCGTGGAAGACAATGTCCTTTGATTTTCTTATTGTTATTATTTAGTTTCGAGTATTGCGATAATTGAAGTGATTATTAAAAAGTGGATGTTTTCATTTTTATTTTCATGTAAATATAACGCTCGGAATTCGGTGCGCATGATATTTCCACAAAATGATCACGATATTCGTTTAATGTATACCGTATGCTAGCAATTTTCCACCACTTCTGAATAAAAAGTGAAAAGTATTTTACTCGCTACGTTCTCTACCTGCGTTATACGTAGTACGGTACGTCCAATTGGAGAAGAATTGTCGGAGGTATTGTTCCGCAAAGCGGTAAAATAAAATGAAAATATGCGACATTTTACATTTGCTAACCTCGAGGTTGGTAAGTTTTAATTATCGATCGCGGAGAGATGAAAGAAAAAAAAAAGTACGATAAGAGAAATATGTAAAGTATCCGTAAAACGTTCTTGCTCTATTCGGTTGGAATAGAGAGAACTAGTTCAGTTTTATTGCTTCTTCGAAATTCCGCATGCTGGAACCGGCGTTGAGTAATCCATTTACGATGACACGTTCATTTTCCTCGCGTTAAACGGTCGCTAATTATTATGAGGCTTCGCATTCGTTCGTCTTCGGTTCGCGCAATTATTTTTTAAAACGAAAAAAAAAAAAGAGGTTGTAAAAGAAGTTTGTTTTAACAAATTTCCAACAGGTACTCTGATTCTTTGATTCATGTTCCTCTTCTATCGTCCTTTGCGTCAGTCACCTTCTACTGCGCGGACGCCTAGTGGTAACTTCTATTTTAGGGCACATACGAAAATGCGTCTCCGAATAATTGGCCAATTGGTAACTGGAACCCAAGTGGTACACTAACCAACTGGTAACTAATAACCGCGACTACCAAGGTAGCCAACAAATCTTATAAAAGTGAATAATTTCGACACTAGTACATTTTGTTGTCTCTATCCTACACCGGACACCAGGTAAGCAATGTAAACTCTTGTTTATTTTCTCGCGAGTCTGTAAAAACTCCTCTAATAAATACCGAACTAGTTAAGGATTGACCATACAATCTATCTGCCGAATAAAAGCCCAGCTCCACAATAAGGTGTAACAACAGCTGCAGTACTAAAATCTCCGTGCACGTCCTACAAGAATGTCAAAAGCAGCAATTACGACAACAGCAGTAGAAACAAAGTAATATCGAATACCCGGTTATCGAGTTGTTATTACGAATTCATCGAGATTTCTGGCGCACCAAATACAACTAATCGAATTAAGTACGGAATACCGAAATAATGGGGGAATAAGAAAAGCATTCGGAATGCGCTTCGTTTTTAATGCCGGTAAAAGATGCGAGTGAAGCATGGTTGTGTGTTGTGGAATCTGTTTCACAAAATAGTAATTCGATTACGCGTACAATGGCTAAATAATGTAAATACGCTAGTAGAAGTGTGGGACATTTTTGGTGGTAGAACTAATAACAACGCAGTGGATGAAATTGGAGTGCATAACGGAGGTAACGTTTACATTTTTAATAATAATAATAATAATAATAATAATAATAATAATAATAATAATAATAATAATAAAAAAAAAAAAGATATATCGGATTTAGATTTTAAAATGGTGACGAATAATAACGTGAAGTTGTAAAAGGTGAGAAAGATATACGCACAACAATCTTAAGATGGACGGATAAAATCGGAATCCTTGAAAAATGTGCCGAAACTAAAAATTTAGAATATTAAATGTTTGGTCCTCTGTAATATTTGTTAAAACTCTTTAGTAGACCGAAAAAGCGAATACTGCTTTCGTAAATATATAGTCCCCAGTGTGTATTGAAAAGTGAGACGAAGCTTTTGTCGATTTTTTTTTTTTTTAAATACGCATCTAATATCTAAAAACATATTTCAACAAAACCAATGTGCGTATCTGTACATATTGGACAACAGAAAACATACGCTATTAACATATAGGTTTGTTCTAATTAAAAACTTTTTTCCGGTAGGAAACATCGCACGCAGCGTTATATGGAGCAATTCTATTTAACTAAATATATCTGAAGAAAACAGGGTCATGAGCACTTGATGATCGATGTAACCAAAAAAGAAAAAACACGACAAGAACATCTCGTTCTCATACAAAAAAACTCGTTAGATCCATGACACGTCACATTTAAACAGAATGCAATTTCGAAAGTTTTATTAAATGGCAACATGAATATAATTATGATTAAAGATTTATTTTAAAATAAACGTGCGCGTTTAAGATACCGAAAAAAACCCAAAAAAAACCGGTATTTTTGTCGTAAAACCGGGAAAAAAGGTAAAAATAGCCAAAAACGATATTTTTAATAAGAAGAAATCATTTGAAGGGAAAAATGAGAATATGCACTTTTTAATGTACTTTACACTCAAAAATAACTTACGATGTGTGTTCTGTTTTATTTCTAATAAAATATGCTGCGGCGGTAAAATATCATCGATAGTAACAAAAAAATTCCATTCTTCTTTTTGTATAATTCTAGTAATCAGAAAATCGGGAAGATTTGGACAAACTGGGAATTTTTAAAAATTTATATTTGAGCGGGCACCATGAAAAAAAAGTTAAACAAAAAAAAAAAACTAGCTGCTTCAAAATTTTAACTAAGCCGCTTGAATGGTTATTGTAAATAATTTACTAAAGAACACGGAAAAAACATATTAACCAAAAACTTCAACGTTGTTGCCGGTAATATTTGAAAAACGCTAATTCAGTTTGCTTCAAATAAACCGCTTGTTATATCAAACGTAAAATTGCATTTCTACGGCACGCTATGGAGATCCCCTATCTGTTTTTCTGTACGGAGTCGTTTTTTTTAAGATGAAGAAGAGCATCGAATAGAAGGCAATCGCGCGACACACTCCGTAGTGCGCAGTTAACCTCACCTGAACTTTTATGAAAGTACCTGACGTGCTAATGCATTTATTTTTCAGAATCTTCCTTAAACTGTACTAGTTAATAAAAATATCGTTACGTTATAGGTTATTTTACTTGTCAAAACAAATTATAAAATACGTCCGAGTATAATTTATTTACACGTAATTATGCTTATTTATTTACATTTTTAAAAATTTTAGTTCGCATTCGGAAATTAGCTACTATTTTGTAATCGCGTAAATACACAACATTATATTTTTTGGTCATCTGAAACTAAAAGAAAATGGTCTGGACAAGCATATCGAACTGTAATGACCCTATGTCCAGAAAATAACAAAAGTAATCGGCAATTTTATTCACTGTGATTGACACTCCCGTTTTAAAAAGGATTATTTTTTTTTTTTTTTTTTCTGTTTTCTCTTTAATTATTTGGAATCTTCAACAAAAAAGCTATTAAGTGCAAACGACCATCATTTTTCGGTTGGAACAGGGCTCTGTACTCTGGAACGAAACACACTGCTGCCTAGTAGGGTAGTTGGTTAAAAGTGTGGTCCCTTGCGAAATGTCTTGTACCGATTAATTCACCTGTAGTCGTGCATGTAGCAGGCAGGAGCTGAGAGAAAGTTGTCGTGCCAGCTGGACGAAAGTTTCTCGTAATAGGCGGCGAACAGCAGCACTTATTTGTCTGCTTTCTTAGGATTTCCAGCTCGCCCCGTACGAGCTGCGATATTTTTGTCTCGGTCGTAGCGGCGCGTTGAAAAGTTTTGCTGGAACACAGCTGCGTCTTCCGTACACATTTTGCATATCTGAACAAGGACCGACTTCTCCGTACCGATCCGGGCGTCGGCGATTTTTCTCGACCTCTTCACCGCCGCCGCCTTCCAGTCGGCCGGTGTATTGCTGGAAAAACAAATAACTTTCGCAACTAAAACCGCATTAGAAATCGGTCGCGACTAGGTGAGAAAAATCGGGGGTCTAGGGCGAAAAATGGAACAACGGCTACAAGCGGCGTTTTCTATCTTAAAAACAAACTAGGGGCGAAGGCAGCTATTGACATGCTGGCGCATCTGCCGAACCGTAAGTTTTAATTCTCGCATCTAACGACCGCGAACTTTATTTACCCGTTAACTGGAAAATTCAAGCTCGCGCCATTCGTATGACGATGTCTGCAACTTGATACTTCGGGATGGTCGGGCGGTGCAATAAAGTTGTCGCGACAGATTTTTATTTTTTTTTTATTTATTTTTTTTTTTTGCCCCTTTCCTTCGTTAAAAGATTTCCAGCCTTAATGAAACTCCTCCATTAGGATCTTTGCCTAATGCAACTTTGTAAACGTTTAAACGTTCTTCTTTCAGATTGCATTCTAAAGATCAAATTTTCAGCATTCTTTAGATCTGTTCTCGCCGTTGAAACAAATTTTTGATTTGATATTTCCTTTTCCTAGAAGTGAAACAACGCTGGAAAAACCAAAAAAGGAACATATCATTGACTGGAAAAATCGGCTAAATACTAACACGTTTTGTAGGAGAATTGTAAATAAAAACAGGAAAAGTGAATGAATAAAAAAAGACTGGAACAAGAATCTCTACGGGTTCGACTTAACAATCGCGATTGCCGTCCTTTATCATAATAAACTACTACGAAGTAATAAGAAAATATTTACGTCTGCTTTACCCCGTAAATGTGCTTTACCACCTGTTGTTGTATGACTCTACCGTCATTATATATTGATCTATATGTTTTGTTGCGAAGGAAAATTAAAGAGAAGCAGCATTTAGAGAACGGAAGATGTCGCTATTATAACCGTTTATTTCATGGAAAGAATATTTCGTAAATTGGATCGTCTTGAAAAGCTATTCTTGTGTGATTTTGTTCTGATCTATGTGTATTATCACATTAAAAAGAATCTAATGGTCGATCGTAATTGTTCTTGTGAACTGTGCCTTACGCGGAGAAATTCTGCAGACTCCCTAATATAATAACTGATGTATTACTATTAAAAACGAGCCAACGAGGTAAACATATCTCTAGTGTTTGTAAATTTTAAAATATTTATTTTATAACTTAAATGAAATTCTCTATCATAGACACAAATTTTAAGAACTGTGATTTTTTTTGATTTTTTATTTAACCGTTACTGACGTGGAAACTGTAATAGTAATACTATCTGTGTGTCGATTCAATTCTATTTTTGTTTAAAAGGATACTTTTCTCGCTCGATTATTGAAAATTATCACGATCTGTTTTCTTGTAACGCCGCTTTGGGGCTTCTTCATATCGTTTACGAATAAACGCGTTTGAAGAAATAATTTCCGTCCGTATCAAAGACGAACTTTTTTCTCTTTTTACATTTTCCAGTTTGAAAGTTAACCGTTATATTTTTAGTTCACTTTAACATTTTTTATTTTGTGGAATTTATTTGCCTTTTAAATTTTCGCCTCCTTTTGTACAACATCCCGCATGACCGCTTTTAGAGGGGGCATTAATACTGGCTTTGAACAAAAAAAGCGAAGAAAAAAACGCTTTTTTTATTATTAGAACCCCTTATTTTTTGTATTACGCCTTGTATACTATTGTTGTTATATTTATTCTAGTCCGAGAAGTTATTTTTGCTTGGAAGATGTCGTATGATATAGATAATAAAAAAAAACGCAATTTTGTTTATGGATTATTAATAGTAATTGATAAAAAGTTCTCACACTGGAGGTGCGACACTGATAACTTTACTGTTGTATATTTCGGCATTGCATATCCCGAAGCCATTTATTAATTTATTCCAGACCATTGATTAACGAGATTATTTCAATTTTAATATAAAACTTCGCCTCATTTGCTAGTATATTTCTCTACAATAATTTCCTCCACGTTTACCTACGTCTATTATTGTTTCGGGTTCTTTTTTATTGTCTGACCTATTGTGAATAACAATTTTTGGTCAATTACTCTTCTTCTTCTTCTTCTTGTGATGCCGCACTTCTTGAGTGTTGACGATGATCACATAACATGAATTTCATAGGACAAGACGAAGAGAACGCATTTATGCCGTGCTCGACATAGCTTTCCAAAATTGGACGACAACCCTGTCCAGTTACAGATGTTTTGATGTCATGACATAGGTTTGCGACCGATTCCACGCCTTCCTCCTACCGTCCACACTTCAAATGCGTCTAAACGTTTTATCGATTGAGCTTTCACAATCCATGTCTCCGCACCATAAAGAAGAACAGACCACACGTAACACTGGACGGTAATTACTGACATACTAAAAGTTTGTATCCTTCACTTCCAAGCATTTTTTGTGATTTACGTATGTAATATAAAGTATTGTGAATAGTTACTTTCTTTTTTTTTTTTTTTTTTTTTTTTTTACATTGTCGACGCGTAAAATAATCGAAAGGGCCTTTTTCGTGCTTTAGTTAAGTCGTCTGTTATGTTTTCATTTTTGCTTATAAATTTTTTACAGTTCTTAGTATTGAGTGTACTCTGTTTCGGAAACCGAAGACTCCTCTGTTTCTACGAACAGATCGCCCCCCCCCCATGTTTTGTTCAGCCTCTTTCCGATATTTGAAGTGCGAATTTCCTCGAAAACTGTATTCATTTACACGAATGCTATTGGGTCTTCCATTTTTTCAGATAATTATTCATTATTTTTATTAATTTCTCATCGTTAATTATTAATCAATCGGCAAGGTTGAATCGATGGAGAATTAATGTGCAGTTAAATTTGTTGAGCGGGCTTATCTGACTTATAGAGAGTGGTAGTATAGAACACTCTAAAATTATGATTTTCGATCGCAGTTTTTTCTTCTTTTTTTTTTTTTTTCCATCTTAAAATGATATAAATTTGAAAAATGTTTGCTTTTGTCCAATTGGACATTTCTAAAAATGTTTGAAAATAAAGGGGTGTCGTTAAAACAGGGAAATTCTTTAAATTGTAACCTACTAAATTAACACGTTGAACAGTATAACGCGATCGATGCCAATTGTTGTGGTATTCCAGTAATTTCAACGAAAAACGGTCTGGCAAGATTAATTTTCGAGGAGCACTGCGGTTTATGCAAATTAAAGTAATTGCAGAACCGACAATGAAAATTACTTCAAATTCCATTTAATAACTAGATATAATCGATTGTATAAATCGAATATGTTCATTCCGCCTATGTTAAAAATTTATCGGCAAAATTAATCATAAAACTGGAAATTGATGACAATGAAACCTTATTGTCACTTTAAGACTTAAACTCAGGAAAAGTTTCTTCCCTTGTTCGGAACAGCTAGCGCATCGTCCAAGGAGAAGACTGGTGAAGCAAGATGGAAGGACACGGCAAAACGTGAAGAACTGGTGACAGAAAAATCGATTCCTGTGCAGAGACTGACTTGGCAATAGTAACGTAAAAGTCGTCTGCTGCATGTGCTAGAACGAAAGAGAGTATTTGAACCGCTCTAGAGAATAACCGAGGAGGATCAGTGCGACTGCGGAAAACGAACGAATTTATTTAACTGCAGTATTGCCGGCTGAAATAACAAAAGGAGTGGGCTGATGTGGTCAGCGGCGTTGTCGGACGGAGCCAGCGGTTGATGGATGGATAAGGAAAATATGATTGTAATCCCAATAGTGTATTCTATCAGATGTCTATGGATAACGGCGGCTTCAACACGATGTAATAGCGATGATCTCATATTTCACCCGAAAAATTAGTATAAATCGGAACAGTACGTACTTTTCCCAGTTTTTCGCCTTTTCAATTGTTATATTCTTCTGTTTAGATAATTACAAAAATTATGTAACAATGCGCGCGCATTTGATTCATTTTTTAACAATTTTCATTTTCTTCGAATCACGTGTACTCGATTTTTTATTTCAAATATACTATTAAAAATAATTAAAAGAAATAACTATTTCTATGATTATACCGTTAAATCACGTATTTAAAATTAAAATCAGCTTACGTTTATGAAAATCGTGATTTATTTTTTGATCGCAATTTTTTTTTCCCACCTATTTTCTAAAGATTTTTTTTTTTCGACATAAGATATCGGTGACTGAAGCTCGTCCAAAACATGCGCTTGATTTATTATTAGACCCTGATACACGAATGGCAAACGATTTTGATCTAAGGGCGATTGCAATATTTTTCGGCCAAAGTTTGCCGATAAGACATAGACGCTAAATGATTTCCATTAGCCGCAGAGTGCCGAATTAGCTGAGAAAGTCCATTTCGTACGAGGAGATCCGAGGAGACGGTGTCGAGCTGAATTTTTAATGAAACAGCATTTTAATTACATTTTTTAAATTTTCTAGCCAATATAAACGTGTCAGAAATGCACATAATAACATTTAATAGATTGTTACTCCCCGAAATAATCTTCCAGCTACTAAGTTTAATTTAATTTCGCGGCTATTTTGGCCCTCGCAATGGACTGTGCCCCCTTGACCCCTCTTGTTTACATTTCTGTGTTTTTCTCTTCTATACTTTGTATAAAATGATCAAAATTTACAAAACGTAATTTTTAGGCCGCCCCCATTAGATTTTAAAACGTCCCAATTTTATACAATAAAAAAAAATGCAACCAATAATTTATACCATAAGTTTTATTAAATTACCGAAACAACTTAACATACTACCGTTTCTTATTTCGAAATGATAGTAGTTGTTTCCATCGGCAAATGTCTCCTGATTTTTTTTTTTTTTTTTTTTATTATTTTCTGCAGTTTTCTCTGTTTTGTTTGTTTTTTTTTGTTTTTTTTTTGTTTTTTTTTTGAAATTTCAATATTCTGTTCCAGATGTTTTGTGATTGATGCGCATACGTATCTCAGCTAGGCGCCAAGAAATGTATAAATATGTAAAGATCTACGAAATAACATTATATAAATTAACGAAAAAAAAAGTGGAGTTTGTTAGACGCACAGTTCTGGAGTAGCATTATATTCCGTGAATTAACTACGAGACTGTTAGATATGCACAATGCCCAGGAGTAGTAACACACATCATGTTGAAATTGCAGACTAAATATAGGCTACAGTCGAACACAAATAAAATACCTACGCGTACTATTGCAACTCGAGATGTAATAAAGCAATAAAAGAGAGATTTCTTTAACAATAGTTTAATGATGAATGTAGCCATATCACGAAGTTATGTTTACGATGGTTGTTATTTACGAGCATACCTGTAGAGACAATGCTTATAACGGCGGTGGCGGCGGAGAACATAAATATGTGACGAATACGTGCAATCACGGCAGCTTTATGTTGACAAATGGACGTGGATTAACAGGCACAAATCGATGTTTGAAATTTCTCAAATGGAATTAACAGTAAAATCTGCTCATGTCGACAGAACATTTTTTCTTTTTTCAGCAGTCCATAGTATTCCTCTTTATTAAAAGCTTTATTCTAAATTCTTCATTCTTTTCGCTCTTCGTTCATTTTTTTATAGAACTGAATGTTTTTCGTCTCAACCGTTAACCGATGAAACGCAGATATTTTTGCAAATCGAAAGATATTCGCTATTTATTAATAATAGCAAGCGATATTATCTGGCAATCTCGCCAGCTGGTAATATTTACATTTACTTATACGTTATCATCATTCAGAGGATAAACTTGTTTTGGTAATTGTGTTTTTCACACGTTCCATAAATGTTCATTGTAATTCAGATCGTGTTCTACGTTGAAATAACTTGGAACGTTTACGAGATTCTTTTGTTTGCAAGAGCAGACAACTCACGGAAACAGATTTTCATTGGTTTTCCTAATCCGGAAAGAATTTATGCCTATATGTTAAATTTACTTTCGCCCGAGAATCAATTAGAATGCGTCGAATCTTTAAGAATTTTGAATTAAGAACGACAAAGGAGAACCACATCTGAAGCGATAACGAGGGCTTTCGAACTTAATGTACCGTTGTAGTAGGGTAAGTAGCGGAGAATTCAGATGATTGAAATTTCCAAATTCGATTTAGCAAGCACACCGCATCGTCCGCATATTTATGTCTATGCGGTCACCGGTAGTGACGGTGTCCGCAAGTAGCGATGCAGGCCTGAAACGTGACATCGAATGAAGACACGTGATATTACTTCGAATAGTAGTATACCCTTTAAATGACTCGTCAGAGAAACGAATTTCACTGGAAAATTTCCATTGCATAACGGAAGGAATGATTATTTCAAATATTACCTACGCCCGTTATAGGAGGCTCTTAATTTCTTACAAACGCCATAATCTTAATATTTCTTTTATGGCGATACCGGTTTGATCATACACGTTGTTTTGCTGTCCTCTGATTCATTAGCCAATAACACTACTAGGCTACATTTCTGTATTACGAGCTGTATATGTAAATCAAGCTAAAGTTATAATATTGTTATTTATAAAAATTACACCAACATTAGTAGTAGTACAAACTACGTATCATCGTGATATTAGTTTGTACTAGGAAAAACATGTTGGTGTCGTTTTTTTTTTTTTTTTTTTTAACACAATATTGTATAGTTGTAATTTCTGCGTGTGTTATTTTAGTTTGATTTTTGATGTATGTAACATATATATAGTCGTCCGACGGTGGTAGTATTATTTAAAGTGAAAACCAGGTAGTACGTCGACAATCTCGAAACTGCGCTAATATTTCATATTTCTTCTTTTTTCGATGAAGATGGGCGCGATCTAAGTGTACCTATCTCCTTTAGATTGCCTAATTTTTTTTGCTCTTCCTAGCCGAAGATGCGAAATATACGAGAGAAAAAAAAAGATTTTAACACGTCTGTGTTTACTGTAAATGCCGGTTGTTTATAAAATTATTCATTTGTTTCCCTAACTGAATTTAACCCCTCTGCACATATCATCGGGTGTTATTAACAAAAATGTTCACAATCGGCTTGAATCAATCGTTTTGTCGTGTAATTCGATGATTTTGAAGACACTGCCCATCGTAGACAGGCGACGCGGTGAAGAATTTATTCACCCCCCCCCCCCCCCGGCGCTTTTCTCATCATCTCGCGTTATATACGGCGAAGCCGCGCAGATGGTTGTCGCTGCGGTGTGCTCGGCGATTATCAATTACACTGGTATCGTCCGAAATGCTTTCTGCTATTGTCGATTACGATTCCGAGATACCAGTGTGGTGTGCATATAAAGATTATCCTCGACATCTCGGCTCTCTAACTTGCAAAATAGGTCAGCCGTGCTGTGTTGGTCCATGCGCTCTCGAAGCCGCTACTCGTTCTGGTCATTTGTGTTTCTCTTCTTTCGCGCCAATAATATTTAGGATTTCTTCTTCCTTCATCAACTCTGCTGCTAATGGTGCAATGTGTACAGATTGGAAGGCCCAGCCTCTCTGTGTGTATGCATGTGTGCGCGCTGTTCGTATAGAATAAAGGAAAGAAGAAAAAAGAGAACAAAAAAAATGTACGATGAAAAATGTACGACGACGATATCGTAAATAGTTCCCTAGTTGTTGCCGGATGGGTCTGGTTCTGGAAGATGGTGTGTGCAGTCACATCGGCAACTAGTTGGCCACGGCGAACAGGTTAGTACAAGAGTTTGGAATGCGAGTAACCTTGTTTTTTCTCTTCTCAATTCAATGTTGCCTGTTGCGGACGACCCGCCGGTGCTAGAGCGAGAGCCCTCCGAAGCGTGAACAGCCGTGTTCAGCGTCATCAATAGCGCGCACGTTATTTTCCATTCACTTATACTAAAAACCGGTAGCACTTTCTTAACACGCGGTGTAATATTTCGATTTTATTTGTTTGTTTTGTTGTTTTTTTTTCTCTCCGTTTTTTCCTCCTTTCGTGATAATGGAGATGAGAATTTTTCTAGTGTTCGATAGAGAGGTAGTAGAGAGATAGAGGTCCGATGGTTCTCGAACACATCTCCTGGTTCGCTATTATGGCATCTTCACTTTTACCTTCTGCAACGCCGATTTGAAGGTCTACCGTCTCCGATGTGGCTTTTTAAATAAATAACGAACCGCCTGTAAACGCCAGATTCGTGTACTGCTTTCGTCTTTTCGAACCAGTCGATGGAAAAATTTTAATTACACTTCAAACTGTGGCTAGCCAGTAATCGAGAGGTTGTTCGATAAAATGTCTTCATCGTAGGAGAGAGAGAATCTACTACATATAAATAAGCAGGTTTACTCGATGATCGATACGCATTTTATTAATTTGGCAAACGGACGGAAGTTTTATGCTTAAATAAATTCGTTCCTGGTAATAAATTATTTTATATAAGCGGCGATGAAGTCTGGAAAGGAAAAATGTACAAGCCTCTAATTATTTTAGTTATAAAAGCAGCAGTAGACACGACGCCGGCGGAAATAAGTCTATAAAGCTCGGTATAATATATCTAGTCGGTTAGCGTGATTTTAATCGTCATGATGATAAACGAAGAAAAAAGTAATTTTCAGATACCGTAAAGTGAACATTAATTATTAAACGAAATAGCGGCCGGATTAATAAAGTAGTTGTTTAAAACAACATATTTCGCAAGTATTTCAAAGTAGCGATAAGAATAAAGAAATAACCGGGCTCTGACAGTAACGATTTCAGTGTATCTCTAGCTTCATGTACAGGGTGGCCAAAAGAACATCCCGAATTTTAAATGCTCGTCAAATAAAGACTAATATACTTACGGAAATGAAACAAACGTTAAAATACTTCAAAAAGAACGCCATTTATTATAAACTATTAGTTTTGAACAATACTCCGTATGAATAGTCACCATTTTGATTTTTACATTGTTGCAATCTCAAAATTATGCATTACTTTTTTAAGAGTTGGTTTTTTAATCGCCGCAATTTCCTTCTGAATGGCCAATTTCATCTCGTCGGTTGTTGCTGGTTTACCCTCGTACACCTTGCTTTTCAAGTAGCCCCATAGGTAAAAATCTGTCGGTGTTAAATCCGGACTGCGCGGCGGCCAAAACAGCTCACAGTTTCGCGAAATCAAGCGGTCCTGAAACTTCTCTCTTAATAACCGCAAAACATCGTTACGAATATGTGGTGTGGCCCCGTCTTGTTGAAACCGCGTTTTAGATAATGCAATCCTCTTCCGTCTGAGCTCCGGTAGAAAAAACTCGTTTAACATTTGGATGTAGCGGTCGCCGTTCACAGTAACATTCGCTCCGTCCTCCTCGAAGAAGTAGGGACCGATTATCACTTTCGCACTGACTGCGCACCATACCGTGATACGAGGGGAGTGCAAGGGTACCGGGTGAACGATTCGAGGGTTCTCAGTAGCATAATACCGCATGTTTTATTTATTAACGTTACCATTTTATTAACTTCTTCACCGCTGCCGGAGGGGAAATCTGTGTTATATCTCAATTACTCGATGTCAGCGAGAATAATTTGAAATGTGATTTTGTATTTTTATCGGTATATTCCCCAACTTTTTATTACCAATTTTCGGGATCACGTTGACACACGTTTGGTCCGAGTCGTAGTTGAACAGCAAGCATCGTCATACGTTCTCCGGACGGATTTCTAAAAATGGTGCTAATCTCGCTCCTCATCATGCTGCTGGTTTTGCTTTCATTGCATATCCGATGTGTATTCCGGTACCGAAATTAGACTTGTTTTTATACTGTTGGCTGTTGTTGTTGTTTTTTTGTTTTTTTTATTATCGCGGATATCCTGAATTGGACACGAAAAATTTACAATTTCCTCTAATCTTCTTGGCTGCGCATCGATTTAATCCGTCATAACGGATGAGCAAAAGTTTCAAAAATAAAATTGGCAAAAGTACAAATGGGCAGAGCTTAAAGATAAACGCAGAATTGCGCACGTGGTGGGGAAGAAACTGTGCGTGTGCATCAGATATATTACTGGCCAAAGGTGAATAGAGACCATCACACCTAGACACTGACTGGGGGCGCACCATCATTTTAGGAATTACGGAAATGATCGAAGAAGTTTAGCCGGAAGGCAATGGATTCTTACCTCCCTTCGGGTTAATCTTCGCTCATCAGTGTAGTGTTTATAAGTTTCCCAGCAGTCGACAGGAAGAAATAGTACCGTATAATTTCCTTTTTTAGTTGTATTTAACAGTTTCGGATATTTTTTAAATACGTTATCGAAATTAAAAATGCCTTCACCGGAAGCTTTGAATACCGAAAAAACAGCGCGGTTCACCAGCGCAGCAGATTTCGGTTTAATTTTTGTATGATTTATTATAAATTTTTTTGTGTACATATTTCTACTAATTGTGTCTGTTTAGCGGAAGTTTGTGTAGAAAATTTTCTTTAGAATAACTTAGACCTGTGAAATTAATCATAATGGTAATGTTAATAATGATAAATATTAGTTGAAAATAAAAAAAAAAAGGTGAAATCGAAACTGTTGGCAGTCCTCCTGGGGACATTAAAAACTAACACCGAGATAGGAATGAGTAAAAACCAAAATGGCGGTTTCATTATATGGATACTTCATCTGAATATGTTGAGTTTTGCATTATGTAAAAATTAGCCTTGTTAGTATCGAGTTGGATCCGTTTGCGGAGTGCGTTTAGAGAACGATGTTGATTCCGTTGCCAAGAGAGGGCCAGTTGTTATTTCGGCTGCTATCGCGACATTCGCTCCTCGAATTTGCAACACTAGCAAGTGAACTAGGCTGAGCTGAAATTGGCTTAATCTGCCGAGATACTGGTAAATATTATTACAACGTGATATGATATTGGCTTTCGGTTTTACCATTTTGTTATTTGTTCATTTTGCCGGCAACCGGTGATGTTTATAGGTTGCGTTTCAAATTTCACGAAGTCTACCGGATATGTAGTAAGACTGCGCATTAGGAGGTCGGGATTTTATTGATGGCATCATTCACAAGCTGTCTGTTTGAATATAATGGCGGAACATTTTGAATAGACGGAATTGATTTCGCAACGACTTTTTCGTGCCTATTATTTTACGCACTTTTGCCATCTTATTATTATTATTATTATTATTATTATTCTCTATTTGCTATTTTCGTAATAGATAAATGCCGCTATTTTCTTTTTTAATAAACTGTTATGTTTAAGCTAACCTTTTGAGCGCTCACCGCTTAAACATCTTACTACTAGAATGGTTAATATGAAATATTATCTAGAATGTTTATTTCACCATCAAAACTCATACTGGTCTAATTGACTTTCTTACAATGTACATATATTTCATAACTGTGTGACAATTACCGTTTGATTTATTTCCAGTATGCGCACATTACCTTCTTTGAAGTGCTCTCGTGAGAAGTCTTCAATGAATCGGTACGGTGATATGAATGGCAAGTGTATATGTAAATATTAATATGAATCTGTCTGGGTTAGAGATCAATTTAATACGAAACTCTATCGATGATTATTTGATGCGAATCTCGAAGTGCTATATAATACCGATTGAAGATTGATTATCGTCTCTCTCTCTCTCTCTCTCTTTGGCGGACTATGATCCGAACGGCTGTAAAAGTCCTGTCCGTATTCAGGATACCTCTGTCGGCTACTTTCAGCTGTACTTCGACCTCAGGTTCCTACTCAAACCGCTTTTATCATTCTGTTACGCTAATAAAAGTGCCCGGGCGCCAGACATGATTATAGCTCAACGATACTTTTTTTTCTCTTTAAGAAATCGAATGTATTTTTTCGTGAGAGACAAACGATTTATTTATTTATTTATTTTTATTTAATTCACATAAAAAGTTATACAGAAAATCGATTCAAACATTTATATTTTATTTATTTTTTATTGTACACTGAACGGTTGTAGTGTATGAAATAGAAGTATTTATCTAAAAGTAGGCAAATAAAGTAAGTCGCGTACCTTTGATAAAGTATCATGGATTGTGAAGTTAAGGTTCACAATGTACAAAGCCTAATGGATCTGAAGAGAATACTGGAGCCAGTTCCTTTCTACTTTTGGATTATCCGCTTTTACTTTCCACCAGATAATTCTCTGGTACCCAATTATTTCAGGCTGGGTAAAGCTGGAAGCGACTTGGATCCGAAACGAGATAAGTCTCGATAACCTATGACACTTCTGGTTGAGTAGCCAAGTGTGCCTTAACCACTAGGCTACCGCGTTACTATTTATCTAAAAAGGTCTACGAAATTCGACAAATAACACAAAGAAAGAAAAAAAAATATATATATATATACATTACAGAATTAGTATTTTTGCATATAAGCTACGTCACGTTTCGTAAGATGGGAACCGAGCAGCAAAATGTACCTCGACTAATGCATTACGCTATAGATCTTGTAAGATCGCTAATCTAAAATCTAACGAACGAAATTATATGTTAGAGTAACAGAAACAATGAGTTATAAATATCTATTCAATGGAATTATATGTCTAATACAACCAAAAGCAGTACAGTATGTAATTCTTCGTCGCTTAATTGATAGAAAAGATGGCGCCACAAACCCGGATTTTCGTATGCCTATGAATGTATGTATACATTATCTGCGTGTACGTACATAATTGATTTAATCTATTTATCCGGTTTTATATGCGTAGTCTTAATTGTGAAATTTATCCATAAGGCCAGATTCGTTATTATTATTATTAACGTTTAAATTCTTAACCATGAGAAGGTAAGCCTTTTTTATTTTCCTTTTAATCGCTTAAATTTTACTTTCTCGACTTTTATTATATTATTCCTTTTTATATCCCGCATAAAATTTATCATACCGTTACTATCACATATAATGCGTTAATGCGTTCGATTATATGTGTACATGTATGTGTTACCTCGGCATATTTGCGCTTACATTTCACATTTATATTTACATATTCACATTTATAGATACATATATAGATTCCTTCATTATCGTTATTATTAATATTTAAGTTATCGGACGGAACAGGTTTTTTTTTGTTTTTTTTTTTTTCGTATCTTCAACCTAGGGAGCGTGCAACTACGGATTCTTATCGAATAGAATGAGCCATTGACTGAATAATAATTTTCAGTAAAATTAAGTTGTATTTTAGTTTTAATTTATTTCATGTAAATACATTTGATTTGATATTTTTTCTTTATTCATTTAAATCAAAAACGATAGTCCTTGTCATGAAATGATCATCATTATTGCAATGACAGAATACTGATGATGGACATTCATCGTAAGATTTAACTTCTGACATCGTGATATTCACCTATGGGCGCGAAAGCGTAATTTTCCAAATGAGCAGCGAGTTTTAGTGTTTGTCCTTGAGCTTCATTGACGATTATGACTTATCGGAAATTGGCGTTCATAGAGCATCAGAAGGCAATACGTGTTCGTTAAGTTACATTCTGTGAAGGAAAACCGCTTCACCAGGCGAGTTCTTTTAGTGATAATTTTTCCCCGGATTAAATAATGCGTAAATGAAAAGCGTGAATCGAACGCCGCTACATAAATTAATTCTGCGATTCGGATTTCTTAATAGCGTTTTATCGGTGTAGCAACTGTTAATCTGTAGGGAGGCAAACTGGTTAGATTTAAAGAATTTAGATGCTCAGTCGGATACATATTGATCATTGTCGTCTGCATCACAAATTGTATCCGCACCATATGACTGCCGTCTTCAATTTTATTAAAAATTCTTTAATTTATTCAATCTAAACGTCATTTTTTACAACCGACAGACACTGGCTTTATTCGTTGAAATTGGAATTCGCGAATATTTTTGGCATTCCATGAAAATGTATAAAACCACAAACGCACAAACACGCAGATACGGTTTTCTTTATGCATACATAATTATATTATTATTATTATTATTATTATTATTATTATTATTATTATACGTAGTAATAGGTTTTAACTGTTGAAAGATGAAGTAAATTTCAGGAAAAGTGATTAAAGATTGTGTCGCGTGCAAACTACGTTAACCGAGCAAGGCCACATTGGGGCTATTACGAACGTTTTTGATCTCAGTTCAAATGGAAGAAATTTTCAGATTATAGGGCCGCACCTTTTCCGTTGACGCAGTCCCCGATTATTAACTGGCTAACACGCAATTTTTGTCGAATCGCGAAAGATCGGCGCACAGTCAGTCTCGTGTAGGCGCTTCTAAATGAAAGGATTAAATCTGTATTATTTCACGACTAAATGTTTTTCGACGCTTACCGCGAACCAGATTATCCGTTCTTCCATAGATAATTGTATGTTATTTTCCCGAATGAGTTTCGACATGCTGACTGTCATTGTGTGCACGTGTACGCCTCCATGAAAAACATCGATTTCGCTTAACCAATAATCGCTGTGGCCGATTTCTAATATTTGTCGCAGGGAAAATATTTGACCCGCCAAACGCAATTTTCTAATAGAACTTACACACAAGTCTGAAAAATTAATTATACGTATCTAAGTAATTTTTGTTTACTAAAGCGAACAAAACGGAAAAGGCGAATGTTCGTTTTTTTGGAATATCGAAATATTTTAACTGTTCGCTTAATATGTATTGAAAATGTGTGTCGGGGAAGTAATCGAAATTTGTGCAAGTGACAAGAATTGGATGTCCATTTCAAAATTTTCTCTATTCATTTTCAGTTCGAGGTAAATCAAAGATAATTAGCCAATAAAGAAAATAATAATAATAATTAACCACGTGGTCTTTATCTTTTTTTTGTTTTTTTTTTTTTAATATCTTAAAATAGTTGCACGCTAAGAAAGTGTTTTCAAAATTTTGGAAATTTGGGGATATCGCTAATATATATTTCCCCCGGATCCGCCACTGGGTAGGTACTTTTGGAAGATTTTATTAAATGTTTCGGAATGTAATTTTTAAAAATGATTTTTTTTTTCTAATTTCAATTTTACTCCTGTTAGTAGACTCTCGTCGACGGGTCGTGTACAAAGCCGTTGATATTTTCTGTTTCCGCGAAGATCATACATCAGTTAAAAAATAATGTAAAAGTTTGGAAGAAGTGAGTTTCTGCCAAAATATTTCAGCTCGCATGATATTGTGTTTATTATAGTGGAAATAAATAATGTATAGAAATAATTCGATAATCTGTCTTTTAAAAGAAGTGAATATTTTTTATCCGATTTGTTGAAATGCCCTGTGTCTTCTCACCGTTATTGGGACATTTTTGTTTTGTTTTGGAAAAATTTTAAAACTTATTTGAGGTGAATTTTTAAAAAAAGTTTAACGCACGCGAACTATATACTATATTGTGTATTTCATGCGAGTACCCGGGATTGTGCATCAGAATCGAAACACAGCGGAAACTATATAACCGAAATTGCCACTAGACCTTAAATAGTCCGCCCGCTGAGAGCTAGAATTATGCACAATCTTTAAAAGAAATTGCCGAATTTCGATAAAATCGGTGAAGGAATTAAAAATAAATAGAAGTAGTTCTATCGGTAATTTTCAAATTTACCGCTAGTTACTTCCGATATAAAAATTTTCAGCATTAAATTGAACAATACACCTTCTACTATAGCATGGTTTAGAAATCGCATGGAAATTAAAACTCAAAAATTCCGAAATAGTTTGAAATTGTGTAGACGTAAGTATCATAATTAAAACATTCTTTACAGAGAATTCTGGAAAAATTGAGGTAGAGAAAACCTATCAAGACGGAATTTAAAACTACCTAAAAATTACCCTTATAAATGTGCAATTCCGCGCATCCAATAACACCCATTAACGCGAAATTCGCAATATACAACGGAGATCAAAAATAATTTCGTAACATAAAAACATTTGCGATAAACAGTTTAATCCTTCCTTCATGCCTTCACTGTGGACAAAAACAATAAAAAAAAAGTTATGTTTTTGTAATAGCTCAGTTATCGAATTTAAGAAAGGGAACAACACGTCTGAAATATGTACTCGAAAGGAAGCTTTAAAAAAAGCATATGTCACAGCATCAAATTTAGCGATCTGAGAATTCCAAAATCTGAAAAAATTAAATTTTTTTCGAACGTATTGTAAATTTCGATGTGTAGAGCAACGTTTGCCATTTCAAGTAACGAAACCATATTTTAATTCTTTATTCAGTTTGCAATGTTAAATCCTATTAATCCTGTTATTTGAAGTACTAGATACCATTTCTAACCGTGAAAAAAAGAAAAAAAGTGATGTTACAAAATTGTAATTTTACAACGGCTTGATAGGGCTCACCGAAGTATTCGAATGTTTTTTTATCCCCGTTTTGAGACGTAAAAATAAAACCGTCAACGTTGGTAATTGTTTAATGTTACTGATGACATTGAATTAACGTTAAAATTATGAAAGTAAAATATTTGACTAAAAAAGGTAATTTTTTTTGTAAATAAAGAAAAATTTGGCGGTCATATTGTGTCAAATGGTAGAAGTAAATATGATTCTTCTGAAGAGTTAAAAAATGATAAATATAAACGAAAAATTACTATCTAGAATAATTGGAAGTTGAGCTAACCGGGTAAATTGCAAAAGCCGGAGTAATTGAAAGCGGTGAACATATCACAGTTATGTATCGAAAGTATAATAATATTTTATTTTTGTAAAGTTAATATTCTCAAAGATTCTTAAATAAACCGTTATGCAAAGAATGTTTTTAATATAAATATTTTCCCAGTTACCAGATTAAAGATGCTTTGTAAAAGTACGATACGTAAACATTTTAAAAGCTGTTGAACATGAAACATGTAGCGTAGTGAAGCAGCCGACAGTTTTCGAAGCAGTATATATCACTGTTTTCGTCTGTTTTGTTCATATTTCATAACTATAAAAGTCTTGCATTAGTGGACTTTTTTTTAACCTTCGGTTTGGGATATATGCCCTACTATATATGTAGCTATACTGTGGATGGATTTGTTTGAATGGAATTAGCCTAATCCTAGATGGGCATGATTGTTGATTATGTACTTGAATGGAAGATGCGATTCTGCGAGTATCACTCATGTATAAAATGTATTTATTTCAGTGAATGATCAGAGATTGTAAACAGTGTCTATGATGTGTATTGTATGAAAATATGTATAAACGCTTGACGTCTACATTTCACTTCTAGTGAATTTCAATCTCACCATGTTTACATCAAAATCACAATTTTTGGTTGACACCGCGTCAACATTAACAAAACCATTTAACATTTCGGACGCGTTTATTCCATCATCAGAAACTAATTCATTTCTGTGATGATGGAATAAACGCGTTCGAAACGTTAAATGGATTTGTTAATGTTGACGTGGTGTCTGAACCAACTCTTTGTCTATTGTAATTAAAATTTATTTTATATATATATATATATATATATATGTATGTATGTTTTTATATTATTATTATTATTATTATTATTATTATTATTATTATTATTATTAATATTATTATTAGTTTTATTACGCAGATATGTTATCAGGGTTTAAGATATTATAAAGAAATTTTTCTATATAAATTTCCCTTCCGCTAAAAAGGCACAATTAGTAAATATATACAAAAAAATACAAATTATGTAATTATTTGATATGAATTAAAACACATCATAAATCTGGTGTCTGCTGCGTTGGTGAACTGCTCTGTTTTTCTGACATTTGAAGATTAAATTTGTCTAATAGTCCGGAAGATATTTAAACCGGGGTTACTTCGTGATAAAAAAAAAAAAAAGGTATCCGAAACTGTTAACTAAAAGAGTTAGGTAACTTTCTTTTTTCTATATAATCGGCGATTCCTTCTTTCTAACTGTAGGTAGTAGTAATTGTTTAGTTCCGTTGGGAAGGAAAAAACGAAATGTTAACCTTGAAAAGAGGTAAAAATCCGACAGACTGTCGAATCCTTCAATTGTGTTCTATTATTTTTCGAACATTTGTACAATTTTCAAAATGATGGTGCTTCGTGGTCTATTCACCCTACGACAGTATCCATGCGCGCGCAATTCTTTGTTTATTTTGGAAATCTATTAATTTTTATTTTATTAACCTTTTGTAATTTGCGCGTGACGATATAAAGTCATAAATAGATGCTGAGAAATTAAATGAAATGTTTGTCCTCCGGCTGATGATAGATTTATAACATTTATGGAAGGATCAATTTTAATTATTTACACCGTTCTTAAAGAAACAATCAATAAGAATAATTAACATCAAAAGGGAACAATGGAAGATAGTAAAATGCTCGGACTTGAATATAATAATGATATATGGAAATTAAGAAGTAACGAAGAGAAATTGTACATGGAAGAGTTGAAAAAATGACAGACGCCTAAGAGGGGAGAGTAGCATTTTAAAAGGGGTATTTTGAAAGAATAAATTCCGGCATATTAACTAAAAGAATGATGTTTCTTCGATAAAATCCAGAACGCACAAATAGGTTTGTAGATGTTAAAAAAGACGCAAAAGAAATGAAAATAGCAGTAAGAAAAGTTGAAGATGGGAATTGTATTTAAGGAAAAAAGGAAGACGTTCGAAGCTTTGAAGGAGAAACGAGAAAAGCGGGCAAAAATCGACAGAAGAAAGAAAAGAACATCGGCAAAGGATGAAGAAATATTGGCAGGAGAGGAAATCGTGCAACTAGATAGGTGGCCTAAAAAATTACGATTTGCCTAGCTGTTTGTTTCAAAACGTAACGAAAAAAAAACCTTACGTGTTTCACAGCTAGTTTTTCATATTACTCTCGACCGACGCGCAAGAATGACGTTGTCATTTAAAACATGTATATATATATATATATATATATATATATATGTGTGTGTATGTGTATATGTGTATATGTATATGTATGTATACGATTTTACACGAATATTACATATTAAAGTGAAAATAATTTGTCCGGAATCAGTGAACAGCGACAAAGGAAATAAAAGTGGAAGATAGAATGACTAATCCGAAATTGAATTGTAACTGACCTGTAATTTCTTCGGTTACACGATTGAATCGATGATAACTGCGGCTAGGAAATGAACGGAACCGGAAAGAAATGTATCGGATGACTCTAATGTGGTCGGAAAGTACAGGTGCGACCTGATACGACCGGATGCGGTCCCGCAGCGGCGAGGGTGCTGAGTCATACTTTTACTTACGTTTCTGTATGGCTTTTATTTCGACTATCGGGTTACAGGTAAAAATTAATAATCGAGGAGGAGCCGCCTTTATTCGTCGCGCATTTCTTTCGACGTGGTGCGAGTTGTCTTTGTAAAAAAAGATCGTGTCGTACGCGTGCCGACGTAGATCCACTCATCCGAGTGTGATGGTCTTTTGAACTCTCTTCCCGCTGAATAATATGGTTTAGCTGCAGCCATACGATGTAGCGAGTGCGTTGCTTTGGAACGGCGTACATTGAGCCGTGAGCAGTATTCTAGTCGTTCGATAAGTTCTTTCAAAGGAGCCGTGACAGTTCACCATTGGTTTCTTTTTCCGTTCCGGTGAGCCCTCGTAAAAATTCGTGTAGAGGTAAAACAGTTGCCGCTATTAGGCTCACCGTTCGTTTTTATTTCTGTAAAACGTGAATACATTAATTAATTAATTCGGAACAGAAGAAGTTAAAGGAAAAACATTATTTGCTCCCCCGGGAGTTCTATTTTTAATTATTATTTATTTATATTTTTTGAGGTAGGGATAAGCACTTCCCAACGACACACGGCAGCTCCACCTAATTCCCTCTTTTTTCTACACGTTTGTTTTGTTTTTTTTTTTTTTTTTTATTCTTCCGACGCGTTAACTTTCAACTTTCTTTTCGTATATTCTTCATCCCTTCGCAAGATCTTATTCAATTCCTGAACTATCGAACTATTAGTCTTCAGATCGATGGGCCCATTTGTTTTTTCCCTTTTTATTCGTTTACTTTCCTCTTTTAGCTAATCTATACCCTGTTTTATCGGTTTCATGAGAGCCGCATAGAAACACTGAAGGACTTTACCAGTTTAATAGCTGAAAGAGAAGCGAATCTTTATTAAGATCGATACTCATCTGGATGTAATTGAAAATTTCACCCAAAGTCGCGAAATAGCTCCAGCGGCTAAGAAAGTGTTTATGTGCTCGTTACGCCCGTATCATCAGATTTCCCGCAATAATAATAATAATATGTACACCACTTGGATCGTGAGCAGCTGCCAGAATGGCCATCTTGATCCCCCACAATTGCTCTCTCAAAAAGATACGGAAGTTGCGCTGCGTCGTATGTTTTGAAAACAGATGATATTCCAGTTTTCGCGCGATATTTTCCTTGTCCTCCGAAATATGTGATTACTTTCCCTGAAATTATTAAGGATATCAGAAAAAACTATTATGTTTTTTCGTTCTAATTCTAACTTCCTTCTAGATATTATTCTCTTAGCTACACCCAGGCCCTTATATCAAACAGCAACATTCACGTGTCATATATATATATATATATATATATATATATATATATATATATATATATGTGTGTGTGTGTATACCATTTTTATGTAAGGTAACTGAATTAAGCATCCTAGGAGGTGTTTCAAATTAAGCATATTCAATCATTATGTCTTCACAGCTTCTCATTTAGACAGTTCTGACCTATAATAGAGGATACTTTATGTACAATTTCTTGGCATTTTATATAATATCGCGAATAGCTTTAGGAAGTATATAGAAAAAAATAAATGATTAATTTTTCTGGAATTTAATGCATCCCTTATAAGAAAATCAAAATATTCAGCGCTATGTAGATATTTCTATTTTAGGCGTATTCTACATTGAAAGAAACCGGTGTGTCTAAGAACAGGTAGCATCGCGTTGTTGCTGTTCGTAACGGTCGGAACTAATTGAGTTTGCTGTTTGATATGTGGGACTCCTCTTTAGCCATAGTTTTATCATGTGACGTGCCACGAATTACAAGAAAACAGGAAAGGAAGAAGATTCGAACAAAAGAAAAGCAGAATAATAAAAATTGAGCGAAATTTTTATTATATGAAATAAGAAATGATTAAAAGCAAATGTTTATAAATTTTTTTGCAAATCCAGAGTTAAAAATAATATATTTCCGGGAAATCAGCTCTGATTATTTTATATTCTTCGCGCCGGTAAAAAAAACTTACCGTTTATTCTTTTCCAGCCTTCCTTTTTGTTTATTTATTTTTTGCTGGATTTTACACCATTGTGATTCGCGTGATTTAGCTAACTCGTGCACCGGGATATCCGACAAATTTCGGCACTTGCAGTATTGAAATATTTAGTTAGGATCGTCGGTGCGGTTTCGTCGCGATGAAGAATAAATTATCGATAACAGTTTCATTTAAGATACACGGCGTCGCTGTAAATTCGGGCTGAGCCATGCTCGACCCGGGAAATTTAATCGCCATCGCGCAGAATAGCGAATGTAATGGCGAACTATCGTCGAAGGCGTAGATGGGCAAAACCGGAGACGTTTATTTATTTATATTCCGGAATATCGGTCGGTTGCAATTCGTTATGAATTATATAACGATATGTCGCAGTCGTGATGGGCATCGCGTTTTACCGGCTAAAAAGGTGTGTGTGCCTGAAGTTTTCATTAAAAGGTGTGTGCTGTATCGTTTTTCGATGGGATTTATAATGGAAAATGTAGAGTGCATGTGTCGCATTATTCATTCTGTGCGGTGTAGGGTGTGTCGGCCCGGGGCGGTGATTACCGTGGGGAATCTCTATTGTATTCGTCTGCTGGAACGATTTCTTTGTTGATCGCGGTCGCGATTTATTTATATTATATTCGTTTGCGCGTTAGCTGCATTATGGATTAACTTTCCGCTTTTAATAGAGCGAATTGTTTAGTTTAGCGGGCGAACATCGCAGATTTTATTGATGCCCCGGTAAGCCGCAGGTATCCTCATGATTTTCTCTCCCCTCCGCGCTGCAGTAGGGTACCTCGCCGCGTATTGGAAAAGAGACACATTTTGCATATGAAAAAAAAAAAAAAAACACTTCACCGCTACAATCAGTTTTTTAAATTAATTCGGAATTTTTCAAAAAAAAAAAAAAAAAAAAAAAAACAAACTTTTAGCGTGATGTTTATAATAAAAATATTAAAAATTACATTAACGATGTTATAAATTCACGGGGAAATTTTTTAACCGCTTTCATTTCCACCGCTCAAAATCACTACGTTCGCGTTTTTTACAGAGAAAAAAATGATTAAAAAGAGGTGCGAATTACCTTCAACTTTTCGTACAGATTTTATTGTCAAACAGTTTGGGGGGGGGGGTGGTCTCATTTTTCACAATTTTCTGCTTTGATTTTACTTAGCGGCAACGACTGGTCCTCTTCTAAAAATCTTTTTTTTATGGCATCCGCGGGGAAATCCCGATAATTACATGGAAAAACTCCGGCGACGTCACAACGTGGAGCTAAAATTTCAGTTGAACATATAAAACTCTCCTTCCGATTCCAACCGGAGTTCGGAGCTTCGAGTGCGGGTTGCACAGTCCTGCCATATATACGATTAGAGCTTTTCAAGGATGTGTGGGGCTACATCTACAATGTGTCCTTTCTGTTTTGAAAGCACGACACCAACCGGTCAGTGCACGTACTCTCAGTGATTGCCGACAGTTCTTGGTGGTATAAATTGCAAGGAAGATTTGACAAAAATACTCTCATGTACCCTCTCGGTCGCGCTAGTAAATCTGTTGCACTAATGAAGCAAGTTACATAAGCAAATTCTAACATTCCACAGTCGTGATAATCGTGCTAGCTAAAGACGGCGCACGGAGATGAAACATATTTCTATTAATACGTCTTCGGAAACTAAATTAATTTTTATTAATATATTTCTCTATTTACTCAAAATAGAACACCACCGAAGAGACGCTTGTCCTCGCGTATTTTATTATTTACTCTTAAGATATCAGCTATTGCGTTTGCAGTTTTATTATTTCACTCATTATTTCAGGATGTACCAATATCATTCTATGTAACATCAAACGAGTTTTTGTCTTTTTCACGCTTTCAATAGAAGGCGATTTTCCTTACACTGTTCGGCCGCCTGCATATTTCCCTACGTCTAAATCGCATTTTGCTACCTTCTTCAACAACCTCCTCAAACTGCCATCTTCGTCCTCATTACGAAGCTAATCATATTTTCTTTCGAAATTCCAGTTCCTCTCGACCGAATGTATAGTATGTGTCACATTATTATCTTATCGCGCCTTCCTACATCTAATCTCTTCCCCGCTGCTTATTATCCCAGTTCGTAGTTATTCATTGTCGTCGGTTTTTTTTTCTTTTTTTTCTTTAACGGTGCGTCAACTATGGACATTAACGTAACGGAAGTGAAATTTTTGAAAGTTTCAATGTGCTGCGGCAACAGGGATATCATCATCCGGTCTTATTTGAGAATGAGACTGCCTAACGAACTACGTCACGTTAGCTGGCTGATTCTGTCCATTTCTGACCGAATCGAAGTGGTTCTTTTCCTTCTGATTGTTTTAGCAAGCAGAGGTGTGTTGACACCCCCGAAAGGGGAAACAAAAGCTAGGCGTCGATTTTGCTGACGCGGTTAATTTATTTTTTTTCCCTTTTTTTGACTCACCATCTAGAGGGCCTCGACCTGTACACAAAACTAAAACTAGCTTGGAGAAAGGGAGAGTCGATTAGATTTTAAAGCGATCATCATCGGGGCTATTGATAGTGCGAAAGAATTATTAACGGGAATTCTGGATCGGCGTGTAGCATGCAGAAAAACGGAATAGGGAATAATTCAAATAAGCGCCGCGGACGAGAGGAGCGGGGATGGAAAAGAGAGTAAATGTTTCGGGATGCTTCATTACGATCGTGTAGTCGATAAGCGTTCAGCGTGCGTTTTATTTCGCATCGATTTCATTGTTTATTTTTGTCGTTTTTCCTTTCGGTAGCTACGAAAATTTCCACCGCGGTGCTTATGTTTTTGACTAGAAAATATCCCAGTCAACGAAGATAACGTGAAATGTTTCGATCTAGAACGTTTAGGTTTGCGATTCACCTTTCGCCGACATTTTCCTACTTGACAAAGTCAGGTAACGCGGGTAAAAATTCATTAAAAAAGTGGACTAGTGAGAAAATGTTCCCTTTTTAATGAGGTAACATCTATTACAATAAAAATCTAGACAAGGCTATGCAATGGGCGACCCATTTCGCAGAAGGGTTTCCAAATGACTCTCCAACTTTTGAAGCAGGAGCGCGTTATCTCTTATGATTTATTCGAAATTATTATTAGTCCTTCGGGCACTCTGTCTGAAATATTTTCATTTTTCGACGTAGTTGTTTATATTGATTTTTCGAAATTGTTTGAACTCCTTTTGGGCAGTGCGAGCAGAAAATTGCAATCAATCTGTTATTAATTTTCAAAGAGTTCATCTAACACGGAGATGTTTTTTGTCACCCTATGAAGTGAGCGTGTAACATCGCCTGCAGCGCTACATTTCGAACGAGTTAATTACTTTCTTCTCGCGAAATGAAAAGACTGAAAAAAAAAAGGGGGGGGGGGGGGGAAAAAAAAGTCTACGCCGTATTGACACGAGATTCAGTTTGTTATTTCAATTACCCTCTCTCGGGCTGCTCATCGCTGCTTTCGAATTTAAACGGTGCCCGGTCGTTACTTTAAAAGAATTCCTTTCTATCTTCCAGATGATAATACTGAAAGTATTTAACTTTTTTTGTCGACTTTTTTATTTATTTTTATTTTATTTTATTTTATTTTATTTTATTTTTTTGTACTGTCATTATTATCAGTTAATAAGCTCGTACTTGCCGAAAATTGGATGAATATTTTTTCATTTTAAAAGACACGTGAGAATAGAATGAAAAATGTGGCGGTAATAAAAAATTTTAAGAAAGAAAAAAGTGGAATGCTAGTGGCGTTTTACAAGCAGCGTGAAGAATAGCGGATAGGAGAAAAACAGGGATGACTTGTTGTTGTCCAGCGTACACGTTCGTCCGAGATATCGATTGTTGCCGTTATATTTATTCGCTTTGAAACTGCGGTTTTCTCGTGTAATATTCTACACCTTTCGCATCGTTACAATCAAGATTAAGCCGACAATGATCGACCTAAAAAAAAAAAATGTAACCGAAGTTGCCACGTCAATTTCCAATATTTCTACCGTCGTCAAGAGATTAACTAGGACACAACTCTATCAGGTTAATTTTGAAATTACTGCGCTAGTACGACACTGTCTTCTCGCTGTTTCACCCATCAGACAAAAACGAGCTGCGTACCAACATACATCTCTGATCAATGTAGAATCTGACAAATAGAGCCGATATCTTCATTTCGTTTCGCTGCTTTTAAGCAGACCCACTTGGGGGACTGCATTTCCCGTTAAATCTTAATCAGTTCCGAGTGTGTAGTCTTGCGTATACACTGACGTTGCATATATTGAACAACACTAAGTTTATGCAAAAACTGAGTACGGCTCTGCGAAGAAGAGGCAGAATGATTTTAGTGCAATTCGCACAAAAATCTGCTACAGTAATTGTAGGCGACACGTGCTTCTAGTTAGATAAGATAGACGGCAATCAGTATCTTTCAGGATGCAGACAAGATCTATCACTTAAGTTATCGATAGGAATTTTGAAATTTGTAGGTCCACCGGGTCGTATCGAACATCTCTATCGCATATTAGATTTACTTTCAATAATCGTATCTATATTTTTTGGCAAAGGCGAATAGAGAAACCTTTGCAGTGAACATAAAAGGCTGGCTATCTTCCGATCATTACGCATTTCAGCATGATGTTTTGTCGGCAATGCGAATTGTCATAAACGCAAAGTGATGTCTCGCAGATGTGTATTTTTAACGTGAATAGATACACACACAAAGGTGAATTAAAACGTACCTTAAAATTGAAAAAACGACGCATTCATAGAGCCTTCAATGCGCATTACGAACGTATTAAATAATTAATTTTATTTTTGTTTCTTTTTTTTTTTTTTTTTTTTTTTGTTGCCGAACGTTCATCCTTTGTCTGGTCTACATCAAACGTGCATTGATTTCCTATCGGTGATTCCAGAAGAATGATGAAAAGTATCGTGGATTTTTACACGGTATGCCGGAAAAGTTGCTGAACTTTTGAAATAAATGAAGTACAATTGGATGTAAAGTAGTTTATTCGAATTAATTTTCAACATACTTGCCGAAGTATAGACGTATTTGAGCGCTTTTACGGCCATCCGAAACTTCTCTGGTACTCCTCTGAAGTAATGGCTCTGAGGCGCTCGGTGCAAGAAGTTTCAGTGGCGGCTACGTCTTCCAAAAAAATCTTCCTTTCAGGTACATTTTAAGCTTCGGGAATAGGAAAAAGTCGGAAGTTGCTAAATCAGCCGAACAGGGGGCGTGATTGGTAGCGAGATAACGCTTGACAATGTAATGCGCGGGCGCATTGTCATCCAACAGACTCCACAATCCGGGCTCCTTGTACCCCCGGGTCGTACGCGCTGAATCCGACGCTTGAGACCTTTTTAGGACCTCGACGTATTAGGCAGCGTTCACTGTTTTTGATTTGGAGGCAGGTATTCGCGATGAATTAACCATTTTGCGTCAAAATAAGCGACGAGCATGGTTTTCACCTTGAATTTTTGTTGGCGTACTTTCTGAGCTGTCCTTGAACCGCTTATACCATCTGTAAACAGTCGTACGTGACACCTTCACCGAAGCCATCATCGTTTAATTTTCGCCTTTCCGAAAATGTTTTTTTAAAAGTCTAACGCAGAATTTAATCGCGGAACGAATTTCTCACTATTCTTCGTCCATTTTCATACTTGCACATGCGACACACCTTCACTAAAATACACGTCTAACTGGCAAACCAATCAACCGAAACTGCTGAAATTTTATACGCACACTCTAGAAGGATGTATACAATACAATACAGTGTGTATGGGTGTTTTTTAATAGATCGCGTCACTACTTCGATGCGTGCTAGAAAAGAAGTTTGGGTACTTTTCCGACGACGCACCGTGTACTATATTTTCAATATCGTATTCCTCTAATTTAATAAATTCTTTTATTAAAGCGGAATTCGCAAACATCTTTTTTCTTCTCCCATCGATATATAGAGGCTTTGGTTGGTTTTCGCCTACTAACCTAAAGTTCCCAATGATGTATAATATGCGTGTTCGTAATTGTTGTCGGTACACATTTTGCAAAAGCTCGGAGGAACGATTTAAAGAGATATTCTTTCTTCTTTATGGCGACTAACAACGAACTAAATGTCGCCGTTTAGCGAACCAACCACAATCAGGAAAAGCGATCGGGCGTCGGTCCGAATTATCGTATTAGAAATGTTCGGAATTGAAGCAGCAAACTGAGCCGAAATACAAATTAAACATTAAACCGGCGGGAGAAGAAATTACCGATGGCAAAATCGCTCAGTTCACAGTTTCTGCTAAGGCTAATGGTTCTGAAGGGGAAAAAAAAGGCAAAAGGCGCGTGTATTTTAACGTTGCTACGGGGGGGCTGATTTTTGCTAAAATGATATGTAAAACCAGCGCCAGCTGCTGGTAGGATGTTAATTTTTAGCCCTTCTCTTATGAACTTTAGGCGATAAGGAAATTCAAATGATTGGGGCGCTTGCACTATCCGGAACGGGATTTCTTGGCCTGTTTCTGCTGATCGTCCTTAAAAAAACGATTATTTATAAAACGTTTTTACCGACCTGCTGAAAAGGAAGTCTCCTCGCTAAAACCGCAAACTATGACGGTTTACAGTGTTCGCTGCGGTCGGTCTCATTCGGTTTTTCAACGCGGAATTCGTAAAAGTGCGTGTGTGCGCATAGCCGTGGAATCATCGCCGACGAACTTTTGCAGAAAGTTCGGGAGCCGTATTAGAGCAGAGCTAGCTGCTACACGCAGTTCGACGAACTCCTCGTGTTTAATTAGTTGCCGTTTTAGTTCCGGTCGTCAGTGTTAAGCCAGACGAATATACGTGGACACGGTGCTCAGAGGGCGATGTATTGCGGTTTTGTTAACAAATGAAAAAAGTTTTTTAAATGCTCCGGGAAGAACTAAAACTTTGACCAGTCGCGCGATCCCAGCTTGTCGTCCGGTACACCGATCTAAATATAGTGCTATATGTCGAGTCTCTGATAAGTCCGCAACGAAATTGCTCGCTTCTTCCCGCTTCAACGTGTAATAACTACTCAATTATGTTACCCTCAGTCGCTGCAGTTTTAATCTAAGAGCGTTTCACGGGATTTTTTTTTGAAATTTTTTCTCTAATGAAAATGGGCAATGAAGATTTTATGTTAGAAAAAAATATATACAGCAATAGTCGAGGCAGCGAGGACAACGATCCGATAAACATGTTAAAATTTTAGGTTGATCCGTCGTGATACGGAATTAAATAATAGTCTCGCTGTACTGGCTCGACAGAGTTTTAGGAATTCCCAATCGGTTAATAAGTTTATTCAGTCCGCGCGGACGGGATTAGACTAATTTTGTACAAGTCAAATAATTAAGTCTTCTCGAACGCCGCGCTACGGTTTTTCTTTCGAAATATTTCTATAGCTACCGTCCTCTTCTCATATGACAAGAGTAAGAAAAAATAAGGGGGAAAAAAAGCAAAAACGCAATTTTATAAAAAACCGGATTCTGAGAGGGCTTAATAATTAAATCTTTAATATTTAGAAATAAAAAATTTACGCTAGTCGTCGTGTTGTTAAGATATTTGGACTGTTTGGAATGTTTACACGCTGGCCAACATCAAAAACAAACTACAATTACATCGCGATAAGTAAAGTTTTAAATAAAACGATATCATCAAAGATCGTTCGAGGTACGATAATGATTTTCAAAAGCGGAAATGATGCCATTTAGTAATTTATCGAAAATATAAAGAAAAAAAATGTAATTCATTTTTTAAACAAAATTCAAAGCCGGAGCCTGTGGAGCTTTCGTCATTGAACTAATCGTTTTCAGAAATTTAAAATTACATTCCTATAAGAGTTGCTCTTGAAATTGTAAAGTTTTCATGTTTGCTGGTTTGTCTCCTGATACAGCCCCGAATTTTCAGATGGCCGTATAAAATAAAATTTGGCGGTGTTAAATCGGGAAATGAACTTCGTGTTACGCGAAATTAATCGGTTTTTGGAAATTCTTTTTCTTTTTTTTTTTCTTTTTTTTTTCTTTTTTTTTTAGCAACTTCAACGCTGTGGAACCATGTGCGTGAGAAAGGTATGCGTTTCAGCCGCAGAAAGACGAAAGTAACTCGTTTAACACGTGTTTAGATAGCTACCGGTTCTCGTTCACAAATCGTTTGATCTTTCAGGAGTTCTGTTTACAAAAAAGGAACTAGACTTTTTTTATTTTTCCTTTCTGTTTTGAATAAATTACATATTAAACGGCATCATTTCTACTTTATTTTCGTTTTTGATTCGTTATCCTAGAACGATCATCGTTTACGATACGTTCGAAAGTGGAGGGATACCGCCCTATATTATAAATTTATGAAGACCGAAAATTACAAACCGGAATGAACGAACAAGCCGAAAATTGTTGGCGTTTTATTTCTAAAATACTACCCTACTTAAGAGCGTTACCGATGATAGTGTGAGCGTAAGCTTTCCGTAGAGTCCAAAAATAAAAAAAAACCCGGTGACGACGACCCTAAATTTTTATTTCCACGAACTGAATTCTGTTCTACTGATCGTGTTCCGACCTTTCGCGTTTTCGATTTTTCGATGCCAACAAACTTTTCAATTTCTTGTTTTACTGCTAGATTTTGCGCATTTTTTGCGGTTGCTGATGCGATAGTTGGAATTTGCCCGAAAATGATAATTTAGAAATGGAATACACATATAAGACTGTAGTGAAAGTAAAAATTATAATTACTTGCCTCTATAGAATCTTGGGAAAATTTAATATTGTTCATTCTTTGCTTGTTATCCCCCTAAAGCCTTCCCCATATTACTAAATAAATTTGGCAGTCACCTGAAATTAAACATTTAACCGATTCTCAAACTGTCACGAATTTTTAATTTAGCCAGGGCGGTCCGTTTATTCGATATTATTATGCAATTACTAGAATAGCATAAAGTTAAAGGGCAAAAAAAAGAACCTTACACTATTTGTCAGTAGAGGTTGACCAAGTGGACACATTACTTGCTATTGCGAAGGCTTTTTTTTTTTTTTTCTCGGTAACCCGGTGACCGCTAAACGCTTACCCCTGAGAGTTCAAAATATCGAACGAACCATTCTGCGCTCGCTTTGATAGACAAACAATAGCCGTCTTGTAAACGCCCGATGTTTCATTCCGCCATCTATCATTCGTCGGTCGGCGTCTGGAAGAAGATTCCAGACACCTTAATGTTGTCCCAGAAAGGTTCATTGTCTTCAGAGTAGTGTTTTGGTGCAGGTCCAGGTTGGAGATTTACAATTTTTTGTTGCCTCGCTGTATCCAGCCCGCAGTTCTGGTTCATTCCTTTTTCTTTTCTTTTTTTTTTTTTTTTTTAATTCATTTTATTTTATTTTTTGGTGCCGAATAATCTTACTCGGTTGCTTTGTTGTCGCGTGGCGTGTGGGGACCGCAGTCTTCTTCTTATTTACATTGTTAACATTTTTTCTTTCTACCATCGCGCTATTTATAATAAATCAATCTGGTGCCCGTTCTTGTACCTTTATAACGAACTCAACTGGCTTAGTTTGATCAAATTATTCACTTTTTCCTTCAACGCTTTGGACTACAATATTGCGCCGACATCGTTTAGATAAACGATTATTATGCATTTTGTTACGTGTCGTTTAGGTGTTGTTCGTAGCAGTCGTCTGTCTGATGGTGTTCTGCGAAGAATTTGAAATTGACTCTTTGAAAGACGTTTTATGGCCCCCACGTGGAAAACAACGAACTGATGTTGTTTAATTAGCACTTCGATAGTTCAGTGTGCTTGCTAGTCCCGCGTCTACAAGAAAACATATCTACACAAAAGGCTGCGTGTATCTTTAAATTGAGTACCTTTAAAATTACATTATTTAAAAAAAAAAAAAAAGAAAAAAAAAGAAGCACATACGATAAATTCAGTTACACGACGTTTGGTTCAGAAATAGTTCGTAAGTTCTTGAACATTATTTGTAATAAGTAGAGATTAATCATCAAGAAAAAATTGCGCTTTCTGTACACGTAATAAAGTTATCGTCACCACGAAAGCAGTAAATAAAATGTAAATTCGAATGACTTATTAGAATTTTTCGTCATTGTTCAAGTTATTCGCACGTATACTTTCGGTGGGAACCGCGTCAAAAAAACAATATTCATATCTCACTCTTAAAACATTTTCCCTGATAGTGAACGCTGTATGTATAATCTTGATAGTGCGCGTTCGATAACGTGAATTGTTTTGATTTTTACCAAAAATTAAATTTAAATTACCTTTATTACTCGGCCCGAATTAGATTGACGTGTTTTTACGTATTTGTAAAGAATCTTTACATATTGTGTCGCGCGCCATTTGTAATTTTTCGTACATTCAACTATGTTATTTGATACTCTTTAGCCTAAATATATTCATCAGTTTTCGTTAAAATGTCTATAAAAATGTTTCGGATAAAGAGTGTGAAAAAAGAAACAAGAAAACGCTCGCGTGTTCTATGCAAATTAAAATTCTTCTTTGCAGTTGCAGTTTTTTTCAAGGTTTAGCCGCAAATTATGTATATACATAGTTATATGTCGGGGGGGGGGGGATTCGGTTTGGTTTCAATTTTATTACCGACTTCAAAAAGAAAAGCAGGTGTTGTACTTATGTTTTTTTTTTTCATGTTTGCTCGCGCAATAACTTTTATCTATTTAGACTGACTTTAATGATTCTTTGTTCATTCGAAAGTTTACCCCGGTCACCGGTAGTACCATCAAGTGTGTCTATCGGCGTAATTAAAAGATATGACTAAATGTGGTCCCTATAGATAATTTTGTTAAAATTAGTAATTTAAAATGACCAATATTAACTATGGATAAAAATTAAATGTCAGTGTTAATTAAATATAGATTTTCGAATAAAGGTGATGAATATTTGAGACCTCTAAACCGTGTCAATTATGAGCTTGTAAAGAAGTTGCTAAAAAATGTATCTGTTATGCTAAAAATTGTGAAATGAAGTATTTAAAAAAAAAAAAAAAAAATGCCTACTTCAAGATTTCTCTATATAATAATTTAATAAAAATGCGCTAAAAAGGAAAAAAGAAAAAAACGATCTTTTCACTAAGAAGATAGAACAGAAGAAAAAAACCTCGATGTAATGATAATTCTTGAACGACATCGATATACTTTAATTAAAGTTTCGGGGTACACAAAATTAATATTGAAATAATAATCGTATTAAATATTTCCAATACTCGAATTATAGAAGACGAGTGTAATTCTCTGTTGTTATACTTATTATATCGTTTCTAGAGATATTGCAATTTTATATACTTATATTGAAGTACCGAATTCCTAATTAAGGTATGAATGTTGTACAAGAATTATCATAACATCGCGCCCTTCCCTCCTCCTCTTTAAGGGATATTTCGCTGTAAAATATAGTATCTTCTTATCGAATTTTTAAGTGCGTTTTTGGAACGTTGGAACGAAGTTCTTTTACGTAGCTTGTCGGTAGGAGTAAACTGGCAGAAAAGGCGAGATAACGAAAATCGCGTTATGCGTCGTCCGGCAGGCGACCTTCACTCCCATTCTCATTCTGTCTCTTTCTATTATATGCGCGCGTGTGTATGTGTGTGTTCGGCGAGTATCGAAATTCGAGCAGCAAGCATCGTACGCGGTCAGTTATATAAGCTCAATTCTAAACATGTGTAAATTTTACTTAATTTGAAAATTGGCGCGGTTTTTTTGTGCGACCGACGTTAGCACACTTCAACGAGTCTGATGATTTATTTTTCGTTTTTGTTTTAATTCATACGGGATTTACATATATTGTGTGTCATTTTTTATCATATACTTTATGAATGACTTTATACTTGTATATCTATCAAAAAGTGAAAGGAACTTTGTTCTTACCGGGTGCCCCCTCTAGAGACACCACTTTCCTTTTTTTATTCAATTTTTATAGAGTAAATCTTCAAATACCGCTGGTATTTTTTTAAATTTTACTTTTTCGAATTAAATTTAAAAAATAAAACTCTACAATTAATCTCTACTTATTATATTTTTCCGATAAATGAATTATATATAATTGAAATACTGAAAAAATTCGACAATCGAAAATAAACAGCGGATGTGGGGGGTTGGCGTTAACATTAGAAGAGATTTTTGATGAATCTACGACCCGGAAAACGAATAAAATCAAAAAAATTAGTACCGAAAAACCTTGGCTTACGATTAATGTCTATAAAACGTAAATGAAACGCGTTCTTCACGTAATCCTGTTAATTTCGACACTTCAACTTCCTTACAGTATCGTAAGTATCGTAGATGGTTTAAAAATTGCTAATGTTTCTTTCGTCGTAGCAGTAGTAACATCACTTGCTAATCTGCTCGTGTGATCTTAAACTAGTTTCGGTTAGTGTCCAGTATTAATCGATCATCGGCTAAGGGTCTTGAAAAACCAACGCAAGTTCGAACGATTTAAATTTAGTTAATATTCGAAAATGTTCAAATTAGACGATATGTTTCTTCCGATGACACAAAAGCGAAAAGTTGAATTCTTCGAGCTACCGTGCCGTATGAACGCAGTGCTGTACGTTCAGGCAGGGCCTGCTTCGAATCCGGATTTTCTAAATTAAGAATACAGATAAATTTCTTTTGTTAATGTTTCCATAGTTGATAAGCCTAAAAATAAAAAATATAAATGGCAAAAGTATTATTAAAAACTTCGAGCGATGTTTTCCAAATAATGGTAAATAGTTGCACGGAAATAAATATCTAATTTTCTTGTTTCCTTTTGTCTTATTAAATTTTCTCTCTCTCTCTCTCTCTCTCTCTATATATATATACATATATACATATACATATATGTATATATACATATATGTATATATGTATATATGTATATGTATATATATATATATATATTGTTTTTTTGTTTGACAAATTAAATTCCGTTCCAAGCTTTTTACCTCCCTCAATCGATTTCGGTATTGCTCATTTGGCTACTTTTTACGGTTATTTTTTAAATATATTCATTTTTTTTCTGCAAATTTTTTCATCAGCCCTCGAAATAGCGTCTTTGTGTTAATGGACCCATCGGTGTCATCCCGGGATCGATTTACAGTTGGCTTGAAAGAAATTAAGCTTATCATCAGACCGTCTAAAAAAACAGAATAACATGAAAAAGGTTGCTAAAATTTCGAGAACAAATAAACGAATGGATGGTTTTTTGTAATTTTCTTTTATTCGTTTTATTCTAAAGCTTTAATTTTTGTAGAATGTGTAGTTTTTTCTTTTTCTTTTTTTTTTATAAATGATAAAATTTCTGTGTAATGTTAAAATTTATTGCAGCGATATTTCCGTCGAGTTTTCCGACGTTGCTAACTCGATGTAGCCTCATTTGCGCAGTAATGATCTACGTTTTTTACTCTTTGGTTTCCTTTCTATATATAATAATACGAGATGCTGTGTGTATACTTATGTTCTAGTTTCTCTTTGATAAATTTGGCGCGTCAGCGGTAGTCTATCGTTTTTGCTCAACACGCTGTTAGATTGCTATCTGCGATCATTAACCGCTTCTGACTTTAAATTGTATGTGCGTCTGCATTTTTTGCAGTAGAAAATAGTTCTTTCATGTGTACTACACCAAACAAGCGATGTCAAAAGTTCTTTTATAAATTACTCAGATCTCAATTTAAATGTTTTGCGCCTTTGAAAATTCTTTCGCTCCTTCTAAATAACTCGTCGTGCCTCAAGATATTTTCGTATCATCAGTCATTTCGCGTTACTTACGGATAAACACATTTCTTCCTTTTTTGCAATGAGTGATGTTAACACCTTTTTCTGTTTAAAAAACGACCTTCAGCTTCATCAGCTTTTCGCCGTTTATCATAAAAATCGCAACAGGTATATAATGTAATTATAATAATCTAGTGAACTAAAGGTCAATAGATCTTTTACTAGCGATCGACGGTTAATAGTGCTTTTTGTCAATCGAGAACATTCGAAATTCTGAATGTTACTGAATTTTAATTGTAATTGTTATTTGAAATTTGAGATTTATTATCATTCTATTTTTTTTCCGTACTATTCGAAGTGGGGTATCGAAATTTTTTTAAAATGACCTTCGTTTATAGCTCTAGCGAACACAATCGATTAGTTTATTAGCACGATATTCCTTTTTTTTTATGGAATTACTCTAATTCATTTTCTGCTTATTGCGCAATAAATTTTTATTATTATTTGCACTTATGAATGCATGAGATTGTTCAAAATTCATTATTATCATTATTGTTTGCATTTCGATTGTTGTGACTATCATGTAATGATTTGTGTTATTATTAATCCACGGTAAACATTATTTGGTGTTCAAACTGTGTACTGTGTTCGTGCGCGCGTTATATATATCACACACACACACGCACACACCCACACACACATATATATATATATATATATATATATATATATATATATATATATATCATACACACAACCACACGAACGCCCCCCCAACACACATATATATATATATAAATATAAATGACAACTCATTATTAGCCCTACCCCCATTACTTTTGCTGTCACAAAAGTTTGTCCTAAAATATGACATATTGCCTATAATTCGTATCGTACGATTTGTCATTTCAGTTGTTGCACACTGTAGAAACATAAATATTTGTACATTTATTGTAAATAAAGATTTATTTTTTTTGTCACTCGGTGGAAATAATGACGTCAATTTTCTTCGTTCTATACGAAGCGTACAAGTAATTGTTCTATGAGTGGGGGGTGTTCCCAGGTGGGTCAAATGGTGGACCCCCTTGCGAGTTAATATCGTAATTTTTTGCGTCACAAAGCACAAATTTGAATGTAGGAACACTATAAATTAACATTATGCTCACTTTAGTTTAAATGATGCATAAACTGTATATATTCTAAGTGTACTCTAAATTTTACAAAAACCTAGTAATTTAATTTATTATTATTATTATTTGTTAATGCAGGCGTCGGCTACTCTGATGGCCAATGTACGCCCGGGGTCTGGAAAGGATACTAAATTAAATTTAGGAGGTTAAGCGAATGAATAAATTGGAGAATATTATGCATGTGACAGGAAACATCAGACAAAAGTTGTGGGGAAAGGCTGTGCCGGGCTCTCATCGTAATGTTATTTGGCAAATTTTATTTTTCTCAATAGCTAATAAACATGCTTCACTCAAAATTCATATATACAAATTGTTAACTAAATTGGTATTAAAAGTAAAGAATAAAGAACACAAAACTTGTGATTTTGAATAGTGCGTGTACAAAATTGGCTGAGTGATTATATATGATTTTATGTATTAATCTTCCATCACCAGGGTTATAGCCTCCAGCATTTTTAAATTACCTCCCTGTACATATAGTGGGAGGAGGAGAAACAGCACAAACCAATACGGCTTTTGATAGTCTTTTTATTCATTCCTAGAATTGCGTACAAGTAAAAATGTGTGTAAATTAATATAGTCTTCGCCATAAGAATTACCTTAAAAATATGAATTACTTTCATGTGAATTTTCATTAATCTCATTATTATGGAAATTAAAGTTTCGACTCAAAGTGAAAGAATTGTATATATTTTTAATGAAATTCATGAATTGAAACGATCAATAATAAAACAGGCGAAGAAATAAAATCTACTGCAAATGATATTTACGTCCGAATTATCTAAGTCCTGTGCCAAAATAATTTTCGGTATTGAAAAAAAAAAAAAAGATCGAAGATGTCGATTTTAGTCTTTTTTCAACGTATAGTGTGTTGGTCGCGTTAAGTGTTAAATAAACGAGAAAAATTTTACAATTTATTAAATCCTTGGGAAGAAAAATGACCCCGTAGTGGCTTGAAGATAGCGCCACCTGTTTGCAGACACATGTTGAGAGGAAACAACATACTTCGTGCTATGACCACTATATGCATATATATCTTTAAATGTATAATATCTATATATATACATATACATATACACACATATGCATATATATATATATGATATAGGTAATTGCGGTTATGCGAATATTTGTATTTTCAGAATTTTTGCTTGCCGAAATAATTGAGTTCTTCAACATATTACTTAAGAAAAATGTTAATTGTTACACATGCCGCATTGTAATTTCAGTTGTTTTTTGTCTTTTTCGCGCTTTTTATTTATTCCATTACGTATCACTGAGAAAATCCAAGTCGGAGCTGTCATAATTCTGGTATGTTAATTAAACGTTCACGCGTTTCCAAACGAATATTATGAAAAAATGCTGCCCCTAAAGACATCATAAAACTCTATACGGCTCTTGGAATTTTTTCGGAAAATCGATGTGGCTGCTGTCTGCCCGACTGGTTCGAATAGTTGTGGCTGCTCGGACGCTGATAGAAAGCAACCGTCTGACGCGTTTCGAATGAGACTGAACTCCGCGCGCAGGTATATATGTAAAAAACGCGTGTGAGAGCGTATTTACGTTGGTTCATTTTTGGGCCTTTCATTTCTCGCAAAATCTCGTTTGTTCGAGTCGTGACTCTATGAATCATTTATTTCGGTTCTTTTAAGATTCGGGTCCGTTATGTAGCGTTAATAAGTGTCGTCAGAGCGCAGCGAGAATAATAATTAAAAACCGGCGACGGTGGCTACAAACGTGTTCTTCGTTAGAATGTCACAGGCTGAGCAGTCGGCGAGAGCAGTACCTTTCAGGACGGCCGGCCTCGGTCAAAGTCCGCTTTGGGAAACGGATCGCGCAACAGCGGTCATTTGTCAAGCCGGCACCAGCAAATAAACATATGTTACACAATGCGGCGTGATGACTGCCAGCACTCGGCGTTCCAGCAGATGGAATTCCGGTAGAAGTAGCGTAAAAATCGTTACGGCAATTTGTTACGCGTTGCTGGCGGCCCACAGCGCTAATTGTAACGATCGAAATGCTCGATTGCCGTATTGTAGTTTTCCGCTATGGCCGGAGCCTAGATTCGACCGTCGTCTAATGTCGGAAGATTTTTGTTATGTAAACGAAACGCAGCATCCGCGCCGAATGTTCTAATCTGGCCTCGTTATTGTTCTTGATGGCATGTTGAAATTCTTGTTGACAAACTTTTCCAACGTAGCCGGAGATACGTTAGCTAGCGGTTTCTTCTCTTCTCTCGCTCCTCGTACAGAATGGAAATATAAATCCGGCGATGATTCGAATGTATTCGCAACGACACTCTACGCTCTTTATAAAACAATTTGTCGTTGTTGTTCCTCGCAACTGCTGACAGTTCTTAATGATATGCGGCTTTTGCCTTTCGCCTTTTTCTTGTCTCGCTTTTACGTGTAGCCTATACAACAACTTTGTCCGCTAACAGAAATTGGGTGAGCGTTTCGTCGGAACGCGGTGTCTTTCCTTCGCGGACAATCTTTTTGGACGATTTTTATATTGCGGGCCTTAAAAATACAAACGAAAAAGGTTTCTGAAAACATTTTCTCTAGTCAGTGTTGGAGGTGAAACATTTTCCCTTTTCTCTTTCTTCTCTTATATATACATATATATATATATATATATTATTTTGCTTGAAAGTAAAACGCGGAATCAGTCAGAATTTGGCTCAAAAGCCGCGGAAGGTATCAAAAATTTAAAGTATACGTTTATTAAAACAAAAATGATTTCACGTATGTATATGTACACATATATGTAACCGGACACTGCTGTTTCGCCAGAAAGACGCCGCGCTATTAACGGAATCGAAGGTTTAATGCAGTATAATAATGTCTCCAAACTGGGTGCTGAAAGCTGGAGTCAATGTGTAGGAAGTGAGGGGTGTTACTGATGCTGGGAGTTTACAGGGCATTTTGGGATTGTTGATGGCGTTTGAATCATGCGCGGGTTTCTGAGCCGTTCTGAGCATAAACAGCGTGCTTGAGAGAGAGAGATGTTTATCGCAACTTTAGGCCAGTTGGTAATAATCTCTCGGCTAGAGAAAAAAAAAACAAACAAACAAACAAACAAAAACTCGGATGACAATTAGCGAGTTGATATTTTTTTCAGCTTTGTAAAAGTTGCAACAGCGAAGTCACTTTTCCCCGCTTATTTTAAGATGCGAACTAAATAGATTGTCGGAAGCTTCCGGTTTTATTCTAACAATTTTTAGTTTAACGGTGAAAGTTCGCAGTTCCTTTTTTCCTTTTATGATGATTCGTCCTTACTTTCCATGTCACATTCTTCTGATATGATATACCCGATGTTCAGATACTCTATCTATATATGTATATATATTTATATAATACCGTGTCGGAAACAACAACGCACTTGGCAATCGGTTTTTGGTAGCCAGACATTTTGGCAAATTTTAGTAAAGTAAATATGGCAAATATAAAAAGTGTCGCGTAGAAAACGGAAAATCGTCTGTTGCGCTGCGTTAAAAGTTCCGAAAGATAAAATAATCCGTTTAAAATATACAATGGGAATTTTGCTCTTACTGTTAATTTAGAACGTGCAACATTAATATTGCGCCGTAGATTTAAAATTAATTGGTGTTCTTTTAATGTTATCGATATGTTTCTATTCTAAGTAAGAGTTTCTTCGAAAAGATTAAGCGACAAAATACGAATGTTAAGTATTAAGAACGGTTTAAACAGATAATAACTCTTAAAATGCTTTGAACATAAGTAATTTACAAAGAGAAATTTCAGATGTACACCTGGAAGGTGCGCAATTATACATTTTCATAATCGCTAAAAGTCAGAAGCAATATGGGACAGAGCCACGTATGATAGACCATTTTCTATTGTTTCAGTATGTCTTACTTTTTGCACAGTTTTTCAGATCGTTTTTACGTAAAATGTTACATGAAAACACGTTGTGCAATTGATGAAAATGCCGGCGTACAGACAATATAGTATAGGGGTAATTTTACAGTCTTCTCAATGTATCACTCTCAGTACGTTATAAGCGGTATCGATTTAAATTATTCGTTAATACGTCTAGTAAAAGTCCATATCATATTATGCGGGTTTATTAAAAATAGTAGACACTACACGTCTAGCAGTTTAATTATATAATATATTAAAACGGAATAATAACTTATTGCGAGAAACTTTTTTGCTGGCTGTGTTTTCGCTGTAAATGCAAAATTAAATTCTAACGTTTTTTTTTTTTTTTTTTTTTTTTTTTTTTATTGTTCGTGTAAATGAAGTTTCCATGCCATTGACAGGGCGTCGGGTATTGTGGAATTAAGCTTTTCATTATGTACTTAAGGTTCTAGTGGGTCTAAAGAGAATACTCGGGACCAGTTCCTTTTTTATGGGATCCGCCTTTACTTTCGCAGATAATTCTCTGGTGTAACCAATATTCAATTTCAAATTAGGTATAAATCCCGGGTCCGAAACGAGATGAGTCTCGATATGACACCTCTGGTTTGGTAGCCAAACGTGTTAACCACTAGGCTAGTGCGCTAACGAAAAAGACCTAGCAAACGATATGGCAAAATGAAAGAGACACAACAGCCGACAGGCAAAACCAAAAATGAAGTCAATGACGTCGTGCAGAATTTTTGACAATGAAAATATGTAAGAGGGAGCGGCTTGGGCGAAAAGCTTAACAGTAAAGACACTAATAAAATAATTTCAACTTTAATGAGGGGAGCAATTCGAAAATTGAGTCATTTCTCCTTACCAGTGTGTGTCGCTCTATTATTTCTATCTTAAAAGTCAAGATGGAATACTCAAAAAAACATGAAAAAGAAGAAAAACAACAACAATGAACGATAAATGCACAAAAAGCTCTACATTTACAAGGAGATTTGTTGTGATATACATTTTATTTGTACGAATGGAGGTAGTTTTAATGTTTTTATATGTAAAATTATCTATGTACATATATAGTGTACAGAGTTGAACTTTGTCAGAATGATGAGAAAACAACAACAAAAGAAACAAAAAAAAAACTGTGGCACTCGTTTTTAAGATAGTAGTTGAAACTCTCGCTTGTATCGTTTCAGTGCGATATCTCTCCCGAGACGGATGAGGCAAAAATGTAAGTCTCGGAATTTAGTCTATTTTTTCGACTATTGAGGGATAAAACGATATGGCGAAGGAAAAACGGAAGAAGATGACAATGGGTGAAAAAGTAAGTTTCGTACGGGGTATTATTAAACTTTTATTAAATGCGCGCCTTTTCCAGTTTCGCCTGCACATTCTTCCGATGTTTCCGATTGTGTTCGCAGTTGAACCGATATCTTCCACTTGTGCGACGTTCCGTATATCAAGGGAATATGGCATTTCTGTCGATGAAAATTACTACTATCGAAAAACAAAAGCCTCTGCAATATTAACAGTAAAGTGCGGCTGTTGCTTGACAGCGGCGGTGCACAGTACAGAAGTTGTATGTGCCGGAAGAGGATTGGGTCCCCGTCCATCACAACATCCGGTGTCTCGTTCGACAATTTACTTTTCCCGTACTCGCATAGTAGTTGCACTTTTAAGTTGACGACCGTAATCGTGCGTATTTTACCAGCGGCTGAAATATACGGTAGCGCGGCGCTGAAAACCGAAATACATGCGCGTCGTAAAACATTTTTCAGTCCTAAGCTGGAAATCGATCATGTCTTTATTTTTGTCCAGGTCGTCGCCAAACAGCTGCTAAAGTTTTCGATTATAGCGAGCCGTATTCGGACCAAATTTCGATACGGTGACGAACGGTGTGCGTGCTGGAACCGTAAAAATTGAGAAAATCCTCTACTTCTTAATAGATTCGGCCGAGGCTGATAATTTCCCCGGAGGCGCATTATATTTTACTGTTTCGCGCGAATAATCAATTTTAAATTATGCGAGCCGACTAGAAGGCCACTTCTAAATACTTTCAATGTTATCGTCGTAATCGGCATTCGCCGTCGCTGAGTCCGAGAGCGAGTTCTTTTCTCTCATATTCGACACGACGCTGAACTAGGATCAGCGTCATCCTAGCTGGTCCGATCCGTTGTTTTTTGTTTATTTGTTTTTTCTTTTCTTCTGTAGGTAAAATTTTTCAGGGAATTTCAAATTGTTCTACACACACACACACACACACATATATATATATATATATGTGTGTGTGTGTGTGTATGCTACACAAAGACCAAAACATCCAACAAAAAGCTCAATTGCTTTGAGAATTTGCCCGCACCGATAACACTAATAAGTGGAAACGGCTGAATAAACGTTGGCGCTAGCTGTTTTCACTGTTCACACTTTTGTTAAGCCTTTCGATATAGGTAACGTTAAAACCTGTGCTAGTAGTTGCTTCGTATTGTCACCTGATATAGCGCTATGTCCTTCCTATTAAAAATATAACCATCGGACTGACGTCATTATTAAGAAAAATAAATAAAATAAAAAAAATATTATCAGTATTATTACTATTAAATTTTAATTTTAACGATTGTAATTTAAAATTTTTCTCGCGAATTTTTATTGTTATCTTTGTCATTATAATTGTTGTTTCTTCAATGTGTTCAATGTCGGTTTGTGTCGTGGACAGGTATATAATATCACTAACCGTTTTAGAACACTACGCCCCGCTGTAACCAGTGACTTCTGGCATTCGTTCAGTGTGCCGAACTAAAAAACTGAATTTAATAAACTTCTCTAGTCCATTGGATAATCCTTTCCACTACAAGTAGGGAACCGCGCTCGTTGTAATCCGTCGTTAAATTGCTTACAAAAATTATCAAGATCCTATTTATTAATGATGTTTTCTCGCGTATCAAATGTTTTGATTTTATTCCCGAATTTCGCTATTATCATTATTATTAATAATAATGATGTATGAAAACTATTAATACCGAATAATAAAAAATTAAAAATAGATTACACTTATTTATCAGCCTTTATAGGCTTTTTAAAACTTTCTAATAATGCACTCACAATTTTATTATATGTACATAGGTGTACTTTTTTTATTTCTCGTTTTTCCGGGTTTTTATTTAAAGGCATTTTTTTTCAAAGTAGATGCTTACGTTATAATCACGTAATGATGACGTCATCCGCGGTAGGTAGACTGTGCATAGGAAGCGATTATTTCAACGAGACTAATATGGAGGCGGCTCGCGACTTCTCGGCAAGAAATTAAACATTAAACGGAACAAAAATATAGATAAAAATGTAAGAGAGTTTCAACCATTGGGGGTTAATTCTTCCACATCATTATGCCATCCTCGTTAACGTATGTTAGTAGGTATTTTTCACTTTTTTTTTTTTTTTCTTTTTTCTTGTTTGCGTTTTTCCCTGGGCTTGTCAGCAACGGACGGATTACCCATCAACACGTAGCAGGAATTAGGAGTATCAAGGAATGGAATCTGACAAAGAATGCCATATACCAAGGATGAAGAAACAATGACAATCAACGCCGAAAAATGCCAAACATCACTTTAATATAGTTACTTATTTAACATCTGGTTAAGATTGTAACATTTAAATTAATATATGTAAATAAAAAATATTTTAATCGAAAATTCCGAAATCTTGATTTTTCGTTTTTAAACTAATATATCCGAATAAGTAAAAACTCTAGAAGAATATAGAGTATATAAGGCTAAAAAAATGCTATTTTTCCGATTTAGAATGTGTATCCTCTGCTTATAATTGACAGGTTACTACGTTTTTGTATAGGTATAACGATTAGTGAAAATATAGATATTTATTCGCCGGCTATTAAAAGATAAATATCTCTAAATTGTTATGTCACATACATGTGTAGCATGTAAATTTTCATATTAACGCAGTTCGACAAGAAGCAGTAGATTTATATATATTTTCTAAAATTAATACCTACATAGAGTTACACTACGGTTACGTTTTATTAAAATTATATGCAAACATTAGTGTGACAAATGTTCGAACAAAATCGCGATAAATGGAATTAAACGTTTTTCTTGCGATTTAGTGCTTGAGGAGGCGGCTCTCAGTAATATATAAAATGTACCATCTGTTTGTTGCAGCTTTTGTAATATTTATAAATCACCAAGGTCAGCAATTCTGCCGAAAATTCTCTACAATTATAAAACACGTTTCAACAATCAGAAGCCACGTTGGTTATGCTAAATTCTAAATATGAAGTATCACGCTCGCTTGTCCGTTCGAATAAAAATACTGAGAAAACATATGAAATGCTATTCTTTTTTGAATCGCACTAACAACAACGAAAAAGGGTATATTATACGACTTTTGGCCGGAATAAACAATAATTAACGAATTTTTTTAGAAAAATAAAAAAAAAATAGGAGGACAAGAAGTAAAAAATTACATTTTTAGTTTAGTACATGAGAAAAGAAGAAAAATCGACCGGGTAATCTACCGATTCTAGCTATCTATTTGCTCTGGCGAACTATGTTGAAACATTACTAATCGTTTTGTATCACATTTTTGATCGAAGTGTACTCAATCTTAAAATGTTTATTATTACATTGTATGTTTTTTCGAACATGCTAGTTTTCGGCACATGTGAAACGGGCTATTATGGAGGGGGAATAGTGGGAAAATCGAAAGAATGGATGGAACTTTTAACAATGGGATGACGGTATTCATTTCGTTTTTTTTTTTCTTTTCCACGTTACCTTTGTTCCGGCTTGCGCTAATTTCACTCTTGATGACGTGCGAACTAGAAAAGTCTGCTTGTTACCGTCTCAATCTCAATCTCAAACTATTCGAACTGATTACAGTACGGATTTTTATTATTTTGCCTAGGTTACGTAACCCGTTACTTTTGTGTGAACTATTTCGCCAAGATTTCTCGTTCGTTCGAGATAACTTTTTTTCGTTCTTACTTACTTATTCCTGGGAATGATTGTTTTCCTTTTTCTGCCTGCGTTTAATTATTACAATTCGATCATGTGAATCGTGGCCGAACTGTTTCGACCGAGGATGAAGTATAGTAAACGAAATGAATAATCGGTGGTTGAGCCTTGCTCCCTGCCGATCCGAACAGTGTACACACCAAATTATTTAGCACTTTTTTCCCGACTTGAGTGGCCCCTTCAGGAAGTCTTAACCATTCCTATCCGCCCGAATAAGTCTTTGCCTATAATTTACACGCGATGTAGCTCATTGTGTTTTCATAAAAAAAGGACACTATGTCTGGAGACGCAATATGTTGATATTTTTCATATCGTAAACAAACCGGACAATAAGAAGATGTGCTAATACCGAAAATTCGCATCAAACGTGGATTGTATAAGATTTAAAAAGGGGGGGGGGAATAGATTACTTTTGAAAAGTAAATATTTCTTAATGTTGGCTTTGCCTTCGGTGGAGACTAGTGCCAGAACTCTGCCGAGCGTCGTAAGTTAAATTAAAATAATATCGCAGATGAAGATTAAAGTCAACGGCGAGATATTTATTTCGCTAACATATTTAATTAAAATTGTTTCGATATGTAATGATCGGACGCGTAAAGTCAATTACCACTGATGTTTCGTCTCGACCATTATTTTTGGGATATCCAATGTGGGTTTTTAGTATGGTTTCCGAAAATTCTTTTTAGTTAACGGTGTCTGCAGTATGTCGGGAATGTTGTTTCAGAGTTTTACCGCGGGGTAGTGTGTAATCGTAACATAAAAATTCCTCAAACGGAATAAAAACATTTGGGAAGCAACTAATGGCGAAGAAAGAGTTAAGGCGACCTGAAAACGATGACAGCGATATAAACTGTTCTTTTCTCGGTCACTACGTCAAACAATAAATAGCAGCGATAAGGCTGAAATCAAGAAAAGGAAAATAACGTCCGTTGAAGGGATGGCCCCTGACGTTGTTATGTCCTTGATTAAAACTTTTTTGTCGTGTTATTCCCGCTGAAAGAAAGAGAGCGAGTTGAATTCCAGAGGTTGGAAGTGACTGGAAAAATAAATGAAACGAAGCAGATCCGACGGAGTTTTGAAAATTTCCTCTTTTCATAAATAATTATATTAGAACATATTACTATTATTATTACTTAACATTGCCGGATAATTTTATTTCTAGATTTCGTTGATTTTTCCATGGCCGGCAATTTCCTATCTGATTTCGACGCTTGCTGAACTAATCGCTGTTTTCGAAATCGATGGGGGCGTTTTGTTCCTGTTTTTATATCGATTTTTGGTGCCGGCTGATTACTTTTTGCGGCTTAGCTAAACGACTGTGATTATTTATCTGCAGCATTGGTGCGCATCATTCTGAAGAAGTTTATGTAGAGTTCTTCTTACTGGGCCATTGACCGAAATCGTGTTCCTTCACCATTCTGCCGGTATACACTTTAAGTGCTCCAACAGACGAGCTATAATTTATGCTGGAGCACGATTTTCACCACATTCTATTCTGCTAAAAGATTCCGTTCTTCATGCGCAGATCTTTCGCTTGAACGTCATCCTCTTCTAATTTTATTTTTTTTTGTCTTTCTTCCGTAAGACACTACTTTTTCTTTAACCACTTATTGCCTTTTGAAAGAGTACGACCTACGTTCACGTAATAGTGACCGAGTGTAACCGCCGATTTTCGCACACACGCCAGCTAAAACATTAAAACAGCGACGGAACAAGGCGCTATGAGAAAGTAACTCGAATTGCTCTCCGAAAAATTCGAATTATATAAATGTCGGCATAAGTATGTTATTAGCATAGACGCAGATCGGATTATGCAGTTTTCTAAATTTGCTTGAAAAGAGAAAAAAAAAAAAAGGAATGAAATAGTGCTTTAGATAAACTTGCGCTTTGGGGACGTAGCCTTTTCCAGTGTTTGAAATTATCGGGGTAGGAATTTTTTTAGTATTAATGTCGGGGATAGGAATGACATATTCTTTCCAGCTATTGATGTGTCCTATATACGCAACTAACCCATGACCTGGATGGAGCTCTATTTTCGATATAAAACATTTTTCTAAATCCCGCGTTGCAGAAGAGTTGAATAAAACATTAAATAAAATCAAGTCGCTCTCAGGTTTATACCTAATCTGACATTGAATTGGGTACCAGAGAAATCTGGCAAAGTAAAGGCGGCCGAGAGAAAGGAACTCTGGCCCTAGCATTCTCATCAGGTCCATTAGGCTTAGTACATTATGAAAAGCTTAATTTCACAATTCATGATACCTTATCAAGGATATATGGGACTTACTTTACTTTACTTTAGATGAATACTAATAATAGAATGATATGGTAAAAAATTAAAAAGTGAAATAGGGAAAGCCATTTTTGTCGGTCTATTGAATTACTATTTTCATGGAAAGAGATAAGCCCGCGTTGGTCCAAAAAATATTTCATTCCTTTAAAAAATATCCGATTTTTTTTCTTTTTCTTTTTTTTGGGCTTGGTCAATCAAGGGCAGCTACCCAAAAATATCCGAATTTGATAGACCTGCAAAAATGACTTTCCTTATTTCATATCGCATTAAAACAAAATAGAGAAAAAACCCTTTAAATTTTTTTTGTATTACTTTATTTTTCAATTTTTAGTTACATTTGTGGAGTAGAAGATTTTTCCTTATTTCGAAATATTCGTTTCAAATTTTCCTATATATATATATATATATATATATATATATATATATATATATATATATATATATATATGATCATTTTTTTCTGTATTTACTAATTATCGAAAATAAAAAAGAAAAAGAGAATGAAACTTTTTAAATATCGCGATTTGCTTAAGAGCTGGGAACAAGTTTTTATTTTTATTTGCTCGTTTTTTTTGTTTTTTTTGTTTGTTTTTTTTTGGCTTTGTTTTTGGAACGAAGTTCTTTTACGCGGCTTGTCCGTAAGAGTAAACTGGCAGAAATGGTTAGATAACGAAAAAGCGTTATGCATCGTCCGGCAAGCGACCTTTGCTGTCCCTTTCTATTATATACGTGTGTGTGCGTGCGTGCGTGCGAGTATCGAGAATCGAGCAGCAAGCATTGTGCGCGGTCAGCTGTATATGTTCAATTCTAAACACGTGTGTACATTTTATTGAATTTGAAAATTGGCGCGGTTTTTTAAATTATTCAATTACAGCGATTTCTTTAATCATGCTAAACGCTCGTCGACAATTTATACGTTCCAACATCAAGAACGTAGTTAAAAATTTGATATTTTCTCGGTTGAAGTAAAATTCTGTTAACATTTCTTCTTAAATTCGCCGAGTACAAGTAGTGTGTTTTTTCTTTTATCCTGTTCTATTTTTTATCGTATACTTTACGAGTGACTTAATAGCTAATATCTATCAAAAAGCGAAACGAACTTCGTTCCTATCGGGTGTCCGTAGACACCAGCACTCTTTGTTTTTTTCTTTTTTTTTTTTCCAATCTTTTTTAATCTAAAATCCTACACTTATACCTGCACAAAATTTGGTCACGAGTAATTTCTGAGATTTCTTTTTCACAAAAACCGTTCGCAGATTGGCCTCGTCGTTTATGCTTAGCATTCCTGGATTTGTAAGAATACAAGAATAAAGTTACGTAAAAGCTTTTACATAAAAGAAATGTGAAAAGTTCCGAAGAGCAACCTATATGGGAATCTTTAAAAAGATACTCAGTAAAAACAAATACCCCCCAAAAAATGTTCCGAAAAAAAAAAAATAAATAAATAAATAAATTCAGCGCTGCTGTCGCTACTACTCGTATAAATTTTATATTTATAATTGAAAATTGTAATTAATTATATTACGTACCGGTTATTAAACGGGATTACGGCGTTCGCGATAAGTAAAAATGCGGAAAGCGCACCGAGACATAATATTCTTAGTACGATATTTATCGTACAACTTGGTGATATAAAGAACCGCTGAAATATGTAATAAAATCTTAGAGGCATCCCATCATCTGGCGTAAATGCAAAACAAAGACCTGAAACAGCTCGGGTGTCAATAACAGTTCAGGTGTGAAACAGTCGCGGCGTCTAAGCTACATTTCCCGGCTATATGGAATATTACTGAAAATATATTTCTCTCCAAAATTCTAGCCATTTAGTGTATGTTTAGTTAATATTTGTCAATCCGTTAATGGCGTTTTATGGCGAAATAATTTTTTCAAATTAACAGTGTTGTAATCGATTAACGGAAAAGTGTTTGTACCTGACATTTAAGATTTCAATTACATTTCAGCGCAGAAGTTGTATAAATTACCCTTCGCTTAATAATTTTGTTTTTTCGTTTTGTTTTCTTTTTTCTTCACGACGAATTCGAAGGTGGAAAATTGAACCGAATTATTTTCTAGTTTCGCTTTCTTCGGAATATTTTACGAAATTGAAAAATTTAAAATGGGGCTCTGTAGCCGTTTCGGAAGCGGGCTTTTGGCACATTTTGGTAGCGCGTAGAATTGACGTTGTTTCATTTTTGGGTCGGGTTCGGACTCTCGGAATAACTACATAAACCGCAAGCGAGCTTTGTCAGTTGAAATTTCGATGGAATTTAAACGGACCTTGTTTCATTTGCATTGCTTAATGAAAGACCCCAACAAAAAGGATTATTAAACAGGCCGAACAATTTCAATTTCTTTCCCGCCGTACGCGCGAGATATAGTTCTAGTTTAACTTCATGCCTCGTTATTCAAGTACCGTTCGCGATGATCAAATTAAACGGATTATTATTCTACTTAATAGGGTAGGGGGGTGTAATACGAAGATTTTTTTTGTTTTTTCGCGCGAAAAATAGTGATGCAGATTACTGTTCCCCGTGTTATTTTCTAAAAATTCTAACTATTAATGAATTTTCGAATGAATAAAAGGTTCATTATCAAGGTGGAGAGTACACGTTTTGATCGACCTAGTAATTTTTTTTTCTATTAAGTTTATAAAATGTTATAATAGTAATAATGATAGAAGGAAATCAACAAAAACCTGACAGATATCGTATTTGCAAATGCGATTTCATTAAATGCCTGATTAACGTTGGCGGAAATCAACAGACACTTTTGAGCGTGCTACTATCGCGTTACTTTATTAATTTTTTTTCTTTTTGAATTTAGAAATGTAAGAGCTATATGCACAATAGGAACTTGTTTAGTTTAACAATACGCAATTCGTGGTTCACATTAACATTAAAATCACAATTTTTAGTAGACACCACGTCAACATTAACAGAACTATTGTAACGTTTCGAACATGTTTCCATCATCAGAAAAACTAATTAGTTTCCGATGTTGGACCGTGTAAACGCTTCCGAAACATTAAATAATTTTGCTAATGTTGACGCGGTGTCTACTGAAAATTGTGATGATTTTGTTGTTTATTTTAATTTTATTTATCTGGTAAAATAATTTTTCGTAAATTTTAATATTGTCAATTTATTTATTTATTTTTTTTCGAATTTGCCAACCACCTTTGATTCCAAATGATAAAAATAAAAACAAAACGAAGGAGTAAATGTAACGGAAAGATAGAAATTTTGATTATTCTAACCTCCCTCGCCGCTTGAATAGGTTTTATCTGTTTTAAACTTTTACATAGCAAAAGGGATATGGGAAACCTTTTATTTATTTATTTTTTTTTTACAATTTTAAAGCGATGAATATTAACCATTTTTATCGGGTATATTCTAATGCATGTTTTTAATGTTTTTTTAAATATTTTTTTTTAAAATTATGTTGTTGCTTTTCGGCGGGAGTTTCAATTTTTAGTTGCTATCACAAAAAACTCGAAAAAACTCTGTCCCCTAGTATTTTTCCGGGTGGTCCTGGAATTTAAAAATTATATTTGAGGGGCCACCACGTGTTTTTTTTTTATTATTATTTTTAGAGAAATATATTTTTTTTTATTTTATTTTTTTTTTTTACCCCCCTTGGGTTTGCTACCAAAGAGCATTAGCCCAGCAATAGAGAAATATGTTTTTCTCGGTCTAAACTAATTAGCTTTTTTTTTTTTTTCTTTAAATTTAAGCTCATCTACAATGGACATTTGCACAAGTGTGATTTCCATAAAAATGAAACGATATAAACAACTTTCTTTCGATGCATATAAAATTCATTAGAATGCTACTGGCGATAAATTAGCTTCATAAATTCATCGTGGATCCAATTATTGTACTCTCTTTTCATTAATATTCCTACTCAAACGACTCTAAGTATGCAAATCGTGTAATTCGCGCTTCCATTTTTAAATAATCCTATTCGAGTAACGTTACTATAAAAATATCATCATTTCAATGTGTAATTTACACGAAATTATAACTTACATTTTTAGGTGAAAATTAATTTGTCGGCTATTATTTCATATAAGATTACGAAACGGAAAGTGTAAAAGGGCGCGGATATTTTAAGCGAGCCTGTTAATGTTGGTTATGTATTGTACTGTACCGTGAATAAATGAAAAATAAATAAATATTTAAATATTATTAGTATTTGCTCGACTATGATTGATCGTCAGATCGCAACTGCTGTTGTGACCTTCTGCCGCTCTAAAAGGTATCCTCATACGAAAAACATTCAGGGATAGAGTCGTGTATAATTTCAGGTTGCTTTTTGACCGTTTTATCAGCTTCGATCATTGCCAGAGTCTACGACGATTGTACTCTTCTGTGCACATGTACGCACCCTTTTCCTTTTATTTCAGTTGATTACGTTTGACTTTGCCGACGTTCTTTCCCTTTTCATGCTGAAAGATGATATTTCTCGGCAATCGACATCATATTTTTACTCTTCATACTGAGATGAAGAACATTCTATCCGAGGAAATGTTTCATTTCAGATGAAAGTTCCCCGGGGTTGTTTGAAAAGCGCTGTGAGTTATTTGAGAAGCTCGCATTTATTACAGCGAGCGTTTAGTCTTACGGATTTTATCAGACCAAGTTTATAAATTTTGAAAACGATGAAAATATTATTTATTGTCTGTTACTGTCGATAACAACAAATGTGCGATAAAAAAAATATGAAAAATTTAACTTTGAAATCCCTTTGAAATGTAATAATAGTATAGTAAAAAAAAAAAAAAAAAAAAAATTCAAGTGACTTGATTAGTTTGTTGGCGATTTTCGTTCTCTTTTTTTAAAATAAAAAATCAAACTGTTTTTTCTGAAAAACGCGATTGATGTGACTTCTGTATAAGAATTCAGGCAGGCTCTTATTGCGCCGTTTTTAATGCAGGAATTTGGCTGCTAACGTGAGACTTGGATCTTCTTTGAAAGAATCAAACTGAGTTATAGTTCGAGCAATTATTATTATTAAGTATCGAAGTCTTCCGTGGTAAAAGGTGTTTTTAGTTACCACGATCCAGGGACAGAGCGACATGTTTTAGGTTCAAAAATTTTCCGATAATACGAAATATTTGCAGAATCACCGACTTCTGCACCAGCGGTAACATCTTCAAGACCTTTAAATTGTTTATGAAGGCTGTCATTCTTTCGATTTTGTTCGCTTGGTCTTTCTCCGAGCCTTAAATTTTGCTACAAGCTTGTCTTATAGTCTTCCTTTACATATAGTATATGTTCCATGTTTCATTTCAGTTTAGTGACTAATTTCTTCTGTATTTCCAGATTGGTGATTAATTGGGAAAAAAAAAACATTTTCATCCAAAGTAACTCCGGTTGCTGCGCTAGGCTAGGAATTTTTAACTGTAACATTTTCCGGATGCGTAGTAGTTTGTTTAGGCATCTTCTCCTATCCTGGTCATTCCTAATAGAAGTCCGTGAATCGCACGCTGAATGCATACTCCAGACGTACGAGCCTTGACGTTTTATAAGACATCGGCATTTTTACAATATTCCGTTTTTTTTTGCTTTTCACGCATCCTTATTATTCTACAATTACGACTATTATCGTTATCTTTGATCGCTCATTGTCGCTAGTTGACCATCTTCAATTGTGGACATATGTATTAATTCAACGCGTGTTAGTTTTCAGTATTTTCTATATTGAGGTTCGAACTCGGAACAAAAAAACCGTCGCCTAACGAAAATTGCGTCATTTTTCGAGCAAATTACCTCGAGGGAATCCAGTTTTAACTTAATCTCCGGGATTTCTCCGTGAAATTGGTTAGTTCATAATTGAAATTCCACGGCGGACTATAAAATGGGCGGAGCGTGCTTTAACACCGACTGATTTTAGACTAACTCCTATTTCAACTAACGCTAAAAGCGTACTGCAAAAAGAAAAAAAAAATAGTTTTTTTTTGTCGTTGTGGAAAAAATTGACTAATAGCGGATGCTCGTTTTCTAAGAAAATAGAAGAAAAAAAAGAAAAAAAGAGAGAAAAAAAAATTTTGGGACAGAAAAGCAATAGACAAATAACAGGTATTTAAATACAACAAGAAACGTAAATAAATAAAGAACAAAAGTCCAATGAACCTACCAGTGTAAAAGAACCTGTTCCTGTAGTTTGATTTATTAAAAATCACCATTTCTCTTTAGCTGGTGTCCTTCTCAGTAAAATCATATTACAAAAGGACAACGACTACGAGTATTAGATCTTTCGCATATTCCTTTTTTTTTTTTTTTTGTCCCCGGTGTGGAAATATGAATGACTGGCATTACCCATTAAATATGTGTTACGGAAACGGACCTAGGCTTTTTGTAGGAGGAAAAAGGTCGTTTAAAGAGGCAACATTTAAAAAACGAAAGATAATAGCCACTATGTTTCGTAAAGGTTATTGGACTTTAGACATATATATATATGTATATTGAAATATTCGTACACTTGTTTGTTTCATTCTGACCTGTGTGTATTATATATTAAAAACAAATTGATCTTCCAGTCGTAATTGGTCTTCTGAATTGTGCCAATTTCAGATAGCGCAATACGAAAATTCAGTAATATTCCCATCGTGATTAAATTGTGTACAGTAGGAAGAAATCAGTCCTATATGTATTTTTCGAAGTTTGGGGAATTTTTTAAATATTGAATAAATACTGTAATGAATCAATAAATTCTTGTGGTGTCCCTGTTTTCTCGACATCCACGTTATAAATTATCGTACATTTCCTGTTCGAAAGTGTGACAGAATTACTTCTTGTATTGTGGTCGTCAACGAGATTACTTATAAAATTTGACGTTATAGGGCATTAGGGTTTTTTTTAATGACTTTAAATTTAGTAAAAAAAGTACTAGCTCACTGGAAAATGCAGTGTCTGCCGCGATATGGAGTTTTATTATGAAAGAAAATGTATCAAAATTTTCTTTATTTCGCGAATTTATTAGAAAAAAAAAAAAAAAAAAAAGCAATAAACGAATACTTCTTTGATTTGTATCCACTTTATCCAACAACCGCGAGAATGAAAAAAAAAGTAATGAATAAAAAAATATAATATGTATATATAAATACGAATCCGGCTCATGGTGTACTACGCAAAATTTAAGCATATACGTGCGATCGGACGATTCACGATCCCGTATCGATGTGTTCGACAAACACGGCTGTAAATCTATTGAATATCATATTCGTACACACGCACACATATACACCCGCAGGAATATCCGGGAATTTATCAGGCCTTACTGAACCTTTCGATCATAATCATTCACACACGACAAAATTTCCCCGTGCATTGAACTTTAAACCCATGATAAAAAATTTGATACCGTGATATTCGGAGCCATGTGCATATTTCTTTCTGATTAACCGAAAGGTAGCGCCGAATATATGATTTCTCACAACCGAGTTAATAATAATTTTGAATTTAGAAGACTAGTTCGTCAGTATCCGTATACCAATACAGAAAATCGTCAAAAGTCGGTGGAGTGATACTTGTTGATTTTTAATTTTTATTTTTATTTCTTGTCTTCATTTTATAATTTACGACTTTTCAAATTTCAAAACATTGAAAATTTATGGATTTTTCAAAAAAGTCAAAATATTGATAATTTATGCTTTTTGAAATTTCTATATAACTGCCAATTTTTTTCTAACAACCAAATAGTTCCTTCTGTCGCTGCTTAAACATAAATTCTATTATAAGTAGGGATAAATAAGAAAAATTATATATTCCGAAAAAACTAATATCCGATGATAGGAGCAAAATAATAGTACATCGAAAAGATCGGATAATAAAATCAGAAAACAATCGGAACCATACACAAATGAAAAACACAGTCGTACTTTGAGTCATAAGATCATCATGATGTAAAGAACAGGAATGGTAGTAACAATTGTGACAACAAAGAACAATAACAACGGCAGTTTTTAAGGCTTTGCCAGTTTCATCTCAGGTAAATGAGAAACTGTTTCGACAGATCCGACAGCGAGGAACCAAAACGACTGGGGCCAATTTTAAAATCAAGTTTACCAATTTGGTCTACAAATTTATTTTACCCGGGAATCAATTCGAACGCTTCAGTCGATGGAACAAGATAAAATTGTATGGAAGGTAACTCTGATATTTTAAAGATTCGTTGTTTATGTTTAATAAATCACGGTCGGAGTTAATCGTTTAGAAGCCTAATAAAACCGCTGCAAACTTTCATCTAGGCGAGCAACTTTTGTTTTTTAATTCATTTTTTCTTCTTCTTTTGATTAAAACTTTTTTGAGATTTTTTCCTCTCCATGTTCGAAGTAAGCGCGCGCAGTACGCTTAAATCTTCGCTGTGTGCGGCATTTGATAATCGTGTTTAACAAGGTCTGTTCTCCGTTTAATATTTAGTTTACTATTTAAGCGGCAACGGCGACAATGTAGCGCGCTGCTTACGTGGTAGTAATCGTGAGGACAGACTTCAGTGGAAGTCATTAAAGGCAACCAGTCGAGACGTTTAATGGGTTGACGGGCGGACTGGCATTTCCATATGTGCCCGCTTCGAAATAAAATCCGAAGAACTTCTTCGCCACTGTTTATCGAGGTGCGGAGTTTTTACTAAAAACCTTAAATGGCATTTTTCCTAATTCGCTCGATTTCGATATACACATCGCCTTCCACTATCTCCGAGAAGAAACGGGAGGCATCAGCAGTCGCGTTACAAGAAGTACACCTTTATATCATTTACAGACGCGAGTAGAAAATCGGAATGACGGTTTTGTTAAAGATCGGTCGTCGACGAGTGCGGTAGGACGTTTCCAGCGACTGGAAATGGAATTGCATCGTTTAAGATATTTTCCAGCGGCGCCGTACTGCCTTATTTTTCGGTCAAGTCGCACCGGGACTGGAACGCACTAATTAGAGTAAGACGCTCCCACTTTTATAGCCGTACCTAGCGCGATGGAGAAACGTCGCTGCTAGACATTAATTTTCCAGGCAGGCGTACGCCCTTATTTGTTCTCGGCAGCTTTTATTATGTCGCCGCGTAAGCGGGTCCATTTTAAAAGGTGTTCGCTCCTTTTACGACATACCCTACTATCTGGAAAGGTAAAACACACCGGTACGCGATATACGATAGCGGCTACGAATCTGGCGAGATTTGTAGAGACGCTGCCTGCATGTCGAGCGAGTACCGAAGAAGCCAAGTCTCTCTGTAAGTGTACTGCATACACAGTCCTCTTCTCTTTCTTCTTTCGTAATAAAACATGTTAAACTTCGAACTTCTGCTAGTGCTGCTGTGTTACGCCAGGTAGACAAACAGGAATAATAATTTTATGCCCACATGCGCGCGCCTTTCCGTTCAATCATAGAGAAAAGTCGGTAGTTTTATGTCTTTAAATAGAGAAAACACAAATTTTGATGGTTCGGGTTGGTTCTTGAAGGTATTTTGCCCTTCAGTTTTAATCTATTATTATTATTATTATTATTATTATTATATTTGAAAAAACCAAAAAAAAAAAAAAAAAGGATAATATCTTATTTCCGTTTGATGATCTTTTGCCTCGTCCGATATGTCGATGCGGTATGATCCTTTGCGATGGGGCTATTTAAACCTTAATTAATTCTCGCTTCAAGAGATTATATGATCCTCTGCTGTTGATGAATTTTTAATGAGGACGATTTATTTTGTTTGCTAGAAATTTGCAAAGAGCCTAGCCACTGCTTCCGTTAATCCTTCTTAAAAGTTAGCGCTCCCTGTGTGCATTTCTGTCTAAATTACTCGATTAATTGCCTTCTTTTTAACTTTTTGCTTGTTCAAGTGGAAAATCTTCAATAGAGCTGCAAATAAGTTCTGTTTATTTAAGCTTACCGAATGTTGCATCATAAATGCGAAACATCACGCGCTGTTTGTTAATTGGTTAATAAATTTACGAAGTAATACGAATAAATAAGAAACATCTAAGATTGAAGAATAAATGTAATTTTTTTTTCCTTTTTGGGGGGAATCGTGAAAAAAAAGAAGGGAAATATTTCCCGAAAAGCAGGCCTGAATTATATCGCCATTCTCCCGTAATTCTGATTATTTATTTATTTATTTATTTATTTCAATTTACGTGCCATGCGCAGCAGCTATATCGGCTAAAGGCACGGATAAATATAGATGTATAAGTTAAATAAACGAATTACGGAATTTATATTGCGTAGTTTAGCTTTACATGATGCAGGAAACTGATTAGGTTCGAAAGGATAGCAGGGTCATCAGAGAGGATATTAGACAAGGAGGAATGTGTTAATCTGAGGGCTCAATTCAGAAAAGAACATTCGAAAGAAAGATTGAGATGCAAATAAGTGAGATATGTGAGAGATAACACTGAATTAGAAATTAAAAATATGGGGCATAGCACGCGTAAAAAACATTAGCAAATGAATAAAGATAAATTTGGTATATTCTCAGCTGTGGTTGCCGATTTTCATTTAGGAACGATAAAAATATTAGTAAAGATGAAATACACAGGAGACCTAATTCAAAGTCGGGTTGATCTGAGTCTTTTTCAGATTTAATCGTATATTTTGCGTTTAATTACTTTTTCGGTTTCCTCTGAATTAGATAATCCCCTTCAAATATCCAGATAATTCATATACGTTTTTATCTTTATACTAATAACATACTTTTAAAAATGGAATATTCGCGTGAAAAAAAAACAACCACATTTTACTAGCGTGCATATATTCTCAATTTAAACAATTAGAGCCTTAAGATGTTTCTTAAGCGGAATTTTCACGTTTTTATTAATTTTTTTAAAACAAATGTAAAAAAGAGAAAAAAAATTACAGCACTAATGGCTATTTTTGAAGAGCGAATCTGTGCAAAGTGTGGCTGCCACATACTGAGAAGAGAAATGTGAATTTATGAAACGATTTTTTCGCGGTCTTTACTCACCGAATTTTCGCAAGTACCTTTTATGTGATAATTGAATTATTTTCGTAAAGTTTTCTTCGAAGTGAAAATTTCATGTAAATTTCAAGAATTCCAAAATTCTTCCCCAAAATCCCGAATAGTAATAATAATAATAATAATAATAATAATAATAATAATAATACTATTAGAGGGAAGAAAGTACAACGTTTGCGGTTATAAGCATCGTCGTTGACTCGTCCGATGGAACGTACTATCCCGGAAAAAAAAGTACTTTAGAATAGGTGATTGCGGAGTGTAGTACCGTTCGATCGCGGCAAAGAAAACGCGCTCTGCATATGGTTTTGTCGCTGGCAAAGGTTGTTTCATTTCGGAAATTTTGTAGAGTTCCGATTTAAATGTATCATCGGTTGACCGGAAATATCGGGATTACTGTTTGGCGTTTGAATGGTTTTTGAGTTGGCCGGTGGTCTCTGCGAAATGTCCGATGATAAAGTTCTCACCGCCGAGACATACATTGCAAACGGGGGGGTGGTGGTAATGCTGCTGAGTGCGACAACTCGTCAGGTTCGAATGCCGGGCCATTTTCAAATTGGAAGGCCACGGTTCTTGAGGTTGTTCGCATCGAAAAATGCGAAAACAAAGAGAGATTAAAGGCAGAGAACACCGCGAGCTTATCACCGGGAGGAGAGACCCGGTGTAATTGCAGAGAGGGTTAGCGCCGTAGATGAATTATAATCGAATTAAGAAACCATCTTTGGCTTCATTGCAGTGTCAGCTTATTGAGCAGCCGTTCTGAGAAGAAGAAGAAGTCTTCTGGTAGATTCCGAAGGGAAAGCAAATTGGTTTTTAGTGCGAGAACGTTTCGAATTTCCCGCCGTAAACGTGTAACATCCATTTTGCATCGATGTTACTTTGTCCCGAAAACTGACATGATAAATTCCGATAATTCAGTTGCTAAGCGAGCCGGTATAACGAATTGCCTGCATTATTGCCCGACTCCGGGAGCTGTTGAAAAATTGCCGCTCGTTGGTAAAATCGGCACGTACAGAACGACTGCCGGCTACGAATATAACTTGTTATTTGCGACCATTTACGCGGGAACTTTTTTTAATGGGACTAGATGAAAATTAGCCCCAGCAATATGAAATGGCGGTCGAAAGTGTGTGGTCTATTCCCACATTATTTCATATTTACCTGTTAGGCTGATATTCAAAAAAGCCTGATCGGCCTATATGAAACGTTTTTTTTTTTACTGCTTTTTTTAAAGTTCTTTGAAAGTTCACTTTGCCGTCGGGCCATAAACATTGTGACTAGCTAGAAACCTAGATTAAGAGTTAATTCTGAGCGAATAGAGTAGTACCCGTATAAAATATGCAAATTTAATGTAATTTATTATTCCAATATAATCATCTGCGAGCAAATGGATTTCTATTTTTCTGGCCACATTGGCCGAGACCCTAAAACAGGGTGGCCATCCAACCGGAGAAAACCGCGAAAAACCTGTAATAAGCCGGGGGAATTTTATAAAAATAGCCGAAAACGATATTTTTAATAAGAACAAATCATTCGAAGCGAAAAATGAGAATACGCACTTTTTAATTGTACTTTACACTTGAAATAAACTACGAAGAGAGTTCTGTTTTATTCATATAAAATATGCTATGATGGTTAAATATCATCGATAGTAATAGAACAATTCCATTCTTCTTTTAATACAATTCTAGTAATAATCAATCGGAAGGATTTGGGGACCAGGAAAACCGGGAATACACCGGGAGTTTAAAAGTTATATTTGAGTGTGGTTACCATGTAAGAGAGAGGTGTTAATTAAATTTGGATCCGGTCAGATATTGACAATATGTAAAGATGAACAGATACAGAAAGGATGAAAATTGAATATACGATGATGCGCAAAAAGAAGTAGGGCGCTTGAGCTAATAAACGGGGATATTAGAAAGAAATTAATTGCTTCATTCAGGTGAAGAAGGTGTGGTTTGCAAAGAAAATACGGGAAAAGCGAAAACAAGATTAAATAATGTTTGAATGATGACAATATAGAATGGAAAAACGAAATTTGCGAAAAAAACCATAGAGGAATTTATAAGGGAAATGATGGATGAAACGAAAGATCGTTACGAAAATATGAAGTACATAAATATGACTCGATAGCAGAATGTAGAATGGATTTTTTTACGCAGAAATATGAGATTAGGGAACGGAATTTTTTAAAAAAGAAACAAAAGGAGGAAGTAGCAAGCCGCGTTAAAAAATCCGCCATTACGTTTAATGTCGCCTGGTGAGAATCCACAGCAGATCACAAATGGAGACTTTAGCGAACTTCTCGCTGGAATAAGTGATTTTTTCGAATTGAGTAAAATTAAGCTGCGCGATTGTCTATTATTAGTATTCCAAATTACTTTTTAACACTTTTATATTACCCATTTATTTTTCTCTGACCGTTTGTAAAGGTACCCGAGGGCAGATGATGATCGATGTAAAGCAAAATTAGTAAAAAAAAACATTGGCAAAAAGATACGCTTAGAGGCATACAAGATCGAATGATGCATTGGAATTGTTGATTTGTGGAGGTGAAAATTTTTTTTGGAAGGATTAACAACAAAAACAATGAAAAACAAATTAATACAGACTCTAAGAATTCAACCATTACTCAGCATTGATGTGTGACCGGCATGTTTTACGTATTAAGTATTTCTCTTCACATGCTTCAATAGCAAATTCTCAAATTTCTGCTGGCAAGTGAAAACCAGTCTATTTAGCCAAGTTAATCTCTGCTGCTAGAGAAGATCTGCTGACAGATTTCTTTCTCACTTGGTACTTCGCCGCGTGTCTAAAAGTACTGAAGGAGGTTCACTCACTTTTTGTCTGTCTGTCTGTCACCCTCTCCCTCTCTCTATATATATATATATAAAATATATATATAAATAATATATATATATATAGCATTGTCGAATTTTTGGTCAAGCAAGTATCAGAGCAAATTGAAAAAGAAAGAAATTTGTTACCACTTGTTAGACAGTTTTTAGCTTGTCAGCGGAAATCTGAGAAGTTGATGCGAAGAAAAATGTGTTATGTGCAAAATGGCAGTCTCCCGTCGTTGTCGATTCGTAGTGAATTCCAATTTGATGATTTGCTCCTTTTCGTGTTTTCTTCTCCAGACGCTGTGAGAACTTCTGCAATATTAGCGATTTAGTGAAAAGTACATTGAAAAGCATAAAACCGTAAGTACACTCAGACTGAGTCATTTAACGAACTAGGTATTTTTTGCCACCTTCAAAAAGCTGCATGCGAAACTGTGACTATGTTGTGTCGCTATTTTATTCCAGCAAAATTCATACGTCTAATTTAATAAGTTCGCTGAAATGAACTGCTGTTGGAAATCTGTCGACCGCGGCAAATGAAAAGCGATGTAGAAGCGGTAGTGCAGCGAACATTAGATCGGAATTTTGGAAAAGTTCGTTGAGCGGACGTGTCTAGTTTTAGATAGATTTCTTAATGCGATTTTACATAATTCTCTTCGGAGTGATAAATTATTTTTTTTTTTTTTTTTTTTTATTATAGGACGAAAATATATTATTTCACTTTATAAAGTTACCTTAACCAATCCCCTTTATTTATTTATTTGTTTTTTGAATTAATTTCGCCCCATTCCTTTTTGTTCATAGTTTTTGTATTTTTTGGAGTCTAAAAAAAGAAGACCCGGTTTCTTAATTTGGTTTTATTTGTGTACCAATGCGTGCAGTGGTCTGTAGAGTTAATTCCATATAAGCCGGGCATTTTGTTGTTTAAAACAGCCAAAAACGATATTTTTAATAAGAATTTTTATTTTTTTTATTTTCGGGCGCGTCAACCCAGCGCAAGTGAAATTTTCGAAAATGTCAAAGGTACGGCAGCGCGGGTATTGAGCCCGGTTCTACCCGATTGAAGCACCCACACTGTCTAACGAATTACGTCACGGTAGCTGGCTATGAAAAAATCATTTGAAGCGAAAAATAAATGCATTTTTTAAATTGCTTACTTTACTGAAAATAAATTACGAAGTTCTGTTCTCTATTTGTGTTGCGGCGGTCAAATATCAATGGTAACAAAAAAATTCCCCATCCTTGATTTGGAAAAATTATGTAGTGATCAGGAAATCGGGAGGATTTAAACCGGGAATACACCGGGAATTTTAAATTTATATTTGAGTGGCCACCATGTTCCATTTCAACATTTTTCTGTCATAGACAAGATTGTCAGGATTCGCCACTGATTTCATGCATACTAGTGGGCGTCCTAGCAATGATTCACTAAATTTGGCCATATATCTATGAATTATATGTAAATAAATACAACTGAAACTCAATATCCATTTATTTAAAATAACACGGATTGAATTGCGCGCGTGATAATTAAATTTTTCTGTTTCATCGGTATTTTATTTTTGGTATTCATTTATTTCTTCTTAGCCGGTTGCAATCATAGTCAGAGGAGAAAGATATGAAATTATCCGGCTTCTGAAGGAAAAAGAGGAGTGGGACGCAGAAGATTATCTTGGACGCAGAACTTTCGGAAATTGACCGGAATAACATCTGTAGAGAGATTAGTTCAAGCTGCCAGAAATAGGGATATATGATCAACATCCCCTGTGATCGCTACGCACGGTAGCCGTGTACAGCATTTTGATGATGATGAATCCCCCTTGCAATATATGTAACATCGCTTCTGTTTTAGACGGTTTTATGTCGTTCACTTTTTTTTTTTTCACTACTCCGGTCCTAGGACCACAATTGGCGCTGCTGTTTAGTTAACTAAATCTTGGCTTTTTCTATGTTAAGTAAATACTTCCTCGTATCTCTTCTCATTAGAAAAAGACATGACTTTTAACTAATATACTAATAACTTACTACCATTATAAATAATATTAATCATAGTAAAAAAAAAATAACTTTTACAAATTAAGTCCGTTTCATGGCATTGTTCAACACAAATTAGGTTTGAGCGAGTGAAATTAATTCCTCGGATGCTGTGTTGTAGTTTGCTCAGGGTTATCCGGGTAATGCGTCTCTGCAGCAGTATTTCTTGAGTCTTCTCCGCGGATTCCCAGGGAGAGACGAAGAGAACATGCTATGTCTTCACTGAGTTCTGGTTTACTAAAGAATGTGCCATACCGAAGCTTGTAATAGTCTTGCATGAATGGGATCTTCAAATCGTGATGGAGTGTTCTATCGGACATAAAATAAGGAGCGTTGACAACTTGTCTGAGCATTTTAGACTGAAGCTGTTGAATTCTGTTGATATTGCTCTTGGACGTTGCGCCATATACATACTTCGACGCTATACCTCTATACTGGTGGCGCCAGTACGGATAGATAGATTATAGTCTTTTACAAGACATGCTCACAGCAGACTTCCTTCCCATAAGGCTATTTAAGGTTTGAAGTCTTGAGCGAATGCCGTTCCCATTATGTCATGATTAATATATGTGCACAAAGGACACGTAAAGTGACATCGAGTTTACATGAATTGTTAATTAAGTGCTGTTATTTTGTGTAGTTTTAAAAGCGTGTTATGATTACAGTAATGCCGATTTTTCAAAGGGAATTTATGGTAATCGAGTTCGTTAAAATGTAATTTTAAGAATTTTTAATTTTCGATCTGGAAAAGGAAACATCTAAGAAACATCAAAACAGAGAAAGGTTTTAACTATTTTTAGTTTATAGCTATTCTATAAGTTATCGTATCAGTTTAACAAAAACGCTACTAACATCGTAGCCATGTTTTTATTTAGCCTTTGATACGGTTTGTCCGGCAACAGTTTGCTAAAAACACTCGGAAATTTCACTGTTGATATAGTAATTTATATACACGTACGTTCAACAATTTTTTCATACTTTGTTATCTACGTATGTTATCTGGGTCAATAATTATAAATATCTTCTATCGTATAATGGATATAATCTTGACGAGTTTGAAGGACGCGGGCGTGGAAAATTATTTCCCGAATGGCAATTTTCAAATAAATTTTTTTCTCCGTCGGAGTTCATTTCGTTGTACATCGTCACCGTTTTGATAGTGTCCGGATGCGTCCAGAAAGCAATTTATATGGAAATTAGGCGCAGTGACGAGAGGGCAAGTATGTAGGCAGAGATGCGTTGCTGATTCTGTTTTACCTATTGAGCTTTTTTCGCTTTAAGGTATAAATTTGAACGGCCGTATCCTACATTTTCGAACCAATCAACGTGCCGCAATACTAAGCAATTACTATTACTATCAGCGAACGTGTTCTATTTGTAAGCGGTAATAATAAATAAATAAACAATAATAATAATAATAATAATAATTATGATTATCGTTATTCTTGTTGGGCGAACAACTGATTCCAGGAAAGGCTCGATGCGAACTTGCAATAATAATACGAATAACTGAATAATTGTAGAGTCCCTCGGGGGCTTTTAATCCTAATCGTGTACGTTCGCATATATCTTTTTGGGACGCATGATACGAGTATTAGGTTGCTGGCACCGGTGCCATGTACGATTATGATATATGCCTATTGTCGGGTTTTGTGGTTTCGTCGGAGCCGATGGATGAACGATGACAATTGTTATGCAAATAATTTTATCTTACTGCTGGTAACATTAGCTGTTTCGGGTAGATATGGCGAGCGAATGCGTTTCACACCGTCGCTTATATGTCGCGCCCTGTGTCTTCTTTTTAGCGGCAATACGTTCCTTCGACGGAACAAGATATATGTCGGTTTCCCGATGACAAACATCCGGCACTTTCTGCAGATAAATGGCGCCACCGCTCACCTTCATTTAAAATTAATAATTGCAATTCATCACACTTCGATTTGTCCGATTCAGACTCTTTTTTCGTTACCTGCTGGATGTCGCGCGAACTACGGTGTCGCCTTTGTAGAATGAATTAACAATTTCGCCGAGTCTCGCGATTCGTATTTAGAAGCACATTAATGTTGTTACACCTGGCGGCGGGACCATCTTTTGTAATTCCTGAACAGACAATCAAAAAAAAAACAATAAAAATCAATAAATTTTTGGAAAATTGGATTTTTTTTGATTATTTTTAAATTAATTACAAAACTATTTTTTGTTCGAGCTCTTGCCGGAGAATTTTATCATGCCTATCGATTTTACACATAAAATGTACATTTACGTACCATCGTGTAATCTATTACATCTTAAATTGCTCTTATTTCTATCTATAAATAATTTTTTTTTTTCAAATTTCTTTAATGACCGGGCTCAATGTACAATTTTTTTCCGTTAGAATTTTGTCCGTCACGAAATTTTACAATGATTTTCACTTACAGTCAAATATAGTACCCAGGAGGAGTGTGTCTTATTATTAACACGCCATAGTGTAAGTGTTTAATTCAGTTTACGATCGAGTTTACGTTTTTTGTATTAAAACTTACCGTCCGAAAGACATATCTGTATGATGTCACAAAGTACTCTTGTACAAAAGATATTGGCGCACCTACGAAGAAGGTTTTTTATATAATTTGGTAAGAGAAAATAGTGGTAATTTCGTAAGAATTGACTCACTTATGAAGAGTTCCACTATTTAGAATTAATTTTTTTCAAAAAATTTGATCGGGCTCTTAAAGAGAAATAAAGAAAAAGAGATCATGAAAGAAGCGATTAGAAGAAGTGTTTTTGGAAACGATGACTATACCGGGTGCGGGGAGGGGAAGTGTACTAAAAAGATTCGTAAAAAGGAGGCGGTAAAACTATTATTAGACACACTATGGAAGAGGAAGAACGCGAACCGAGTAAGAGAAGTAAATCTTTTATTTCCTTGTTAGCCACTTTAACTTTGCGATAAACCACAGCTGGAACTGCGTACGATATAGTCAATATAGAGAAGAAAACGCGAGGCAATACGGCCGCAACCTCTGCTATGTAGTGTGCCCTCACAACAATGTTCGACGGAAGTTAGCGAGTGAAAAATTTTCGACTCAGTCTTTGAAAAATAGTAGTAACAAAGCAAAATCGCTGAAAGTTTCAAATACGGGCTGGGAAAATCAGTTGTGTCCTATAAAACTCTTCGCGCCTAAAGTGCAATAACCCCCCCCCCGGCCCGTTTTGTTAACGTTAAAGAAAAGAAAAAAAACCTAATAATGATAAAGAAAAATGTTCTCGGGTATTTAATAATTGACAAATAAAGGAAGATGGTTCTCGTGTCGCTGACAGTTTAGTGCTTTAATTAGGCGTGATTTGTGGTAGGGACCTGTCTTTGCGAAAGAAAAAATTTCATTTTGCAAAACGGTGCCAAGATTGAAGAAATTTTTTCAGTGTTCGGTTATTACTATTCGGGCGAATAATTTTTAGCAGAACTTCATAATGGCGAAAGTTTAGTTAAAATTCGGTAATTTCCGTATTTATGTAAATGAGGAAAGCGCTGCGTCCGATTTTTTCCCCATAAACAAGGGTAAAAATACCGCCAAAAAAAAAAATAACAATTATAGACGAATTATTTTTACGGATTTATTTATTTATTTTTCGTCGTATTTCTGTAAAATTGGCGCATCAACTGTCGTCGAAAGCAGAAGAAGGTTCTAATCGCATCGCCGCATTTTGTACCTCGTGTAAATGAAAGTGTATTCTCTCTAATTTTTCGCTATTGTTGTTATCCGCTACTGACAGTCTCCGGCGAAAGAAGAAAAAAAAACTAAAAAACATTTGACCATCTGGGAGTGTGGCTTTTTTTTAGTTTTTTTTTTTTTTTTTATTAATGGATTTTATTGTTATTTCTTTTTTTTCTCGAGCACGTCGACAAAGGTCATTAAGAGGGGAACGCGAGTTAGTTTAGTTAGATTCGGCTAGTGTGACGAGATGCGTGAAAGGCGCATTTAGGAAGCCGAAGAGCTTCGAAATTAGAATGTTCACTATGGGAGGGATATCTTGTTTATTCGGAGCGCAATATAAAGTATCAGAAAATGCTGGGGATGTAGGTTACGGAAAAAAAAAAAATTAAAAGATTTATTGTGTTCGTAACATTAGGAAATATCGATCATTAAACACCATTAGAGGACGCAACGTTTTATTTTATAAAAAGCGACACGGTAAATTTTTTGTCATCGAAACGAGTTAACGAAAAAAAGAAAAAAAAGAATAAAAACCATTTTAAATATTTAATTTTTGCGACGACGTGTCCCCCCGTATTTGCGAAGCTGTCCATAATTGATACTGGAAGGACGGGGGGGTTTCCAAAGCGCTCGAAATTTTCTCCGTTCCCGTTTGAAAGAATAATTTTTTCGGGTCCATTATTGGCTTTCCAAGATTGAATTTCAAATTGAAAAAATATTCCCGATAGCAGTGCTTCGTTCGGTTTTTAAAAATCCGTCTCGTTTTTTTTTTTTTTTCACAAAATAGTAGTAGCGTCGAAAGGCAAATTTTGTTTACAACCTTCAACAGTAACAACAGACGCTCTGAACGATAAATTGTCTTAAATGCTCTTAATTTACGTGTCCGCGAGAGATTCACTTTTTATAAATTCATACTTTTCTATACGAAATTTTGAATTTTCACCTCCCCCTCTCCCGTTGAAAACAATAAATTTCGATATTTAAAAATAAATGTCCGCTTTCAATCGAATTCTATTTGCAGCCAAGTATTCTAATTACAGTCGTTTATACACCCCCCCCCTCCCCCCAGAAAATTAACCGTTTCTGCTTAATCGTTGTTCTTCGGGAGACGTCCGTACGAGACTAATTTTTACGATAATTGTAAAATTTTCCCTAGTTGAACGTCACGAATGATTGTATAAACACATTTTCGTATATGTGCAAATAAACTATTGACAATTAACGCGCGGAGCCGAAATTTTGCATCCGTTATGATGTCAGATGGAAAGTGTGAGAGGTTAATTAAAAGTTCCGTGCTTCGGTTTAATATTCACCGTTAACGAGCTCGTGGAAAAGTTACTAAGAATGTACGGTAACTTTTTCTATAGACCGCGCACACCTGTCTCCGCTGTGTGTTTCGTATTTGTCGTGCTTTAATCCGAGAGTTGCCTTTTCCAGTTCATCTTGGAGAGGTTTTATTTGCACGTTCAAATTAATTTCCAGTGTGAAAAACTCCGCGAGCTGTATAATTTCGGCGCTGTTCAACGACCTTCTTTTTCTTTTTCTTATTAAAGTCGCGCTTCCGTACGTCTGAAAATAGAGTTAATCGGTAATTTTGTTGATGGTCGAATGGTGCACTGAGATTCAGAAATTTAACGTAAGCGGGTGCGAAATCTTAAGATTATTCACTTTTCCGCGGCAAAATTATTAGGTTTATCTTTTTAAAAACACGCTTTTATGCTGAAATATTTAATTTATTTTCCTTTTTTGTTTTTTTTTTACAAAGCGGTCCGTAATTAACGTAACATATTTTACACGTTTACGGTTTCCGCGTAATATCTTGTTAAGTTTAAATCGTTTTGCGTTCTTCGAACAAATTCTTAACTCGCGGAATTTCTGGAATTCCAGAAACCACCTTAATTAAAATTATTTTTTCGTGCGAATATACTGCTCACGATTTTGATTGTTTCACGGTGTTTCTTCCTGATACGGGGTGCAGTCTTATTTCGACCGATTCGCCCCAGTAAACCCTTTGGCTTTTCCGTTAACAGTATTTGAAAGAAATATAAATGATGAAAAGTTTTTTATAAAATGCCGAGACAAAATCGTAACTATAAGTATAATTTCTGCATGGAGAAATTTACAGTGGAACAATGTGAAGAGGTATTGAGCTTAAAAAAAAATCTGATCGATTTTTTTCCCCCTTTTTTGCAGACACGTTGAGAAAACGCGAGATTTTTTTTCACGCTGACAAAATATAGAAAGCCGGACATAACCAAGAAATAGGGCATAAATCATACACGAAATCAATCGAAATCTTATATTCGGCCTTTTGAGCAAACTCCTACGTACAAAAAAAAAAAACAGCGGCGTGTACTTGTTTCAAAAGATTCCGCTTAAATCCTAAAGAGGCACGTGTACACCTAATAATTTTGAAGCACAATATACTTATCCGCAACTGAAATCCAGCACAGTCTAACTACTTTTCGTTCAATGGCGCATCGGCGCGGAGATATATAGATATTCTATTTATTTATTTATTTATTATTATTATTATTATTTTTTTTTCCCCGGGGTCCCCAATCTGGATATACCCGTGGGGCAAATATATTTTCATTAATACAACTAAACAAATTTTATATATACTTATATGTAATAACATATTGCACTAGTGATGTTATAACTTAGTCACTAAATGCAAACTTAAGTATTTTTAAATTATAAACATTACATTGAAATGTTTGTACAAATGTGTATCTTATTAAGTAAAGCTCCTGATAATATAGATTATAACTATATTATTTACATTAGAAAAACCTTAAACATTATATTTAAATATGTTTTTTTTATTATAGGTATATGGAATAAACGCACAATCTTACATTAATGTATCATGTGTATGTATTCGACATAGATTTATTTGATTAAATCTATGCATGTTTATACAATTTATTATATATTTAATTCCATAAATCTTCTTAATGTTAAATTTATATAATGCATAATATATATATATATATATATATTTTTTTTTTTTTTTTATAATTATTATTATTATTTAATGACAACGTATTTACACATATTCGGGGATTTGAGTTAAATTAATTTTTTTTGGAAAATCATGTTCATACTGTGCTGAGGGTGAAGAACACTCTTGCGGAATATCTCTGCCAATTAGTGGCGTTCAGGTGAGATCCCTCTGTTTCGAATACTGTACGCTAAAAATATAGAAAAATTTCACTTGTGCGCTGGGTTAATGAGAAGCCCGCAAAAATAAAATAAAACAAAATAAAATAAATAAAAAAATGAAATATCTATATATTTCTGCCACGATGCGCCATTAAACGAAAAGTACATAGTTTAGACTGCTGTCTTTCAATTCCGGATAAGGCGCTCTGTACACAATTGTGCTTCAAAATTATTAGGTGTACACGTGCCTTTTTAGGATTAAAGCGGAATATTTTGAACCAAGTACGTTTTTTTGTACAATAGGAGTTTTTGTTCAAAAGGCCAGGAATAAGCTTACGATTGACTTCGTGGTCGAGTGTGGTTTGTGCCCTATTTCTTGGTCATTTTTGGTTTTCTATATTTTTTCAACGTGAAAAAAATCCTGGGTTTTCTCGTACCACGACTACAAAAAAAGGGAAAAAACTGATTATTAAATTTTGATTCATTATCGTCCTGCCCGGGTGTCGGTGTTTGTATTTCATTTAATTCAATATTTAAACCGAATAAAGAGTTCGGGGTTCGACCCACTTCATAGTCGTACTGCTGCTCGATGATTTCGACTATAAGTGTTCTACTATACTCAGATAACATAATGAAGTAAGAAACAAGAAATGCAACGAAAACCATATACCTGCTTGTTAATACTTATAAATATAAAATAAATAAATACCGCGATAACAAATTAAATTATCGTAAGTGTCAATTTATATTTAAGTAAATTAAAATAAATATCTCAATTTAAGGAATATTCAATACAGAGTAAACTCAACTAAAGTGTGTGTCTTTAGTTTTATCTGAGGGTACTCTCTATTGTTAGCCGATGATGATGATGGGCTATAAAGCGTTTCCTTAAATTGAGGTACTTAAATTTATTTAAAGTAATTTAATACTTATTTTCGTTCGTTATGGTGGTATTTATTTTTATTTTACATTAGTAAGGAACGAGAAACCCGCCGTTAAAGTTTACAAAAAGCTAATAACCAACGGAGGAGAATATTTTACATTATTTATCTGTATTAAAAATATTATAAAAACGTGTACTACAGAAATTATATTTTTAATATCTTTTAAAATATAATTTCTGTAGTAGACGTTTTTATAATATTTTTAGTACAGTTAAATAACAGAAAATGGACAATATTATTTACAACTCAAATTATTTAACTGGTCGTAAGACATCGTGTAAAACTATTTCTTCCCTCTTGTTATTACAATTATCGAGATTTACTAACTGCTCTAGAGCAGTATTTTGCAATGCTGAACATTAAAAAGGTTTTTTACAACTTGCCAGTTATTTTTCTTGACAGCAGCATCCGTTGTATTGTGGGTTTATTAATTTTTGAACAACACCGAGTAATGCCGGTACAGTATCGAGGAGTTTTATATCCAGAGTGTCGTTAATGATGCCTCCGTTGTTGGAATTCATCTTTTTTTCTCGATGAAAACGACAAATGAATGATGTTCGGATACGCGAGAACTCTTGCAGATATAACGGTGAATAATAGCAGTTGTTGTTTCCCGTAATAATTATATGTCTACTAAATACCGGTAGCCGATACCAGTTTAATCTGTTTTTTTTTTTCTTCTTTAAGTTAACTGGTAGTGTAGCTTCACAAGTGGCTGACCTCTCGCGTGGCTATGTCGCGGCAGCGTACTTGCCAGTTGTTACATTTCCATATCTGACCGCGATCGGCGTGACATTTCTGCTACTGTATCCAACTTTGCAGTAACATATTCACACACACCAACGTACCGGGCTTTAATTGGAATAAACGGTGTCCTGATTTGCAGTGATTTACACCATATCATTCCGTTTCCCTAATAGCGAGGAAATAATTATTACGAGACTAGCTAATCGCGTGAATTGAGATAGCTGTCTTGCTCGTTTTAAGTGGACATGCACGAAGATAACTCGTTGCGTTGGTAATCGATTTTTTCACTAGATCTCCCGTGCCATTGCTTACTTGATAAAAACACCGAAATTACGAAATAGTTTTCCAGTGATTATTAATCGCTGTTGTTGAGTTTTTTCGTTTTTTTCCCCCGTATGTCGCTCTGGTTTCAAGCTACGGCTTCCCGCCTGCAATTAGCATGGACATTTTCTAACTTATTAATTCGCGATTAAAAATTCTCAGCGGTTCGAAAACCTAAAGAGACTTTTAATAGTATTGCCGGAAATTGAAAATTTTTAGCGGTACCAGAAACGAATACTTCGGAACGTCACACCGTATATGTATAAACATTTAGTTGGAATTATTTATTTATTTTTTTTTTTTTTTTAAATTTCTAAAAGCAAATTATCAGTTTATAAGCTAACATGTCTCCTACTCGATTCAGTTCATTTTCGGGAGTAGTGCGGTTAAGGTGTAAAATGTGGCTTGTATAATATTTTAAGGTTTTCGCTCGCGGAACCGAAATTTGACGGTTTTTTTTCGGAGCCGACCTATTTCTGCGCTAAGTAGTATTTAAAAAAGATTAGCGATGTTTTGACATCATTTGGGAAACTTTTTTTTTTATTTATTTAGTTTTTTTTTTTTTTTCTTTTTGGTGCATTTACATGGATCTTAAGAATTAGTGAAGGAGAGGAATAATTAGAGATCTTTTCGCGATATAGCGGACAAAAAACAATTACTAGAACCGTTGTGAAGGCTTAGTTTTGTATTTTATCTGTACTTTTTTAGCAATTATACGTCGACTAAAAAAAAAATTAATTCTCTAGCTCTGTGGATTCGTCGCAGATTTTTTGCTTTGCAGTTTTATTAGATATGCGTGTGTGTCCGTTTATATCGAATATAATAGGGTTAATAGTAAAAGCGCGGGAGTTCTTGTCAAAATCTGAGTTGAAACATTATTAGCCTTTTTTTGAGCATCTTTTTGTGTAATAACTAGATTGTGTAAAAATAAGACGACGAAGTTATTTGTTTGATAATTCACTTAAGACAAAGAATTTTTAAAACGGTTTCCGGAGTCGCTGGAAGCAGCGTTACACGAAAAATATCAACGCAAAAATAAATCGATCCCTGTGAGGTGGCTGAGGCAGCTGTCAAAACAGAACACTAAACAGACTTCATGGACGTATTTTATTGAAAAAATTTGTCTGTTAGTCTTAAGAAATTATTCACTCATTTTCGTATTTGTTTTCGACTGGGTCTTTGTCTGCCGCTCCTATTCTTTGTCATTTATCTTCTTCAATTTTTGTTTCATTAACTTTTCTTTTGCTTTTACTATTTCGAACTTTCCCTCTATACAACATCAATCGTTTCGAATTATCGGCCTTGGGCAAACGTCTACTGCTGACACCTCTCCCCGCCAAAACAACAAAAGTTTTAATATGTGAGATCGGGATTTTTATTATTTTCCAAGAAATTATTTTAAGCTGTTAACATTATCCTTTATTAAATATTACTTTAAGTGCACTATTTTTAGAAACTTCAATTAATTACTTCTCTTGAAGATTGACGAATTAAAAGTGTCAGCATGAATTTTTAAGAAGTCAGTTCTCCGATAATTTTTAAAATATTTATTAGATAAAATTGTATTTTTGCGGAAACGAATTTTACTAAGAACTAAAATTGATTATGAACTATTTTTAAATTTACATTCCCGGCAGGGGTATAAACCCAATTAAAGAACATTACATTATTATTTAATATCGTCTGAAGTTGAAGAAAAACAACACCGTATTTGGAATCAAAGCATGTAAATTAGTTTTTATATTTTATTTACAAAATTCGTTTTTTTTTTTTTCTTTTTGATTTTTACCAATTAACACGGAGAATTTCTTATCACACCAACAAGAATCGTTAATTAGTTACATCTTTCTCTTTAGCTGGACCGAAGTCTAAAAAAACAATATACAAATCCCGGAGCATTAATTGAGCCCAACCGGCTATGTGTGAAATAAAATAAAGGGGGGCTAAAATGATGTTTATAATGTATAAACTCTATTTCGTTCGATTCCAAAATCCGTAGATTTTCCATTAAAATACGTGTCTCACATGTAATTTGTCAACCGACAAGTAAAATTTCTATAAACATTATATCTATTTTATAATATAAAATTTCTAAATTTTAAAATAAACAATAGTTGTATGAAATTTACTCGTGAAGTGAGAATTTGGAACAGATTTTTTATTTAAACAGTTGAATGATATTTCTTAACGTCCATCAAAAGCAAAGGATAAATACTTCTACAAAACATCTTCCGATTTTTTTTCTTACAATTCAGGTTTCATGCGCTATTTTAATAAGTAATATTTCCGCAAAAAATTTAAAGAGAAAAGGTATTTTCAACGAACTACCTACGAACAGGATATCCCCTTATGAATGGATTATTTTTAACAGTGAAACGGTGTTTTCTTTATTTTTTTGATACTATATACTATGGACGAGTGACAGAAACAATTGTATGTGTCAACATTCTTAGCTGGCGTTCTTCTTTTTTTTTTTTCTCAACAGAAAAGTAAGAATAATAATAATGACATGTTTTACATCCATTCATTGTATATTTTGTTATGTTCTCCTGTTAGAAAAATTAACCGATTTCTTAGAAATTTAAAAACGAATAGCCAATTGTAGTACGGGTTATGAACAATGCAGGTAAATAAACTTCATCTTTTATTTAACCGTTCAGTATTTAGTAAAATGAACAAATTGAAGCGTTGCACTTACAACCATTCATACCTTTCCAAACGTTTACCTTTCACTTCGTCTCAACTTATTCCTTCCTACATTTACAAAGAACTGGCGTTTTGTTTCTAATAAAATCCCTATCTTAGCCCCTATTTCTCAACGTCTTAGGCATTTCTCCTCCCATATTATATCCAGCAATAATCCTCCGTACTTCTCATTCAATTATTTCGACCTCTTACACCCTCCCAAAGTACATTTTCTCCCTAAATTTTCTAAGTTTATGCCTCAGAACGTCATTAAACAGGAATTTCGCAGTACGGTCAGTTGTCTTTTTCCTTCTCATGCACTTGTTTTTACTGATGGCTCTAGAGGACCCGGTGGGGTCGGATCGTCTTTTATTCTTCCCGACTCCAATTTCTCCGAATCCTTTCGCCTCCCATCTTTCTGTTCTATTTTTACGGCCGAATTGATGGCTATCCTTCGTGCGATCATACATATCTCGTCCAATCGTTCGTCCTCCGACTATCTAATCATTTCTGACTCCATGGGTGCTCTGTCCGGGCTATCAGTTCACCGCTTCCTCCTCCCTCCTCTGACTTCTTCATTCTTTGTATACGATCTCTTATTTATAATCTTTCTTTCCATCACTCTGTACACATTGCCTTACTGTGGGTTCCTGGTCACAGAGGCATCGAGGGTAATGAAATGGCGGATGCCTTGGCTCAGGTTGCTGTTCGTTTTCGCTTCTATTTTAAAAAAATCCCGGCTGTTAATCTATTACCCCTAATTAAGAAGCTTCACTTCAGATTTTGGTCGGATGTGTACCCTTCTTCTTTTTCCAACAATCGTTCCTTCTACCTTTCAATCCAACCTACACTTCCTTCTCATCTATGGTTCTCGGAGTTTCCCTCTCTTCCACGATTTATAATTTCCTCTATTGTCCGCCTGCGCTTTAATCACACACTGCTGCCCTCTTCACGCTATCGTTTCTCTTTGCTTCCCTCTCCTCACTGTCCGTTGCATCCAGATGGAGCAGTTGTCTGTGATGCTGATCACATTTTCTTCGAGTGCTCTGCTCTTTCTGCGGAGCGTTCTCTTTTCTATCTTCACCTTATAAAGCTGGGGCTTCCCACTCCTTACTGTGCGTCTTACATCTTGTCCCTTCCTTCCCAGTCTGTTGTTCTTGTCCTTGGTTCCTTTATTTCAGCTGTCTCCAATCGAATTAGGTTCTAGTTAGTTGTCTCTTCTTTCCATTGTGTCTGGGCAATGGTCCATAGTTGATGCGCCCAAAAAATAATAAAAAAAAAAAAAAACCATTCATAGAAAACAGCTTCAATGATCTTCCCCGTACTACGGTCATTAATAAGAATTCGAAGAATATTCCATTTGCAATACATATTTTTAGCTTGCTTGCAAGTAATTCTTTTCGCGCCGAAATATTAACAACTGTTTTACAATAAAACTATAAAGAGTCGTCAATTCCAAAAAAAGGCAAGAAAAAGATGTGTTTCGTGACAATTTTACCACTTCTACTTCTTTTTTTATCTCAATAGACTCGCATATTATCAAATTTTCAAGATCCTATTTATTACTTCTTTTCGATCAATCCCAGCGAATCTGAAGGAAACTGGCGAAAGGGTGAGAGCCGGATCGAAATAATAATTGACGCGGGTTTAAAAAATATCGAAATAAAAACTGGTTTCCACTCCGCGTTGCAAACAGTTTCATTTTCAACAAAAGAACAAAAGAAATTAATAATTTTAGGTTTGATGAATGGAAAAAGTGCTATTTTACGAAATTCAGCTACACGTCATTACGGTACTTATGATTATTGGTAAGTATTTCCCGTGCGGGAGGTTACAATCGACGTCCGATTAAACCATCTTATCCAGCCTATTCAACATTGTAATTCTTCTTCTGTCTCTCAGTGCCCTTTGCCTGGAATCTTCCCGTTCACCACCAGCGAAAGCATCCTGTCTTCAGACATTTTATTTTGGAGGAAGCGCCGTTTATTTCCTTTAATCGTTGATAGCAAAATGCGATTCTTCAGTCCCATTCTCCTTTATAGCTCCTCGTTCTTGATCTACTCTGTTCAACTTATCCTGTTCATTCTTCTGTACGTCCACATTTAAAAAGCATTAAGTTTTCTTTTCGTATCCGCTGTTATTATCCACGTTTCTGTGGCATATTTTGCTACAGAAACCAGACGTAGCATTTCAAAATTTTCAGGCGCAATTACATTTACATTTTCCGGTTTTTTAGAATTCTTTCCAAATTATTAAATGCCATTCTAGCCATACCCAATGTCATTTCCGCATCATCCCTACCATCTTCAGATATAACTACTCGCAAAATATTTATATTTTGATACTTGTTCTATCCGCACTCCATCCACCATGATACGCAGTGGTCTATTTTTTATTCTACTGATGTCCATTATTTTAGTTTTGTTTACATTGATCTTCATCTCGTATTTTTTGCCTACGTTATTCAATCTATTTATCATTATCTGTAACTGCTTTGGAGTTCCTGCAATAAGTACACGATGGATCTGCATAGCATATGCTATTAATTTTTGCACCATTTACTCTAGAATCCTATGTTCTGAAAGAATTTGATTTTTGTTATTTCTTTAGCATATGCGTTGAACAGTCTTTGAGGTAGTGGACAGCTCTACCTGATGCCTTTTTTGATTTTGCACATGTTTCTGCCGCATGACCATTGACAATAATATTCGCATTTTGCTACATATACATATTACGTATTAGATACATGTCTTCGGTGTCAATTCTATATCTTCTCAGGATTTGTAAAATTTTGGCATGCTCTACATAGTCACAGGCCTTCTCATAATCTATACATAGGCTATACATATATGCTTCCGTTTACTGCCAGCGCTCGCTGTAATTTTATATAGAGCTATCGCGTCTTGTGTCCCTTTCCGAGCGATAAAACCAAATTTTATTTTATTTAGTTGGCTGTCAATTTTTGTTCCGATTCTTCTATTTATTATCTTTAATAACAGTTTTAATGTATGACTCGTTAACGCAATCGCACGGTATTCGGAGCATTTTCGCGGATTCCTCTTTTTAGGTATGGCCACGAATGTAGAGATCTTATAATCCTCTTGCAAGTATCCGGTTCTGTATTTTTTGTTTATTAACCTCAGCAATTTTTCTTTGCTCTTTTTGGATGCATGCTTTATTAACTCTATAGGAATTCCGCCTGTCCCGGTTGCCTTTCGTGTTTTAGCTTTCCTGATGACATATTCTAGTTCTTCCTTTGAAATGTCTGGCGCTGTCTCTTGTTCTTGCCAATTCAGTTTAAAATTTTTCATTCCGATATCCCTGTTTGCATCTCCATACAGAGTTTGTCCATGTACAGCAGCCATTCTTTCTCTGTTTCTTCTGTTTTCGTACCCATCTCGCCTACGTCATTTTCAGATATTATTATTTTAGGTCTTTTTCTTTTCTATGCTGTCATCAGCCATTTAACTTCTTTATGCATTTCATGCATCATCCTACTTTCTTTTTCTAGTTTTTGTATATGGTTACATTTTTGTCCGAACCATCTATTCTTATCTTCTCGACGCCTTTTCCTGATTTCTTTGTTTATTTTTTTTTATATTCGTTACTATTTCTGTTTTTGATTCTCCTTCTTTTATCGATCAATGACAATGTTTCATTTGTCGTCCAGCTCTTATTTTTTATCCTTATTACAGCGTTTTCCTTATCTTTTCTGAGTGTTTTTTCTGCTGCGATTATCATCGCGTTTTTTAACTACTCGTTCCGGAGTCAACAGACCTATTCACAAAAAAGGCAGTAATGCGTTGTACGAGAATTACAGACCTATATATAACCTTAGTATCATCTCGGTTGCAAAACTTGTGGAGCTTTATGTAGAGAATGATTTGAGAGTGTATATGGAAAACAGTAATATCTTGTATAAAAATCAGTTCGGTTTTAGGAAAAATAAATCCACTATTTCCTTGCTTAGAGCAATGATAAATCAGGGAAACTAGAACCTAGCTAATGGAGAACAGTTTTTAATATCTTTCCTAGATATAATAAAGGCGTTCGACGTCGAATTCAGAATGTGAGTAATATATACACCTGCCTAGTATAAATAAGAAACGGACTACAAGGAATACTAAAGACATCTACTTTATATAGCCCCCAGAGGGATACATAATAAAATTGAAAATGTTGACGAGATGATACTAATGAAATTAACGGAAGTAATACCCGAGCAGGGTATACTTCAGCAATGAAAGATAGGATTGTGGAATAGCAAAGTTCAAAAACATGGCTAATGGAATGATGCATGAAATAAGTAAAACATCCCTCGTTATTATATTAAAAAAATTAAAATAAAATAAAAAAAAAAAAAAAAAAGTTTACATCTCTTTTCATAATTACATCATGTCTTTACGAAGTATTTTGGTAATCGTATCCTAGTTACGTTTATATGTATATATCGAAAATTCGAGAAACGCTCGAATCATGCTTATTCATCATCATATGTATCTCCCTTCGTTAGAGACTGCGTTATTATTAATAGGATGATTAATTTAACTATAAGTGAACATTTGCGTAATTTAACTCATTTAGGAGATAAACGTTGATAATTGCTGAGCAAGACCCACAACTTATTTAAAAAAAGAAAAAAAAAAAAACTCGAATTTGATAATGTCTTCTGTTACTCAGTTGCATCGGATTTGATTTCAATTTTCACATTTGTCCTTGGCGGCGGACAAATCGATTAGACAAGAGAAATCGAACGTTCGAAGGTTATTTTTAACAATTTTCCAGGCTGGGATTTTCTCGGAACTAATTGGCGTACGTTCTTTACATCGCATATCATTTAGTTATATGTTATAACCGTAATAAATTTTCATTAGTATCGCCTGAAAGAAAAACCTCACGATACTGAGAATTATTGCTTCATTTATCCAGACACACCGGAGAGAGAACAATGATTGATTTTATATCGTTTGATTTAGTTTTATCTGTTCAGAAGTTGCCTGTTTGTATCGATTAGTTTACCGCCGTTTTCTTTTTCAGCCGCTATTATTATAAAACAAAAAACATTTTTTATGAACGAAAAAAAAAAAGTTCCCAAATTTTCATTTGCAGATTAACTTTTTTTAGATTTTTTTTAGATTTTTTTTAGATTTTTTTTTAGATTTTTTTTAGATTTTTTTTAAAATTTCGATTGGCATATTATTGTACGAAAATATACATTTGTCCCTTCTATATTATTTTACCTTTAACATTATATACAATATGCATGCGGTACACGTGCGAGAGAATTATATACTTATCATGTGCACGTATTTTATATTTAATACACTGATTATGAAGTTTTGTAAAGTTTAGAGATGTGTTTTGTAAGGTGGCGCGCAATATTATCAGACGTTGTGACGAATCCGAGACAACACTAAAGATAAAATTTTTTTAAGGCTTCGCCATAAAATACGATGTTACGTAAAAATATATACTTTTACGCGGATTTGCCTAGTTGAAATGATTGGTTGATAATTTTCTGAGAACTCGAATTTGATTTGCATTTGAATATAGAGTTTTTATTAAATGCGCTATTGTCTCTTGTTTTCTTAATCGTTGAAGATAATATTTTCCTTCTTTTGATGTATTTCGCTCCAATAATTTTCTTAGTTCGTTTTACACCGCTTTATTTCCTTTTCTGTTTCGTACTTTCGTTTCGACTACTTTTTCTCCCGTTTCCTTTTTTTTTTCTTCTTCTTATTTCACTGGTTTTATCTCTTCAGAAGTCGTTGTTTAACGTTTATTTGCGTTTTTCCCCTTTGTTATCGCTTTTTTTATTTTTTATTTTTATTACTGAGATGATTCGTTAACGAAAAATTACGCCTAATCTCAACATCGTACTAACGTAAGGAATTGTTCGCGTAGAGATCCTATAAAAGAATTTTTAGAATATTTCAGATGATATATAAAGAAAGGGACTTTTATATTGTTCATGACTGAAATATAACGTTTAAAAAGTTATTTAAATTCTTATCGGATGTTGTTGTCTGCCCTTTTTTTTATTAAAATATATTTAAATTTCGTCCGGTACAGATTTGTTATTAGGTGGGTTTTTTTGTTTTGTTTTGTTTTGTTTTTGGATCAGTTCTAAAACTTTAATTAACGGCGGTTATTAAAATTTTTTAAAAATATCGGGCAATTTTACGGTTTCTTTACGTAACTTTTTGCTGCTGCTAACTGAAAGTGCCTTCCAAAAATGAATTAAATAATCGTGAGCGGCGACGAAAGAGTTATAAAATTATTCAATTTCGATACGAAGAAATCGCTTTAATACGAATTAATATTTTCCGTAATTTTTCCCCGTTCTCTCGGGGGAAATATCGGTATTCGCGACATAAAACCATTACAACATTACTTGAATAATTCAGTCCCGTCAAATGCTTTTGAAAGAGGTTTTCCGCGCGGCATTCGCGCATTGCGTAATATTTTTGGCAATGTTTCCGGAAAGTTCCATTCCCCGGTCACAATACGCTTCCAACATTACCGCGGTGTAATAGGTAATGGTGTTCCGTTCGGCTAGGACCAGGTTCGAACCCCACTGCTCCATATTGAAACTTTTCACTTGCTTTGAGTTAAATAGTTGACGTGCCAAAAAAACCAAAAAAAAAAAAAACCCATCCAACCATCCGACACCGAGAGTTAAAAAGGAATATAAAAAATGACTACAAAGTCTGTTCACTGCTGCGGCTATGAAATGATCACGAACCGGTATATAATATTCCTGTCTTCTCTATCAGGAATTGTTGTAGCTGCAACTACTGTTCTTATTTAGTCATTATGAATGCATTCGTATATGCATGACGGTGAATTAACTTCCGATATCAATTAGAATACTACAAGCATGCATAACTGGCGGAGGGGGTCTATTTTATGCAACAAACAATTTTTACCCGCTCCTTCAAAGAACTACTCTACATTATTACATACATGTCAATTTATTCAGTTTTAAAAAAGCTTCAATAAGTCAAAATTTCGCGACGATTCGATAGAGAATATGTTGAAAAAGTATAAGGAATTAAATTTTTTAGCGGCTTTAAAATGTAGAGTGAAATTTTTTTCAGATTTAACGTTGTTATGAAAAGTTCAAATTTTGCAAACATAAATCCAGTTTTAATATAAAAGTGGGTTCGGTAGAGATGGATTTTTCTTATTGTGAAAAATGAATATTGTGGACCAGATGTATGCGTTTGATTTTTTTTTGTTCGGAACATTGATATGGAATTATTATGTAGAAAGGTGGGGAAATTGTAGACGCGAAGAAAGTGAATAGTGTCAAAAGCAGCGAAGGTACCTTTAATTAACCGTTGGCCTATAGGTAGAATAAATCGGAATTTTAGTGTCTCTGAAAATGTTAAAAAACGGGAAATTTTAGGATAAAACGAGATGACGATAATGATAATGATCTCGTGGTAATATATATATATATATATATATAAGAAATGATAATAATAATAATAATAGACCGAGCTGGATGTTTTATGTTTATTTACAGCGATAATAATAATGCGAACTGATTTGAATATTGCGACGGAATTCGTGTAGCAGCCACATTTGAAGTTAATTTTTTCTGACGATTTTAAATCTATATATATTCGGGCCATTCTATATTATTTAATTATAAACGGAACCTTCCGTAAATTTCTTCATTAGTGTCTAGCTTTGTAAATTCTTTTTTTCTTTCGTTCTTTTGTTATTATTCGCATTTTTCGCTAACAATTATCGCAACCGTATTAAGTCTTAGAACATATGTTTAAAAGATATGTGTAATTACGCAGTGAAACGAGAATATATTTCGAAAATGTAGACTGACCTATAATTTTATAGAGGCATATGTAATAATTAAAAAAAGAAATTAAATACATCTACAGTCACCACAGTGACGGATCCACGGGGGTGGGGGCATCCCCCCCCCAAAGATCCAAAGCCACTATGAAAAAATTTATTATAACAGAGAAACTTAATATATATAAAAGATTTGTATAAATGTTACCTATGGATCTAATTATAACTAATATTTAATACTGTTCTCTTCGATCTTTTGCCTTTCTTATTTATTTTTAATTTTTATTTTATAATGTAAATGAAAATAGATCAAAGATAAATATATATATTTTTTGTACTTGCTCACAAAGAAAGAATTCACATCGGATTATTAACAAAAATAAAAAAGAAGTAAAGTCTAGTAAAAATGCTATCTTTCTTACAATTCAAATTCTAAAATACCATTTTAGCTAGAATTTTATAATTTTTTATTTTTTACCTAAAAATAAAATAAAATTTAAATTGAATTGTATTAATTATGTGTTTTTAAACCATTTTTAAATTTCTAAAGAAGTCGTTATTTGATTTTCTTTATGAAACAACGTATTTCTCAAATCTACTGCCTACCACAGAAGATATTACGTAATTATATAACACCCCCCCCCCTCAAATTTGCTCTGAAAATGTCAAACCATAGGGCTTAAACTACAAACTAACGTGTCTGAAATCAAACAAACCAAACAATATTCCACTTTTCACAAAAAATAATGGCGATAAAATCACCAATGTGACGGAGAATCTAAACTACTCCCTGTCCTTTCTTTTTCTGTTAGACAGTACTGACAAAGACAGCAACACACACTCCTCTTGATACTTCCGCATGAAATAGCATTATAAAAAATTTAAAAAACAACAAAGCTGCTGGACCTGACAATATTACAAATAAGACACTGAAATTAATCCAAAAGATCTATCCAAAACTCCTTCTACTCCTATATCTAAAAAAATTATCTCCTTAAACTATTTCCCTAAAACTTGGCACGAAGCAAATGTAATCCTACTTTATAAATCACACAAAGATGCAAATCTCATAATCTTCTATCGTCCAATATGTTTTTTTAAATACTGTAAGCAAAATTTACGAAAAGCTATTAAGAAAGTAGGATATCTTGCCATCTGAACTCAACAAAGTTTTTAGGTAAAAGATAATTTGGATTCAGACAAGGTCTGTCCACAGAACATGCTGTGAATTATACAATTAGCAAGATAGCGGCAGCCTTAAGAAAAAATCAAGCGTTCTTGTCATAGGAGTGGATATCAAAGGAGCCTTTGATAACTGCTGGCATCCTACTTTGTTTGACATTTTAAAATATATTCTGATCAAAGACATACTATTGGTAAGTACAATGTACTGCTACCTTAAAAACAGACGTGTAACTCTTCAAATAGGTAATCATAGTGCAAACACTGAAACCAATAAAGGCTGCCCCCAGGGAAGCGTTTTAGGTCCTCTTTTTTGGAATATATTATTCAACCAAGCTCTACCATACGACAAGAACGTTGACCTATGCGCATATGTAGATAACTTACTATTCATAATAACGGACGATACAAAAGTCAATCTCGAAAGAACAGCTAACAAAACGCTTGAGTTACTCAGAGCCAGTCTAAATGAAGTGAAGCTTAAACTTTCAGTTGAAAAACGCTTTGTGTCCCTTTTCACAAACTCCCTGGAACTAAAAAAGGAAAAATATTAAAGTGCTTTACAGGAAGATCACTTTAAAAGTAGTCGAACATTTTAGATACCTAGGAGTTGTATTAGACAATAAACTCTCCTTTAAACAACACATAGACTCCACCACATCTAAGTTGGACGCCAAATAATATCAATTACTAAAAGTGTGCTGAAATACATGGGGCTTTGATTACAAATATAGACTTGTGTTTTTTTTCCAACACCTAAAAAAGAAAACCCTAAAGCAAAAAATCTACTCTACACAACGTAAATACTTAATAAACGCCTGCAGAGCTTATAGAACAATTTCTCATAGCACCCCTGTTGCTCTTACGGGGGAGTCTTTTCACTAGACCTAGAAATTAATTATAGATCAATCATTTTTACTATAAAAAACCATAAACATTTTGAATATATTAACGATCATGTCTATCAAATAATGAATTTTTTGCTTCCAATAAATCCTCTTCAGAATAATTCCTACATGCTAATCCACCATGACTTACATATAAAAATGTCGCTAAAACAACTTAAAAGACACATTAAAAATTATTTCATGTCCATACGGCAAAACTCCTGTGAAAGAGATACAGCAAGTCGGTATACTCACAGGCTAATCCCACAGGCTTACAGTTAACATCTGACTTTTACAATACCCAACTCCTCACTGACCACAGACACTTCGGAGCTTACTTAAAAGAATAATACAAAATTACTGAAGATAACAAATGTGGATGTGAGGAAATTGAAAACGCCAATCGTGTAATCTTTCACTGTAGTAAGTATGACGACATCAGACACTTCAATATAGGAAACCTCAATTTGAGCAATTTAACTTTGCCAGCTAAATTTCAAAAATTCGCTTTCTTAGTTTTAAAACCAAAATTTACTGACAAAAATAACATCCTACAGTGATTTACATTACTCAATTGAATAAAAAACATTACATTTAAAATCTGTAGATTAACACATATATAATTTTCAATATTAATACAAGACAATCTAGCCTAAATGGTAGATCAAACTGAAATCAGTCACACGCGTCTTTCAGAAAAAAAAAAAAAAATAAATAAAAATATTATTGTCTTTTAAATAAGTACACGATACATAACCCACCCGATCATGTGTAGCATTAAGTTTCCCAAGCCGGCTATTGTATCCTTAATTAGACTAAGACTTGGTCATTCTCTCCTTCCCTCTTCTCGTTTTTCCTTTTCTCTTTCGCCCTCTCCCTTTTGTTCTCTCCACTCTACTGATCCTCCCTTTATATGCTACCCCAACCATATCCTTTTTGAATGTCCTGCTCTTTTTCCCGAGTGCTCTCATCTACACGCCGAACTCTTGGCGTTGGATCTTCCTACCCCTTTTAATGCTTCCTTTATCCTTTCCTTCCCATCTCTAGCCGTTATTCCCCTCCTACTCTCCTTTATACTCTTTACCTCCGATCGCTTCAGAATCTGAGTTGGTGATCTAAGCTCATGTAGTTGAGTCAATGCTGGCACCGAACCCATTTAAAAAAAACAAAAAACAACAAAAAAAACCGATATAAAAAAAAATTAATTAAGTTTTAATTTAAAAAAGTTGTAGGTCAAGATTAAGCCTAACGGCGGTGCTTGGCTTGGCGCCTTTGTACGCAAATTCGTATTGTAAAAATAGCGCTATTGAAATACAGTTCCTAATCAAAAAAAAATCCCCCCCCCCAAATGTCTCTCTGGATCCGCCCCTGCACCACCTATATACACTTAATGATGTATACGAACCATACATTCATTCCAACACTTACACTGTATTTATGATCGTTACAAAAAAGAGTAACGCAAAAAACCGTTGTAAAGTATATAATTGAAATTGTAAACGAAATTGCTGTGCAAACAATAAATTATTATTATTTCATTGAAGAGTCGCATAGAGTCAATCGATATTTACTCTTCTAATAGTATTAAAGAAGAAATTATATCTGGCGGTCTAGAAGGTGTTCCATGGCTAGGTCCAAAGTATATTAAATTAGTGTATGTAATATGTGTAACTCCCTGCCGACGCATAATTTTGATATATATACATATGTATATATATATATATATATATATATATATATATATATATATATATATATATATATACGCATATAAAAACTCGATTTTTCAAACTTCTCCATGGGAACACCTACTGAACCCCTAGATCTTATAAGTTTCCCATAATTCCTATATAGGAATCAGTTTTAGTTGACACTGTGTGGCATTCTTTGTAAAATAATAACTTTCTTTTTTTAATTGTAATTTAAAAAATTTTTTAGAATTGATTAAATTTATTTACGGTTTGCGTAAATTCCCATAACGCATGATCTGTTCTTCTTACTTCCAGCTTGTAAATGGCGTAGTTATTAATAGTGTATGCATAAGACTTCATAAGCACACAAATACCCCTATGTATATAACGAGAATAATATTTCCAAAACACATAGAACATTACCATTTTATGTAAATTAGTAAATTTTACGTTGTTTCCAATATTTTTGTTATTTAACGATCGATCAGTTAATGATAATCATAATCAAAAGCAGAAATAAAGAATCTTGAGACCGATTATGCGGCAGAGCTGTTCAACAACTATTTGTTAGGCTATTAATTGGCATTTGAGGTGATCCGGTGTGTGTTATAACCAGCAATAAGAGAATTCGCGACAATTTAACAACCTTTTAGCTGTAGTTTACCTGGCGTGTTTTTGAGCAGGGATCAAGATGGTAAAATCGTCGGTATAAAAAATGCAATAGCTCAACGTCAAGCGGCGATAATGTTAATAGGGGTTTTATGTGGCTCATGACTGCATATTTTGGAACGTCATTCTGATTTAATTTGTCCGTGACGGGAAGTTTTTAATGTGCAGGTTACTGTGAGCCATCGAATATTCCATCCGTAAAGGATGTGTGCGCAAGGCTCTTGAAATATCAAAAAAACAAAAAACAACAGAAAAACAAAAAAAAAACAGATAACGCGTGTATTTTTCGGGATAGAGAATAACTTTGTTGAACGTTATTTCGTAAGCGGGGCAATTGATGTAAGATAGAGTGCGCGACTCGTTCTGAAGGCGACTGAGCATTTTCGATTAGCCGGTATTACAAAATCCGCCGCACAGCAGTCTCGCATTTATGATTTTTTTTTTTTGTGAGTTTGCACGAAAATTCCCTCAGTGTCTGTATGCAGAGGATTTTTGTTCGGTTTTTTAGCATAACTTCCGTGTAGATTTGACCGTGTTCGGTAGAGGCAGAAGTATTTCAGGACGTGAACTTGGTTTGCATCGGCTGCTGTTCCAAGTTCTGATCAAACGGTTTTTCAGCGGAGAAAATCGATCAATTTTACGAGGGAACGGTTATCATCACTCGATTTATCCGGGCAGAAATTGAGCGAACGATACGGCTATTATATCATCTGTATTAATACGGCTATATCATTTGTATTCATAAAATTTGACGAAATCAAGAAAGCTTCAGATGAATTCCAAAACTCCAAATTTTCTATAACCAGTCGTTTGAACAAAAAAAATCATGATTATTGAAACAGAGTCGATAAATTGTATTTTGTTGTCTTCCGAATGTCCATTGAGAGTTGTTGGCGCAATCTCATTCCACGTATTTTTTCATAAAAAAGATACCGCGCAAACAATATAACATACATATATCTATTCCCAAGAAATAACGCTGTAGATTCTGGTCGGATATTTGTGCTGTTTCGTTCTCGAATCTTAACTCTCACCATCTATCTAGCCAGTCAGATCTCCCGCGATTTTACAACTTTCTTTTTTCTATCATTCCATTTGTCGTCTTTGCTTCATACTTTTCTCTTACTAATTAGCTGTTGATATTGCTCCAACATTGCCCGAAACATCTTGAATACTCTTTGTCCATTGGAACCTTCCTACTTCCTTCATCCTAACCTTTTCTTTCTTATTAGTTATCCCAATCCTGTTTTCCTTTCTCTTGTCGATTTTCTAACTAATCCGTCGTTCTGATTCTGTCTTTGAATAGTTAAATCCATAAAAAAAAAATAAACTTTTTCGAATTTTGAATAATTTTCCAAACAATCTCTGATGTTAACTTTTGTTTTATATATATATATATATATATATATATATACAAGGGCGTCACCAGCCGATAAGCGGGGGGGGGGGCAAGATGGTAGAAAGAGAATATGAGTTATGGGAAAAATAAAATTTATAAGTTGTAAAGGCTTAATATCTTATTAAACAAGAATAAAATCTTAATTAAAACATAATTTTCGTGGGTTTCTGGCAAATTGTTCATGATTACGCGCCTATGAATACTCATCATGGCCAGTTGATTAAGAAGTTTCAAGGCCCGAGGGGGTATGGGGGGCAATGCAATAACGTCATAACTGAAAAAATAGCGAATTTGTGTTGTGTGTATAGTTCGAATGCATTTTATGAGTATAATTAGAGGGGTTAGAACTCTATATTTGTAAATAAGAAACTCGACAAAATAAGCATTGCTCTTGGAATACCGTTCAAATTATAGTAAATGTAAATGTTAATTTGCGTTTTCTGCGAAATAGCGTTTTTCGAGTTATGACGTTATTGTATTTAATGAGCGATATATGTATATAAACATATGTGTGTGCTTGTATGTGTGTGTATAAAAAAAAAAAAAAAAATGAAAATAAAACTGTATACCTTCTAGAATAAAAAACCTAATACTTTTAGAAAATGTTTGTTTTTTTTTTTGTTTTTTTTTTTAAATTTATTTGGGCCCGTCTACGAAATATTTTCAATATTCCAATTGCACTCGAACGAGACACCGCTGAAGCAACTACACACTATGTAATACCGCAGTTTTTACTTAGAAAGTGTTCGGTTGATGTTTCTGTCTTTTATGAATATCAAAGATACCAGTGTGCTTTATAAACGCGTGCATATTAAGGACGCTTTTGCTTCGAAGACGGGTCCTAGCGAAAGAAAATAATAACATCAGCGGGCCAGGCATTTGTCTGACGTTGTCTCTTCGTTGCGTAGAATCGGTGTTTGCATATTTATGGAAATACGAAGCAAGCAAAAATATAGGAGACCCGCTCACGACTTAGACGACGACCGGTCTCTACCGAATGATCGTTCTTTCCATCTCGCATATCACCCCGGAACTGGTGAAATAGATTACCCCGTTTAAAAAGTAAGCTACAAAATGACTCAAATCCAAACCGTCGTAGCCAATTTCGCTCCCTCGAGAAGCCTCCGCGAATAATAATATTGAAATTTTTTGGAATGCCGCCACAGACTTTTTTTTATGCTCTAGTGAAAAAATGAAAAGACACAAAAGTATATATTTATTATTTTAATAAGAAATGCTTTTGATATTTTAGATTTTTAGTGATCCGGGGTTGGTCCCCACCCCCTTCTTTTTATACATACATTTACAAATTACGTTTACCGCATTTATTTTTAACGGATGAAAAGTTAGTTTTTACTTTTAAGCAAACACCTGCTGACGATTATTAACGATTACATATTAGTATTATTATGTACGTATATTCAGTCTGAAATGGCAACTGGATATGCTAGACCACAACGTATTTGTCACTGTATTTTTACCGTTTTTTTTTTAAAGAAATGTGCTCGTCTATAACGCGCTTATTATTGTTTAATACGATATGAGTACAATATTATATTAAACAATAATTGTAAATAATAAATACAACTAAAAGTAATAACTAAAAAGCAAATTTTACGTGTTAACCTTAATCAGTTATTCCCGCTGCAATTAAATATATTTAGAATATTGTTGTCTAACGACCGGTTGTTTAATAATTTGCAATTTCTTTATTCGCTAAAAAACAGGTGAATTAATAATTAATTTTATTGTTTCTATTTCGAGCAGCCATTCTGCTGACGACGCGTTTGTTATAGAACTCCTCTTTTATATGTATTTCTATTTTTTTCCTTTATTCTCTGATTTGTTAAAAAACTCTCTTTTCTATGTTTTTCTTTCTACTTGTTCTTCTTGCACGTCAACTGAATCGGAATTTAACCAAATGACTAATTTCTCGGGGGGGGGGGGGGAGAGTTAAGTTTTCCGAGTGTTGAGGATAAATCGCTAAAATTCATCTAGGCATTTGTTGTGGCGCGCGATCGCGATCACATTGCTGCACCATCAATTGGCGGTAAAGCTACTAACTAACTGGCTAGTATAAGTTGTGACACTTTCTTTGCTTATCAGGTGAAAAGCGATCGGCGAAAAGTGAATACACGGCTGGCTGTAAGGTAACCGTTTATGGCGTAAATGTTTTCAGACGCATTTAACAGTTATTTGCCCCTGTGTACGAAGTTCTCGAAGCTGAGTAGCGAAGTCTTTCGGTGAATTTTACGTAAAACAATTTAAAATTATCCAAAATTCTAAATTGTTTACAAGCGAATTCGTCGCGAATTCCTTAAATTTCTGTACGACAGACGTGTACTATATTCCGTGTAGGTTATTTTGCGGCATTAACGTGATAGCGCAAGTTTACCTTATTGACCAAGAAAACACCGAAAAATGGAAGAATAATTCACGACAATAGGCTATAAAGGAAAAACGTCTTCTCGGAAAACTACCTTATACCACCTTCGAGAAAAACCATCGCAAAATTATAAACGATCGAGATTCGGACATGAACGGATCTTGGAGGAATATGAAAGTACCGTGTTGTACCATCGTAAATAGTAGTACCATTCGAAGGACGGATACGAAATTTTGGCTGGCAGATTCTCATGTGCCTCCGATAGGGCGGCGGAGGCGGCGCGATGTGTTGACTTTAAAGCAGTGCAAACAATAATGATGAAATTAGGAAAGCGGTATCGTGTTTCTCTGCGGTCACTTGACTTGCTGGGAATAGTGTGTTCCTTCTGAATGTGCTCCGGTTTGAATTGTCGATGCGAGCTTTTTCCGAACGGCCGCTCATTTACAAAACCCCATTCGACGTTGCTTAACTTTGATATTCTGCGACTGTGAAGCCGGTGTGCGATGCATCGTAATAATTCGTAATTTGCGTACACGCATCAGCGAGAACAGGAAAACTTAATTAACCAGCGCGAGACAGCTAATAAACTCATCATTTGACGTATTGACGTGTCGAGGGGAGGTCAGTTACACAGCAGCGGCGTATTTTACGGGCACAATGGCGTCTGTTAATTTCATATTCAGTTGTCATAGATAATGTCAGATACAATTGCCGGTGGGAATTATCGCGAATTTGCGTTTGTCATTCGATATTTTTTTTTTATTCTCCTTTCTCGAAAAAAAATTCTGTTCGATCAATCGATCGATTATTACCGATAGAAAAACAGTCGACTATGTGACGTGCCTCGACAGGGTTTGTTAAATAAAAAAAGAAAGAAAAAAAAATCAGAACAACGAATTCTTTTGTTCTCGAACGATAACGAGAGAGACTGAGAGGGACTAAGAGAGACTGAGAGAAAAAGGAGATTCTGCCAATTTCCGGAATTGAGTCCAACCGGGCACAAACGTAAACATTGTAAGGTTTCTTTTTAAGAAGTCTGTGGTGATTCTGAAATCAAAATTGCGCATCAAAAATACATCAATGGATCTCTGGACTTGTGAAGTAAAGTAACGAAATTTAGATGCAAAAAGCACTTCCCTCCGGCAAGCTCACAAATGTGACTTTGGATCACTAATCTTGCCGACTGCAGCCTATATGCAATATATCCGTCTCCTCGTTAAAAACAGTCATAGTCGCGTAACAATACTACATCCTCTTCTTCGTTTATATCACTTCTTTGTTTACATTCGCTTCTTTGATTATATCACACCTCTTTGTTTATATCACTTATTTTTTTATGTCACTTTTTTTTTGTTTCGCGTTATTATCATCATCGAGATTAATTGTATTGGTTTGTAGAAAAATGAGAAAATCAAAAGCAACCGCAGAAATTTATAGGGCCACGGAAATATTAGCAGATTGAGAGCAGCTCGAACGGAGTCGATTACTCTTTGAATTGTTGGTATGATATTCCACGTTATCGACATTACGAGACTTTTGTAAGCTTTCTTGGTTTTGATGATTTCCCGGGCAGTTCAGTTTCTCCTGTTGGGGTTGACATTCTGAAATCGCGAACATTATTTTTTAAAAAAACATCTGACACCTCATGAGCAATAACTATGCACCGGACAGGGTTTTAACACAACTGCTTAGTGTGCGACGTGTAAGAGCTGACGATGAAATAACTTTAAAACGTTATGTTTATTAAAATTGAATTTAAACTTAGATTATAATTGTTTATTTCCATTTTCTGTATTAACATTCATTAAAAACACATAAAAACACACGTATAACGGAAAATTAATTATTCAAAAAACGCAATAATCACAGACACGTTCCGCAGTTATTTTATAATCATGGAAATAATAAAATTAATGTTAATCAAAGTTTAATATAATTATTGCCATGATTATGCAGTAAGTAACTCCGAAACATGTCGGTGATTATTGTATTTTTTACATAATTAATTTTCTGTTATATTTGTTTCCTACATATATTTTTAATAAAAATTCAATTTGTTTTTTGTTTTTTTTATATATATATATATTTATACTATATATATATATACATACACACAAATATATATGTATATAATTTTCTATTCAAAAATTTGAATAACAACATCCGAATTAACCTTGGGGTGCGAAAATGAGATGATTTAATTTTCCTACTAGCACACCTTCATTCGTGTTTCGACAATATACGAAGTAGTAAATTTAGGAATTTGGTTTACTCTCTAATTCGTTCTAGTCCGGATGTTTTAAATAACCGGATAAATAATTTTACGCGCTTTCTCAATTATTAATACATTTACGCTCTGAGGAATTGTAAAACTGTTTTTGCTATCCAGATTATTTTTTACGTTTTTTACGGTTTTTACGGTTTTTATTTTTATTTATTTAAAAGTTGCGTAACAGCCGTCTAGAATTACGTGTTTTGAACGTATTAAATCTGCTCAGCACTCTGGGGGACTCTTTAAAAACAATGGAACTATAGCAGTGTAATCCTTCTCTCAACTTGCCCTTTCAATAGGTGCTCTGCAGTCGAATAATAATTTAAGCGCTTTGTGTGCCGTATTTCATCATCTGCCGGATGCCCTACGAGAGTAGGGTATCGGGCAGATCATCTTATTAAGGTTTAAAGTCTACAATAGCAGGTTGGAGTTTCATTCTGCTTTCGACCTATTTTCGGACGGCCATGTAATATCTCTGGCGACGATTTCAGTTTGGAATAATGCTCTGAAACTCTCGAAATGAGGACTTCGTCGTGTACTAGCAGTTATTATTGCGCCATGACTCTGGTTACTAATCCGCTTTTAATTTTATTTTGCACAATGAAAACCGATCCGGTTTTGATGCAGTAGTTGACAGTTGGTTTACTGGAGAGGCCTATACGATTTACTCGCCATGTTCCAATAATTTGCAATGGTGCTCGATTTCACCGTTTCCTTGTTTTTTTGTTTTTTTTTTGTTTGTCCGATTGTCCGATTGTCAATTACTTTCGTCACAAAGGAGAATTTTCATTAAATCCAAAATGATAATTTTATTTTCAATAATAAACAGAAATGCCGCAAATTCAGAGCGTGCTTATGCTGTACAATCGATAGGCGTACGTAGAATATGAACTGTTCGAAAACGAGCTTTTGAAAAATTGAATTTCGCGTTACACAGTGGATGACACGCTCCGAAAATCTCGATAATAAACGTCATTGCAACTGTCCCCAGGAAGCATGTCCACGAAATTAATTTTTACACTCGAGTACGATTCGTACGATTCGTAATTATCGTAACCTTCTTGTTAGCTCTACCGGGAAATATTCTTGCGTATTTTTTTAATCTAGTTGCAAATCTGTTTCTCGTTACATCGGTGTAAAGCGAGGTTTGTCGAAAAAATAATTCTCTTTTTGGCGATTAAGATATTTTTATTTTTAAATACGAACCATAAAATGAGGTGGAACAGGAGAATTTATTTATTTATTTGTATATTTATTTGTTTATTTATTTATTTATTTATTTATTTATTTATTTTTTTATCTGTTTATTTATTTATCGTTGTGCTATATAAGTCTTCCACAGCGTAATAACAATTAAACGATTATTACGTATGGAAAGGGGATGGAGTTACGAGTAAGAATTATATAAACTGAAATTAAACGTTCGGCAAATAATAAATATTCATTTTTCTCGTAAATGAAATATTTTGCATATATTGTTTCGTGTTTATCGATGAGAGTGTAGCTCTTGAAAATGAAGGGTGCACCATCTGCTGCGATACGTCTCCTACATGATGGTAAAATAGTTTTCAGTATGTTACACTGGCTCTTCCTTTGTTATGATGTGTCCGGTAGGCATGCCCGATTCTGGTATGTGTTTTATGTACTATGTCCAGATTTATTCTAGAGCATCTGAATTCGGAATTTTGTTAACATGATTGTGGATTTTTCGTTTTTTTTTTTTTTTTTTTCATTTTCGGCTATTGATAATAATAATAATTTCAAATCCTATTTAAAATTATTGAATATTAAATTTTTTTGATCTTCTTTATATTTAAAATATTTTTATGCTGTTTCAGGTGGAACTTGGAACTAGTTATGGCATGAAGGAACCAGGAATTTTTTCCGAAGCGGTAAGTTTTTATTTACTTAAGCATTATTATTAGGCCTCGTAGGTATACATAAGTGTTTCAGTAGTAATAGTAATAATTAAGAATAATAATAAATACGGAGAAAAAAAAATTGATAATTACGAGGAATGTATAATAATTGGAAATACCGGATAAAATAGCGCATCTGTAAAGTGACGACCCGGGTTTGACATAATGAATAATGCACAAAATTCAGCATCACTAAATACTGCCTTACAATCTTCCTCGGTTTCCTTGTATATGTGATCTTAATCACATTTTCTTCGAGTGTCCTACTCTTCGTAATGAACGCTCCCTTTTATACAGTTAGCTCTGGTCATTAGGTCTCCCTACTCTCTATAACTCTTCCTTTATCCTCTCCTTTCCTTCGTCTTCTATGGTGTCTGCACTGTTGTCCTTTGTTGCGTCCATTTCGGACCGCCTAGCTATTTAGTTCTTAGCTTAGTTTTTCCTGTTGTTGGGTCAATGCCACCGGCGTGCCCACTAAAAAAAAAAAAAAAAAATCTTTCGGTTTTGGGGAAAGATGAAAAAAAATTTTAATGCAACTGAAGAGGTGTTAATGAATAATAATCTAGTCCAATTAGTGTTTGTTTTGAAAGTATTACGGGAATGAATTTGCAATATTTTACAAAAGTCCTACAAGAGAAGTAAGTACTTATTTTCTACCTGCTTTTGAACGCGTCATCAGCAGGCTATTTTATAGTACATAGGATAATTCTGTGCTCATATTTAACTCGTTTTTTTTTTTTTTTTGTATTTTTTTTTAACACATTCGCTCTTAATTAGACGGTGTTTACAAGGGAGATTATGTTTTTAAATTATACGGGCACCGAACTGACATAAGCCCCCGAAGAGTTAGCTAGTAAATGAAGAAATGGTTGCAACTGGTGTTCGATTGTTAAGCGATTGCTTAGATATTTATGGTGGACGCAGAGAAAAATTGTAATACATAGGTCTCACCTTAATACCATCGCTATAACTCAAGTAAATAAACTGAGCTGATTCTGTTCGATTTAGGGGTTGAGATATTGCACACCTTAATACGACTACTTGCTTAAAGTTTGCTTGCTAATGTTTGTTTTCGAAGTGTGGAGACAGTTTTGTGACGCGGGTTTATTCATATCCACTGAACGTTCGACAGCTACATATAAAAGCTGCACACGCCTACCACGCGAGAATAATCTCTTAATTCCTTCTTATTCGGACGAATCGTTGACAAGTCTATCGGTGATTAGTAATTTTACTTTGTCTTTCACTGTATACTAATCAGTTTTCCCTTGAATTGTCCTGCGCATGATTCGTAAACTACGTCTGTTTTAGGGAAATCGATTTTTAGAAATTCGATCAATGGTGTACAAGTGGCCGCTTCCCGTACGTACGCTATTTCCGACGGTGTACTATAATGCTTACTTGCATATCGCGCCTATTACTTTCTGCTTCTGATCAGATGCTTCGGGAGCAATTAAAAGATTGTCAGTTTTGAACTTTGGCCAGTTCACATTTCCCTTCCGTTCTTCTCTTCGTGAAATCGAAAGTGTCTCGTCTACACTCCGTCCATTATCAGTACTATCTATTAGATACGCATGAGATAATCGAGCCTCTGTGATTTTCTTTGAATGGACTTTCCACATTATTGAAAAGCCGAATAACGTGCGCCATTTTCGCCTTTCGCACTTCTTGCACTGTCATCCTATGTGGCCACAGTAGAATTTCGAATATGATTATTTCATACTATTTTTACGTTATTCATTTTGTGACGTCTCGGTAATGAAAGATTTCATTTGAGGTACAGTTTTGCTTCCGATGAGTGGACCGAATTTTTTCAATTTTCCCTCCATGCGGCGTTCAACCCTCTCTGCAATCTGTCGCCTACGCTTTGGGCACAGTTTGCTTCCTGCTTCCCTATTTCGCTTTTCTCTAGTCCCCTTTCCTCACTGTCCCCTACACCCTTCCTCTCACAACTTTATAGGTGACGCTAATCACATTTTGTTTGAGTGCACCTATATTGCTTCCGAACATTCTTCCTTTTACTCTTCTCTTTTGTCAATTGGTCTTCTAACTCCGTATTGTGCATCTTTTGTCTTACCATCACCCTCGGTCATTCCAGCACTTGAGTCTTTCCTATCTTCCATATCTCATCGCATAAACATCTGATTCCGCTTCTTATTCTTCCCCCTCTTCTTGGGCCAATGTCTTTATGACCCCCCCCCCAAAAATAAATAAAAAAAAAAACTCGAATTCCGTAAAATGTTCAGTTAGAAATTGGAAATTACATTTTAAATTTTTATAAAATTGTTTGTTTTTGGTAAATTATTCAACACATCATTCGGAAATATTAATTTAATGTGAAACAGAAAAGATAATAATTTATGTCAAGTTGGTTTAAATGTGTTTTTTTTTTTGTTTTTCTAAAATTTTTCGCTTTATTCATTTCGTTTTTCAGCGGAGTGGTCCTTCGAAAGAGTTTTTTTCGGTTGATTATTAATAAGCGTTTCGCGCACAAAAGTTTCCGCGACATCATCATTCTGGAAATGCGCATCGCCGAAAGTTTCTTTAACAGGTCCGAAGAGCAGGAGGTAGTCATATAGGCCGGATGACCTGAAGCGTCTCGCAACCTAATTCTTCGGGCAGTACGTCTAACAGAGTTGAAATATCACGACGATTCTATTTCGCTGTATAATATTCCGTATTATATACGACCTCTTTGAAAAGAAGTCAATAAACGGCGTACATCCGAAGAAGCAATAGCCTGCTGAGATGGTGCGGCTCTCAGTTTCACCGGTTGCACGCTGTTTATCTTCCTCAATTCTACTTTCGACTTAGAAAATGAGTTCATTTTTGAACCGAGCCTATTAGACCTGAGATAGGTGTACTCAAAAATGTAATTGCACAATTGACACACTGTATGACTTGCGCTTCACCGATATAATAACGAAAAAATGGATAAAATCGATTATCGCGGGCAGGTAGAAGTGTAGTAAGACATTGCAGCCGGGATTTTGTTTGCTTCTCTTTCCGCCATAAAGAAAGTCTCGTTGATGTTTGAACACTGCTTCCATTAATACAAGTACGCACAACAATCTTAATTTTGTAATAACTAAACTGCCTCCCTCCTCTCCGCCGTCGGGTAATTATTTTCCGATAGGGCGTCCATATAACAAGAAAAAATTAAGTACATCAAACAAAGAGAACAGAGCGACCTTTAAAATAATTTTACACGGTTTCCCTGAAAAAAATTCTTCTGCCATCTAGTAATTACCAAAGGATTTTAATCCGAGTTACTCTAGGTCACGTCATTGTGAAAAAAATTCATTGTTATTTTGTGCTAATAATAATATTATTATTATTATTATTATTATTATTAATCATTTTTATTGTTACCATTCGCAGAATTCAAATAAACAACAATTTGAACATGCGTATGATTTAACAATAGAACTTCTCTTTTTTGGCTGCTTTATATTATTACGTTGCACAGCTCCTAAAAATTACGTTATACCGGTAGTATACTAACAAAGACGGCGAAGAAGCGAAGGCCGGCGCGACTTTGTAGGCTATCCAAACTTGTGTTTAAATTTGCACCAGGGACAGTGGCATCTCCGAGGAGAACGAAGGAATTTTATTTAACTGTCTCATTCTGCGGGTTAACAAGGAGGTGCCACATATTGTATGCTGATAAATCGTTTTTGTACAATTTCTTTCGACCATTGGATAATGTTCATTTCCAAGAAAAAAAGGGGATTGGTGGAATTTCAGGCACCAAAAATTTGCGCGATAACATTGGGAAGTCACGTAAAAAAGGTTGCGGTAGAATTTTTGGAGTTACGCAGCACTTAGGAAAAGTGTAAAGATGCAGTTTGAAATGGAGAGGTTAATTACATCACAACAGTATACACTTTTTCTTAGACTATTCAAAGGCTTCTTATTTTATTCTATTGCCGATTTTATTAATCGTTTCAGAAATAGAAAAACTTTATTTAAAAACAAAATCGATTAGTATATTTTTATTAGAAAAAAACGTGGAATAATAAATCATTATACTTCATGACTGCATTCGTATCCATCACGGATATTTGATAATGAAGGAATCGCGTGCTCTATCCGAAAGGCAAAAAAAAAAAAAAAAATTAAAGAAATGTACTTTTGCCCTTTTTGCATTTGCAAAAAATAAATCACTTCGGTTCTAATGAAAACTGTGAGTTGTCCCCTTGATGCAGAATATTAATCTTCGCGAGTTGATAATTCGTAAAATAACTGGGGTTTGTGCTGTAGTGGAAAAACGGAAAACAGTCACTAAATTTTTCATCACCATTCGGTGTAAAGGCGAGACTTAACCAAAGCTAATTTGGTTGACTAGGCATTGGTGTTTCGTTTTCGGGTGAGATCTGATATATTCCACTGCCACGGAAAATATGCAACAATTTCATTTGTGTTAGAGGTTGACGCTCATAATTGACGCCCCTTTCCCTCCAAAAAAAAAAAAAAAAAAAAAGTAAAGAAAACGATATAAACGTTGCGCAAAGCAACACGCCCCTTCTTCGGCAAGTTCGAACTTCTTCTGGGATGTTTTGTCTTTTTTCCTCCATACTTACTTAGTAGTTTTATGATGCTTTGTTATTATTAGTCATCCACAGATCGATCGTGTTTCTGCTATAGGTGCGCACGGATTTGGCAACTTTTCGCTATAATCGAATGTTCTATTACGTATTTCTTATTTAAACTCGCAATATAAGAGTTTGAGCACGATCGTTGATATATATTCAATCGGCCGCTGTCTTCTTTACAGTCTTTGAAAGTTGTCCAGATCGACTTCATTCACGGGACATTTCAATTCTATCCAACATCGTCGAGGTGACTTCAATGCGATCAAATCTAGTTTGCGCAGCTTCTATAATTATTGAGCACATAAAAATCGTGAAAAACATATATAAACGCAATTAATATTGAATATTAAGCAGAATGCGCCAGTAATATTTTGTGACGGTGTGTGTAATGTCGTCCCACCTTCAGTACTGGAAAAGAATTAAGAAAAACAACTGTTAGTATACAGATTAAATATGTTATATTATCCGAAAGAAACCTGAATTATTATACTGTCCATCTCCTGAATAGAGAACGGCCGAAAGAAATGTTAGCGAAGGTAAACATAAAATATATGATCGGGGTCTGAGAGATAAAATCACATTGCGTAATGGCGTTCGTTGTTATAAAGAGTGCGAATGTTGCCGTGAAATTATTTCAGTGCGTTAATAGCGTGATTTCATTTAAAATAACTTTTTGTTCCAATTGTCGATAAAAAAAAAAGAAGAAAAATGATAAAGGGTGCGCAGAAATAATCGTAGTGACTTGCCTAGCGCTGAAAAACCGAATGAAACTATTCTTCATTTTAAAGATAGCCTGCCAGTTATTACATAATAAGTATTGATATTGTTATTTTGTTCTCGGAATGATCTTTCCGCTGTTTATTACAGTTTGTGATGGGTCGCAATCGAGACTGCATAATTTTTATTATTCTCAGATCAATTTAGGGATTTTCGGACTATGTTGTACATTTAAAATATTTTCTGAAGTTTCGTTCGGATAGTAGTAGCATTATATGGCGTGGGTATGTTAATTTATTTGGTCCATGGCGCGCGTTGCCTACGTTTTTCTTGCTTTTGTCGTTCCCGGTTGATTAGCTGGTGAAACATATTTTGCAAGTTCACTTATGCTGTTAGAATTTTTGTTGTTTGGACATCGTCGCGAAGGCGATATCCGGCGTTTTTGTTTAAATTTAATAATAAATGTTTGTTTTCACGAGAATTGGAAGAAAACAGACGCCCGCCGTGGCGGTACTTCATACCACGTTGATCCTGCAGACTGTATAATGGAAGGGGTACCCCAGAGGAGGTTAGCGACGTCTTTGTTCCACACGTTAGGTGCCGTGCAGTCATCGTCACGGGTCGCGTTAGAACTTGACTTAAGATTTTTGGAAGAAGACGAGTGTGAATAGAAAAGAAAAGAAAACCCGCATAAGAGTTAGAAAAATCGAAGAATTAATAAAGCCTGTGCAAACCCAAAGAACAAGGTGAGTTTTTGTAGGTCCCCCGAGGGTATTATTATTATTATTATTATTATTATTATTATTAATTTTGGAAGATATTGTTCAATTTCGATTTTCGGCCACTGTTCAGCAGAAGTTTTTAATTACTAATTACTACATATTATATTTTACTGTAAGCAATTTTGCGATTTTCTTGTTTTTAACTCGGAAACAATCCACTCGACTAGAAGAACAGTTTATTGGCGCGAATCGTTACTATTTTTATCTGCGATGAACTGCAAAAGATACAACGGACGCATGAGAAAGATGTTGAGATTTATCTGAGCAGATAGGCTCGTCTCTGATTTTTGAGGGGCTAGATTTATCAAAAATGTTTCTAAAAGAGCCTTTTATACGGAGTCACGTAGAAAGAAATGCGTAATATACGGGTAGCAGCGGTTAAGTTGGCTGAAATAATTCGGTACGCGCCATCGGTTCCGTAGCCTCCTTACCGATGTTCCCACCATTTTGTCTGCTTCGTTCTGGAAGCGCCTACTAGTCTACACTTCAGACGCATGCATGGACTAGCCAGTTTACCACGCACTAACTTTCACCTCTGTCCGGACGGTTTTTATGCGATTTTATGCTGGCCCGGCTGTAGACAAAGAGCCGCTCTGTTTGTTCGTTTTGCTTTTAATATCGTTCATATACCGTCGTCGTTTAGCAACAATAGTTCTTTTTCAGTGAACTGAAGTATTGTTTTGGCTGTCGCGACTTGCCTGGAAACTCTGCCCAATGACGCGCTGAGATATCTCGCAACGTCCATCTGCTAAAGAAATGTTTGCCGCTTTGCTTTTTCGACCGTTTTAATTCCATCTCGGTGCACTTCTGCATAGTATGGTATGAAATAGTTTTCCTATTGTCTGCCGGTTATTCTTTGGAAACACTAATACAACTATTTAGTGATATAATAGTCGGCCGAAATGGAATTAACGGTAGAACACGCATATTTAATTCTTACTTTTTCCTTTTTTTTTTTTTTGTCTTATAACACGATATTGTCGTTGTTGTTATATACCCCTTCGCGCCCTACTTTGCTCCGATTTACACACGTTTATAAGTGTGTTCGAGGCAGATTAGAATGTTACCGTTTTTCGGAACTTCTCAGCTCCGATACGAATGAAACGGAGCTAACGCCGAAGTAAAGATTAAAATCAGAAAAGGTTGCGTCAGTGAATACAAGAATGTGTCGTCAGCGACGTAGTTCATGGTATAATTGTGCTCGCAGTTGAAACTAAGGCAATTACTTATCTGATAGGGTAGATGTTTTCGGTGTGCACAGGTGACATCTTTCCAACAGTATCCGCAATCTCGCCACAGGGGCCGTTCCTTGTCTGCGTGATCGTTCGGTTCTTTTAGGTAGACGCCTCTGCCAATTAGTTGCCATCTAGTAGTCTTATTTCTTCCAACAGAGACACTGCGCTTGTCGCACTCATTTATAAGCTGCGTTGGTCTTTGCGATTTATTTTCTTCGCACCTTGTGTACAAAGATTAATTAGTGGAATTTATCGTTTTTTTTTTTTTTTTTTTTTTTTTTCGTAAAATAACTTTAAAAACTTGACGTTAAACTTTTATGTTTGTTCGTCTGCTTCGAAAGAAAAAAAAACAAAAACCCCGGGGCTTGCGCTGAAAATATCGAATTATTAATTCGATATAAGAGGATTAAAACAAATTGGCTTCTATTCAAGGATTACAAGAAATTATCAGTCGCAACCGCGGCTAACATGACTTATAATTGTCCCCTCTAGTAGTGATATTCAAAAATATGCGCCTGTTATACACGCTGTTCATGCGTATATAACAAATTGTCAGTCGATTATGGGCAACAGGTATATCTGTCGTATCTATGAATAAACGAATGTCGGAAAATTCGCCCGTCTGTTTAATTGTGCGCGCTAATCTCACAAGCTACCGAGAATTGATTTTGTTTCGATTTTCACCAATGGATAAGCGCTGATTTCTGCGACAGGTTTTGGCGAATAATTTACAAGTTCCTGGTTTTATTTTAAGCCGTGCTATAAGCGGTTTTTGCTAATGAAGCGTGCAAAATAGGTAAAATTCGCTCTATAAAGTGAAAAAAAGTAATTTGGATCAAATATTAATACGGTAAATATTCGAAATAAAATAATTATCGCGATAAATATAAATTAAACGAAAAAATTGATATAAAATTATGACGATGGTTAATATAAATAAGTAACCGTACGTTTTATTAATTTATAGCGCGGGTCTGAACAATTCCCCGACGACCCTTTTCTTCTTCGCAAATCATTAAATCCCTACAACGAGATCTCTAAATATACAAGTTGCGCTCCTACAGGCTAGCTACTGTAAATAGTGCGGAGATTTAAAAATAAATAAAACGTTTGTTTTCTATCAGTTTTTTAACGGAGAAATAAATGTAGCAGAATTTTTTAATAGTTGCTACCGGAAATATTATTTACGTTCAAATTTCAAATTCTTTCGCAACTGCTATCGTTTTCTGTTTGCGATAATAAATTAATTTTTACGAAATGCCCCGCGGAAAGGTTAGAAGATTCAGAACAAAAGTGGTATGCGGATGGAGAACAGGTAATTAAGCAAAAAAAAGGCGAAGTCACGGGAAGCAGCTTTGAAATTGAATTGTGCAAAAATGTTACATTATAAATTTGTTAGATCGCGATGGCATAGGTTTAATGCCGAGAATGTTCAACTGAACGTGAAGACCGCTTTTACCGGAAAGTGGTGATAAATGTGTTTTTTAGACAGAGAGAGAGAGAGAGAAAGAATCTTTACATAAAAATATATGTATTGCCTAAAAACCTCCTCAGAAAAAATAAACGTTATATTCACATTTGAAACTCCTGGAAATAAGAAGGAAAGTATTAGATGAACGGCAGTTTATATAATAAGAGAACGGTATTACGGTCAAGGAGGAATAAAAAACAAATGATTGAAGTGATGAGATTTTCAGAAGTGAAGCTCAGTTGACTGTGTAATAAATGCTTCAGCAAAAAAAGTGAAGTCCCGAGAAACAGGTTTAAAACGTAGACATAGTACTGAATTACTGCGTAATCGCAAGTATTAATTACGCAAAGAGGTTGTTACGTTGTAAATAATTTCTTATAATAATATCTTTTAATTTCTTTAAAATATTTGAATACTCAATTCAGTAATTCTGCAGTGTAGTAATGTTCTATAAAAAATATGTATTATAATTACAGGGAAATTAATAGAGTCCTGCTACAGCAGTTTTAACAGTTGCCATGGGGAATATTTAGATTTAGATCATTATACTCTTACCGACTATTGTGGTTTTCCTGTTGCGGAACGTATTTAAAGTTTGTTTTACTCATTAAATTAATAATATTCCCGAAAGAAAAGAAAGCTGAATGGAGACAATTTTATTGGAAATTTAAATTTCACCATATAAAAAAAAAACCAGTAAAAATTAAAGATTAAACAGGTATTTAATTCGTGGGTAAAAGTGAATGTGCCGTTTATAGAAGTGAACGAGACGATAAAAATGGTGAATAAGCAATGGAAAACAGATGACGGACGTCCAGAAATGTCACACTTGGTTGACACTAAAATGTATATTTTGCCAAGGACGGTTAAATTTAAAAAAAGTTGGATAACACAAAATAAAAATTAAAAAAGATGTTTATTATAATACATATATACATACATACTTTATATAATATTATATTGTATTACATTGTATTATATTATATTATATAAATATATAATATATTTATACATAAATTCTGGATAAGACTGTTTCTTTTTTTTTCTTAATTTTATAATTCAGATATTTATATACGGGTAAAGGCGCGGATAATAGTTTGAAAGTCGAAAAATGTATCTGTCTATTTGTGCGTACTAATTTCATTTTATTCCGGATTTCTCTAGTTCGAAGGATTTAGTGGCATAATTTATAAGTTTTCAGTGTGATTTAGTTAGCCTATGGAGGAGGTTTTCATCAATGGATTGGGGCCAATGGGAATGTAAAATATATTGAATGACATTAAAAAAAAATTTGAATGATAAATGCTTTAAATAAAAAAGTAATACTATGATGGCAAATATAAATGAAACGTAAAGATTTAAAATGTTTACCGCGTTAAATATTCTAAATAAAAGGGGGGGTACCGTGATAAATATAAATATGTTTTACTAATTCCTGGCGTACGTAACGACACCGCGTTGCGTCTTTTTACTGAAATCATCAAATCTCTTCACCAGTAGGATCTAAACATACAAGTCGTGCTGCAACTTGATTGTGGTGCACAGCGTAGATATTTCAAAAGAAAAGGATATGTGTTTCTCTTATTAGTTTTTACAGAGAAATGTATTATTATTATGCAGCAGAATTTTTTAAAAGTTCTTACCGCAAGTATTATACATATATATTCGAATCTTAATACTTTTTCCCAACTATTGTGCTGCTCTGTTGTTGCGGTAATCAATTTTTGTAAAATGCTCAACGGAAAGATCGGAAAACGCAGAAGCAAACGGCATGTGGTTGGAGAAGATGTCTGCTTAAGATGTAATTATAGCACAACGGACTATAGTAATTACTACGCAATTTTTATATGAGGGGTAATAAAAATGTTTACGCTATTGAGAAGTCCTGCTATGAAATATGATTTTGCGTTATGCTTGTAAAAGAGTTATTTTTTCGTTTTGCTTCTTTTATTATTGTTTTTTTTTTTTTTGAAAACGAAACCAAACTAACCTAAAATACCTTTGGAGCGTTCAATATAGATTATACGTAACTTTTTTGTATCGATTTTATATGTAACTCTTAAAAATGACATAGCTGTTTACAATCGATTTTTCTGTAAGATTGACTGCAACCTTTGAGTGTTCAGAGGGTATCCTTATAATGAAATCCAATTGAATGTTTATATATATATATATATATATATGTTTTTTTTTCTTTCTGTGCAGATAAATTAATGTTTGTTACCGGTAAGAAATCATTTTTACTTAGTAGAGAATTTTATGTTTTTCCCGTTTAGGTCAAAACAAATTTGTTTTATAAAATCGAATGAGTCTAAAAAGTAGTTACTTTTGATCTCGGAAATATAAAAATCTCTTAATGCAATTAAGCAGCGCGATCGAATTGCATCTTTCATTATTGTACCTTTCATTTTTTAATTTATTTCAGTTTTAATTCGAATCAATACTACCAGATGTTGACAAAAATGTGATGGTTTAATTTTCTTAGAATCCGCAGTAGAATAATTCTTTGAAATCTAGCGCACTGATATTAAAAATCTGTGCATTGTAACGCTGCTTCTATTTGCTGTCTCTTTACTTTATTGTATTTTTGGATAGACAATTTGTATTCAAAGTGAAAAAAAAAACAACCAAAAAACCAAAAAACAAAATGTGAAACGGCATTTATTGTAACAGACTCGTACTTTACAGTGAGAAAGAAAAAAAAGAAGAATGCAGACAAAACGGTTTATTTCAGCTTGCTGAAAGATGTCACCAAATGTTGTTAGAAATTTATTGATTTTTTTTCATTGTTTATTATTTTTTGTTTTAAACGCATCTGGTGTAAAAATTTGGTGCAGACTTATTTGTTCAGTCCGACAGGCGACTTGGGCGTTCTGAAATAGGTATACAGTCGAAAATAGCTTCCATTTCTTTCTTTTTGTAGCTGTCAATGTGAGAGTCTTATTAATGGGTATCTCGGCGCGACCAGTTTGTTTTTTTTTAAGTTTTTTTTTTTTTTTTTTTTTTTTTTTTTTCTATCTAAAACTTTCCATCTTTTTCTTTCGAAGCCTACATGGTTAATAGCATTTTTCTAGTTGACTTGCGTCACAAAATCTGTCTAGGCCACCTCGAAAAGTTACCCGACGTTCGCATTGCATACTTGGAATATACACGTACGTCGAAGAGTTGTACGGATTTTTCTTATAGTTATTAGCTAAAATCTTGCGAAGTGGAGAAGCAAAACGAAAAATACAAATGCCGAATTGTACCGTAGCCCTCAATTCTAATTGTAATGTCAGCAGTTTTTTTTTAAGTCATGTGCAAGACTGGGGTCAGCACAACTAAATATACAACAGACTCGGGCGCATTTTTTGAAAGATATAAATTTTTATGAAAAATCAGACACTATAAATGAAAAATAGATTGGAACGGCAAAGTTCGCTCTTGGAAAATATATTTTAGGGTTCCTTGAAAAGATGATGCCGTGCGTTTTAGTAATTTCGTGTCGGTTATTTGCGTATATCGTGTTTTGAGGGCTCGATGTTTTTAAACCGGTAACTAGAATTGGAGTTTTTAATCTCTTCTCTTGTTCCATGGATATTTAGATAAATATCCCATAATAAAGTGGCTTCCTGGCTGATATAAATTGGCTGCGAAAATATCCGAAAACTTTTTTTTTTTTTTTTTTTTTGTTTGTTTTTTGGGCGCGCCAGCGGCATTGACCCAACAACAACAGAAATTAAGGAAGGGGTTAAATAAAGAGACGATTAGAAATAGAGCTTAGGAAAGATTGGAGTACAGGGATTATATCTGGAGATGGAAAGGAAAGGACAAAGGATGAATTATACGGAGCAGGAAGACCCAGTGCCAAGATTTTCGAGTACAAAACAAAGCGCTCGGAATCAAGGGCAGGGCATTCAAAGAAGATGTGGTTTGCATCACATATGAGAGGAGAGATGGAATTATGAAGGGGACAATCGGGAGAAGGGGACAGGGAAAAACGAAAACGTGAAGAGGGTAGAAGTGAGTGATTAATACGCAGTCTGATTAAGGAAATGATCGCGGAGCGTTGATAAGAATAGGATTGAAACCACGGCTGCGAAGAGGGAACCGGTTGAATTTGAAGATAATGAGAGGCGGGAATTCGAAAACTTAAAGGTGAGAATGAAATGGATATTTTTGGCTGCTGCTGCTGTTGCACACGTCGTAAAAGAAATATCGGAAAATTGGACGCTCTTAAAAGGAGAGTTTTTATGTTTCTGAGACGGGTTAATCGCTGGAAATAAAAGGCACTCGCGAGCACAGGGAAAAGTGAAATGATTTAACTATGCGCACACCGCCCTGGTTTTAAAAGGGGGCTGGAACGTGTTCCGTTCTCTCGGTTGCAGCGTTAAAGAATTTCCCTGGAAGCATATCGCTGGAAGAGGAAGATATTTACGTCGAATTTAACAACGATAATATTTCCCGGGAAGTTCGAGAATTTTTTTCGAACGCGCAATGTATTTTTTTAATCTTTTTCTCTTCATTTTCGAATTTTTTGTAAATCTCACCGGAGAAGAAGGAAGAAAAAGAAGAAGATAATTTTTTTTATAAATTCCTTTCGAAACTTAAAAGTGTTATAATTTATAGTAAGAAAATAGATAAATGATTATTTACGACACAACGCTGTTTTGCAACGTGTTCATTTTCAGATTGTTACGAATCTTTTTACACAATTTTCATCTCTACTATTAAGAATACTTTTTTTTTTCTTCTTTTTTTTTTTTTTCTTTTATTGCAGTTTACAAACTTTCATCCGTAATATTAGAAGAAAAAAAACTAGCCAGAATGTGATTATTCGTAGATTGAAAAATGTTTCCAAAATCTTTCGAAATTCTTTTGATATTCGTCCTTTGTAGCAATTGATTTACATGCAAGCTAATGGAACAAGTTTTGATGTAAACCTCGAATAAAATAATTTTCGTAAATATTTGTTTTATCGATTTTTTTTTTTGTTTTTTATGGAAAATTCAACAAAGATTAAAGACGGTTTTAACTGAATACGCCAATTATCCCGAATTTTCAGATTTTCCATTATAAAAAAAAAACAAAAAAAAAAAAAAAAGATATTGACGACACGTTTGATTTTTCTTTCAATATATGTATTTGATGTCGCTCGACACACGGGAGCCATTTGCGACGAATATATTACATCTTAACAGTTTTAACTTATCTAGATAATATTATATATGTACATATTTACATTTTTTAGGTATGTTAATACATTTTCACAATTAGAAGTTCTAGTGTAGGTTTTTTCCTACCATGTCGCAGGCTGCTCACTGTGTTTCCCACTTTTTGACATGTGAAGAGGTGGTCTACCGAGAAAGTCTTTGCGCAGACCTCGCAACTTTACGATGTCTGTGGTGTGCCAAAGTTGATGTTTTTTAATTGTATTTAGGCGTCGTATTCGCAATGGCCATCGAAGTTTTTGGGTATTTCTCATATAGTTGAATAAAGTTTGGCGAAATAGTTTCTTCGGAAGTGGGATTAGCCTGTATTTGAGGTTATTTTTGCATAGTATTTCAGATTCTCCTACGTTGCAATGGAAATATGTTTGATTCTATGTGAAGGCTAGCAATCGGGCTGTGATGCTCCTGTAATGAGTCTTAGAGCTGCAATTTTGAACGGTGTTCAGTTTTTTCAGTACCTTTCCTTCGGCACTACTGTTGTTCGATTTGTAGATGACAATTTTCGATTTATTTAAAAATATAGATATGTCATTAATTTATGTCTCCGTTAACAATATTTTCGCATTGATTTTATGTAACTTTTAAAAATGTGACAAAACCGATATTAATGGAAGAATTGTAAAACTATCATCCGACGGTGCAGCAAGTGTAGAACGGTCGAGTTACATATTCGTAAATCAAAGAGGTTTCTCGTTGCTGCGAGATATTAGATTCAATGTCGAGTATTCCCGGAGTACATTTAAGAAAAACTCGCAAGCAACGGTATACACTCTAGATAGGAGATTTAAGGATGCAAGGGAACAGCAATATTCTAGTCCTCCGTATCACTGAAATGATCTAAAAGTTGACGATGAAGGAATTTCGAAAACGTCGCATATTTTCAATGCTTCTTGCTTAGCGTGACGTAAACGTACACTGTCACGATATCGCTTTGCTGACTGAAGAACCAGATTCTCCGGTAACTCTGACATTGTGCCGCGAGCTGAAACGCTAGTGTGTAAACTATTCTTGAAATTGGGCTTGAAGTTTTAAATGTGATCACGAACAAGTTCATTCAGAACTTTTACAGACTCCCTTAATCATCGCCACCAGAGCCGGCAGTTTTCATGTGACTAACGCGCATAGTTGTTTTCAGTCAACTCCATTTCTTCTTGGTTCGTTTCATTCTTTAGTGTCTGCTGCAGCGCATTCCGCAATCGTCGAATCGAGCAATGGTTCGGTTGCTCGATTACGTAATGAGACCGTGTTCCTTTTTGAACGGTCAATCGGACCGGTTGTCGTGCAGTTTCAAAGTGTTACTTTTTTTATCAACCGAAAACCGTTGCCGCCCACAGATCGAATGTCGTCGCCGTCAGCATTACTCGGGCCGTTCTGGTCCTTTCTAGCCGAAATCGTATGGCCGCCATGTCGTTTTAGTCGCGCCGCGACATTAATACCACTCCGGGGCGTAATAAAGTAAAATTTGTTTAATGACTCGTGAAATGGCCGTTAACTGAAGTGGAGAATTGCGTGTTGTTGTTTGAGCAGTCAGCTTAATCGTCAGATTAAGCACGGACACTCTAAGAAGGTAGATGAACCGAACGGAAACTACCAGATCGAACGAGACTCGTACTGCCGCAATAAACGCAATTAAGTTATTTTCTAGATCTTAATAATTTTCTCGCCATTTTTGCTTACTCTCTCTCTCTCTCTCTCTCTCTCTCTCTCTATATATATATATATATATATATATATATATATATATATATATATGTATATGCATGTATATATGTAAACGTTTTTCGGAAAAAACGTAATTTGCGCGCCAGTTAAGTTTCTTCTTTCTTTTTTTCCCCGTTTCATTGTCACCATTGTCACCATTGTCATCAAACTGGATTTGAAGCCCTCCTTCGGAGATTACCCTCTGGTTTATTATCCGCGGTTATATTGTACAATTATTCGTTGTATACGCTTTTGCGCACTATACAGATGCGGCCGATATATTAATTGAGGTGTCGAGCATCTAAACTTTCTATCAAAAATAATATCATCCGAGGTTTACAGGGCTATTGTGTAGTATCGAAACGCGGTTGATTTAAAGTGAACATTTTCCTAATCTCGTATTGTATGATATTTGGGATATAAAATTACCGATGTGACCCTCTATTTAATAATAACTATTAATAATAAGTTTTGGGAAATTGAGGACTTTGCCATTAGTACTGGATGGGTTATATTTGTCGATTAGCGGTAGATCGATATTTCAAAGATGATATAATTTTTGGCTTTTTAATATATACGCAAGGCGTAGGATAAACAACGGTGGAAGAATTTCGGAGGAGCCTACGTCAAATATTGGGGCCTCAGGAAGCTACTTGAAGAAGAAGGAGAATTTTTGTCTACACTTTTATTCTTAAAAATATTCGGAAGCACAACTTTAATTTAGATAGTCGTCGCGATAGCCTAGTTGCTAGAGCGCTTGGCTTTGCGCAAGTCTGCTCGGGTTCGATGCCGAGCGACGACAGAAGTCATTACGAAAAAAAGATTAAATTAGAATACTCGCTAATAGAGAATCATGTGAAAGGCAATGGAAAACATGCATACCATCATATGTGCGCTAATTAGTACATATAAAAGACAGATACGGGATTGCATTGGTATATCGATAAATCAAACGATTATTAATTAGTTCCGAAAGTAGTGTTGCGTGTGTACACATTCGTACTGTATATAAACAATTGCCTAGAACATTACGCCTATATCTGTATGAAATGTACGAATGGGTTGCCGATCAACGGATATATAAGGTTGAGCAGATAATGATGATTCCTGTGTAAGAAGAAGTTCTATTCGTGCATCTAATATCATAATAACAAACACGATTGATTTTGTAACGCGTAATGTGCGATTTTCTTTGTTTATCTATTTCTTTAATATTTCGGTGCATTAACTACGGGCATAAACCGAGCTCGTGTATTTATTGCTTTTTATCGGATAGTAATTTTTTTACTTTTTCGAGCGTTTTCGTTAAATATTTACTGTAAATATTACAAATGAGTACTTTAAAAAACAAAAAAAAAAAAAAAAAAAAAAAAGCAAAACATTTTATTTTATTATTTTTTAATTCGTGCCGAATAATAATACCGAGTGTTGACTTGGGAATATAAAATGTCCAAATTCTGTAGGCGATTTGATAAATCACGCTTTGGCGGTTCCACAATTGTCTCCTTACTCGGATCTGCATTTCCATTAGGCTACACGGAAACCACAAAAAACTGGTCTAAAAGTGGTCCGTGTGCGTTAAGCCTTAGGGTAAGTAACATTAATAATAGTTTAAGTCACACTCCCATTGCCCTTTAAAATTTTTGTTGGGGTTCTCATATTTCAACGACATTCTAATGATCATTTTTTGCCAAATTTTTGTCCGGCTATATTAAAGGAGGGACTCTACCTTTTTTCAACGCTTATTTCATCATGGGCATGATTAAAAACATTTCAGGAAACCAATTTTCGGTGGACACCGTGTTTAAAAGTTTTTATTTTTATATACATAATAATGTTTCGTAAAGCTTACATGTACCATCACCGGAAGTGTTTCTCTGACTGTGGTCAGTGTATGCTTTCCGATATGTTGTATTTAAAAATGTTCAAAAACACGCTGTCCATCGTAAATTCCTAATTATAGCTTCTAACGTTTAACATTTCATATTATCCCAAAGTTGTACAATGTTTCGTAATTTTCTTTTTTTTTCTTGTTTGGATTTTTCCCTGGGCTTGAATGTTCCGTAATATTTCCATCAGGGCCTGAAAATGGCGCCCCTATGGCAGTTTCAATTTTCTTTATATTCGAATCTACACATTTTTATCCGAGAGTGCTCATAAAATATTAGGTTTGTTTTTTTTTTTAAATTACATTTCCACATTTAATATTGATAATATTTTAAGTGGCAATCGCGTCTTTCTTATATTACTGAAAAATTATCTAGAGGGAGAGGGACCTCAGTTGTTTTTTGATGGCTGCTGCTGACTGGCCGATATTCATCGGTCCACACATACACATTGTTACCATTGCCGCTGACCGGGACACTTTCGAATCGTTAAAATCAGTCCACATCGGTAAATGTTATGCGCGAACAGACATAAAAGAAAACATATGCGACCGACATATTATTATAATAACCTTCTCCTTTTTGTATTTTACCGACTACATTTCTGACATAGTTCTTTTCGAATGGCTCTAAGCGTATACACATATATGCACATAAGAGAAGAGAATATTTTTCATTTACATTTTAAACTTTGCACTTATATTCCATTTTGTATCATAAAGCTCAAAAAAAAAAACAAAAAAAAACAAACAAAAAACAATAATAATATTCATGACGTATATATTCACACTAATAAACATACTTATTTTCGTTCGTTCTCTTTATATCCTCTTCGGATATTGTGAAAATCCGTGATTATTTCTTTCGATAACAAAAGGAAATATGAATTTTTTATTATTTATGCTCGACAAAAAATCGTAAGAAAGGTGCTCGCCGCTCGGCTGCGATTAATAAATTTATTACCGTTATTTTTATATTAGTCTTTAATTGGATGCCGTTGTCAAAATTTAAGGCCGTTATATATATATATATATATATATATATATATATATATATATATATATACACACATATATATATATATATATATAGAATGACAAATATAAACCTGAATATTACGCTTTTGAAATACGAAATCGGCAGACAAATGCGGCGTAATATTTTCGAATGAAAACCGCCTTTTGAAGATGAACGTGAATTTAAGGGTATACGATATATAAACCCAAATTTGGCAACGACAAAAACCTCGAAATATACGTTTTTGTAATGCACGTTCAAAAAACGTTTTTTCTGCTCGTATAATAATTGAAAGAATGGAAAACGTAAATTCCGGATCGAATTTATTTAATGTTCAGTTTATTTCGGGAAATTTTTGTAACGCTGATATTTCGGAAATACTTGAAATCCTAAATGACTGCGATCGTTGCAACGGGGGTCGTATAATGCCGTATAATTCTAAATAACTACGTATTGAGAATTTTATATGCCAAGAGAGAAGGGCTAGAGTTCGTTAAAAGAAAAGGGAAAAACTGAAAAGCAACAGCGATCGTAAAACTGAAGGGATACGATATAAATTGCGAAGAAAATCAATTTTTACTCCGAAATAATAAAACCAAATCAGAGATGTTTTATTGTTTATTTACTTATTTTTATCTTTCAGACGTACAAACAGGAGAAACGTGAAATACTCTAGTGTTATCATCGAATGAAAATAAACGTCTATCGAAATCGAAGTGAATAAAACTAATGTTCTCGACGTTAAATTCGAAGTAAAAAAGCCGCGCAAAAACCTATTCATGTTCTAAAAAAAAAAAAGCAATAGAATCTTATAAATTATACGCGTCTTTCAAATTTGTACGTCAAAATAATCGGTGTAATTTTACTAGGAATATCGACTGAAATAATAAGTTGGAATTAAGAAAAATGATCCAAATGCTATCAGTTAGTTGCGTTTTTTTCCCCATTTTGAGCTCGTCAACCAAGGACCATTACCCAGAGAAACAAATAGAAAGAAAAGAAGTCAGGGTTATATTTTAATCCGATCAGAATTCTTTTTGCTAAAAAGCAATCTTTAAAAGCGGGAATAATTATTAATTTGTGAGGGAAAAGACAGAAGATACGAGAAGCGCAGTAAAGGGAGTAGGCTAAGCTTCAACGAACAGGAATTATTTCACGAGGAAAATGGAACGAATAATTTAATTTTTTTCAGTAATAATATTATCGATGATAATAATTAAAAACTCATCTCGGAACATTAAACGATGCGAAGTGAAAAATAGAATGTCGCACAAAAACAATTTACACGCTGTTTCCTCTTTATTTATTAGTGCGAGAATATTTTAAAGCGTGACAGATATTTAAAATGCTGGCGAGCATATGGTTTCACATGCGCAGTGTAGTACTATAATACTTGAGTAGTAAAATTGATATCTTCTACACTGAAAATTCTGCCCGATAACGGAACAGATGTTACACAGTTAATTATTCCTGCGGGACTTATCAATACTTTTCAGTGAAACATTTACGTAAACACGGCCGGTGGGTCTAGCGAAGTTAGCCTTGAATGCGCAAACTTTTAAAGCTGCTCTCGTAAACATATTATACAGCGGAGGGTTTTTTTAATGAAATGGACGCGGATGGTACCACGATACGATGATATAGCATCTGATTCGGGGAAAGGTAGCTCGAATTTTAAAAGGTCACTGCGAGTAGCGGGAAAAGTGAAAAAGCTAAAGGACAGTTACAAAAAGAATGAGAAAAGATAATAGCGGTTCGTTAAGCAGTAATGGAAATACGCGCTAATGCGCTATCTGAAAATGCACTGCACCTCTCATCACTGTATCCGGTACTATTTTTTGCGAAAAGATGACGACGGCTACCCTTTCAACGTCTCTAGAACTTTTACGATATGTCAAACTGATAAAGGGAGTTCGAAATTTTAATTCCATTTTATTTCGCGACGCGATTAAAATGGCGGCGATGATTTTCGAGGACTTTGCATTCACTTGTGCCCCAGGTAAAACCTGAGAAAGTTTTACGTTCGTTTTAGACGCGGTGTCTAATTTGCTTGTTGAATACTACAAATAAGGTATTATAATATACCACGTAGATGGGATTGCTTCGGCATGACTACTAAGTTTACGATTTTGTAAAAACTAACAATGTGTTCAGTACACACCAGACATATACAAGCTTGCAATCATGAATGACCCGAGAGGTGTTGATTGTAGAAAACCGCGACATTTATAATATAACGAGGAAACAAGTTTTGACACTTTACACTCTTCGACGAGTAGGAATGTTTGGGGCTGTTTGCCGATTGTGGTAGTCGGATATATAGCGAAACAACATCGAGTATCATAACGCAAAATTGCTCTCTGCATATGTATCGCGACAGTTTGTTACTGGCAAACGCGTAATAATAGTGTAGCCGTGCTACTGCGAGCAACAAACCATGACGACGGAGACTATAGAGAGGCGTTCTCACGATCAAACGTATCAGAACATCACTTTTATCACATATGAAGCTGAGCACCAGGTGACGCGAATGCTGTTTTAGTATTAGCTTCGACAGCAGGAAGTAGTAGAGATACGCGTACTTCTCTGTATTATAAGCTCTTTGCTTCTTTCATTGTTCCAATTTTTTGTTGTAGTATTTAAAAGAGAAAAAAAAAACGACCGTTTAGGAATCCCCCCCAAAAACCTCTCCCCCGTCGACTTACACTCATGGAGTGGAGTTTTGACATGTGCTACAAGTTAAAGTCGTCGATCGCTGTTTTTCAATAATAATTATATCAGCGATAAGATATTAGCTGTTGCCCCGGTGGAAGCTCGCTTGTAGCGGCGAAGAAAATTAATAATAATTATACAGCCAACTTTTAATCTATGATCGAAATAAAAAAATATTTCAAATATAAAACATTTTTTCAACTCATTCTACGGCGGCAAAAAAATACATTAAAAAATAAAGTGCAGATATTTTAAAATTTAAATGAATGCTGAAATTTTTTAAAAGTTTATAATATTTGTATTTGGAAATCTTCTTCGGGATACGGATAATTACAGTGTCGCTCTATAAATTCGCGTAAAAAGAGAAAATAAAACCACAAACGCAATTCGAAATGTAAAAAAAAAAAAAAAAAAAAATCGTGAAAAATGTAATAAAATGGAATTTGGTAATACAACAATGGCAATACGGATGGGGGGAAGATTCATTGGTGCAGATACAACTCTATTCTGGCTGGAATTAAAGATTTTTTTTAAGAAGCTCCGTATGCAGGTGTGTTCATTAAAACCGCTTTTGGATATAGACACATAGGATATACCGATTGTAGAAGTTCAACGAAAAAGAAGTAGAAATATTAATGAGAAGGCAGGCAGAGCGAAGATAATACATATGGTTCAGGAGGATCTATTATTTCATTTTATTCTATTTTTGGGTTCGACAATTGTGGACATTCACTCAGCGCGGAAGAGGGATTTTTTTATATTGTTTATTTACAGAAATAGCACACCAAACGAAACACCATTGTGCCTAAGTAACTGCGCTGCGGTTAGCCGGTTCAGAGGGATTTATTAAAGAAAACATGGTGTAAAAAAAGAGATAATTATGATAATTATGCGCGCAGCTTTCTAGAATACCTGCGAAGTCTATGGAATTTTCAAAAAAAAAATTTAATTCTAGATTAAAAAAGTATTATTTTTATTAATGGTCGGAGAGATTTTTAAAAAATAATACTACGGTAGCCATAATAATAATAATAGGAAAAGTATTGTATAAATATATAAAAAAGAAGAAAGTGATCCTTCGAACTTGGAAAGCCCCCTGGATGGATGCCTGCGTGATAATCGTCTTTAATTTTTACCAAAGAATCGGTTTTAATCGATATGTTTCGTAAATTAATAAGATTGAAGCTGGATGCGAAAAACAATAGATGTGCGCCCTGGGAAAACGCGACGAGGGTGTTGATAAATTTCCCGAAGTTCAAAACGCGTCGCCGGATTCTAGTATCGATTTTTTTCTTTAGCTTAAGGAAGTTTATTACTAGTATCGAGAGAGAAATATTCATAATCCGCGATGATAGAGTTCCACTGGATGCGCGGACAGCTACGATTCGACTGTTCGAGTTTTTGTGTGCGTGAAACTTTGTGTATAGTGACCGTACTAATTTAAGTGTAAAATCGATTTACGTGTGTGAAACCGAATCAACAGTATGCGACGATGCAGCGGCAAAGCAAGTCTTTGTGTTCGGTAAATGACTTTTACGAACAAATTCAACCGCCAACGGAGTTGCAAGAGACACGGTCCGACTGCTATAAGCCCGGCACTGTAAATAAAGATAATCCTTTCGCCTTCGACCGAGCAGAGTATCTTGCGCTAGACCGCGACGTTATTATGCGGTCTGATCGCATTATGCGCGCATTCCAAAATCGCTGTGATTTATAAACATAATATACTCTGGGGTCGTTGCGTGATGATGTACCGTCGATAGTCGACGATAAGCAGAATGTGCTAGGAAGATAAACGGCGGTGTCGGTATTCTTGCGGAGGACTGTGTGGATGATCAGTGCCGCGCTGTCCGAGGATAGATAGGATTTATGGAGAACTATTTCGATAGAGGCTGTGTCGTTGAATGCGCCGTAATCATATTTAAATAATCGGTTATCTCAAGTCGAACGAGGGTGGGGTAGTTTTCGTAAGAAGAAATCTTATTCTAGGCGTGTAGAGGATAATAATATTTTAATTTCCGGTCTCCGCTTGTGTTCAGCTTATTATTATTATTATTATTATTATTATTAATATTATTATTATTATTATTATTACTATTATTATTATTCTTTTTTTTTTTTCTTCTTGAATACAGAATGTTTTTTCGAGAAGCTGTAATATTATGGAAATTGTGAAACAAAGTGTGCGGGGGTCATCTCTCATCAGAGAAGAGATCATGGAATAAACAGCTGAGATTCGATTGGATTTCTATGACAACGACAAAAGTTCTGTGAGGTTCAGTTTATTTATTTATTTTTAACTCTTGCTAAAAATTTTTCGATGTATGGTATTATAAGGTTTCACACTTGAAGAGCAGTGCATATTTTGCAGTCTGTCCGAGTGATAGTTTTTTATTTATTTTTTTTTTTAAATTTATTCTCTGCTGATTTTTCTTAACGACAACCTAGAAAGGGAGAAAAAATATTCCTTAAAAACGATATGTAATTTTAGACCCTTTTCTAATCGATTTGAGCAGAGTGATCTCTGTGACATCAATAAAGCAACTGGAGCCTCGCGAGTTATAAGACAAAGTTTATTATATTAACAAATGTAATCATTTCCTAATTTCCTGCGAGATGGCGGTTTGACTGGTCACTAGACTAGTCGTTGAGTTGTTATATTCGTTATTGTTTTTATTCAATTTTTCAGTCGGTTGATGTAATGCATGGATTATTTTTTGAATTTAGCGTGAATTTTAATACGATTTAAATAACGTTTTTTTTTTTTTTTTTTTTTTTATTAAAATTATTACGAATAATTCCCTGAAGAATATTGGTACTCGTACTTTCATATTATTTTTCTGTTATTTATAATCTTCTTTGTTTGTACGTGGTATTCATTCGCGTAAAAGCGCGGGAACTTTCAAAAAGTACAGCCAAGTTCACTGACCTACAAGATGTATAATTTGTCATGTTAATGTGTTGTTCAGATTAATTTCTGATTTCCTTTATTCGAATTTTTAGACGCATCTTCTACTTTTATTCCTCAACGTACTACTCGATTAATAATGAAGTTATAGAATATGGATAATAATCATTCCGTATTCTATTACAGTCGGTGACGCGTGGTTTTTTATTATTACCGTTATCTAATCCTTAGAAAATTTTTATAGTACGTAAAATAATTTAAATCGTCATCGCCGAGTTATAATTTATTAACAAAGTACGAATTATCAACCTGTCAGTGTTATTGTCGTATTCATTTTATTTGTAATTAAGCATGTAAAGTAATGAAATTACACGAAGGAAATTAGAAATTAGAATGAACACGTTAACGTAGTACAATTAAACTACATACATATATAACATATCTATATATATATCTATATATTTTTATATATATATATATATATATATATATATATATATATATATATATATATACTTTTTGTAGGCTACTGAACTTTATTTTTGTATAGTTGTCACTAACTTTTGTAGATTTCTGTAATTTCGTCTTTAGTGACCTTTTTTAATTAACTGAAATTCGTTACTCTTCGAATTTACTTCAGTCTTGGAACATTTTTTAGCTTTGTGTTTGAACAATTTTTATAATGTCACTTTTTTTGTTTTCTTGTTCAGCATAGTTTGTGAATATTTTCAAGCGTCGTATTTCGTTAAATTACACATTGGAATAAATAAATTACAATATTTTTGAACCTTTGTTTAAGAAGCCTTTACTTTCGAAGGTTCCGTCGATTTAACAGTTTCTCCGTTTATTATTAATTAAAAATGTTACACACGTATTAAATTTTACTCTTATACTTTAATTTTGTTAAATTGGAAACTTAAAATGTATTATGCGGTTTTGGCGTGATCATTTTATTACTGGTGTTTGTTTAGGACTAACTTTTGTATCGCCTTAAAATTAATAAATCTTCATGACTTTTGCACCGTAAATTAAAGATAGGTTACGAAGATTTTCATTTTGATGTAAAATAAACTCGAATTCTTCTGCGACACCCCGCTACACAAGTATGTTTTCAAAGTTTCTAAAAGTTACGCTGGACCGCTTCATTACTAATTAAAAAACAAAAAAAAACAACAAATGTTTCCGACTGTATAAGGTTTTTATTATGTTTTGAAAAAAGAATGTACGTTTTAAACTTTACAACTCAAAATTTTGCATGATCCATTTAGGACTTTGTACTTTTACATTTATAGATTTCATCGTTTTCCTTACTAGCGAAGAATGCTAGACGCAACTGAAATTGTAAAGTTCCGTGTCTTTTAGGCGTTGCTAATTATTTTGACCTTCAAAAGAAAAGAAAAAAAAAATATTAAAAAACTTAAAGATTAGAAAACATTTACAGCGTCTATTTATGATTTTCAGAGAAAAACTTAAACATTTGGAAATGAAACTCATTTTAGCTTTGAATTTTTGGGTTTCGAAATTTTTCCATTACTTATGAAATTTAGTTTTTAACGTTAAATGGACATCGCGCTAATTACGAACAGCATACTTTGAAATTGTACCGTTTTATAGTCCTTTTGGAGTTTGTTTTTATAAATTTTTTGTTTTCACGATTTTTTTCAATAGTCAGCATTTTAGGACAAAACAAATTGCAACTTTCTGCTTCGTGTAATTTATGCTAGATATTAAAATATACTTTTAAAAGTTTCGAGATTTGGCCGGTCCATTTTGTATGTAAAATTTTTTACCTTTCATAATTTATCTGTTATTTGTAAGTTAGGAGCTCGGTATTTTTATATTCCTATTCAAGAAGCTCCAGCTAAAGTTAGAGAAGAGCATAAATTCAATTAGCCGAGTTATACTCACAACGATCACAGGCACTTTTCGTACGGCGCAATTATCATCCCATTACTGTACACTGTATAGTGTTTTTTTGAGGTTAATGTTCAAGTCAGTTTGAAGTCTGAGTATCACCGGTTGTTCCAAAATGGGTTTTCGCTACTGGTGCCACCGGAGTTACGATCTATCTTGCAATAGCTAATACGAACTGAAAGTTCAGACGGATCATTCATTATTTAACCGTAGTCAGTTTGACACATTAAGAGGTGTTTTAGAGGTCTGATGTTGCGGTGACAAATATCATTCCGTATCTTGTATCTGCTCTATTCCGTCAATAAGTATCGGTTCTGCTTTTTAAATTCGATATAGTAAAAGTAAGCTATGCAATTCTTAATTGAATGAAGTTACAATGATTAAGCCATCGAATAGATTCTTATTTTGTAAATATAAAAAGTTATTCTAGTCCTTGTTTTTATTTATCTATTTTATTTTTCCTGGTGTTTCTAATCTGATACTTAGTGGAAATAGGTTACTGGCCAGCAGGGCGAACGAGGCAAAAAGTAACATTTTACGAAATATTAAGAGTATATAAAGAGTTATAGAATGAGTACGACATAAAGAATACATCACACCGGGCAAACAGGCGAGAAGAGATTGTGTTAAGCAGAATCCGCATCGGCCACACAAAACTAACACACGGATCCTTGCTACAAAATGAACCTCCACCATCATGTGCACTTTGTAACACTCAAAGTCTGTCCATCGAACATGTCATCTCCGTATATCCAAAACTCCAAAAGGAGCGCGAGGAAGCTTTTTCATCCGCATGTACAAGAAGAATTACTGTCAAAGAGGCGCTTGGAAATGATGAAGCTGCAGTCCAAAGTACTTTTAGATTCCTAAAAACTGTCAACCTATTTCGGAAGATATGATTTAGTTTACGTATGGCAGAATTATTTGTAATTATTATCTATAAATTGTAATAATGTACGGTAGACTCAAATGACCTAGAAGTCGAGCGTCTTTAAATAAATATATATACATACATACATACAAAGAATTTTCTACTTAAGAACATTTAACGGCCTTCTTTACAATAAAAGTGTGTTTATTATTATTATTATTATTATTATCTTTAATATACGTAATTTCAGAACAACCGAATTTAAAAAAATTACCGAAAATAAATCAATTACCGAGAAAAGCTTACTTCTTTCTTTTGTGCATACCGCAACTAGTGATGTCATGATTTCTCGTAATCGCGTTTATTTATACGATTATTGAGATCAACGGCGGGAGGTGAAAGCGGCCGGTTCCTAATTGCTAATCTGCAACTATCGACTTATTGGGTTCCGAGAGTGTTTTAAACAAAGCATATCCGTTTCATCTAATAAACCGGGTCCAAAGTCAAAAACGATGCCTTACCGCAGAAAACATGGAACAATGAAAATAAGAGAAACGAGGACCGTAATCTATAAAAAATAAAAACGGAATTGAGAGACATACAAAAATCGATCGCAGCTGCCGCGGCGCAGTGATGTTTCGTTCGGAGGCCTGTTTCGAAGATTCTGTAAATTAAAAATATAGAGTTACGTTTCTCTTGCGTCAGGTTCATGTGAACAACAAAAAACAAGAAGTGAAAAAAACTTTTAACGCACCTTGATACGGATTTCAGCGGAATATCGTTAAGCTTTTGATAATGGTTCGAGAAATTCCCTCGACACCTCCCGTCCAATTATTGACCTGTATATTTCCCTAAACCCGTTCCTTTGCCATATATATATTCGGAGCGCGTTCAAGTTTACGTCGCACAAAATTTGAACAAGCCGAATAGTTTTTGTGTCATACAGTATTATCTTGCAGCTACATCATCGGTGTATAATGGCTCCGCAATTCGGGGGAGCAACTGCGTGGATGCGCGCTAGATGTGAGGGTGCGTTTAAATCTCTTGTCAGCTGTGAATTCGATGATTAAGAATATATCGTAATATTTCGGCAGTTTGCCATGGTCGGAGGAGGAAACTTCCTATTAGATTAGGAAAATTGCCAAAATTCCTGCACGGTCTAGCCGATAATATTCCGCTATCGTTCGGTCTCGATTCGAGGCTGCACCGTTAACAGCTTTCTCGATTGCTTCGTTTCCAATCGCGACATCCTTCTGAGACGCGCCTTGTCTATTTTCTTACATTTAAGAAAAATTTGAATTTTCTCGTAATTACGGGGTGGCGTTCCAGGAATTTCTGTGTTTTTCCTTTAAAAAGTTTCAAGTTGGGCCAAAGCTGTTGTAATTAGTTAGCACATTCGGAGAGGTGGTCAAGAAATGTGTTTCTTCCCTAATATGATATTGTTGTTGCTTTTTTTTTTTTTTTTATTTTATTTTATTTCAAGTAGGTTTATCAGCAAGTAAAAACTTCCGGGCCTGTAGAGAGTTTTTGATAATTGGGTTCTTTTTTTTATGTATATATATACATATTCTTTGCCTCACCTTTTTTATATGTGCCGTTTGTAACTAGTAGGGTCTTTTTTTTTTTTTCTTGTTTGGGGTTTTCCCTGGGCTTGTCAGCAACGGACGATTACCCATCAACACGATAGCAGCAATTAGGAGTAACAAAGAATGGAATCTGACAACGAACGCTATACCAAGGATGGAGAAACAATGACAATCAACGTCGAAAAATGCTATGCATCCTGAAAAGAAAAGGAATGACATTGCCGAAGGTAAGAGCAAAAGGAGTTATCCTATACCATGGCCACATCTGCAATTATAGAGTCCACAGTACAAACGGACAAAGGAATCTGGCTATAAATAATTAAGGAACAAGAAACACGGGATGTTTAAAAAACAGTTAGAACCATCAAGCACCACAGCTATATAAAACACTTAGTGCGCCGTAAACAATTATCCGAAAGTTCAATGACTTTCTCCATCGCTATAAAGCAAAGTTTATAGTTCTTAATTATGACAATTGAATAATAATTATGGCAACGACTGCGAAAACAGCGCCTACCATCTTTTTAAAAGGAAATGAACAAAATTTACAACTACTAAGGTCATTAGAGCACACATATGGAGGTAGCTTATATATGTTGGGTCAAACTACTCGTTCTAACGAAGTCTGTAACCCTTGTTACGTTAGTTGTAGTATTTGCCAGACAATCCTGTATGTTACTGGGTAGGCCATGTTGCGTTCGGAACGTGGCGAACTTTGGGCACGTATGTGTGGAACTGTCGGTGTACTAGCCTGGCCGCAGAAGAAGCGCATAGTTGGAGGCGAAGATTTGCTGATTATATGACTGTGCGAGATAATAGCGTGACCGCGTCGCAGAGTGTGAATTAAAAAAAAAAATCAATCAGTAAGAAAGAATCAAATTTCCGGACGATGGAGTATTAATCGTGGTGCGAATTACGCGTTCTTCAGATGCCTCGATTTCTAGATAAACCAGAAACTTTTTTCTCACATGTTATATCGGTAGTTGGTTTCACCGAATCGGAGACAAAGTTACTCGGGGCTCAGCGAAGAAATCTGCCAACCGCCCTCGGACACTTCTTAAATAAACGATCTTTTAAACTTCAACGATGATGGGGCATTCCGAATTTAATCCACCTCTCTCATTAAACTACTTTTAAGGAACGATAACAAGTGTTGCGGTTTTTAAAAATTTCGCTGCGCGGTAGTAATTTTCCGACAATTGATTTTGGTTGCATTCTGCCAGCTGAACGGTTCTAAAATTCCGACAGTGTCTAGACACCTTTCGCGATACACAGGAAATGGTTTTGAAAAATTCCCTACGGCGCGCGTTCGATTAATAATAGCACTCTTATCTTGCATTGGTTAAATAGAATTATTACCGAGGCGAGCTGTATGAACAATATGAAAAAGCATTTGAATACGCTAGGGAGACGTTTACACAAGATTCTGTCATCTACGTGGACCGAGAATGTTTTACATGTATCCCCTCGGGAGCGTAATCTTTTGAATTTTACCTTGTCTGTTGGTTTCTTTCTTTTTTCCCTTCCATTTTGCTTCTTCAAGTCAAGAGGTCCCAAAAGAGCGACTAATTAACGGTCTAAAGGTTCGAATAATATACCGGTGCGATATTTGCCGTGCTATGGTGACGTGAAGGTGTCGAAAATAAATTTTTTATTGCAATGTATTTCAGCGTAATTTCTCATCACACGAGGTGGTGAGGATGTAGAAATATCAAGTGTTACTACAACGATGAAACGTGCGCTTTTCCGAGACAGGGGATTTTCTCCTGGCCAGTTATCAGTCCGGGCGAGCAAACTGCGTATGAATGAAATTGTGATGTGCAGTTTTCACCTGTACCGCAGTGTCCCCTGTCGCCGAATTAATGTGTAAACTCTCACTGTACTAAACTTTCCGTAACAGGTATCGCTTTTTTTCTTTTCTTTTTTTTTTTTTTTTTATTCTTTTTTACTTTTTCGGACACTACGCTGTGACAAGCACGTATTTTTCTCTTATGTGATCGCTTCTTTCATTTTTATTAACTCTAACAAAAAAGGAGGTTATGTCGCGTCTGTTTTTTTTTTTTATTTTATTGTCCGTTGTACGCATGCGGACCGATTTTAATGATTCCTTGTTCTTTCGAAAGTATACACTGGTCAGCTATATCGCGGTCAACGGAAATATTAAGTGGTCATCAAAAAACATGAACAAATGTGGACTCTTTAGATCAGTTTTCAGTAATATAGCACAGACGCGATTGCCACTTAAAATATTATCAATATTAAACGTGGAAATGTAATTAAAAAAAAAAGAAAAACAATTAATTTTTAGTAAAACAGAAAATTTTTAATTAGCACACGGATAAAAATGTGAAGATTCGAATATAGAGAAGATTGACACTGCCATAGGGGCGCCATTTTCAGGCCCTGATGGAAATATTACGGAACATTCAAGCCCAGGGAAAAATCCAAACAAGAAAAAAAAAGAAAATTACGAAAAATTGTACAACTTTGGGATAATATGAAATGTTAAACGTTAGAAGCTATAATTAGGAATTTACGATGGACAGCGTGTTTTTGAAGATTTTTATTCTTACATATGGTGATGGTATAAGCTTTTCGAAGCTTTATATATAGAAATACAAATTTTTAAACACGATGTTCAACCTAAATTGTTTTCCTAATGTGAAATATTTCTAATGATTTCCTCGTGTATTAGAAATTGTATCGGCTAATGATGGCTCCATATAAGTAGTATACCTTCGTATGCGATCTCTCATTCACAATCTTTCCTTTCATCATTCTATTGCTACGTTGATCTACTGTGGGTTCCTGATCATAGAGGAATCGAGGGTAACGAAATGGCGGATGCTTTAGCTTAAGTTGCTGCCCGTTCCCGCTGTTACTTTCAAAAGATCCCCAGTACTATTATCCTTAAGCAAGAAATTTCATTTTAAATTTTAGTCGCATCTTTCCTCTTTTACCAATAATCGTTCCTTCTACCTCTCACTTCAACCTAACCTTCCTGCTAATCCTTGGTTCTCAGAATTCTCTTTCACGTTCTGTTATTGTTCCTATTATACTCATTCGCTTCAATCACACTTTATTACCCTCTAGCCGCTATCGTCTCTCTTTAGTTTCTTCTCCTTATTGTCCTCTACATCCTAACGGAGAAGTTGTCTGCGATGTTGATCACATTTCCTTTGAGTGTTCTGTTTTTTCTGCGGAATGTTCTTCTCATTATTTACTCCTTTTAAAATAATTAAGGTTTCCTGTGCTTCCTATTGTCCTTTCCTTCTCAGTCTGTTGTTCATTGGTTCCTTTATTTCAGCTATTTCTGATCGAATTAAGTGGTAATTAGTTAACTCTTCTTCCTTTTGTTTTTGGGGCTGAGGTCCTTGGTTGAGAAGTCCAACATAAATTCTTTAAATGGAAGCAGTTCGATTTAAAGAAGTATTTTCTTTCCTTGATATAGTCGGACAAGAATTTGCCGAAAAATTAGAATGTAGTTGAAATATGAGAACCCCGAAGAAATTTTAAAGTGCAATGGGAGCATGACTTCAATTATTATTAATGTTACGTAGCCTAGTAAAGATAATGGAAACCAACAAAACGTGATCTACAAATTCATCGCCTACAGAATTTCGACATTTTATATTTCTAAGTCAACACACTCAGTATTATTCAGTATAAATTTAATATTAAAAATGATGAGATAAAATTGTTTTTTTTTTTGAAAAAAACACCGATTTTACTTTAAAAATTTAACTAAAACGCTATGAAAAATAAAAAAATTATTATACCATAAAAAGTAATTTATTTTACAGTAAAATATACACATTAAGCGGATATTATAATGATTCTTAAACATTAACTTTTTCTAGTCGAGATTCAAATTGCAGTAATAATTAATTATTGCGATGACCGGCTTATTAGAAACGAGTACGCTGTTACACTCATTAAATTATTTCTTGATATTGTAATTGAATTATTTTAATATACTTTTTATTAAAAACATATAATTTTTTATCGAATAATTATTTTTGATTTTTTAATGGCGTTTTTATTAAATCTTGAAGTCTGAATTTTTATTAAAAAAAAAAGAAAAAGAAAGGGAATAATAATAAAAAAGAAAAAGCCATATTCCTTTAGCTAAAACTTTTTTTCCCGGGCTTTCGTTTTGAAAAAATTCACAATGTCGAAATTTAATATTCTTCAACGATGCTTCTTTTCATTCTTTTCATTTCGCCGTTTAAGCAGATTGGAAATGGTTTCTTTTTCAACGTTTTTGTAGGATTGTCAGCTCGTCCGATTTCGCAGAACAAACTTATAATCGTACGAAAACGGATAAAAACAAAATTCTCGACCATCGTGAAGTATATTAATTCCTTCAGTTTGAAGTCGCAACAGAAATACAGGAAGCCTCTTTAAACGTTGTGAATGTTGGTTCTATAAACATATAATTGTATATATAACATCGACAGAAATAATTTTCTTCCTTTAAAATTCGTTAAAACTATACTAGTGGAAATTCGTATTGTAAGAAAACCGAACAGTTTTCTTACGATACGAATAACAAATGAAAATTTCCATTAAATGTAAAATAATCGTGTTTACCGTATTCGGAAAACTTGTTCTGCCGTTATGACGCTGGTACGCGAAAAAATTAAAATGTAAGAATTAGCACTACTTTTCTTTTTTTTTTTTGTGTGTGTGTTACAATCTGAAATTGATTTTCTAATATAGATTCCACGCTTTTTTTTTTTAACCATCCTATTTAACCCTGGAATAGTAACTAAAATAAAAACTGCTTGTTACTAACTGTACGTCTCTTAGACGTACATGCCATTAAAACCGATTGTAATGCTTGGAATTATGAGATTTCATGTGAAAGTGGCTCTGTTCATTGATTTTCAGGCTAAAGGGACATTAAATACTTACAACGCACAATTTCAAAAGTATCTTTGTTGGTTCTTCTATTTATAATTCAGTCTTATCATGAATTATTGGCGAATGTTTAATTTTATCATGAATTCACCAATGCACTTATCAATTTTACAGACTCATAAAATAGTTTTAAAAACAACAGCACTTTGTTCTTACCTCATAGGAAACTTGAAAGTGAAAAATAGATTAGAATAATGAATGGGAAACATTTATTACAAAATATCAGTAAAACTAGTAGGAATAAACAAAAAAAAACTGATTGATATTCTAATACACGAAGGACATCATTTCAGTCGGTCTATGTTGTCAAAAGTTATACGCAGTAATATCAAGTAATTTCATCGTCAGCGATTAGAAATGGCGTTATGGCGGTTTCAATTTTTTGTAAATGATTGTATTATTTAACACCGTGCTGAACTGATAATATTTTAGTTATGTTGTTATTCCAATTTATCGTTTTGTGATTAAATCACTGGCGTTTGTTATATTACTAATAAAAGTTTCTTTAAAGAGCCCCTCCCCGTTTTTTACTTTAACGAATATTGAGGATCTGTGTTCGGAGATAATCAACTGATATATGTATCACGAATCTTTAAAATCTGCGTCTAAATAATAATCGGAAGTTATGTGTAAACAGCACCAAAAACTGAAAAAACAAAAAAAAAACGAACGTGTAATCGCATTTTTTTTAAGTCGGTAAAAAAGTATAAAGGAATACTTCCAGATGCGGGGTGGGGTAAATGTTTTTAAAAGATTATTTTTTCCCCCCTAAGGATGAGCATATTTAAATATAAATAAAACAATATTGAAACTTGAATTAACAAATAATGTACTTAAAACCAGGATATAATGTTACTTCCTACAACTAAGTCTTGAAGTTACATTTAAACTTACATATATTGTATTTTTCTTTTTTTAAATATATATAATTTTTTATTTTTTAAATTATTATTATTATTTTTTTTTCTTTATACCTTATTTAGTATCTATAGATTATAATAGTGCACGCGAAATTATTTATAAAATGAAATTTACGTTATTTGTTCTTTGTTTTACTCCCATATAACAAAATTCACGAAAAAAATTAAATTTATCATTACTGTATAGCTTATTTGTTGCTTTTTGTAATTACATCCATTATAAATTACATTATCAACTTCATTGCAAGTAATGCACAGATTGTTATATTTTAAAACTAAATAAGTGATCTTTAAAAATACCATGACCGGTTAAAAATTGACTGATAAAAAAATTTGGTACAAAAATATTATTCTCTAATCTACACTGTACATTCGGATTTTGAAAAGTTATTTTTGTTCACTATATTTTGAACTTTCATGATAACATTTATCAGAATGTTCTTATTGCGGACAAATTTGAACCCAGTTTGGAATTAAAACGATCCTTGTAATATTAATCAGTTAATTTTTCTGTATCGATGTTAATTTGTAAAAAAAAATGACTAAAATAAGCTATCGAGGGGAAAAATGCGAATCGATATAAAATCGGACGAAAAAAAGAAAACAAAAATCGATTTGAATCGTACTACTAGGATGATCGACTTATCGAAAAATTGATTGATGCTTGTGTGTGACTAAACAGTATTTAAAAAGAATCGGTCAATATGCGGTTCCACTGCGACCAGTGGGTTTTCATAATCTTAGTAAAGTACAAAAAATGAAAAAAAACAAAGACACATATAATGTAAATGAAAATAATTAATATTTTACCTTTTGTGATACGGGCGGTATTTTTTTGTTTTTGTTTTTTAATTAACGGTATTGTACTTTTGAAGATAATACATTAATGGATTTTTCTTCTTTATTAAAATGCGACTGTAATGAAAATAATTTACTGGTGTTTATTATTTTACCGTTTTTAAGGGGTGTTTGCTTTGACGGGGTTATACGATGTGGAATATACAAATCGAGTGTTTTTAATTTAGGATTTTAAGTAAAGTTAGCCTTTTGTATTTTGTTGAGCGAGAGAGAGAGAGAGTGAGGAATTAATGATGAAGGTAAAGGCTGATGATGGTGAGCGAGGCTGCTAAGCCTTTAAAATAGAAATTGTGTTTTTAATCTAGCCCCTAAAGTACCTATATAGAGGCGTCGTCTATTTTAATCGGCCTTTCTCTTAACATAGTCAACCGCCTTCCGGCTAAATAGCCGTTCTTCACTGCAATAACCTTTACATTAAAAATAGCCTTTGAGCCAGGCGAGACCGAGAACAAAAATAACGCTTTTTATTTTCTTCTTAATTTCGAATAAATTAATTTTTCGGTCTTCGTTTTTTCACGATTAAATTCTCTCTTCATTCTTTTCAGAGGACTATTATTAAATCTGTTACTTTTAAAAGCAAAAATGCATCAACAAACACAATCGAATATTTTTCGCTGAGACAAGTTTAACTTTTGTTTTGGTTTGTTTTGTGTGTTTTTCTTTTTTTTTTGTCCTTTTCTTTTGGCCTACTACGACCGGAATCTTTTTAATAACAGTTTTAAACCGGAATTAAGTAGACAAGTACAGCTACATTTTCATTTTTATTTATTTATTTATTTTATTATTATTATTTTTCTTTTTTTCGAAAATAGTTTTTAGATGCACGCGATTATTTTACTTCTAATTGGGCACGCAATCAATTCCATATCTCGCGGGGAATTATTTATCAAACAGATTTTGTTTAAAAGCATGGACTCCAAAACTTTAAAGCCTATTATTCAAAATATAACTTCTATTACGGTTTCTTCCGCTGGGATTTCACATATATATATAAATATTTATATACATACACACACACATATATATATATATATATATATATATTCATATAAAAATAGCATCCTCATCATTATCATCTAAGACATACTCCTTAAGAGACACGGTTTAAAATTAGCGAGTTATTTCCTTTTTGGGAAATTTTTAATCTTTTGGAACATTGATTACGATAGGTCTTTTTCGCATTTCCCTACTTTTTTGGTTTTTATTTTCCGGATTAAAACCAGTTTTTGCTAATTTATTTTCGCGACGATATCTTTCTATATTAACTCTGGATGACCGCAGGATCTCTTCTCTTCGTTTTAGAACACCAAATAACATTCGTTTTATGTTCTCCCACTCTGATTATCTATCTTATACCGTTTTGCGTTAATCGTTGACTTGTGTACTTATTTAAATTTTTTCTGCTTTATATTATGAGGCATTCCCCAACACTACATATGTAGCACTATTCTAAACTGTTTTTTGTTGCTTTTTTTTTCTTTTTTATTTATTTATTTTGTTTTTTATGTTTTTTTTCCTCGTTTTGATCGGTTATTGTGTATTATCACAGTAAAGAGGGAAAGTAGCTTTATCATCACAAAGCCTGATTATTCGGATTCTGGCCGTTTTTAAAATTTTTCTGATCTCGACTGACTTTAATTGTCTGCACTAGAGCGACTCGACTTCGGCATAAAAATAAGTGTCAGTAAAATTCGACTCCAACTCGTAGAGTCAGACGACACACGTTAACAGTTTAATATAATCGGATCGACTTTGAATCCTGAAAAAGGTGGCGGTGGCTAGACTCTAGTTCAAAGAATTAACCTATGTCACGCGGATAATAATAGTAATAATAATAATAGATCTTTTATTAGCCGGTCAACATACTTTGCTCTTTATTGTATGGGCGTAGAAGATTGCGCATAGCATTTCCAACTTTGTGTTACAGTCGCTAATAGTATATAAATGGCTATGTCATTCTTAGCCCCTCCGCGGGGTACACCACTATAGTTTTTGTCCCATGATTATGTATGTTCCGTTAGTTTTTTGTTAAATGGTAATGCCCCCCATGATTGTATCCCGTTACTTTATATAACAAAGGTTAAATTCTGTGCTATAAGAATGCTTTAAGATTTTAAAGCGATTTTTCTAAAAGAAATTTAGAAGAAAACAGGTTGGTGGTCGAGAAGGGTTTTCTCCGGGCGCGGCCTAAAAGGCAGAGTTCTACTTTCATATATATATATATATATATATATATATATATATATATATATAATATTCATATATATCGAGTTCGAACTTTCCATTTTATTTCCGAAAAAAGAAAAAATAAACGTTAAAACCGCATTTAATCGTTACTTAAGCCGATACTAAAATTCTGTACCGGAAAAAAATCATTTTCATAACCAGTTGCACGTGTCTGCATAACGGCTTTAAGTTTTCTTTTAGTAATGCGCGGATATTTCACGGTTTAATTATTAAAAGCGATTCTGTAATAAAAGTTAAAAGCGGTTTTCTTTCGCATTAAATATCTGAAAAAGAAATAGTAGTTTATCCGAAGTGATCAGCAACTTGAACAACTAATGCTCTCTATGTAGGATTCGTAAACGTTGAGATTAATGTCGTACTTTTTCGTTACTCTGAAATGTGAAAAATATGCCGTGAAAAACATAGGAATAAATTATAAAAAAGCGCACATAGGCGGCGACGGTGCTTGCAAGGAAAATGTACGGTCTCTGTTAGTAGATTATTGACCAGCCAACAGAAACCTGAACGTAGTCAAGATAGAGTTGATTTTTACAACATTTAAAGTCGACTTGTACCATAAGAATATGTGTGTGCTTAGGGTTAAAATTAGGACAAGTAAAATCGGAATATTTAATGCAGACGATATCTGATTAAATTTAATTAGTCTTAATTATGTTGCGATTACCCCGAATAGAATTCGGAAAACTTTTATATTTAATAAATATTTATTCGTTTCAGTGACGCGACTACGAAGCGTTGAGTGTTATTTGTTGAACTATCAAAAATGCCGTTCATATTTTAATCATTTCCGCTTATTTTATTGAATTATTTTTTCTAAATTACAAAATAAAGTCTGTAACTTTTTTTTTTTTTTCTTTCCCCGGGCTCGTCAACCAAGTTTACCAAATAGAAAGGAAAGAAGTCGGTTATGTTTTAATCCGATCACAAATCTTTGATAAACACGAACAAATAGCAGGAATAATTAATGGAAAGACAGGATGATATAAGAGGCATAATACGAAGTAGGAAGCTCAAGTCTCAACAGATAGGAATACAGAACGGTCCACAGAAAGAGATGAACACTCAAAGAACTCATGATCATCGGCGCGTCGCAAATAATTGCATCATTAGGATGGAAAGGACAATGTGGAGAGGAAATCAGAGAAAAGCGAAATCGGGAAAAAGGCAGCAGAGAGTGGCCGCAACGCAGACGAACAACGAAAACAACATGAAAACGGCGAAATGAAGGATTCAAAAGAAACCACGAAGAATAGGGAGGAAGAGAAGAATGGAGTATCGTTATTATCACAGATTTGCAATGAAAAAAAAATTACTCCGTATCCGCCCGGTAAATAGAAATATATTTCAAATGTATGCAATAAAATTGAGAATTTAACAGTACAATGAGGAAAAAATTTGGACAAATTATTTCCATCTATTAAGCCGATCACGTTGTTTAAAATTAAAATTGTTAAAATTCGTATGTACCGTTGGATAACCGTTTTTCACTTCTTACATTACAAAAACGCAAAAAAAAACAGTAAGATTATGAAGCAGGGAGAAGAAATGAATGAAACGCATTATGGGATTATTAAAACAAAAAAAGAACAATAAAAGTAATTGTCTTATCGACAAAGACAAGGACATATGTGTAAAACTTCTTTTTATCCATCTAGAAAATTATTTACAATTTAAACGGTTTTTTTTCTTTTTTCTTTTTTTTTTACATTATTATTATTACGAATGACAATGATCTATGTAGTAAATTTTCATAAGCTAATTTTTAATAATCGGTGTTAATATTAATAAAAGAGCGCGATTTACTAAAGGTGGTTATCCTGCGATAGATAATATAATTAGAAGGAAACGAGCTGCTAGCTTTTTAATCGGATTGATGCTGTTAATGAGAAATTTCGTCTATTCCGGCGAGATCTGACGAGATAACAAGTTGGCGCGTAGTTGCCGCTTGGCGAGCAAACACACTAAGTAAGTGGCAGCTTCGTAATGAAAATTACCCGAATTACACTGCATTGCAGCTTCGCATGAAGATTAAGAGCTTTAATTAAATCAATCCAGCAGCGCCGCTGCGCCGATTACCGGTCCAACCGCTAATCCCATTTTCTGCAGCCATTCAAGACGACTTGCTAACGGCCTATGTCGCTCTTTGTCTTTCTCGCTGTCTGCAACGATGCGTATGCAACGTTCTTATTCGGCGGAGCAGGAGCAGGAGCATGAGGAGGTGCACGTTCACGCGCGAATCTAGTTAGTACGTTCTAGTTCAGCGTTGCCGACTACAGAGTGCAAGTTTTAAAAGCTGTAAGCGCGACAAAGCTATGTGGTTGGAAATGCAATTAACTTTGAAACGTCGCTACGGCAAGTTCCGTTTGGTCTGTGACATTTATGATTTCAAAGCGGTTTCCGCTGAAAATGTCAGCTATTGCTGCATGTTTGATTGCTCTACCCGGAACTGAAAAGCGTTTAGTTGGCGCGAATGTCGTTGCACTACGTATTTGTTCTCGCAAGAAATGTGCTTCGCGTCTGCGTCGAATAAGGAATCCTCGGCGAAATTGGGAGACTGCAATTCGAAAGCGATCTTCGACTTATCGAAACAGCAGGTGAGAAAGTACGAACACGGAAGTTGGCTACAAGGAAAGAATTTCTAAGCAAGTCGCCGCATGTCTGTGTTAACTTTGCCAGTGTTACGTCTAATAGTATAACACATTTACACCGGCACTTTATGATATAACCGAATTTTGCCGACTGAAACATATGCGGCAGCGTCGTTAAGTAAGTTTAACGGCCCTAATTACGCCGCGAAAGAGCGGTCCAAAACACAAAAAAAGAGAGTCATTTTTGAAATCTATACAGGTAATTTTCTACTTTTTCTACATAGTCAATAACAAGTTTTTTTTTTATTCCCGAGTTGAAAAGACCGGCGTGCAGTTCTTTGAGGTGTATTTTGTCACAGAGCGTCTGGATATTTCTCACGTTAAATTTGAAGCGATACAGGACGTCGCAGTAGCACGACGCGTTAACAGTCTTGTTCTTTTTCGACCGCGATCAAAACACAGGTCCTAGAATCTTGCAGGAAGGGAAGTCGTTTTGCATTTTTTCGGAGGTTGGCCACCCTTCTTTACTCATTCCATCAATCATCATTATTCAGGTGTGTGTGTGGTGATACCGCAGAAGTTTCGTCTTCAGTCTCGGTGCAGCAGTGACTCCGCTTCACACTAAGAAAGGATCGAGGAGCCGCGTTTAGTTCACATTTGGACGTAAATTTTAGCGGCAGCTCCGTAGTATTATAAAAACAAAACAATGGTTCAGACTCTACGACGACACGTGGAACAGAATAAATCGGCGAACGTCCCGCTAAAATTTCGTAGTTCCACCTTTTCACTGAAAGTAGCGGCAGCGTCGTTTAACACTTGACTGAACGGTCCTCGTACATTAGTGATAACATTAAACCGTTGTGAAGTAACTGAAGGTGTAATAAATCCGTAAGTTATTATTTTCTTTTCGAGAATGACGTAGTCAATTGAAATTTGCATAATTAAAAACAAAAAAAAAGAAAAGTGGATTCTAAAGTCTTTGTGTAGTTGCGCGCGGCGCTTACATGTTGAGTTAATTCCATTTCGACATTTTTCCGTTCTTCCAGAAGTCCCCCCGGGGGGGGGGCAATGAGTTAGCATTTGTCATTGATTTTTTTTATATATATATATATATATATGTATATTGATATAGCGTACATATTTTCCGCTCATATAGCGTTCGTTATATTCTTGATTTTTCATTTTCATTTGTTGCTCCTTTGTAGTCACTTTTTTACAGTATCTCCTAGTATATATTCATTATATAGTCGTTAATATATTTTTTATAATTGTTTTTTCGGAAATGAGTCTAATGATTTTTATGAAATTTACGATTTAGGCTGTCCTAGGGGTTTAGATAATTGTCATTTATCATCTAGAAGACTCTCTTACTTAAATGAACAGTTCTAAAAAGGCTGCGCGACCAGTGTTTATCGGATTTTTAGACGCGGTTTATTAAAAAATAAGTAATACGGGTATACTTAATTTCTTTTCTTCTACACGGTAAGCGGTAAAATACCTTGCGCCGTGGTAAAATTCATCTTTGCTTCGCGATGAAATACATTTATTTACAATATTCGCACGACGATTTTAAATGCCAACTAAATGATAGCTGTAGGGGAATGATAATTTCTTAAATAATATTTCTATTTAAGGAATTACGAAAATTCGGTTTCACTATTCGTGTAACGCGAGAATACCGCAGTACAAAAGGGCGATGGGGCAAACAAGCTGTGTAATCCATATTAGGCGCTACATTTTTAATGGTTTTTGTGAAAGTACATCGATTGATTTCGAAGCACGGAGTGCGGTCAAGTGTCGATTAGAACAAGATAAAACAAGGAAAGAAAGGTTCAGCGACCGTATCAACCCCGTTAATAGTTCCACTTTTCATTCGGATAATTTGTTCATAAATTGTTTCGTTTTGAAGAGTTTTTATGGTCATTTTGAATAAAATACAAAAATATAACAAAAAGAAAAATTTAGAATATGTGATATATGAACGAGATACATATACTACTTAGAAACACGTTTTCGGTTATAGATGATCAGCTAAAAATTAATAATGCAAATAAAAGCATAAATAGTACGTAATCGGAGAAAATTTTAAAATGGCGATTATGGAAGAGTTCGTTATTTATTTTGATAAAAATCTACCACCGCCTTAATATTGTAAACATCTCTGCTCGTCTATACGAAATTTCTTTATACCGCCTTCAAACTGCTTATTTTGAACAATCTTCTTCTTCTTCTTCTTCTTCTTCATCTTCATCCGCCTTCTCCGTTAAGAATGTTGGCGATCAATACAGCAATGTCCTATGAAAATCCTTTGTCCACGAATTTTGTGGGCGCCCTTTTAATCTGTTGCCCAAAAGCTTTTCTTCCATAATGAGACGTAAAATATCATATTTTTTTTGGCTTCTCATGATGTTGTGGCCTAGATATCGTAGTTTATTTTCCTTAATCAAATTTAATAATTCCGAGCGCTTATTCGTTCTTTCGAGCACTTCTTTATTAGTAATTTTTAAGATCCACGGGGAATATTCAGAATATAATTCAACGGCCTGTATGCTTCTTTCTGTCCAACTCTTGTTACTATACGGTGAGACCGAGAAAACTTAGCACTGCAGAATTTTCTGATAGACTTAATTCCCTTAACAATACTGAAATATATACCCCTTTTTTTGATATTGACTTTAGTGTTTTTTTTTTAGTTCTGATCATGCACTATTTATGACTTTTTTCTAAGTAGTATACGTATCGTTTATATAGGTACACATATTTTAAATTTGTTTTTGTTATATTTTCGTATTTTATTCCAAATCACTATGTATTTATATTTAACGAACAGTGTGTGTGTGTGTGCGTGTTAAATGATTTTCTACATATTTTGAAGAGTTTTACTTTACGTGAAAAGTCATTAAAACCGACAAATAAAGTCCTAATTGAAAAATCTCTCGCTTGAAAGCTCTTGTAAATAATTTTAAATTGTAAATAACTTAAAATTTTTCATAATGTTAAATTGATTTAATTTCACCGATCGAACAACAAGAGCATCAACGGAAGAAGCCAAATGAACAATACCGGGCGGCAGTTTCGATAAAAAAGGCGCCGGTTGTAAAAATAGGACGCGTGTGGGGTGTTTATTTATCTACAGAGTGAGCGGTGGTGATTTCTTTACAATTAAAAAGTTTAGCGGTGGAATTTTCACTTTTCAACAGCGGCAAATGTTTTCCCGTTGACGAGAGCAGCGAGAAGAAATGTAGAAATCTCCGTTCGATTACGTTATTTTTCCGGTATACACAATGAAAAACAGTTTGATGAAAATTCTTCTGCGAATTTCAAAAATAATTTTCGTAAAACAACGTTGTTGCTCGAAAGGTGGTGAAGTTTTTTAAAAAGGGTTGTTGTTTCGAACGAAAAATAGTTGTTAATTGTAAAGCTGAATTTAAACTCGATGCAGTCTGTTAATTTTAAGAACGAGTTATTCTTAAGGAAACCGGGCGTTTTCAAAATTAGACTTTTTCAAAAGAAACAGCTCGAAATCGTCGAGGAAAACAGCGACAAAAACGTTCTGATTTAATATTTCTGTCGCTGCTTCGACCGGAACGTTAATGTGAATTGAAGCGAAATAGACGAGCAAGCGATACGATAAAATAGCAGTTAATAAAATTGCCGTTAAATATGTAAATGAAGGAGCGCGAAAAACCACACTGTTAATTTACAAAATACAATAAGAAAAATTAGCCAACACGTTTTGCCATTTTTAATAATAATACGGAGTGGAAATACGTCGCTGGATTTTTATATTTGTTTTTCCGCTTTATTCATTTATACTTCGATAATAGGCTAACGTATATTAATAACGTTTGCAAGTTCGAGTGAAAAACTACAACAGCTAGTAATCGGTCGGCAAGCAATACGGACTTATTATAAAATCAATGAAAGAAAAACGAAGACGATGATAGTCAGTCACAAAATGCATCGGAATGCTGACGTAATAATCTAGCGCAAGGAAACACAGATAGAAAAGGTTGTAGAGTACAAAAAGATCTCTCGCAACTACATCGCAAACAAAATAGATGGAAATGTGGAAGAAAGCAGAAGGTGTAGTCGAGCTAAAATAGCTTTTGGAAAGAACTGCAAACAAGGCAAAAGTTTATAAAGCGTTACATGCAGCCGACTTTACCCCGTATCATGCAAAAGCATATATAAAAAGAGCAGTGGAATATTTGGAAGCGTGCGAAATGTGAAACTGGGCAGAACCGTGAAGCTAGTAGCCACAGAAGATTAAGAACGTCGAAGTGTTGTTGCAAAGGGAAAATACCAAAAGACAAATCTTTAACATAATTAAACAAAGAGAAAATACAGCTATTTTGGCCACGTTACCAGAGGGGGAAACCAAACGAATATTCTTACGTTTAATTATACAAGGAGAGATTATGAAAAAAAGAAGAGAATGAGGAAACAGAAAGACTTCGTGGATCGGTAAAAGAACAATAAAGGACATCAAACATGATATTTAGCCAGCAAATGGTCGTCAACAACGCGCATGATGGGTACGACACAAAAAGAAAGAAAAAAAGAAAGAAAGAAAGAAAGAAAGAAAGAAAGAATAATAGACGACTGCGCTTTTATTAATATTAACTTAAATACACCAGGTATTCGTAGCTTTGCTTGGATCTATTGCAAATCAGTGGTTTAGCAACACAGGCGGTTACCCATTTTCAGTTGATAAACTATGGTGAATAAGTATATTACTTTTGCATAAATCATAAAAATGTACAATGATCACGCACAGATTTCCTTTCTTTAATTGCTTGTTTAATAGAATTTTCTCTTAAAGATAAATAACCCCGTTCAATTTTTAAACGTACTCCTAATTCGCGAATTTCACTGAAATCATTAGGGCCGTTTCTGAGAAAAACTTACGGGAACAATTTTGAAATCTGTCAATTAAAGTTTCACGATTTAAATGCGCATGCGCATAGAAATCTACATTTTTTCATATACACATTAAATTACTTTTTTATTTATGTTAAAATATTCTCGCGGTACCCGTGAGATAGAAATATTATTACAAATGACGACGACCAGTGCATTTTTTACTGCAAAAAAAATCGTTGTGTGTTCATAAACAAAATACTAATTTCGTTGCGAAACAAAGGTACCGTTTGTGAAGATGATTATTACTTATTTCTTAATAAATATTTAAAATACAATGATTACACCGCTCTTTTCCACTGTTCTTGGGCCAATGTCCATGTGGAACAACCCATAAAAAACCCCCAAAAAAACAACGTTCTATTGCAAAGTTTTTTTTTCTTTTTTTTTTATTGGTCCTTTCATCGAAATTGTATTTACGTAAGAAGCTTAATTTATTCGAGAGTTGAATCTAACGGTACAAAATTTAAATTCGGCTTTTAATTCGATTTTATTTTCAAAGTCTCGAAAAGTAGGAGTTTAAGTCAATTAATTTCGGTCGCAAAAATTTTTCATTTTGGATAAAATTACGGAAATAACTTTCCTCACTTATTAGTAATGGTTTTTTCGTGACATGATAAAAAATTACGAAAAGAAGAGAATTTTTAAGATGCTAGCAGTTGCGGGTGGTATGTTTAAAGTTTGAACAACTTTACCGAAAGACGCTTTCCTCCCCCCCCTTACCCGGGTATGTAAGTTATTTCTGCATTTTCGTTTAGTCGCGATCGATTCGGTACAGAGGGTTTTGTTCGGATACTCAGTCACTTATGATCTTTTCCAAATTTCCTTGACCAAGCCTACTCTCTATCCGTTTGTGTTAGTGAGAAGATGCTCGCAATTAACTTCTACGTCTTTTAAACGTAATTCTGCACCAAAAAAGTGGATATTTAAGTTGTTACGCCTGTCTCGACTCTTGAATATTTTTAGTTTATTTTTGGAACTATCGTATTGAATTCGGTAAAAAATACACTCCGGGAATCCTGTATGATGAGAAATTTAGATTGAACTTTCTCAAGTAAATATACGTCTGCATATACATATATGGGGGATATTTCTGTTAGACGAATCTACTAACGGTAAGCGAAATTGTTTGTAACCAACCTTCTTCTTTTTTTTTTTCTTTTTGTATTTCGGTATTACGCGCGAATTCGGGTTTTAAGGAATTGTTCAAAAAGGTGGGGGAACTTTTTGATAATTTTAATGAGTTTACTGCAATGAGCGAAAGTAGTGAAACTTTTTTTAACGCAGCATACAGTATCTGTTTCCTGTAATTGTTAATATAGCTCAGTTGTAAAGCGATTACTAAAATTTTCTCGAAAAATAACCAAAAAAAAAAAAAAAAACAGAATTAAGCCAAGGTCGTCGAATGGGATATCTTTTTTTTTTTTTTTAATGAATTAGGATTAAAGCGTTTTCATTTAAATTATTGCGAGTGCGTTGGTATCGTAGAAAAAAACAGAAATTTGTGTTTTCGATAAATATTTTCTCCCAAAGTGCCATTTTTTATCATCGGCAGGGAAATATTACGTTTTTACATTACTGCGTATACAATGTTTACTAAAAACAGTATGTCGGTCGATGGCGGTGGTCCCATATCAGTGTATATCGGTGAGTTCTTCAGCATTTAAAAAAAAAAAAATTGCCTTAAGAGGAAAGTAATTTGCTTAGTATGATGGAAAGAGCTAAAAAATTATCATTAGAATATAATATAGTGGAAATATGAACACGCAAGGTTTTGTGTAATGAACGAGAATGACTTAAAATATTATCGACGTTATAGTTTATACAAATACGTGTAGAGATTCGATAAAATATGAATTTGAAACATTGAAACTCGTTACTGACGGAATTTGAACATTATACTCTTAAAACCGAGGGGGATCATCTTTTTATACGCTATCGAAAGTAGCATAATTTTAAGATGGTGTTATCATGCGAATAGACATTAAAAATTGAAAAATGAAATAATTGAAAAAAATACCGACACTCTAAGATTTTCACTGGAAATTTAATAAAAAATGCACTAGAAAGTAAAACTTACTCGATTAAAATAATTTATTTCAAAACTGATATTATCTAAAAAAAAAACGTGTTAATACTTCTTAGAGTCAGCATCAAATTCAAATTTCAGTAATAATCACCCACTTTTTGTAAACTAAGCGCTGGATACGGTCAGGAATATTCGATGCGATTTTAATTATTGTTGCAATTTGAATTTGGTGGTACTACGAAAAACACTGGTAGGTATTAATGTTAAAAAATTATCGTAATATTTCCTTAAAACGTATCGCTAAAAAATATATTTTACTGTTTGGTGAATTTTTATTAAATTTCCAGGGTGTAAATCTTATGGTTGTTTTTGTAAAAACGAATTTTCTACAAATTTTTTTCAAATCCGCCGGTAGGCTGACCACCAAAGGGCGAGAGGAAAAAGAAAAAAAAAATCCTTTTTTAAAGCGATGATGCGAATTGAGAGGTAGTCTCTTCGGTAACTACAATAATCTTGATTCTTTTAAACTGCTAATGCGTTTAATTTGCCGGAAAATAAGAATATTTTGATTAGTTTAACGGAAAAGAAAAAAAAACAGAAAACCTCCGGAAAATATTTCGAGATTCTTTAATCGGTTCGTTGTTTAATTGCGGGCTCGCGTATTACGTCTAGTTGTTCCAATCGTCGACAGATGGCGCCCCTCAGCTTCCTTGTGAGGGTCAGTACTCGAGCTGGCGTAGTTAGCGGGATTTCCCATCAGTCGTTCTTCATCGTTTTCCGGTGGAGTGTTTATATTTTCGTCGCACGGGAAAATTCTTCGAAATGAATTTTCGATCGTTCTTTTTCGAGTTTATTAATTTTGAAAGAATTTTTTTTTATATATTTTGAATATCTTTTGAATATCTTTTGAATATCTTTTGAATATCTTTTGAATATCTTTTGAATATCTTTTGAATATCTTTTGAATATCTTTTGAATTTTGCGGTCTGTTTTTATTTTTGCACCTTGTTGTCGCGCAAAAAATGTTCTTCTTGACAAAAACGCTTTTAGGTAAAAATTGAAAAACGAATTTTTTACATATACGATGAATGACAAATTACGTAACATTCTAAGAATAAGAAAAAATTGGAAGATGAACGCAAACGTCGATTTGAACAATTAGGATTTAATTTGTCTAAACGAAGAATTGATCCGCTGCGAGTTATTTTAAATTTATCATCGTCGCAGGATGCTGCAATTTCGTCATGGAGTTGAAACAAGAAACTCTACCGAAGGTAACGTTCATTTTGTTCGATTTTAAATCAGTTCTCGTTTAAAGTTTTTAGTGTAAATTAATCATTTTCGCGTCAATACGATTTCCGCGCAATCGGTTTTCACTAATAAATAACATTAAAATAAAATGAAACGGTGGGGGGGGGGCGACACAACGTGCAATTTTGAAGAATAACGCGATAGTTAACATTTTTACTTTCTGTGCGAATTTAGTTTTTTCCACGATAATGACGTATCATATCTACGGCGAGGTTAATAAATCGTGTGAAACGCTATCGATTGTGTAACGTTTTTCTGCAATGGAAGCGACGTGCAACACGCGGAAGTGTTTCGTGAAATTGCTTTGCACAAACCGTAAAGCTATTCTGTAAAACTTACAAGGGGCTATTCGTGTGGCGGGGGGTTCAAAGGATGTCCGAGGTTCCCGAAGGATCCAATTATAACATCAATATGCGTGTTTAGGAAAAGGCGGAATTGAGAACGGTCTATGTTCCTTTGTTGATGAATTCACTTTTTTTGTCTTTTTTCTTTTTTTTTTTTTTTTCTTTTTAAATCTTGGCCCCAGCGTAAATTCAATTGAAACAGCTTCAAGTATAGACGTCATAATTTATGTGTAGGGATTGTGTAAGTTATTGCGTTTAAACGGATGATACGCACAAACATTTTTAAGATGTACTAGAGCTAATATAGAGAGTATAAAAAATTTAAGAAATCCGAAAATTGAGATTAAAATTCGAGAGCAAACAATTAAAAAACAAAAGGAAAGATATTATCTACTTTATGGATTTTTTCCGTTGAAATTATTAGAGCGTGTTCAGATTTGACGATATATTATGCGTTTTTCGGATGTCAAGTATTTTTGAGTATTTTTTGAAAACTAAAGAGATGGATACGACGGCCGTAAACGGGAAATTAACGAAAACGATGGGACACACGATGATCATCGGTTAAAGGTTAATTTTTCAGATTAAGTAATATTTTGACATTTTCTTTCAATGCCGGCTTGATTATTTTTGACCCGACAACGAAATTATCTTTCTCTGTCGTAAAGTATCACTGAGAAAACCCGTTAAGTGTGCTGGATGGAATTAAAAAAAAAGAAGAATAAAGCGAGTACGCTAATTCATAAAAATACCGAAATATTTGTATTTCTTCGAGGTGTCGGTACAAACGGTTTTTATTAAGGAATTCGTGAGAACTGTTTTGTATACAATTATAAGCTCCTGAAGCGCGTGTTGCTTTCAAGGCAGTAGTGTTGTGTACAGTTGTTGATACCGGTTCAGATTTTTTAATAAATAAGTCGTTGTCGTTGTTTTATGTAATAATCGAAAGAATTTCTAAAAATAAACGCTCGCGAAACGCTAGTTTTGACGAAAATTTTACGGACCATAACTTTAGTTGTTTCGGAGCTGACCAGTTTGCGGAATTATGATAAAGCCTCCGACGTAAAGGATGAAGTTTTATATATTAGTAGTTCCTATAAAAACATTTAATTTAAAGAGGGTACGACGAAAATAATATATATATATATATATACACATATATATATAATATTGTAAATAAAAAAGGTAGATTGGACACAAAAGTAAGTATTTTTTATTGCAAATCGATTATTTATTTATTTTTTTTTTTTTCTATTTCAAATTTGTTTCTTAAAATGGTGGTAATTCTGAACATTATAAAATATTTACTATCAAAAAATTTTACTTTATATCATGTTTTATTCAATTCATTCAGATCTTTTGGTCTTTCAGTTTTTTTATGGCATCGTTGCTTTTTTTTTTTTTCATGTTCTTTTAAATTACGCTAAAATCAAATATTCATACAACTTTAGGCATCATCGCGGAAATATTTCTTCCGCTGGTGTGTTGATAAATCATTGCTTTGTTCTATCTTTATGTATAAACGCGCACGCGCGTATAAAAAAAGCATTGCTTTTCTTATCGCTATAGTCGTCAATAGAGTTGTATGAAAAGTTTTTTCAGGCTAACCGTTTGCGAAACTACGCAGTATACAGATCAGCGATAACCTGGGGTCTCTGAGGTTTCCTGCACACGACAGACCGCAAAACTTAGAAGAAATACCGAAAACGGATAAAGTTTTATTATTATTATGAATTTTAAATTTTTATAAAACACGTGTATTTATTTATTTTTGTCTTCTCTACAAATTTGGCGCAGATATTTGATTAAGAACTTAAATGAAGAAAGTAGCTATTATAATTTATAAGAAACTTAATTTTTTTTTTTGTTTTTCTGGACACGGTCAACACTATGGATATTAACGTTAGTGCAAGTGAAAGTTTTAAAAGTTTCAATAGGCGGCAGCGGGATCCGGTTCTATTCGAACGAAAAACAATTAGCTCTAATCACCGCACGTGGTAGTTGGCTGAATTTTACATTACTTAATATTTCGGAGCCGTGTGAAAATAATACGTTTATAGAAGGGGTTCGCATCGTCGTGGATAAGAAACGCTGCTGAAAATGTGCATATGAGTGCGACATAAGGTAGCCAGATCGAGTGAGAGGACCAAATTGCTTGATCCCTCTCGCAGATCTGGTACGCATACGATACAGTTAAATGCTTGTGCGCTGTAATGCAGCTTAACAGGGTGGCCACTCAGCCGGGAATTTTATTGTAAAACCGGGAAAAAAACTAAAAACATCCAAAAACGCGATATTTTTAATAAGAAAAAAGTCATTTGAAACGTTAAAAAGTGAATGCATTTTTTAATGTACTTCACACTTAAGAAAAAAACTACGAAGAATTCTGTTTCATTCATATAGAATATGTTGCGGCGGTTAAATATTACCAATAGTAATAAAAAAAAATCCATTTTTCTATTTGTACAACTCTAGTAGTCAGGAAATCGGGAAGATTTGGACCAGGTTAAAAATTATATTTGAGTAGCTACAATGTTTAAGTTTTTCGCAATTACACGCGATGTTTCACGTTCTGCTCAGACGTCTTTACGTCTGATCTGGAAAGGTGCTTTCCGATTGCCGGTTCAACCGGACATATCCTTAGATCTTAATGTCGCTGACATTGTCCCCGTTAACAAAGTCTGTCAACATTACTGTTCTATGTAGTGGTGAGTAAGTGCGAAAGGATACGTATCCTATCTCACAGCGGAGTTGATGATGTTACTCCGACCGCTGTTTCGGATAGATGTTCGATGACAAGGTTCACACGGTTCCGTTAAGGAAGCTAAAATATTGGTCTTGAACAGAGCATCAAATTCTACGCAATTTTCCCCATCTGTTCCGATTATTTTTTTTACCAATGGTAAATTTGAAAAAAAAAACAAAACAAAAAGAAACATTTCAACAGTTTGGCCTATTATATCTTTAACAATTAGATGAATTATACAATCGTACTCAATTATATTTGTTACTTGTTAGATTCCTGTATTATAATATTGGCTTAATCGATTTTAAAAAGATAACGAAAGGTTAAGTTTTCAGATTTTAAAAGATATAAATTGTAGCAACTGACGTGACTTGATCTAATCAGAGTACGCTACGTCGATAGCCAGTGCAAATGAATTCCGTGTACACAAAATCATCGGATGATATTCATATGGGTTGTCCGATCGATACATATCCCCGATGCGTTTCCGCATCTGTATCCGAAAAAATAACGAATTTTCCCATCACTAGTTACTATGTGCATTCGACAATTCGGACGCTACAGCCGTAGTAGCGGTTGTTTAGAATTTCTAATAAAACGTCGCAGATATCGTAATTCCGGGTTTTCTTTAATTCTTTCTTTCATCTTATGATATCCAATAAAATCTTCGAAGCATAGTAATTGTTCTCTGATTAATGCAATTATTTTCATCGCTCTTTTCTATGGTTAACGAACGAATCGCTTTACTTTCTATAAAATCTTCCAACACCTAGATATCTTTTTCGTTGAAATAGGCGTGCAGACATTTGCAGTACGAAAAAAAGAAGCTGTCGAATTATGATAAGGCGATGTTGACCTAGATGCCCAAGTCGGTGCCCCGCACCTTCATAAATGTAAAAAAAACAAGGCAGCTAGCTTATTAGTTTTTGCTGACTATTGAGGTGAGGTGCGTGAATTCTGGTGAGGCCGGCAGGACTCAGATCAGTCGAGCAGCAGGGGATTCGGAGCTCTGTCGATTTGCAATGCCACACGGTTACGCTACTCTCTTTGCCTTTAGTTTTATTGCGTGATATTTCCTATTAGTCTTGACTGTTGCAAATTATTTATCATTTGTTGTGCGGATTTCGAATAGTTCCTTAAATGTCAAAATTTAGTTAATCTGTAATTACATTAGAAACCTCGCGTCATGATACAGACGGACAAAAAACGAACGTTTATCTTTTGTTAAAAAGATATCGGCGCTGATAGAACTACTGCCGCCGACACGGGGCGTATACAGAATGATGAACACACCTTTAGCGGTTTTTTCGAATTTTAAAATTGAATACACATGTTCGTTTCAGAAATATCCTTCTGAATCCGCTTCTTTTTTTTTTTTTTTCTTTGCCAATCCTTTTTCGGATTTTTACGTTTTAATAGTGAAGCAATGGAATCGACGATTGCTGAGCTCGTCAAGCGTAAGCTACTACCGTAAGTTACTGGAGATGTATTTGTTGATAAAGTATCGGCAAGCAATAAAAGGGGAGGTCGCGTAAACTTTTTAATTTTGCTAAATCTCTCCGTTCGAGCGAAATAAAAATTAATAACATTACCTCGCTCTTGTCGTTCGTGAACGGAGACCGATATTGAAATGTTTCCGTCAGTTTTTGGTGAGTAGTGGACTTTAAATTTATAGCCGAATTGTCTCTCTCGTAAAATACGGTTCAGTGCGCGCGATAGGTGTGCGGCTTTCGCTTGGCACGACAATTTGTGAATTTCGACGCTGCCGCACGATTTGTGGCCTGGAAGTCGTTTAAAATTTTACGACCGTAATTTCTTATCGTCAAATTGAACGAAGAACCGGGCCATATCACTCGGACGATCTTACGCGGCCCTACCTGTGCCGCCGTCACCGCCGCCACCGAGTTCTTCTAAGAAGTTAGCAGTCCGAGAAAATTATTACGACCCGATCGGCGGAGCTCTGTCGATTTAATATTACTCCTCTCTGCTTCGAAGCGGCTGCCCGATCTTTGTTTCGCGCTGTGGCAGATGTGTCTGTGCGAAATTTTCCCTATCAAATGATATTCTCGGTTACCGCGATTGGTCGCTATACACTTGTAACGAATGATTTTCCTTTCTCTCGAAAAATATCATCGTACATTCGGAATGTTTTTCGTTTTCGTTTTTTTCAGTTTTGTCACAATATATAAGCGTGTCCGAGTAAAGTAGTTTAAAAACAAAAAAGAAAAAATCCGCGTGTTTTCTGTGCTCTGCAAGCAATAATCGTACTTGGATCACATGCGCGGTCTAAAAAAAAAAAAGATTATTTCGAAAGTTTGTAAAGACGATTGTAATTGGCCTAGAGTAGAAAATAAATCGTTACAGATATTTTTTCTCGTGTCTAAATTTAAATTGCAAAACAGTGTCGCGAAAAGCCTCTCACGAAATTCTAATAAATGTCTCGGCGTGCTGGAAAAAATTTTTAACTCCTAAACTCTCGTGTACACTTAAAAAAACGAAATGAGAGGCCAATCAATCGCGATTAAAGGTCTTCTTTCTCGATAACGTTTCATACATCGATCACTTAAAGCTAAAAAAAATTTTTTTTCCAAAAGAAGTGTTCCGATGAAGTGGCTATTCTATTTGCACAATGGAATACGTTGATTGACGTCGTAGATATTACGGTTAGTGTTTATAAATTAAAATCACCTTTTTTTCCCCAAATTGTTTACGAGAACTTCTGGACACTAAACTTGAACGAAATCAATCGGTCACGATTTCCCATCAGTGCGTTATGATACGAACCGGAATTACAAACGGCACAGAATTTCAGGACGTGTTTTAAAATTATTTTGCCGCCCCATTAACATATGCTCACATTAATGAGACTATTGGTAATGCGTATTTTGCGTCACAAATGGAAATTACTACATTATTATTATTATTATTATTATTATTATTATTATTATATTGAAGAATTATAAAAAAAAGGCGAAGACATTTATTTGACTATTATGTAAACCAAAAACAAAGCAATATATGAACTGTTTACAGTGACGCTATTCTGGAAATGTAACACATTGTTGTATAAATATTTTAGTATAGTGTAAATGTAGGTGAATACATCCTGTTTGTTAAAATGGTATAATAAAATAAACTTTAATAACAAACAATATAGATCAATAAATTAGATAAATACCTATTTAGAAACGTTTTCGGGCATAACCCATCATCAGCTAACACTAACTTAAAGGAAACTTAAAACATACTGAAGTGAATATAGGGAATACATGTGTATATATAGTAGATGTAAAGAGGAATAAACATGGCAGGTATAAAAATCTATAGGTTGAAAATGCTAATAATTAATATAAAATATAAAATAAAACAAGAAGACAAAAGGTTAAATTTTTATATTAAACAGTGGATTATTATTATTAGGTGTTTGGTCATTTAAAATATTATTTTTATATTTATTTATATAATAATTTTCTGCAATGTTCATATTATTACCTTTGTGATAAGTGGCCAGGATGGTTACAGTATTTTCTATTGAATTAGGTTTATGTTTATTTTTAATTAGATGTTCTGCATAGGTTGATTTTTCTATTTCATTATTATTAAATGCTTTTATATGTTCTTTATATCTGCAATTGATTTTTCGCCCTGTTTGACCAATGTATGATTTCTCACAATCAGTACAATTTATTTTATATATACCGCTATTTTCGTAAATATTATTATTTTTTAAATTTAAGGTGTTTATTTTATATTTTAAATTATTTTTAGTTTTGAATGCTATATTTAAACCTTGTTTTTTGAATAAATTGGTTAATTTGTATATGTTATTGTTTATAAATGTGAATGTTATCCATCCTTTATTGTTAGTAGCATTATTGACTCTTTTTTGTATATATTTTGATTTTGATTTTATTTTGTGAATTAGTTTATCTATTATTTGTTCGTCATAACCATTATTTCTTGCCAAAGTCTTTAATATATTAATTTCTATTTGTTTTTTATTTATATTCATGGGTGTAGTTAATAATCTATTTATTGCAGTCATGAAGTAAGCATATTTATGTTGGTTTGGGTGATTTGATGTTTTATGAATTATATTATCAGTGGTGGTTTGTTTTCTATAAATATTATATGTTAACTTATCATTTGATTTTATTATTGTTATATCTAAGAAATTTATTTTGTTATTTTCTTCTTTTTCCATAGTATAATGAATATTTTTGTGAATTTTATTTAAATCATTTAGAATGTCATTTTCAGTATTACTACTATTTTCATCAAAAATTAGTAGTGTATCATCATCTACATAATTATATATATTTTAGTATAGCCTCAACTGTTAAATTAAATAAAAATTTTTTTCAATGTTCTTTTCAGATAATTAAGTTATAATTTACAAAGAACTGTTGTTACCTTTGTTAAAGTTAAAATTTCAATGTCCGTTTATTTATTTATATAATATTAATTTCATTTATGTGTATATATATATAAGTTAAACATTATAGAAATTTTATTCTGCTTAAAAAATTATTTAAATTGTATTTTGAATAGTTCTACTACTCGCGCAAACCTGCGCATTTGTGGAGATTATGTATAGTAATGATAATAATACACTATTTGATTTGATTATTATTATTATTATTATTATTATTATTATTCCTTTTTTCTCCACATTTTGCAGGTTTAGGTCATAGCTTCTCGGGCGCGAAGCAGAGAGAAATACATCAAGTTTCTTTAATCATTCTGCATAATATGTGAGTGGAATTTATGATGACCGCTTTGTGGATATCGGCTACTAGTTTTTCATATTTTAGGGGTGTAATTCGACTGCATTTTTATTATTATTAGCGTTTTTTCTCTGTCTTCTACCGGGGGCAGGTCTTTTTATTACTATTTTGCATTCATACGGGCTAATTCGCCAAGTACAGCACAACTTTATTAAGTTTTAACCGCATGTACTTTCCTGACGATGACGCATGTATCAAGGATCACCGATTTCTGCATATTCTTATTCTACACTTGGGGCATCGTGCAACTGTTTCGGTATTATACCGATATCGTCGAAGGAACTATTTCCGCTTTATCGATGTTCCAAATTCGTTTTATTTCATTAGCCAGATCGATATATTTTCTCTTTTTTTTTCACTTACAGTTTTACCCATATCTTTTAGTGAGTGGTACTGCTGCTACATCTATTATTTCTAACTTTTTTCTACAACAATTAAATCTGGCCGATTTTCAATTATCCTCCCGCCGTCCATTATTTTCCTGTCATACAATATTTTCATATCTTCATCATCTATCACTTTCTTTGGCAAATAGTTATAATATGGTTCTGCTACTGTTGTACCATATTTTTTTTTAGCAGCCTCTTGTGTAGTATTTTAACGATATCGTTATGTCGGCACATATATTCTTTAGATACCATCATGCTACAGCCATTTTACATGTTCTACTGTTTCTTTAACTACCCCACGCATCCTTCAAGTATCACTTACACTTTTTTCATGATATACCTTTGATCATACTATTATTATTATTATTATTTAAAGAATGCCGTGCTAAATTGAAATTTACTCTTCTGTAATTATTATAGATGAACGAGCTGGGATTGAGTTTCATTATATATATATCTGGATTTGGCCATTCTTCGAAAAATATTTTTAGTCTTAATAATTTTGCACAATTCGATTTTTGCGTTTAAATGACGAAGGGGAAACTAACTTTTGAGCTTTCCAGCTAAAGCAATCGCTAAATGTCTTATAGAAATTGTCAGTTTTTAAACTTGTGTCGTAAGCGTAGCCGTTAATATTCACGCATGCGTGACGGCCATTTGTTTTATTTTTATTTATTTACATTAGCATTCTTCGTACTGGAATAAAGTTCTGAATGTCGTTTTTCGGAGATGATTGCAATACACAACACAGCTACGGGAAGTTAATGCGAAAAAGTTATTTTTCTACAAATGGGTTAAATTAACATTTTTTTAACTTTTTTTTTTTTTTTTACCAGAGTATTCACGTCGAATTAATCAGAATCGTCATTAATTGACACCTGGGGGGTTGCGATCTTAACCAGTATAATCGCGATAATTGTATATTCGTAATGGATACTTTTCGATCGGAAAAAATTCGGTAAGATCCGGAATTAACCGGAACACTGAAACTTACGTGGCAATGGAAAATATGCAACGGAGAGACGCCGATATGTCTTTAAAGCGTTGAAGATGCGGTCTTTGTAAAAGCGCTTTCCCAATGATGCTCGTATGAATTCGGCGTAGTGTAAACATCGCGTCTGCTTCACGACGAACTCGTGATGTCGCTGCTGTAAATTAAAGATTTTACACGTCGTACGAATGTTGTATTCTTAACAGTCTTCAAAACTGCCGAGTTGGCAGGTAAAATACAGTTTTCGTTGCGGGAAGCATATTACCGTTTCAGCTGTCGATCACAAAGAGTCGAATATAGGAAATCTCCGGAGCGACTCTTCGAATTATCCGTCGATGTGACCGGAACAAGTCCGAAGTTTCAATGCGAAATGATGACCTAAAAAAAACCAAGAATGCATTTATTTCGACCATCAGAACCTCTTGAACCTGAATCTTCACAGTGATTTCAGGTGAAGAATATGCGAAAATTTGCAGCCTTACGGTGACAATAAGGTTACCGATAGGCAGTTTTAATGAAGAGAGAGACAGAAGCAAAAAAGAGTAGCCATTATTTCAATGGCCTTTTTTTTCCCTCGCCGGCCGTGCAAAGTCTCATTCGATTTGTCGCGGCTGGCGTCGAAATTGTTTGCAAACACAGGTATTACGTCGATGTTTAACCGGGGAGGGAGGGGCACGCATTTGTGTACACAGCGAGCAAATTGGCCGGACGTAGAATCGGGTCCAGTTCGTTTTTCGCGAATGAATCACACACAGTTGTTTCGGTTTCGGCTCCAGTTCATTAGTTCAGTCCGGACTGCCGTGCTGCGAACTAATCAACCGACGACGCCGTTAAATTTATTTACGAACCGGTACATATTTGCTAAATTTACCGCTGTCTACAATACGCACAACGGTGTGGCGTGAGTCGTGCCGGGGCCCGACTTATGCAGTTTATGCATTGTTTTCGCACAGTTCACGTCTCGCTTCCCACTGATTATGCTAATAGGACGCACAAGTAGCTGCTGCATGATGAAATGTTCGTCCGGAATATCGTCAACGAAAGTACTCTACTTTATTCGTTTACATAAAATAACAAGTCGTCTGCTGGCTTTTGTTTATTTTCTCTACAGCTGATGTTGCTATTCTGTAATTTATCCGCGGTGCAGTGCGCCCAGCAGACCGATATTATTTTTCCGAGCGTTAAAGCGGTTAAGAAATGAAGTAGGCAGATGGAATTTCAAACTACGTCTCTCTACGCCCGACTGAAATAAGAAATTTACTTTGCGACACTTGGCGACAATTACTGTCGAGCGTCTTTGTTTGTTACGCTCGTCTCCCGAGATAAATTTACCGCGCGAACTCTGGCGCGATCGAACCTAGTGTCGAATTAGAATTTATTTCAACCGGCGACGTCGGTGAGGGAGAGCATTTTGTGAAATTAGTCCAACTACGCGCCTAGGTTTGTATTTCTTTAAAGACTCTTAACGAGGCGACGGAACTTGCTCATGGCTGTGTCGTACACACATATACACCGCCTAGATATGAGATGTAACCGATGATACTGCTAGGCGGGGCGCTCAGATAAAGCGTAACTTTACACTAGAGAGGGTTAAAATTAACGGAAGGGGAAGTTGTGATTGATGCCGGAAAAAAGGTATATCGACAATGAAGTTGGGCAGGCTGAAAAATCGCACAGATGAAGTCGGGAAATGTGAAATTGGCAAGCACTCGCAGTATTATGTTCATACTTCACCAGCAGCTGTGGGCGATTGTACTTGTAAGCGTTGAGTACGAAACGATTGATTAAGAACTATGTTAGTGATGCGATATTGCGACCATCGACTGCTAGGGAAATCATCTTGTAGAGTTATACCGTGCGATTATAATTTTCGATTTGACGTAATCTTTCAAGTTGCCTTGTTGCACTGTCGTCGAATTAAACTAGCGACGTACGGAGCCCGTTAGATTAGTCATCGGAAGAAAACAATGAAAGAAAACAATGAAAGAAAACAATGAAAGAAAACTCGTCCATATTTATGCTTTTTTTCCGCTAAACAGCCGCTAACGTTTTTATTACGTGCCTCAGTCGTGTGTGTAGCTGGACGGTGAGCGATTAGCGAGTTTGCACGCAGAGGTTAGAATTTATTCAGATTTTCCGTGAAATTTCGATTAGTCGTTTTTCTTCGATATAGGCCTTTTTGTAGGAACTTGTAACGAGGTCGTCATATTGAAAATAGGTAATATTTTTTCCCGCTAAAAAGCCGTTTTCTCGCTTTGCATTTTTTCTTACGGGTTCCCTCGCGACGCTAATTATAACATTGTTACAAATAATACTATATTTTGTTTTGTTTTTTATGTATTTTAAGAAAGAAAAAAAAAAATTGACGCGTTATTATTTAGTAAGCGTGACGGAATATTGACTTTTTTTTTCTTCTACAAATATACGGTAATTGAGTTATTTTTGTAATATCTATTGTTTGTTATTGCGTATTATTTGTTTTTTCTCCCGACATAATTTTTAGCTATTTTCGCGCACTATTACTGTTACTATTATTTTTCGCTAGATTTATAAAATTAGATCTTTTTTTGCCGACACTTGGTTCCCCAAAGCACCTGAAGCACTGTTCCGGTAGAAGAGTAGGAACATCATCGACAAAATATACGCGTACTTCGCTTTCATTATCCGCCGGTCGGTACATTACTAAATGGTGCGGCAAAAGTCTGCCCCCGCAGAAAACGCGCTAAATTATACTTGGGCGATGACCCGTTTGTATTCTGCAAATTTTCATTGTAAAATTCCTCTCCGTACAATTATCAGAGTACCGCCGGAGGCATTCTACGGATTTAGATAATTTCTCTCGTGTTTCATTTTGTCTCTATTGCCTCCACCCGCTCCCATTCGCTAAATTACGTTTATTTTATACATTCGCTCTGTGATTTCCGTCAGATATTCCTGTTAATTTTACGTACACTAAACCGATCCGGCTATGTAGTAAGTACACTAGAAGAGTTCGCTTTCATGTGCGGCTTCCGTATGCGAAGACTTTGAACTCTGCATAATAACAAGCTTTTTGTTGGTAGTCCGCCGATGTCGTGATAATAAACATAACTCTATATAATCGTGTTGTTGTTCTTCAAAACATGAAAAATATGATAGTTGTAGTGCTTCTACCGGTAACAAAATTCACGCAATATAATAATAAAGAAGACAGCAGAAAAATTAAGCAAACTCAACTAGAAACTGGATGTTTTTACACAAGTCCAGTTCTGATTGTTTCGAATAAAAAAAATTTGAAGTTATTGGAAAAAAGTGGAAATATTATCGAGACTGCTAACATCAACATCGATGTGGGAGAGTTGTTATAACTAAACCTTAAAAAAATGCATATATATATATATATGTTATATACCGGTTTACGTTTAATAAAAGTTCAATTTAGACATTAAATAGAAGTAAACAAAAAAAAAAAAAATTTTTTTTTTTTTTTTTAAGGAAACTTTCTGTACCGTGTTTAACTGCTGTGGCTATTACAGTACGAAGATGCGCAGTTTGTTTTTATAGATAGCTGCTTATTCCGCTAGTTCTGATAAACTGTGTTACAGATAAGATTGCTTTAGGGTAATTCTCAAGAATGTTGGTGACTGTTTTGTTATTAATAGAAGAGGGCCGGAGAGTGCTGGACAGTCGCACAGTATGCGGGAAGTTGAGGGAGTTGGCTACAGAAAGGACAATTCATAGGAGGTGGAGTTCTTTGTAAAATAAAATTATGCGACATGGCTGTGTGGCCTGTGCGCAAACGACTAAGTGCACAGAAATCTCTACGGAAAATGTTTTTTTTCTGGCCACCATGGTTCGGTTGAGGGTTTAGTTAACCTTGAGAAAGCCTGACACGAGGACCAATGGGCTTTCTGCGAGGACGTGAGATTTAAATCAAATTAAAAATCAGATTTACTTCCTACGTGTCTCCCTTTATCTGGGTAAAAGTATGAGAGAAGGTTCGGAACAATTCGGGCCAGTTCAAAAGACGAAGAAAAAAAAGAAAAGTATGCGGCAGGTATAAAAGTTAAATTGTAAACAGATTTTATGATGCTGGAAAATAGTAATCTAGGTCGTATTGGCGAATTACACGTTGCCGGATAAATCATCTAAATTGCCAAGTTCTTAATTTGCACCGAAAACGTTCGTGATCACTTATGTGCAAGTATAATTCTTTTTTGATAGTTTATGTCTCGTTAATTCAGCAAAGAATCGATACAAAATCGTAAGATTAACTGATTGTTTTTACGTTACTCTAGATTTAATTATTTTTAAAGATGCGTAAGAAAATATTTATAAAATTGTATTTCGTAAAAAATTACTTTCTGTCGGTTACATATAGTATATAGATGTAAAATTAATATTGTTTACATTTATGAGTATAAAATATGTTAAAAGGTTGTCTAGGGGAATTTTATTTAAATGAATTAATTTTTTCTTCGATTACTACCTACGTTAGTGAACAAATTGTAAAGTTTATGATTTCATATAATGCAAAAACGTTTTACGTAGCTTAGTGAAATACCTAAAAAAAAAAAAAAACTATTAATTTTAAGTAATATTTTACATTTATAGCAAAATAACTGATATATATATTAATTACAACGTAATTCTTAGGCTACCTCCATTAGCAAAAATATCCCAATTTTATGTAACGCGAAATGTCCCAATTTTATGTAACGTTTGTTATATTTTATAGGATTGCTGTGATTATGTTATTATATTCGTATTGTCCGATTTAGAATTAGAGAGAGAGATGGAAATGTAAGCAAGAGGGGTCAAGGGGCACAACCCTTTGCGAGGCCAAAATGGCCGAGTTATATATATATATATATAAATATATAAAGTATATTAAACAGTTTAACTAAATAATAAACGTAATCAAAGAGAATAATATTGATTTTATAATGTATAAACTGAACGGTTTTTTATTATACGAAACGTCTAACGATTGTTGTATGCATTGTCGGTAAAATAGAAAAAAAAAAAAAATATCTAAATTGTATAAAATATCATCGTTGTCAAGGAGAATCATTAGATACGGTAAAATTACATATTAAAATGTTGGTAAAGAATACATTTTCCGCTGAACGTCATATCGTGAATGAAGCGCAGTGAGTTTGTAATGTGTCGCTTTGAAATGCACGAACCTGAAGAAACTTTTATACAATAGCATTTAAAAACTACACATCCATTATAAAAATTACCGATTTTAATAATGAAACAATTACACAAGTGATACTTGATAACCGTAAACGAAGAACAGTTCTGTCTCGTGAAAAAAAAAGTAAATCGAAATCGACGCGTATTGAGTATTATTATGAGTACGAATGACGTAAAATGAGTTTTGCAAAGTGAAAAAAATTATGCATAGAAGTCAACGCAAACGTCTCGTACTTTCGCCTGTGTTTTTATTTTTTATGACACGCGAGAACCTAACATTCTGAAAAAATTGGCTTACCTTCGAGATCGGTTTGTTCTTGTAGTACTTTTTTTTTATTTTTTTTTTTTTTTTTTGGAAAACTAGCGGCTTGATCCAACAGCAAAAACAACTACGTAAAAGGTTAAATCGTTATACGATTATTAAAAATGGAAAGTATAAAGGAAAGTAACAGCTAGATTTGGGAAAGAAAGGGTAAAGGAAAGAAGCAGGAAGGTCCAGTGCCAAGAGTTGAGAGTGTAGAACATTCGGTGCAAAGAGCAGAGCAAAGAAGACGTGATTAGAGTCGCATATAAGAAGAGGATCAGTAACGAGGAGAGGATAATAGAGAAAAAGTAAAGAAGAAAATCGAAAATCGTAATAGGGTAGAAGAGAATGATTTAGTCCCCCTATTCTTGTCGTTGTGCTATTAGTTTCCTTAATTAAACTAATAGCACAACGACAAGAATAGGGAAAAGGCTGAGAATTGGAAATGGGGGGGCGTAGAAGGAGGTAAAAACAAAAACGGTCGCGAAAGAGAGAAGGGTAGACACATCCAACCAAATACTGATATGGTGAATGTTTCGCTTATCGCGATACCAGCGCAGTCCTCTTCCAAGTGTGTTTGCCTACAGTAAACCTACTAGCTCGCATACGATGGTGTGGGCATGTTTACCCCATTTTGCCTTCTACGTAATTATTAGCGATTGTTTAATTACTCCGTAATAATAATTTCTATCGGTACTTGGAATCGAACTTAGAACCATCTCTGTGACGGAAGTTGAACAGTCTAACAATTCGGCTATCGACTAATTAAACATTTAAACATTTTTTTTTTTTTTCACATTTATACATGGGTAATATATTAACAAGAAAGTTCGAATTGTAATTATCGAGGTGTTTGATATTTCTGCAATTGTTGACGGATTTTTACATACAACCTGGCAATAAAGAAATTCCGAGAATTGTCGATATTAGCCCGACTAGAGTTGACAACGTCGATATTGAGATGTTGTTGAGCTGCGCGAAGAACTGGACAGCATTGAAAATTGGCTCACAATTGAAGGATCGCAAGGAGAGAAAGATTAATTATTTCATACGGCGCGTAGCCTGGAGCAGCCGACAAACAGTGTTTAATGGATACAGTAGTGGCAAGGAGGTGGAACTGGAATTCCGAAATTAGTGCGATAATTAGACGCATAGCGAGGATGGCTAGCAAGTCGGAGGAGCTGTGTTACATGGTCGGTGTTGGTCTATTTTGAAAATAGTCGACTAGGCTTTTTTCACGTTTTAGCCGGACGCTAGCCTTCCAAAAGTGTTCTTCATATGCTGAGAATTAAGGGTCGTCGTCTTTTGTTGTTGTACTGTAGCCGTAGGCTACTGGTCGTTCTGGCCAGTTGTGAACTATCGGTCGCTCTTACTGGCGGTAAACGGAAATCATCGAGGACGTAGCGGCCGTAGATTATTCGTCATGTTGTCTGGCTTCGGTGCGACGAATGCTCGCGAACAGTTGCAGTCGACCGAGCTAGCGTCGTACGGAAAATTGATTATAAGTCGATGAACTCGAATTAGCATAACCGCAGAGACGTCCGCTGCTGAATCGTTGTCTCTGACGTCGGCAGCTCTACCAATTAAGAGTTGGTACATTGTTGCTTTTTCTGCGCATCTTGCCGCTCGGCTGCATCGGAACAGTTCCAGATTCGTCTGCTTCGCGGAACTTGTGCAAAGTTTTTACTCTGACCCACTGATGATGGCAGCGTGTTAGATACCTCGGATCGGCAGAGTGATACGGTGACTAAGCGAGCCAAGTTGCAGCGATGAATTACGGCACTTAATCAGGTAAAGCGCGAACGGCAACAGTGGCGATGACGTGAATGTCACACACTACGGCCGATTAGCTTTCCTCGATAACCCTATTGAGCAATCGATAACGGTTCATCGCTGCTGCTCGAAACTGACGTTATAATGAAACTTACAGGCCGATTTATACAGCGGCAGTTCTTTTTGTTTTTTTGTTTTTTTTTTTATAAAAGTCGAACGTTTTTTTTTTAAATGTTTTTCCGAAAAAAAAAAAAGGAAAAAACAACTAGAAGTAGGTTAATACTCGTATTTTTATTATAATTAGAAGAACTTAGCGCGCATTTATCAGAAAAAAAAGAATATAATAGGGCCTATTGAAAACACGCACGCACACACGTGTTTATTGAACCTTTATATTTCTGACTTGTTAATTTTTCTCCCCACCACGGATGTCAAACGTTCGATTCCGTTAAATTGTCCTCAGTATTGTTATCATAGTCCCTAATTCGGCGAGTGTGAAATTTATTTTATTTATATTTATTATTATATCTTTAAATTATAGGTTACTATAATTACTATTATGGTATAGAGATTCGGACTACTGGTTTAGTCTGCATGAATTCAGTATGCAAACATTTTTTTGTCGGGTGACCACTAAAAACATTGTTTGCAACAGTATTTTCGATTAGACGAATTGTACGATTAAAACAATGTCACTAATTGCGGCTAGGGTGCTTCGATGTACTTTTAGTTGAATGAAGAGTTGACGTGTGGTCAAAATTTACATTTTCGGTAGCGGAAGGCTGAAAATCGATAAATTAATAAATCGATAAAATTAATAAATCGATAAAATTAATAAATCAATAAAATTAACAAATCGATAAAATTAACAAATCGATAAAATTAATAAATCAATATAATTAACAAATCAATAAAATTAACAACAATAATTTTCTGCTGTGAATCCGCGTTAATTTAAGTAAATATTGTGACCGTAAATTAGATAAAAGGTATTTCTGTTAATTCGAGATGTTCGCTGTTTCCGCATGATTCAAAGAAGCTTACGAGTCCAAAATGGCCGAGTTTTTTTTTTTTTATGTATATATATATATATATATATATATATATATATATATATATACACATATGAAAAATAAACAAACGAACAAAATTATAATAGACGATAAAATTAACGAAAAAAGAAATAAAGCAGAATATAAAAATGTTACACAGCTCCGAAATGTGCATTGAAGGGAATACGGGTAATTCTATACTGGAGAAAGCAGTGTAGAATTAAATGGAGCATAGTTTCGCAAAAAATTAGTTAACAAAAATAATGAAAATTACGAAAGTTTCGTTGTATGAAAAAATTAAAAGGTTCGTTTTATTGGAGAACGCCTTTTCTCCGTTGACTACCGGAACTAAGTAAAGCAACTTTATTGCAAATGACATTTCGTAGTTCTTTTAAAAGCAGCAACTATTGGGCGCATAGAGGGGGGGGGTGGCGACTATAATTTAGAAGAGAGATTGGTCACTTCTTTAGATGTTGAAATAAAAGGACGAACGTAAAACGAAATGAAGAATTAAAAATTACCGACAATGTGACTCTATCCGAATCTGCCCAGTGATTACATCTGTACCACTCGCATTTACCGCAATCTTTCTTTCGCCTTAAAATATTACTTCGTCCGTCGCTGAGAAAGTATTAATTCGGGCTTTCGTAATGACTACACCGACGGTTGAATTACAGCGATTAATGTTATTAATTTTTATTATTGTTTTTCTTAAAAATAAGGCCAGTGCAAGAATAAAGGAAACTCAGTAAGAAAACGAAATGGAATTGATTTTTTTTTTACTTTTTCATAAATATAAAAAGATTAATCACGCAAAGGCAGCACCTAAAACTACTGATTGCTCGAACGAAATTGATATTGCTGCACTCGTTTTACAAAAATAACCAAGAGAAGAGAACTGCTCTTATACGGAGCACTATAGGAGCGAGCAGCAAAGAGTAAACGTTGTTACGACTGTAAAGTAAGCATACCCTTGATAAGGTATCATGGATTGTGGAATTAAGCTTTTCATAATGTACTTAAGGATCTAATGGATCTAAAGAGAATACTGGGGCCAGAGTTCCTTTCTGCTTGATTTTGCACCGGATAATTATCTGGTACCTAATTATTCCAGATTAGGTATAAACCTGGGAGCGATTCGGATCTGGAACGAGACAAGTCTCGAACCCGTGTCCTCTGGTTATTAAGGCGCCTGTATGTTCGCTAAAAATATACGAGATATCTCTGGATTTGTAGCTGATTTCAGTTCAACATGCATCGAAGAAGGCTATATATTTTATAATTAGTGCAGGTTACCGGAAGTTTAGGCTGAACGGAAAAAGGAAAATTGTACGGGATTTCCGAATAAAAGGAAATGCATTTAAGGAAAACTAAACGAATAAAGTAAGCCATTATTTTCATTACATGGGGGGGGGGGGCATGAAGTAACTAAAGGTGATTTCTAGCGAGACTCGTACACGACGAGGAGCTAGCTGCACTTAAACAGCTGAAAATACGAGTATAATGAAGAATAAGCGATCGTGCACCGGACGCCTTTAAAAGCTGTTTGTAATTCCGTAAAAGACGTGACGGGAAAGAAAGAAATCAAAATTGGCCGCTGAAATAATAAAGCGTAAATCTTAGGGCGCCAATCGCAAAAATGTTTCTCATGCAAACGTAACTCTATTTGAAATGACGCGAAATTTTTGAAATTGCCGGCAATTCTGAAGTCACACGTCGCTCGCTTTTTTATTTGTTTTTTTTTTTTTTTTGTTTTGTTTTTGTTTTTCTCCTCTTCGTGTTGCTTTTACATTTTAGTCGCCCGCCGTGCGCACCGAAGTGAAAGGATGGTTCGGGAAGGAGCCAGAGGGCTTCATAATTTTCTTCCTTCTGTTGCGGTATATTCAAAATTAAATTAAAATGAAACTCGCAAAAGAAGCGGGAAAACACGGTGGTAGAAATGCATGAGAAAAAACGATAAAAGCAGGTGTGAAGGGCGCGTGATCAAATTAATGTGTTTACATTAATAGTGAATGGGCGGCGGCATTTCGTTGAGGAGGGTGATTTCGCGAAAGATGCGACGCTGCCATCGCGGAGCAAGTTCAAGACAATTGTTGTGCTAGCGAGCGGAGCCCGAGGGCTCTCGCAGTCGTCGATTTTAATTGAAAATGGAGTTGCAGGCATCTCGGATGGCCGAGTGTCTCGGCGATACGGGCGTCTTAGCGAAATAATAATGCAGTTAGCCGGAACGGGTGCCTACGGGTTCGCTCGCTTAATTAATAACTAGTCATTTAATTAATGCGCTTAAATTGCGCACCGGTAAGATTCTCGAAGGCCGGTTATTAAATTTATTTCCATTCCGGCCTGATACTACCCGATCACCTTTCACCTGCGAGTAATGTTTTAATTATGCCTCCATCTAGGCTTCGGCCGGCGACTTTTGTTGCCAAGATTTCGGACCGGCAGTCTATAGACTTTGCGTCGACGGCGCTTCATTGTCTGCAATTGTGCTTCTCCGAATATATCTTTCGAGCATTCTGCCTGACGCGGGCGAGCCTAAGAAATTCCGGCATTATACACCCTGTCAAGAAAGTATCGGGAATTGTCAATTTAAATCTCCCGGGTAATAGCTAGGCAGATAATTTTTTTTTTCCAGGTTGGTACAACTGTTTTGTATTATGATGCCTATTTTTAGCGCGATCTGTCAACCAGTGTGTTTACAGCAGCTGTTAAAATCAGTCGACCTTGAAGTGTTTTGTCGAAGTTTTACAATGAGTGAAAATATTGAACAACGTACTTGTGTTAAATTCTGTGTTTCGAACGAAATTTCTTGTGCCGATACACTGAAAATGTTACAGAAGGCTTTTGGTGAATCTGCTTTATCAAAAACGCGGGTTTACGAGTGGTACAGAGCGTTCAAGGATGGTCGGGAGACGGTCGAAGACATGCCTCGCTCTGGACGGCCTTCAACGAGTGTGACCGATGATAACGTCGATAAAATCAAGGAAATCGTTGCTGAAAATTGTCATGTGAGCTTGAGAGAGATGGCTCATGGATTGGGCATGTCACACGAGAGCGTACGTACGATTGTGCACGAAAAATTGGGTATGCAACGCGTTGCGGCTCGGCTTGTTCCGAAAGACCTGAATTTCTTTCAAAAAAAGTACCGAGAACAGGTAGCTGCAGACATGCTGGATCGAGCCAATTTGGATCCTACCTTCTTGGAAAAGATAATTACTGGTGACGAGACATGGGTGTACGAGTACGACACGCTTACGAACCAGCAATCGTCCGAATGGCGGCCAATTGGCGCGCCAAAGCCGAAAAAACCTCGCCAAAGCCGATCGAAAGTGAAGATCATGTTGATTGTTTTCTTCGATATTCGAGGCGTGGTACACTATGAATATGTGCCAGCCGGACAGACAGTCACCAAAGAGTTTTACTTAAGTGTTTTGAGACGTTTGAGAGAGGCTATCCGTCGTAAACGTAACGATTTGTGGGTCGACAATTCTTGGATTCTCCATCACGATAATGCGCCGTCTCACAAAGCCATAATTGTGAATGAGTTTTTGGCCAAACACTCGGTAAATATCATCGAACAACCGCCGTATTCACCAGATTTAGCACCCTGCGACTTCTTCCTATTCTCAAAACTCAAATTTCCGCTACGGGGAATGCGCTTCGAATCGATTGATGACATCAAGACGAATGCGACGCGAGAGCTAAAGGCCATCCCGGAAACCGCCTATCAGAAGTGCTTTGCCGAGTGGAAAAAGCGTTGGCATATGTGCATCGCTTCGAATGGATGTTATTTTGAAGGTGACAAAATAAATTTGGATGAAAATTAAAAATTGTTCGTTTTATTTAACAATTCCCGATACTTTCTTGACAGAGTGTAAGCCGTACGCGAGAATGCAAAGTCTTAGCGACCAAGTGCTACATTGAACTTAATCGGACTTATGTTTTGACGCTGCCTAGCTTCTTCGCACTTCGCCCGTTACTCGGGCCTATTCTGCGTCGTCTATAATGCGCTATACAGAGAGAAGAATGCATCTCTCACGCAAGGAAATCCGTCAAAAGAACCGCTTAGATAAAATTTGCCACACCTATAACAGTTTTATTATTATACGTACATTTCTATATTCTCATTAAACTACGGCGATTATCGGGAAAGTAGTTACATTTCGGAATAAAAGAAGTAAATAAAAGACAGTACACATTAACAAATATTACCGTTTTATTTGCAAAGAACGTAAACTACTGCTCTACATAGGGTCACCTGGCAAATTTAAGCATTTGTCGTAACCTGCGACGCGTTTTTCAATGCCAGCTTCACAGTCCTCCGTCAGTCTATTGAGATACGTAGAGTCACAGTTTCTATTCGGTTCTTCATAATTTTCAAATTTCTTTCCTGCCAAGAAGTCCCGAAACATTACGGAAATGTTCACAACGATCTCATCAGTTGTAACGCGCCGATCCTTCTTTACGAATTCGTTCATTGAACTCAGTCGTTCGTCCGTAATGACGGCCGTCCCGAACGCCTTGTCATCATGGTGTTCTCTCTTCCCAGGTTGAAATTACGACACCAGCGTCGAACAGACGACGACTCATCCATAACATTGTCTCCATAGAACTGCTTCAATTGACGATGGATGTCGCAAGGTCGCGCATATTTCCTGCGTTGAGAAATCTAATCCCAAACTTCACAACTGGCGGCGTTCTCTATTTCCTTGAACATTGTAAATACTCGCAGAACTAAATACCAGCGAGACGTTGCACGCAGACAGCTGAAATATGAACCTGTTAGTACTTGTCCGGCGGCTACTCTACTCGCCAGCGAGCTCCGCACAGCGTAAACGACTACCACTTTCCGGATGACCCTCGTATTATAATTATCATCATCCTCATTGCCATTTGATTAGTTTTACCAACTGAGATAAAGACTCTTCTAGAACCCAGCGTCAGTGATGAGAATTTTCGATGATATTTTCAATAGTAGAAATGAAACCTAGTTTTGCGTCGCTGAGCCTATTTTCAGACAGTAAGTACCAGTGAAAGCAATTAATCCCCACAAAGATTAAAGGTCACACACACACACACACACACACACACACACATATATATATATATATATATATATATATATATATATATATATAATATATTCTGGTACGTCTAATCATGCGGCAGAGATCAAAAGTAAATTGAAGAAATTTGCTAAACTCCTCGGGAAGTAGGGATTAATCTGGCTAAAGAGATTTAGCATGCCAGTAGAAATCCAAGCAGTCGATGTGAAGAAAAATACTTAATATGCAAGTCTTCGTGTTAGTGCTGAGCAATAATTGAATTCCGATTTGATGATCTTTGTAGTCTCTCGTGTTTTGTTCGCCAGATACTGTGATTTCTTTTCGACATTAGCGCGAATCATTAGAAACGCATTGAGAAGGGACACACATTTACAGTAGCAGCATAAGTAGCCAATCAGATCAAGCGTTTAACGAACCAGGTTTTTATCAATTCGAGCGAGCTACTTGCGCGTTATACATATAGTTCGCGGCGAAACTATGTTCCCGCTACTTTATTCACACGCCTAATTTATAAATATAAGTGAAATGAACCGCTAGCGATAATCTATCGTCTGTAAGAAACGGAAAGCGGTAAAGAAGCGGTAGTGCAGCGAACATTAGTTCGAGCAGACGTATTCACTTTTGAATTTCTTAATGCGATTTTAATTCTCTTCGAAATAACGTGTTTCAATTTTTTCCTGTTATACGATGAAGGTGTTTTGTGTAATTTAACTTTATAAAGTTACCTTAACGATGATCCCTTTTACTTATTTATTCGTTTGTTTATTTTTTCAATTCGTTTTGCATTATTCCCTTTTTGTTGTTCACATAAATTATTTCCTTTATCGAAATTTAGATATCAGTTTTTTTTTTATGTTCGTTTTTTATTTTTTGAAATTCAAAAAAAGTCCTTTTAATTTGGTTTTGTTTGCGTCTTGATGTGTGCAATTCTGTGTGTCCCGTTACTGCAACATTTTTCTGTCTTAGAAGACGAGAATTGACGGAAAAAAATTCGGATTATTTATTATTATTCTAGTTGAGTTTTACAGGTTAAGGTTGCTTTGCTTATTCCTACTTTAAGAAAATTTTAGGCTCTAATGTAAAAGATTTCACTCTGAATTCCGGCGTCGAATACAGTTCCTCTTTTACGAATAATCGTTTCTTCTACATATGTTCATTCAGCTAATGTTCTAATTCTTTCTTCCTTTACAATATCCTTCAGTTGTCCGACATTCTGTTGTCGTTTCGATCATTCGCCTATGCTTTAATTGTACACCGCTGCCTATCTCGTCTTTCCCCTTATTGCTCGCTCACTCTATTCTCCATTTCAACGATACACGAATATTTTCTGAAATGCTCTTTCTATTGAACTTGCTGAGTTCCTGTTAAACTCGGCCTTCATACCCGTTACTGTCCTATATCATCTTGTATTCTTTCCTCACTTATTCGCGCTATTGGTTTTATCTATCGTTCTCGATTACATTTATATGAAAAAAAGACGCAGCACCGTCTTCTCTTCCTTTCTTCGTTCTAGCGTCGTGCTTATCCTTTGTAGCAGTTTTCAATAATTTCTACTTTTCTTTTTTTTTTTTTTTTTTTAGTTTCTCTTTTATTATTACACGCGTCAACCAGTGATTTTTCGCGTGTCAATTTTTTCTTTTTCTTTCGAAAATTAAATTATTCTATACTCGGGAGAATAACTGGCATTATTTCATTTAGAACACTGATTACCAAACGTCAGTCGTCAAAATGATTGCATTGTTCAACTCTCACAGACGCATAGCATCATAGAGAATACTTTTGATCAAACTGATTCCAGTTGTTTTCATGATTGTCGGGCCGAGTTTTGTTTAGTTCTACCGTTATAGTACATCCTTCGCCTAGTCTAAACCAGTAGCCTTGTAGTACGTGATAAATAAACCGATCGAAAACTACCCATCAGCTGATTTTCTGGATTATTGTCTTTTCTTTTTAACATATATTTTACAGACAATAATAATGAGCATGATAGAAGGAAGAAGAAATCCGGGAAGAAGAAAGACCGCTTGGATAGATAATATAAAAAAATGGGCCGGAATTAAGAAAACAGAAGATCTAGTCAGAATAGAAAAAGATCGAAATCAATTCCAGCAGATAATCCAATCCACATACATGATGATTAAGCAATACCCGAATCGGGTGGCACGAGAAGAAGAAGATCTTTATTTTCTATTACGATTTCTAAGCCATATTGAGTTCATCTTCTGACTGATTAATTTTATTTCATTCACTTCATCTAAAGGATATTATCGTCAGCAAACATTGAGTTTGTTAATGTTACTTCGTTCGTCTATACACCGCCCGTGTCTGGCTTTCCAGAGAATTCATTACGTATTCGTGCATGCACATTGTTAATATTTGCCGATGGCATGTCTGAATTTAGGCCGCGGCTGGTGGAACAAAACGCCCCAAAAAGAATCAACCCGCTTCGTTTATAAAAAGAAACCAATTACGCTATAGACCATAGCTGTTTATTATTTTTGTAAGAAAATAAAATTTAAATATTTATATTCGCTTCGTGTATTTTCCCCTGAAAAGCGGGAAATCGTTTTAATCGTATTTTAACATACCGACTCATGTCGGTGGAACGTAATTCTCAGTTTGTGTACATTATTTTTCTTCGTATTGCTAATGAACTGGACCTTTCGCTTATTTACTTTTTAGAACTTCGCACGAATTAGTTAATGAAATACGAATAATCAACGAAATATCATCTGTTATTGTCCCGGCAGAGAAGAGCAACGCGATGAAATTATTCTTTAATAATCGCGGTTTTTTTCTGAGCTTATCTGTATGTTTATATTTCCTCCGTAAACTTCGCCGTTATTCCTGATTTACTTTTTGAAGTGCGTGTCTACGTTTTGGAATTTTATCCTTTTCTAATGAAACCGCAAATATTTTCAAAGTTTTTTCAGCTTGATTTTCTCGTGGCCAAAATCGGTAACGGTACTAGCAGCAAAAGCCGCAGAAAATGCTTTACAAGTTCCTCTGATAAATAGGTTTTGTGGCGTACTCTTTCCATCCGTTGCTGAGTATGCGTGTAGCGCGCAGTTGTTTTAAATATTTAAAACAATTTCGTGTCCGTTGAAAAGACGCATTAGATCGAGTAAATTTAAATGTTGAACATGCGCTTACGCACAAAATCTAAAAGCTGGGCTGGCTCCTTCCGGTAAATGGATCTGGTTACAAATAGCGAAGCAACTGTAATGCGATTAACACCGGGCAAATGTTGGCCAATCTAGCTGGTAGCTGCTAGTGTCTCGAATCCGATACCGGTATAAAGACAATGAGGATTTATTTATAGGCGTTATTTAAGCAAATCCAAAACGTTGTCCTTTTCTTATTTTCGTTTTTCACCCTCCGGACGTTCGCTGTTACGGTTTCGGCTGGTATCTGTATGAATTGTTTCTCTGAAAGTAAGTAAAGTAAAGTAAAGTAAGTCTCATATATGCGTAATAAAGGTATCATGGGTTGTGTAGCTTTTCATAATGTACCGAGACCGAATAGGGGGGATGTTTTTGTATAAAAAATTATAAACAGGCAAAGGTAGAACATTAGAATGTTATAAAGTTTTACATTTTCCTCCGCTACTGTTAAATATAAATCTGGTTGGTATCAAAACCTATCATTGTCCAGCGTAATGATTTACAATTAGTAGGCAGGATGTATCAGTTTAAAGAACTTACTTAAAAGTGGCAATTAAACGCAATTACACGAGCCCATTTTGACGTCATGTCAACATAAATGTCTTTCGCGCCCATTACAGTCTCTTCAGTTTTTGCATATGCTGCGCAGCTGGAAAAGCCGCTTGTTTGTCGTTGGTTTTTTTTCTTTTTTTTTCTTTTTTTAAACAATAAAAACTGATCCCCGCCAAAAAAATAATGTTATCTAGTGCTCTTTAAAGTTGCGTACGAAATTTGTTTCGTCATAGAGAAGCATCTGTAAAGTGTAATTGATCTCGATACGGTTTTCAGTCACCCCGTTGTAAATCCAAATGCGATAATATCTGCACGAAGTACGATCGGAACCTACGACAACAGCCCAGCCGCATATTTATTAAAGGGGTTGCAATGAGTACATATGTTGTGTTTCACACGTAAAAACAAAAAAAAAAAACAACCGGAAAACTGTATTTGATTTTTTTTTAATGCGATGTCTGTGTTAATTTGGAAAACTGTATCATTTTAGCCATATCGCTGCATTATAAGTATACACGCTGACTAAGGAGGGTTTAGCATCCCCTCGCTGACTAAACGGCGTATAAAAAACATGCTGGCGACCCTATGAAGTAACTAAAAGCTCCTACTATCAGCAATGTATGACGACTGCCGATTACTAATCGTCTATACGGTAATAGCGTTTTTTTTTGTTCTTTTTTTAAAGGTATTTGTGCACGCTTATTAGAGACCATCACAATTTTAGCTCCTACACAATGCTGACTTGATGGTATCCAAGCTGGCTTGTAGCCTCGTAAGAATCCTTTAGCATCTGTAGAATATTTTTGTAAGGCAAATACCGAAATGCGTCGGGTTTTCGAAATGAACTACTGCCGATGCAGCGGCTGTAATTTTAGTTTGCAGGGTGATTTTATAAAATATCATTATTTTTTTCTGTACAATATTTATAAAAAAGAAGGAACAGATTTTATCCGTTTTCAAAAGAAATTCGCGACTAACGGTAGGAAAATTTCTCAGACTGAGAAATTACACTGTTGGTCCTTCGTTAGGCCCTAAAGACGATGGCGGATTATCGCAGCCAACAATGTATATATATATGCCGGTAACGCGGTAGCCAAATATAGTTGTCGTGCTCAGCTAACTTTCGGATGGAGTTTGAATCAAACGATTTTATTTTCGAATTAGCAGGTCTTTATTAAAATCCTTAAAGCCTCTAAACTATGTGTGCGCGAAATCGTGATGTTTCCACGCAATCGATTTCTACAAACGTTCACAGCAGTATTCGATCGATTTCTGAACTTGCATCGGTTTAACAATCGTAAATGTCAACATTTTACGGAAACGGTGAAGTCATATATCGATATCGCGCCATTTACTGGTCGTTTGTAAAAACCTAACAATTATTCCTCATTTCTTAAGGCGAATTACGATTTCGAACTTTCCGAACAATTTTGTCATATTTTTTCTTTCTTTCTCGCAAGTATTTAAATCGTTACCAGTTTTCGGACATTTATTTCTTTTTCTACAAGATATACATATATATATACACATATACATATACGAGTATATAAAAATAGGCAAAGACAAAACAGTTCAGTACCTACCTTTTTTTCCTCTGTTTATTAACCGTTTTTTTTAAATCGTCAATGGCTGATTGATGATTTTTAGTGTTATCAGTAAAAAAAATTTGGAGACAGTTTTCTTCTTCTTCGTGTTTAAATAAAAAATGAATACAAAAAATGAGGAATCCCTATAGCCAGTAAATCCGCTCTTATTAAAATGTTTTACTTTTTCTTAATAATCATCACTATTGGCTTTTTTACAGTGTACTAAATCTTAGGGTGTTGTCATTTAATATCAATAAAAATAGTTTTTAAATTGTGATTTACTGTTATTTTATTGAATTTATTTTTTATTCAATTATAATCGTACTGAACTGTTTTGTATTGTAAGTACATATAAAAGTGTATGTTCTCAGATATACAATGAACCAATGTATGAGAGTAGAAATTTTTGTTTGGAAATATGCAAATTCATATATGTTTTCCTCAAATTCTTAATAATAATTATTGGCCAAATGGTTTGATAGTTAACAAAAGCCGGGCCATAAAAAAAAAAAAAATATGGTCGAATTTTGATCAAAGAGTGTACACTGGTATATATATATATATATATATATATATATATATATATATATATATATATATATAACTCGGCCATTTTGGCCTTGCAAGGGGCTGTGCTCCTTGCCCCATCTTGCTTTTATTTCTGTCCTTTTCTCTTCTATACTGTGTATAAAATGATCAAAATTTACAATGTAATTCTTACTGGCATCAACACAAAAAAAATAACATAATCACAAAAATCCTATCCTAACATTTAACTTTCATTATATAAAATTAAGACATCGTTTCGTTACATATTTCGTTACATAAAATTGTGACATTTTTTAAATAACAATAACAAAAATCCTATAAAATATAACAAACGTTACATAAAATTGAGACACTTTTTCTAATATTAATTACAACGTAATTCTTAGGCTACCCCTATTAGCAAAAATGTCCCAATTTTATGTAACGTTTATTATATTTTATAGGATTTTTGTGATTATGTTATTATATTCATATGGATCGATTTAGAATTACAAATTTTGATCATCTTATACGAAGTATAGAAGAGAAAGAGACAGAAATGTAAGCAAGAGGGGTCAAGGGGCACAGCCCTTTGCGAGGCCAAAATGGTCGTGTTATATATGTATATGAAATATATGCGTATAGGCTTATAAAATTCGATATTTCAGATCTCGCCATGGTGTGCCACCTGGAGAGATAGTCTTCTGCAGTTCTGGTAGAAGAGACCGTTTTTACTGACTATATGCCATTCTTGCCAAATCATGATAGCGTTAATAACGTTTTTTTCACGATAATCGAAAAAAATTTCAAAAGTGATAAATTTAATTTACGGTTTGCGCGGAATTTTCATTGCAATTTTCGCAACGCAAAAATGTTAGCCCATTTCTTATTACTGCCAGCGTAAGAATTGCATGGTCATTAATATTTATAACCACATAAATAATTCATTCGCACGTGTAAATCTATCAACACGATAAATCCGAATTTGTGTAAATTTTTGCGACTCCGATTGATCCGGAATAAATTATACAATATTTGGAAATAGGGAGAGAAAAAAAAAATAAATAAAAATAAACAGCACGTTAAAATTGACGATCCGCTCAGAATAGACTCGAGCGTGTAAGTCATTTTCCAGGTTTTCACAAGAAGTTTTGAAAAATACGATAATTTAGCACATGATTTTCAAAAAGATATCAACTACCTTTATGAATTAACCGAAAAAAAATTATTTTGGCATCCGAAAGCATGCCAAGGTAGAAACCGTAGCGCACTCTTTCATTCTTTTGTAATCGTTTGAGGATCTCTTAAAATGCGCAGTAGGAAAGAATACAAGAAAAAGAGAAATCTTCAAATTTTTCGATCGCGGATGCTTTATTGGATGAGCTGTATGCTTACCGGAGTTAGTTGTGTAGTAATTTTTCTCTCGTATCATGCCCAGCTGGAATGGAAAGGTGTGGTGCCTAGTGTCGAAAGAAAAGAATGGGTATTTTGTCGGACGAATTTTAATAATGTAAGAATACTGCCGAATGTGATATCTGTTGATAATCAATAGGATGCTGCGTACAAAGGGTCATTCTAGCTCTATGTAATTGTTATCTTTTATTTTTCTACCACTTCATCCAATTCCCTTTCCGTTCGTACAGTTGGACCTGTTTACTGTGCACTCGAATATGCTTGCAGTTCCTTCTGTCTCATCAGCGCTACACTCTACTCTCTGTTCGGGGATATTCTCATCGTCGAGTGCACTTTTAAACCCCTTTACGCGTTTTTTTCCCTACTCCCGAAAGCCTTTTTAAATTCTTTTTTATTTTTAAGTGACGCCAACCTCTGAGAACAGGTGTAATTCTGTGCAGCGTGTACGTTTAGATTTTTGAAAATGCGTTTGTCTTTGCCGGCGAGTTTGTTGCAGTCAGTCGCTTTTTTCACGCTTCATTGTTATTTTTACGGCGATGGTGAGAATCTCTCGAGTGTTCTTCACTAATGAGGGGAAGAACGCTTAAAGACTGCGCCGAAGATATTGAACATGCTATGTTTTTTCTTGGCAGGTTTTTCGCGCTTGCTCGCGTAATTTCGAATCCCGAGCATATTTCCCTCATTTTCGATTTTAATTTTTGCGCTAAAACGACTTTATAATTTTTTTTTAAATGATTTTTTTTTTTTAAATGATTTTTTTTAAATTTTATCCGGAAGCGGCTATATGTATAATTTTTCGCTGCAGATTACCGTGGGAATGTGGACTATTGTCAGAATTTTATCTGGCCCGGTTCAGTCGGAAGGATTAGATTGCCGCTGGATGCTGTTTTCTTTCTTGCTTTATTTTCACGTAATTTTAAATTAGCGATCGGCTGAAAAATTTAATTTTCAGTACCGATGCGTTTTTATCATTCCTAGTTTTACGTGTATATATGAAAACGTTTACTGGAATTTTTTTAATATCACTGTGATTTTCTTTTGCTAGGGAAATAAATAATCAGTACTTTTTTTTTAAATTTAGTGACGTACAAATTAAGGAATACATACCGAATTTGAAACAAATAACACTAGTACTTTAAAAAATGAGGAGTGGATTTTGATTTCCGTTAGGTACTGTGCGTCGTTATCTCCTAGTACATACACGGTCATCGTAAGCCATGTTCAGCTATCAGACGCAATTTACTTATTGGACCGCAGCAGTCAGTCAGCGGGCTGATTCCTTTCGACACTCTTTTTCCTTCAGAACATCGAGACATCTACCGAGAGTCTCTCTACCTGTTCCCGATCATGGTACACTACTCTTTTTTTCAGCTTGCAGTCGGCTCAATTCTCAATGTTCCGCTTTAGAACCTGTATAAACAATATCGCGGCCTAAAATCCTCCCACGTACATTTTCTGATCAGTTTTTTTCAAGCGTAGATGTTTTGTTGTTTTGCAAGGCCTACCAGTCTAACCGGTTTTATTTTCCTGGAAAAAAATTCCTCAAAAAATGTTAGTATACAGCGAAAAAGGGACAAAAAATACAAAAAAAATTAAGGCAGTTTTTACTTCATAATGTGTAACGCTTAAGTGTAATTTTTTTACTCTATATCTTAATATGCCGTAAATTTTTCGTTTAATATTTGTATAAGTAATAATTAAGTTGAAAACGATCACTCCTTCGCTGCTGAAGAACTATTATTTAGGATCCCGGTGGATCTTTTTTTAAATCAATGTTTTGTTTTTTTATTTTCAGTTCGACTTTATTCTTGTCCGTAATTCGCTTGTTTTAAATATTATTCGTATTATTTTGATCAAGTTTTAACATCTACGTCTCCATTTTTGCTTTAATTAGATTCCTAGCTGTAAGAGATATAAGGTATACGTACAGGGTGGTGCAAAAGTCATTTTGCACATCACAAAATTGATCGCTGTTCACGAATCGTTTATTAGAAAAAAATGTAACAAACGTTACAAATTAAAAAAAAAAAGTCCTAATGACCGTCTTCACAAGTTTTCTTTTTGTTACTTATCAGTATAACCCGCATAATGTACTACGTTTTTGATAGACGCGCTAGTTTATTACACACCTCTTCGGAAATTATGCAATGATTTTTGGACCACCCTGCAGTTGTTTTTCAGAAAATTTATCATTCGCTCGTTTATTTCTTCTTTTTCTTCTTATTATTATTATTTTGTAATCTAACTCTTCCCACCGATCTGATTAAGCGTTCAAAGCGAACAATAAATAGTTGTTTTTTTTTTTACCACGGAGGGCCCATTAATTTGTACATATTAATCCGATATTGCCATTATAAAAAGTTTTTTATTCGTCCAATGCTACGTCTCTATAAGTGTATATTACTTCGCATTTATTATAAATAAAATTTCGCATATTTGGGAAAAAGTACATGTTTATATTCAGCTGCAGACTTCTTTTAGACTCTATGCTTACTCTTTTTTTAAATAATTTTCTACATTTATTAGTAATTAACATTTTAGAAATCATCGAAATTTAATTTTAAAGAATCGAAATGTATCATTTTAAAAAATAGTAACCAAAAAAAAAACCACACGGCGAAATCTTAATGACGGTAATGAAAAATAAGTTCGTTCGCTGCGAATATCATTTCATTATACTAATACGAAGGTAAAAAATGCCGATCTGAGCGAGGCACTGACTTTAGTGTATATTCAGAATTTAGAAGCGGCCTTTATCGAATTTTAACCCTTTTCTGTTGTTGTTGTTTTTTTTTTTTTTTGTTTTTTTTTTTTTTTTTTTTTTTTTTGGCCCGGACTAAATAACTCTTTTGAAATGTACTTCTAGTGCTTTTCGATAATATTGCCTTCTTGCATTTGTGGCGCAAATGAGCTTTTAATACTGATTTTCGACATTTCGTGGCTACATTTGAAGCGGTTGTGACGTTTATTTGTTTATTTTTCACTATACAAATCGAGTAACATCATGGAGAAGGTGCGGAAGGTTTTACGTAATTTAAATAGGTCATAAATAGTTGATGTTTTAAGAATTATGTAAAGTTGTGCGACATCTTGTAGAATGGAAGGAAGGTTTCATGGAAAAAATTCAGTTTAGGCGCTTCTGGAAAATATCATCAACAAACGTAATGGTGGTCGGCGGGCAAGGTTTAACAAAAAAATGAGTTATGTACGTCCGAGGTGAACAAGAGTTTAGCGACAAAAAACTGGTGTAATGAAGTTTTAAAGAATTCGTATTTGCAGAATTAAAAAAATGAATAAAACATACGACGAATCGAAAGATTTTTCTTTTAATGATTCTAATAAACAGAAATATCGATATAAAAACGCGCGTATAATTCCTGTTTGTTCGGATTGCATAATTTTCATGGCTTAAATGCAGCAAACCGTCTTGAAAGAAATTGGCTGCGGTGAAAAACACCCGCAATTTTGATTCCAATTCATTATTCTTTTTCTTTCTTTTTTTTTTTTGTTTGATTCTGTAAGATTTTTTAAAATTTCATCACTGATAGAAATCGTAGATGATACAACTATTGATAATTTTTTTTGAGCGATTAATTTCCGAATTAACCTTTATTTTTTTCCGCAAAGTATCCCATATACACACACACATATATATATATATATATATATATTTCAATTTAGCGCTTCAGAAACCCCGAAAGATCCGGCGATAGGTCGGGCCGTGTTAATTTAAAATCGATTACTAGCTTCCGTTCGAACATTCGGAAAATACACGCTGCAGACATGTCGTAGATTTTGGGATTAATTTGAGATTCATGCGAAGCGTTTCGTTCGTGCAGTTTACCGGACCGGAAGGCAATGAACTGTTAACGGATATATGGCTGATATATCCGCGGATATGCATATCTATTGTCATCGTAAACGCGTATTACTTTGCCTAAATGGACTATCGTTGTATTCTGCCGATTCCGGAACGAACATAAAAATCGAACTAGCAGGCTCAACATATAGCCTTTATTTACTTTACTCTTTTAACCTTATTTGCTGGCCAAGTAACGAGCTATAACGCACCGGCTGGTCTGCTCCTCGCAATTAATATAGTTCCGCGTTGGATTTAAATTGTGCTCACTCGTCGCAATTTAATTGTGCCCCATCGTCCGTGTGCTACTCTGATTCTTCTGCAAGTCAATAATTCTTTCTATCCGCATATGCACTTCGACGATGAGTTAAACTTAACATCAAATTTCATTTCGCTCTGTTAAACATTTCTTTGGTCAAAATATGTATATAGGCAGAAAATGATTGACAAAAAAAACAAAAAAAAAAAAAAAAAGGTATTTTATAATTATCTAATTTAACGAAATCTATGTAACAACTTCTATGTTTTTTTGGTTTTTTTTTTTAACCCTGTACCGGTATACATTTATACCACAAACAGCGGTATTTGTGACATATTATAGAAAACCATTTTAGACAACCGGAGTACAGCCCAATCTATCCACTGAAAGACTTGGACGTGTAACAACTTCTATGTTAAAAATCGCGATTTTTACTTCTACATAAGTGAATGCGCGAACGAGTCTGTGCTAGATGTTCACTTATCGGTAGGGAATATAATACTTTTTTGCAGACACTGATGTGTAATCTACATTTTCTAGCGTGTAGTACGTAATTTTTAATAATTTTTAATTAAAAATTGAGGATTTTCACTGCTCAAATTAAATGAAATTTTAAAAATAAAGGTCTAAAACTAATTTTGGAAAACCGAAATTTATGGAAAAAATAAAAGAAAACTACCTTAATTTAAGCGATCTAAATAATAATACACGACGGGGGCTTTAATATATTCCTATAATGCCGAAAGTTTTTTTTGATAATTTTTTTTATTTTTTCACTTTTACCCAGAAACAATTAGAAAAGGAAGTGGTCAATTATATCTTGATACGATCAGATATTGTTAGGAGAAAGGAACAAATAATAGGAACAAACTGTGGAGAGAGAATAGATAGGACATAAGAGGCGCAATATGGAGTGGTGGGGAGACGAAGTCGTAGCAAACTAAGGTGGAAATTAGAATACTCAGCAGAAAGAGATGAACAGTCAAAAAACACATGGTCCGCATCGCAAACATACTGTTCGTTTGAGTAGAGAGGACAAAAAGAAAAGGCAACCAACGAAAAAAAGCGAAAACGGGAGGAAGATAATAAGGTATGACTTAAGAGCGCAGACGAATAACGGAGACAACAACAGAACGACGAAGTTAAGGAAACAAAGAGAACCTTGAATTGGCAGGAAGACTAGGTTGAACAGACCGATAAAAATGGCAATTGTCAGAGAATGAAGAAACGTATACATCCGATACCAAAGTCTGAGATGAAAACCTTCGTATAGCGGAAGGAGATTAGACGATGGGATTTTTTTAAAGAAGAAGTGAGAAGATGCAACAACCCGAGCCAAGAAGTCTGCCGTTTCATTACCGAAGATGCCCGAATGACTAGGAACCCGTAGGCGAAAAGATTCTGAAAAGCCAAAATCTGAGGGGATAAAAGAGGCACCGACCCCATCCGGACTCTTCGAACCACATCTGTAAATACGGTTTCATGCGAAGGAAATTGAGAATTGATAAAACCGTGGAATTTCCGTCTAACTACGGCTCGCGGAAGAAACTTGGAGAGCATAGGTACAGTAAACATATTTGGAGGATGGCAGAGATCGGCGAAATTAAACGAGAAATGAGGGGAACTGATAAAGGGCATTATGTAAGGACAAAACGAACGGAGCCGAAGAGAGATGAGAGATAAAATAGTGGTTTTCCTAAGTGCGAAACGCCAGCTCCTAGAAATGGAAAGATAGGAATGGGTAAGAGTAGAGGACGTGAGTGGAAGACGCTTAGTCAGAAAACGATAGCCCAAATAAGATCTTCGAATAGAATGGGGCGGTGTATTTTGTTTATTTCGATTTTTATCGCAGTTCACTCTTTACCATACTCCCGTATTGAAGACTATAACATAGCTGTGCTACTTGCGTGCATTATATACTGTACAAGTTTATCGATATAGTTTTTAGAGGAGTTCACGACGTTCCATTTTAGATGAATTCCTTACTGGAATCTTTAGTGTCTGTATTTTAAAGAAATATTGGAGATCGGATCTTTTTATGATTCTTCAGTAATCCCAATATCTAATTTTCCTTCAAACAACAGTCGCACTCTTATTGCCTCTAACATTTACCGTCAACGTGTGTCATGTACTTCGTCTTGTTTATCCTTTCCTTACTTTGACGGTCGCTACTACATCTCACAATCAGTGAAGCGGTCATTTGTGGCGCTAACTTACTTCTCTACTATATAATTTTTGTAATTCCCTGATTTTTCCTATATCCTGTATTGTTTCCCTGTCTGTGCCTACATCTGACCATATTTTTCCCACCTGCAGATTTTCAGTGAAGGGACAAACTTCTACTCAAAAAAAAAAAAAAAAAAGAATGCATATTTTGAATATTTTATTGATAAAATTATCAGGGAAGTGACAAAACAGTTTTGCCGGTTTTAATTTGCTCCAGTAAAGCGCGTCTCCGGTTTTTAACTCAGCGGATTCGAGAATTCCAGTTGTTGTAGGTTTTGCAGTCTGTGGTCCGGTCTCGGTCGAAGCAAGATATTTCCGACTTTTAGAAGCAGCGTGAAATATGATGTGGACGTGTGAAGTAATTGCGGTTCGGTCACGTACAGTCGCTAAGACGAGTATTGTGTTACCGCCCCGACAGTTTTTAAGCGGCAGGATATTTAACATTTTATCCGTGTACACGTAGAACTTTACGACGATGCCGTTCCCAGTTGTTACATGCGCGCCGTACGTAACACATGGAGTAAAAAGAATTTCGATGAAAATATTGGAAGAGCGCGCGAACCCCACCTACAAGCGGATTTTCGGTTTTCGTCATCTCAGATCCATCTAGAGACAATGGGCGCCAGGTTAGTTTCGCCAGAACAAATCGAATAATGTCGCGTGCCGTGAACGAGGAAAGACGCCGAGGATGATATGCAATTTTGAAAGAGATATTAATTTTTTCGTAGCTGCTATCTGCTGGTGTGTTGACTAACGGTTGCAGCTCGCGCGAACTGCTGAATTTTGAAATTTGCTTACGTCGAGCGTTTTGCATAAATTTGTTTACCGCGTTGATTGTCACGAACGAGAAACCTTCTTTATCTGTGTAACCGTTTCCGAATGATTTTCCCGGGAACGTTGCGATCCGGTCCATGAGTTGCGCGAGCGAAAAAGGAAATGGCGCTTATCGTTCTCGTTTCGGCGGCGATATCGAAAATAACGTTATTTCTCCAGTTCGTTTTTTTACCAATGTTCCCCCACACTGTAGCACCGCCTTTATACGGTTGCAATTCAATTTTAGTCAAATAATGACTTTGAAATTAGATTTATAATGAATGGTTTTTCCCTGGAAAGCGGTGATGTGCTGCGACGAAGACACTCCCTAAACTATCCCAAAGTTTGATTTTTCTATCTATCGCCTGTTAGATTATACAGTGCCTTATCGTTTATTTTACTGTATATACATGTATATTGATTTGGAGCGTATAATTATCTATTTCCGCCATATATTTAGAACGAATATAAAAGTTGAGGCTGCTGCTGCTGCTGCTGGTTGCATTGGCACCGCATTAAGATTTTTGAAAAAGGACCAGTAAATCGCCTACCAGCAATGTAGACGTGATTTTTAATTCAGCGACTTTAATTAGACTATCGAAGGAGTAAAAATGACGTTGAACAAAATGATATTTTGTATTTTGCACGAACTTTGGACAATAAGATTTTTTTGCCTTTAAAAATTCTCTATGTTACGCATTTTTGTTTTATAATAACAGCACGCAGCCAGCTCTGAGATTTACAAGACGTTTGTAATTTGTTTACATTTAAAAAAGATTACCTTGATTTTCATTTTTCTATTTCTTTTCCGGTAGTACTTAATTCTCCGCAGTATAATTTTATGCAAAATAATTTAAAATTATTTGGAAGGATGTAAAGTAAAGTAAGTCCCATGGATATCCTTGATAAGGTATCATGAATCGTGAAGTTAAGCTTTCCATAATGGTACTAAGCCTAATGGGTCTGATGAGAATATTAGAGCCAGTTCCTTTCTTTCGGCCGTCCCTTTACTTTCGTTGATTTCTCCGGTACCCAATTCAATTTCAGATTGGATATATACCTGGGAGCGATTTGGATCCGGAACAATTTTCGAACCTGCGACCTCTGATTTGGCAGCCAAGCCCCATAATCACTAGGCTATCGCGCTATGACCAGTTTAAAATTTCGAAGCATTAGGATTACTGATTAGGTATTTTACAATTTGAAATGATTTATTATCTACAGACCTGTTAATTTCTTTTATCTACATTTAGCTGTTAATTTTCTCATAAATAAATTAAATTGATGCCCCCCCACCCCCCGGGTGAAAGTTAACGTTTAAATTTAACACCTATTCTGCATAAACCAAATTTTATCGTAAGACCATATTTTGACAGTTTAGCACAAAATCTAATGAAAATCGAACAAATATGTAAATTATTAAAAAAAAAACACATTTAAACTTGGCGTCACATTTGCAATTTTGAAAAAATAGTTATTTGTCATCGATGGACACATACTCTGACCACCCACTCAGGGTTCGTCTTTCAATCTGATTTAATTACACGACTAACACAAAACGAGATAATCGTATTTCTTTAACTTCTTTTATAGTTTCACGATAAATAACGAGAGCAGGAAATCTCAGTGATGTCTTCCAGCGAGCTAAAAATTTGATCTCCCGACTTCTCCGAAATCATCCCTATCCATTGCTCGATCTCCTTCCACGCCCCGCGTCGATTTGCCCGATGCTACAGTCACCTTTAGCGGACAACCGGACCTCACTTACACGCACATCTTCTCTCTCGCCACATTTTTCGATACTTTAGATTTTAGCTTTTATTGGTCACATGTAACGGACATATTACAATATGTATACTATATATATATATATATATATATATATATATATATATATATATATATATATATATATGTCTTTGATATGTAAGTCATTATGACCGAAGTACTTTTAATATGTTGAAAAATTAAATGGGCATTTGGCATATTAAAATCTTCTACCGAATAGTATTAAGCGACTCTGATTTATTAGTAAGAAGTGCGTTGCCTCTGATGCTGAGCAGCGGCACAATATTTGCGACTGTGATTTTGCGCGTAGGTCGCCAATTCGCGCGCGCTAATATTTTTTTAGTTGCTCTGATAAGAAATATGTGACATATTCACTTTCTTTGTTATTAACTTTTTTTTTTAGAATATTTTGAAGAAAAATTGAAATAACAAACATTACCCTTAAATCTGGTCGGAAAGTCTTTTCTAATTTTCTACTTGCTCGGCGGAAAGATCGAAGAATTTTTTATAGTTAATTCCCCCTCCCCCTTTCCCTTTTGAAATGTAAGAAGAGTACTTCTATAGAATGTCAGTCAAGCGTGGCGTTTTATACGCTGCCGACTAAACGTCGAAAGCTAAAATCCACGTAAAGCGCTAAATTCAAAACAAATAAGCCAAGATCTGCTTACGCCAGCGTCTTTCAAGCTAAAATCGTAATTGCCTCGGACACTGCCGGCACTAGTACCTCGGAAACTAGCGCTGCCTATTGAGCAGAAAGCGCGATTTGCGCCGAATTAGTAACGGCGGCTGAATATCTTTTTCGATTTCGTTTCATTAATTGGCAGTTGCCGCTTCGATTGAACCACGTTAATTTGCTTAATCATTCGCAAATGTTAAGTTAGCCTGCATCATAGTCAGCGTAATATTATAATAATGATACGAGCTTTGGTTTTCCGAATAATTTTGAAGAAGGGTGCGGGTGGTGTGTCGCTGTAACGACTAGTCGAGTATCATTGGTCGCTCGCATTCAATCACGCACCACTTGTCATCGGCTTTGAATTTTCAGTTTTGTTGCGAACGAGTTTATTTATATTTCGTTCATCGTTGATTGAACTTCCCAATAACGCAGCCATATCGCATTTAACCTTATTTTTCGTTCGACGCTCCCATCGGCAAAGCTCGTTACTGAATTCTGTCTTCCTCCTTCGAAATCATTCTGTCGGCTACTGCGCGCCGTATCTCTTCATCCGAACAACAACAATTTCAGCCCCTATTCCTGTCTTGCACCGTGTTCTCGTTGTTGGAGAAATCGTTGAAGCAACACGCATTCTCCGAACGCGGCCGGGGTACGTTACTGAACACCAGTTCACTGTTAATAATTGTATATTTTTTACGCGCAGGTCGCGTAATTTTTAAGATGTACCGAACGGGCCCGCCAAGAACGAAAAGAAGAAAGAGAAATGGTGTGACAGCTTCGATGGCGCTTACTATTTATCGCGTAAATTCCCGCGTCCTAATTTGAATAATGCAAGCGGATCGTCGCATTCGCTTAATTGCCAACGGAATTTTGGAATTTTGTCACAAAATTTGACTCTTACATCATTGAGTTCGCCCAAATAGCGCGGGTAAATAAGAGCGGGAATTTTTTATTTCTATTGCAGATAATTTACCGAATGCGAAACATCGCTGCCTAACCCCAATTTGTCGTGTGTTTCTAGCTTCCCGAAGTGTGTCGGTTAAGAATAATGTTTTATCGATATGTGTATGTTCAATTCCAATTTATGTAATTTATATTTCGCGGAATTTCACTTTTGCTAAAAAAGATGCGTAGAATTTCGATAATAATCCGGTGAAATTATATTGGAGGACGGCTAAATAATAGCATAAATAGTAAAAATATGAAGATCAGCTCCTGGGTCTTCTTCATAATCTACGATTTTTTATCAAGAATGCGACGAGGATTTGTTGACGTCTGACAAAATCGGTCATTACTTTTAAGAAGCCTAAGCTCAGCCGAATAAACTGGTAAGATGTGTTTAATTTCGTAACCGACCTTTGCACACTCAACTTATATTCCCAGCAGTTTTGCCAGTAGCATCGACTGCAGAGTAGTAATTATACAAATAATCTGAAGAAATTGTGCAGAAAGTGATCGAATATATATATATATATATATATATATAATTTTGCCTTACGTTTGTGTTACGTTTTTGCCTCATGTTTATAAAACATTATGAAGCGATGTTTAGTATCGTACCGAAAGATCAGCGAGCTCTGTCCTCCGTCTCAAGTTAATGCAGAAAAAAACTACAGTAAAATGCCCTCTCTAGAATTGCCACTTGTTTGGGGCGGTCCATGGAGTTATGGCCCCGAGTTCACGCGAACGGCTGAAGTTCAGCAGCGGACAATTCGCAGTACCGGGAATTGAAAATGCAGTTTTTAAGCAAATCTGAAGCAAGTGAAAATTGTAATGGAATATACAGCGTTGTGGCCATTAAAGCTCGGCTAGCGGTGGTGCCATGAGTTTTTGTTGCGAAGAAATGCTTTTTGTTGACGACATTAGTAATATAAAGAAAAAGAATGATTAAATGTAAAGAATTCACAGCTTTTCTGTTGGAAAGATATAACACTTTTTCTATGTCTATAGTACAGAAATAGTAGAAAGACATCTGACGAGGCGAAATATTTATATCAGTTCGTTAAAAGAAATAATATTAATATATAATCATAATTACAAAATACGTAAAGATGAGGAATAAAATTGGTCGAAGGGTGAAAGTGGGGGAAAAAATGAAAAAAATTAAATGTTTACCGATCGTGGGGTGTCTTACTCGGTCTTTTGTAAATTATCGAATAATAATGACGTTGTTTCCTTTTAAATAAAACCCGTAACCATCTAAGAACTTTATCGAACGATGCTACTTCATAACTTCGAGTAGGCGCGTGAATTTAAAAGAAAATGCAGCAAATTGTCATCGTTATTTCGTGCTGGTTAAGGGAAAAAAACAAAATGCCCAGGGGGGGGGGGGGAATGTTCATTGACGTTGTTTATAAACGAACGCCTGCTTAAGATGTTTTTTATGTGACAGGTGTTTTGCTTGAAAAAAATTTATATTTCTTCTATTGTCGTTCCTGCTCGTGAAGCAATTATTTTATTTACATTCGTTAAAGGAAACATCGGCGACAAATTTCAGCTGTTCATTGAGAGATAAAGAATTAACGAAACCAAAAATGCTACCTCGTTATTATTTAACAATTTTAGCAAGCAATTTGCCAAAAAAAAAAAAAAAAAAAAAACAAAAAAAAACGACATTGATTACGTGTGTTTTACTAATCAATTTTTGCTTTTTCTTTTTACGCTAATGATGTGAACACTTTATACTGGATCAGTGATTTTTGCGTCCCTGCAGCGTTTACTAAACTCTCCGAAATCAAACTGCTGCCAGACCTAGTATCGTCAGAATAATAACTTCCAGGTATGTGGGGATCGACCTACCTTGTCGTGTTGATGCTCCGCTAATCGTTCAGCAGGCTGCGGACTAGCGAGAGAAGGTTCGTTTTCTAAATATATAAGGGTTGGGTGAGTTGTCAGACGTTATCACGTGTCTTCCTATCAATTTTCTTTCTTTTTTCTGCATGACCTAGAACTACCGACTATTACAGCCAATTATTTAACACTTGAGAGTTCTGAGTACTACACAAAATACGTTTTTTTTTTTGCTTTTTTTTTTTTGTTTTTTTTTTGGTGTGGGGCGTCATCGGTATTAATCCAGCATAAGTGAAATAATTAGAAGTTTTAATGTGCGACAGCGGAATATAACACAATTAACTAATCAACTACCACAGCTTGATAAATACAAGTTATGATAACAGCGCTGCAGTTAATTTTTGTATATTATATTGTTTTGTTACAGTACAGAGAAATACTTCTTGCAGTCTCGTTATTTTACGTTCTTCTTGAGACCGGAAAATGTCAATTCCGATGATATGCTACTACTTCGGATTTTGACTGAATTTAGATGAACAAGAAGTAATGAAACTGCGTGAAGAAAGAATAGAATCTTCCGAAAGAGGGGACAGTAAAGATGATAAAAAAATTAAAATGAAAAACAGACTATTTATCGAAGTGTGAAAACAGTTTTGCGCGCAGAAGGTGCAATCTGGGGAACAATTTCCAAAAAATGCTTATCGGAATGATGAGATTCGATCGGCATTGCGATATTACATAATTCGCGTGTTTCGTGTATTTTGTCAGCTTTCTTTAATTAAATCTTTCTCGTTATTGCGTCGGAATTTTTTATGCGTATAATTTTGACATACGAGTATTCCTTTTGGTTTGGAGTCGTTTCTCAAAATGCGTACGTCGCGCAACAGGAGTATTATTATCTTTGACGATGGCGAAATGGTTCTACTATCGTGCTTTGGCGAAAAAGGCTTATCCATACGTATAAATGTGATAGTACGGAAAACTTGTTTTATTAATTAATTAATTTATTTTTTTGAATCATTTGTAATTAGCGTAATACTATACATCGTGTAAAATCACGTGAGTGGCGACGTAAAAAATTTAGCGATGGAGGATGGTTAACGACACGCTACAAGTGTCGTGAACTTTTCTGTCTAGTGGTAAATGCCGTATTTTTCATTTGTAGCTGTGAACAACGGGGGAAGGTTTTTACATGGTGAAGAAAAAAAAATTCTTACGATCGGACGGTGAGGAGGCTGAAGGAAAGCATAGTCAAAGATAGTCGCTACTGATTTTCAAGAATCTGGTGGCAGTGTTGAAAAATCGCTCAGGCTTCTGTCTTTGTTAAAAGGCAAATAGTGTTTATCTCGATGAAGTACCACGAGAGGACACAAGCGCGGCCTAGTAATTATACAGAGCGTAAATATACAGGCATACATATATATATGCATATATATATATGTGTGTGTGTGTGTATCAGCATCGAGTGCAGTTAAACAAAGTGTGCTGTGTCTTTGTGCAGATTAGGAAGGTGAGATAGGTACGGATTCCGATAATGCGCGATGCTGCGGTGGATAACGCGAGGAATAGGGGAACGCGCGTGTCGTTAGCCGGCAAAATTATATCGGGAAAATCGTGGGAAAAGTGGGCCAGAGATAAGAAGATACGCGATGGAATTTAGTGTGAAAGTTGAATAATATATATTGTTAGGGTTTTTTTCTTTCGTTTGTCTTTGTGCGAGATTAATTTCGAAATGTAACGCGTCATTTATCATTACGCACGACGTATTGCGACCAAGTCTCACGTGACACAGCTCCGTTTTCGCTTTTTTTTTTTTTTTTTTTTTTTTTTTTTACCAACGAATATATTACCTGTAGCCGCTGTGCGGGAAAAATTCGAGCACAAACTACTACCCTATTCGTTATGGTTCTTCCAGTTTACACTTGACGACGAATCTGTGTCTTAGATTTACTAATCATAATGATGTATTCAACTTGGCCCAATAAAAGTGTGGCGTTTTTTTCTTTTTATTTTTCGTTTTTTTAAAAATCCTTCGTCGACCTACATTTGCGCGTTTAACCGATTACGATTGGGCCGCACACCCAGCTTTCACATAATTTTAGAGCGTTCCTTCACCGGCTACATGGCCCTTCTAAACTTATGTGTTACAGAGCATTGTCGTATGTTTTATCAGTCTCAGCCAAGCTCTGATCAATCAACCGAGAAGGGGAGTTCCCTAAGGGCAAACAAACTAACGGTTCAACTATGATTTCCAGGGTGTGAAATGACCTGGATAAGGCGCATCATAACTTAAAAAACTGACAAAGCTGAAAAAAACTGGATTGTATCGATTTTTTTCGCTCGTGTTACGTAAAAACTCTTTTATTTTATTTCTGAAATAGAGAAAGTTCAAATTGGATCGGAGCTGGTTGGCTCGGTGTAAGTCGGTAATGGACTTAGGGAGGAGCAGTGAGATTCCAGCGTTAGCATTATTATTATTATTATTATTATTATTATTATTATTGTTATTATTATTTATGTTTGGTTTCAAATATGAATTTAATTTTTTCTTTCTTTTTTCGGTAAAATTTATTTGTCTTCTAGTTTTTCAATAGTACGATTCGAACCGAGTTCTACTCGAACTAGACTATTATCAATGAATAATCCGTTTATTTATTTATTTTTACTCAACGTATCGGAAAATTTAAAAACAATGAGAAATTTCCAATGATAAAATGTAACCGTTGCGTTTCTGCTAATTTCCGAAAGAGTAATGCTAGGTTTGGTAAAAGGAAAAAAGTTGGTTGCTAAGGTAATCATTAAGGGTAATTATCGGATTTTCGATAATATCTGATATAATTAGCGGGGGGTCATTTGTTTTTCCGCTAATTTTTTTTTCCCTCTCAACTTTAGTAATCAGTATTTGGTATTTAATGTTGTTTTGGTAGTGTAAGAAAGAAATCTTAATTGAGACTGTTCATTCTTCGTTTTCTTTGATGTCTTCATTACTCCCTTTTTTGCTTCAAATGCAACATTTTCGTCTTAGAGAACGTTTCCAAGGTTTCTCAAAAGTTCTTTTTTATTTTTAACAGTTATTCTTCAGTATGCGACACGTTCGCACTTTTATTTTCTTCCTATTTATCGTTCTAATATTTGATCTTTTTTCCTCCGATTTTCTATCAACATAAAATTTCTTGTTTCCCACCTTTTCCGGCAGTACGAAGCGAAGAATATTCTTATTCCTTTTTTTCGACTTTATGTATTCATCGGTTTGATAGGTTAATTTTGCTCTTGCATTTACAGATATTGCCATTTTATTTTTCTCTTAAAAAACAATTCAAAGTCGTTCTTAGATACCTTAGCATCGGAATTGGCACAACAATTCGTAACATTTAAGCGGTACTGTCATCGGTGCCTGCGAGTTATCTTTCGAGTTATCTAGGACGGAGGCACTGCCCGCGTCGTTGTGATTTTTTTCATCCTTTACCTTCGTCGGAAGACACTGCCAGCGGGTAGGATCTGCAAAGGGAGTCTTATTTATACGGAGAAAAGTAACCGGATAATATCGATATGTTGTTGTAAGGCATCTTGTGTTATTTAAGCGGAAATTGAACAGAAGCAGTCGGAAAGTTCAACTTCTACTCCGAACAAGTCCACTTTGAAATGCAGTCGCCCGTGTTCCTACATCGAGCGTAGGAGACGACGACATGTACGGTACGGCGAAATAACGATTTGCGTTCGACATTCCATTTTATGTATATAAGTGAAAAGGAATGGCTGGCTAGTGAGCTGTTTGTTTGGTTTTTCCGTCCATCAGTTTGCTCTAGGATATTCCCTTTGGATGTTTAACTTTGTTGTTTGTCGAATGAAATTTTGGCGAACGCCGGGCGATATCACATCTTCGAGGCAAACTAGTCAGCCAATAAAACGGATGCTGCTTTAGATAGCGTAGTAATAATCAAAGTTCAACTGTTTGCCCGTCCCTCCCCAGAAACAACGCTCTAGTCTATATACTAAAAACTTTTCCCCTTCAGTTTTCTTCCGTGTAATTTTATCAATTGCGCGTACACGTCTTTTTTCTTCTTTTTTCCCCTCCTATTGGCAATAAATAGTGCAAGCGGAATATAGCTTTCAGTAAGTCGGCATAGGACTTTGAAGGAAAACCACCGAGGTTCATTAGGCAATGTAAATAAAATTACAATGCTAAAGAACTAATATTTAAACATAAAAATATAGATTAGGAATGTTTAGGATTCATCTTTCGCTGGCAAGAAGGAGTATGATAAAGAAATCTGCAGGGAAGGAAAAACTATTGTTGAAACTTTCCGTTTTTTTACTTTTTTTGCGCGGTAGAAAATTTGGCAGAAGATCAATTTGAATTTAAAAAAGGGGAAGGGACTAGAGAAGCGATACTAGCCTTGAAATTTATACTGGAAAGACGATTAGATGTAATTAAAGATATATATTGGGAGCTTCTATAGATCTAGAGAAAGCCTTCGACAACATTGACTGGAAAATATTGCTTAAAACGTTACCACCTCGAACCAAACTTTCCCGGCGACCCATTACCAGAATTACTGATAGAACTGCGAAGATGTGGTATTATGTCCGTACATTCGTCAACAGCCAGTCCCAAAATCCACATTCCTCCTTGGATCACGGTTCAAATAAATATCGATCTATCGCTGACACAAAATCCAAATGCAACAAGCCCCCTATATCCAGTGGAAGTGGCAGTTAGGGCAATTAACAAGTACCACAACCATCTAATTTACTACACAGATGGAGCCAAGGCAGTCGGTGAAGAAGGTTCACTGCCAGCAGCCTGTGCATTCGAGGGTGATGACATCTTATACGAAACCAGGCTCAACGGTGCCTGTTCTGCATTAGACGCAGAGCTGTACGCAATCGCACACTGCTTCCACCACATCACCACATCTCACACCAGAACCAGTAACTACCTCCTGGTTACTGACTCTTTACAATTCTTAAACATGATTAAGGGCCCAAAATACGACAACCAGCTGGTACAAGAGATATGGCACAACTTATACCAATTACAGTGGAGTGCCTGGCAACGAGAGGGTTGACATAGCAGCACGGTCTGCCTTGCTCTCGCCAATGCCAGAAGACGCGGAACTACCGTCATCAATGGAATATACATTATTAAGAGCGTGCGAAAAGCAGTGGAGAACTGAATGGGCAGCTGCTACAACATTCTTAAGAAGCATAAAGCCCACAGTTGAACCATGGTGGCCACCAAAAGGAACATCCAGAAACGACTTTAAGATCCTCAGCCGACTGCGAATCGGGCATATCGCTATTTCCCACAAACACATAATCGATAAAACCCCGCCTCCGACTATGTGTCCCCTGTGCGGCCAGATAACCATACCAACAGTCTCTCATATATTGCTCACCTGCCAAAAGATGAAGGTATTACGAAAACAACTGGACTTGCTGGGAAACATAGAGGGCATACTTTCTAACGAATCAATAAACATCACTCGAATTATAGCCTTTGTAAGAATGAGTGGCCTAACACAACGAATCTAAATAACCTCCCCTTGTGTGTGCTGTAATGACCACAGTAGTTACAAACAGCACACACAATTTAAAAAAGGGAAAGAAAAAAAAAAAAAAAAAACGTTAAGTGAAAATAGACTGGAAAGACAGAAGGCTAATACTAAAGTCACAAACAACGGTAATAAAGGTTAATGAATATAAACCAGAAGTTAAAATAAAGAAAGGAGTTAGACAAGGTTTGTCCTCTTTCGCCATTTGATGTATGTATAGAAGAACCAATCGAAAGGATGAAAAAGAAATTAAAAGGAGTAAAAGTTAACGGGATCCAATGCATTACTTTTTGCTGATGATATTGCGCTATTAGTGGAGTCAGAGAAGAATATGAATCAAATGCTATCAGCCAGAATTAGCCGAATTGAAAATAAATATTAATAAACGAAAAACGAAAGTAACGAAGTTTAGCAAAAATACGACAAAGAAACAGACAAACGTAAAAATACAAGATACTCTATTAGACCAAGTAACAGAAATACGTTATCTAGGAAGTGTAATAACAGATGATAATAGGAGTATAACAGACGTTAAGAGAAGAATAGGACAAGTTAAATGCGCATTCAACGACAAAATGTCAATATTAACAAATAAGAAGATCAGCATGGACGCCAGAAAAAAGTTTCTAAAGTCATACGTGTCTGGAGTGTACTAAATTGTGGTTGTGAAAATTGGTGCCTAACAGTTCAGGAATAAAAGAAACTTGGTCAGTAGAAATGCGGATCTGGCGCCGAATGACAAAAAAGTCTTGGAAAGAAAACAAGTGATAAAATTCTAGACGAACTACATGAAGAAAGAAGTTTAATAAGTTATACCGAAAAACGAAAAATGAAACTCTTAGAACATACATTCTTCTTCTTTTTTAAGTGCCGTACTCGCAACCTATTCGTACACTTTTAGCCGTACAGATATAGAGGTAGTAGGCAATTATTATATGCAACGCAGGTTGTGTACACAACACGCAAGACTACATTCGGAACTGATAGTAATCGTTTGATTTACATCGTTTTACAAAAGTGCAGTCCTCCCGTGTTGTGTGTCTGTTGTGTACTGACCTAGCGCGCATATGGTGATATGCTTGTGTTGCCATTGCCTTCCACGTGATTATTAGCGAGTATTTTTATTTCATTTTTCGTTAATAAGTTCTGTCGTCGCCCGGCATCGAACCCGTGACCTCCGTAACGGAAGTCAAGCGCTTTAGCAACTAGGCTATCGCGACCACTGGACATACATTAAGACACAATAATTTTATAAAAAATATAACAGAAGGAAAAATTACCGGTAAAAGGCAAACACGTATGTTTATACAGTATTTATAACAGATTAAATATAAATATGTAAAACTACGACGAACAATGGTTATGGACAGAACACGATGGCTGCGTCGACAAGACATTGCCTTTAGTTAAAATAATAATGTGTTATAAAAGAACGCGCGCATCTGTTTATAATTACTTTGTAGCGATTCCCCAAATTTGATAGATATTCGATTAATTAGTACATTTAGTGTAATTTTCTACATTAATACACGAAGAGCCGCATATAAACAATGCGATAAGAAGGGTTTACGTACAAGAAGTGCTATTATAATACATTCCTCATTGAAGAGTTTCACTACTGTCCACACTAACGAGAAAAATACTTTGTAGTAAAGACAAGCTATCTTTTGAGTAACTGAGGAGTGGATGGTTCCTCAAAAAATCCTTTTCTTTCTACTTTCTGGTGCTTCTTTCAGGTTTTCGAGGTTTAACGGTGAATTGGGTAGTACCTCATCCGAATCATCCAAGACCTGTTCTACCTGCCCCCAATAGTGCCGGGGTTCACGTGAGCTTCATCCATTTAAATATTTATTTAGTACGAAAGAAGAGAAAAAAAAGTATACAAATATTTAATGTGTCTATAGACAAAAATGAAAATAGAAATAAATGTAAAAAATATTTAATGTTACGGAAAGATATGGAGGAGATCAAAGAATCTATGAGCTTTATAGCAGCACAGTACGAGGACAGTCGAGCGATTAATTCCGGCTTATTAAACGAGGTCAAACTTTTAAAAGAGCAAGTTACGTCACTTACCGAGGAAATCAGAAAGAAGGACAGACAAATCCAACAGTTAACCACAGCTTTGTACAAATTAGAACAGTACGGAAGACGAGATAATGTGGAGATACATGGAGTAACCGAGACGGAGAACGAAAACCTTCCTCAAATAATATCAAAGATCGGAGGCAAAATAAACGTTAATATTGCAGAAAATGATATTTTGGCAGCCCACCGACTACCCTCAAGAAACCTCAAATTACCAAAACCCATAATAGTAAAGACTACTAGGAGAGTAGCAGATCGGTTGCTTGAAAGTAAGCGGGGTACAATTATTTATGACAAAGACGTAACGAATGCAGAAAACAGCACTAATAAAATTTTCATAAACGAAAATTTATCGAAATTTTACAAAAACCTTCTCTGGCAGACGAAGCAGAGGGCGAGAGCTTTAAATTACAGATTTACGTGGACTAGAAGAGGAAAAATTTTTGTAAGGAAGGACGAAGAAGAAAGAATTTTTCATATATGCTCGGAAGAAGATTTAAATAAACTGTTATAATTACAGATTGACGAAAAACCGGATAACTGTAAAACGATAGAATTAAATAAATTTATTCCGTGGCTAAAGTTATTTGTATTTACGTTGATAGACCGATAGCGTTACTAATAAGAATAAATATGATAAAAATGGAAAAGTATGCATGTGGTACATTAAATACGATAAAGGATTTATTTGTGTGTAAGAATGAGCATGTGAGAGCGTGCGCTCCGCGTTTTACGTTACCGGCCGACCAGGCGTTGTGTATAGAGTTAGAGGTAGAACTGAGTTTTCGGAGGAGTAAGAAAGGGCGTAAGGTAGTGCTTATCGCGAACCGAGCTGTGTGTGACGGTTGTGTTGTTGGCTGCGATATTTACTACACAGTGTTTCGTTGTAAGAGGTGTTTTGCTGCTGTTGATAGAGCGATAGTAGGATCTAGTACGAAATCTAAGAACCACGTTAGCAGAAATAAGTTAAATGAACGGGGCATGAAGGGTGAGAGGAAGTGTGCACATTCTACAGTTGTAAAGGCTGGCCGGAAACGTACTCTTAGGTTAAGGGGATTCTTCTGGTGTTGGTAATTTTTATACTCACTGTTTCCTTCTTTTGTATTAATAGAGCTATCATCGGTTTCAAGATAATATGTACGTGTATACGTGCGAACTTAATGTATATAGGTATAATAATAATATAAATCTGTATTGTATAAATAGCAATTTAAAATGGAGAGATCAGAATCATGATAAATTTAGTAAAAATTTAGATCACAAATTACAAATGGTAGGCAATAAAAAATTAGACAATGAATAAAAAAATCAAGTAAACCGTATGACGTCATTAATACAATTCTGCCACAAAATTAATTGTGGCACCTACGATCGCATGACAGAGTGGACGACAGAGATTACGAAAACTTGGAACAGAGTGGGAGGAATCAATAATGACATTTTTAACATAACGCACCTAAATATTAGAAGTTTAAGACGAAACTGGGATGAGCTCTTAGCACACATTCACAATCAACCATTTACAGCTATTGTGCTCACTGAAGTAAATTTAAACGACGAGGAATTAAAACTGTATGAGATAGATGGATATGATAAATATGCCCTGGGGAAGCCAAGAAACTACAACGGTGGTATATTAATATTTGTAACAAAGGAGTGGAATTCAAAATTATTGTTTACGGAAAGTGATGCTTACGATAATATAGTAGTAGAAATTATCATATTTAATAAATTAAAAATCACTCTATTAGCTATATATCGGTCACCGAGCAAGAACATTGGAGACTTCTTAAGAGGAATCGATGAGGTTCTCAAAAGGTTGGGACGGGAAACGAAATATATAATATGTGGCGACTTTAATATTAATCTTGAAATAAGAAATTCTGCGGCAGCAAATTTCTTAAACATTATAGCAGAGCACGGGGGGATCAGATTAATCAAGGGAACTACACGGGAAGAGATAAGGGGAAATTGTTTGACAAAATCTTGTATTGATAATATCTTTATAAAATACACAGCTGATGAAGTGGTAGCTGGTATTATAAAGACAAAAATCTCTGACCACTACCCGGTTAATTGCGCTTTTAAAATTAATAGTAACAAATTTATTCCACATACTTTAATAAACAATAGTTATATAAACGAAATTATGTTAAATGATAAAGTGGAAAAATATGATTGGCAAAGCATACATGAGAATGCAAGTACGGAACAAATTACAATAAACCTGGTAAACGTTTTCAAAAATTGCTATGAGGAATGTAGGTACACAAAACAAACAACTGCGAAAAGAAAAAATGTTCCCAAGAATGAATGGATGAATAGGAAAATATTAAATTATATTCATATAAGAGACTTGTATTATAAAAGATGTAAAGGAAATCGCTCAAACAGACGGTACAAAGAATTATATAAGAGATATAGAAATCTAGTCAAATACGAAATAAGACAGGCAAAAGAGAAATATTATATACAGGAATTACAAAAAACAGACAACGATATGAAAAAAACCTGGAAAATAATAAACAAAATAGTCTGTAAAAAGAAAAAAGTAATGCTAGATGAGGATTTACTCAAGAACTTTGGTAGCTACGATAATGCAGTCAACGTATTCCTAAATTACTACCTGTCCACAACAGGCAATATGAAACATTTCTGTGATAATAAACTCTTGAATATCGAATCAGAGAATGAAATTAATATATCCTTGTACATTCCAAGAGCTACAGAGGACATAATTGAAACAATAATAAAAAAACTTAATCCGGATAAAGCTCAAGGATACGACGGAATAAGGGTAAAGGATATCAAGAAACACTCAAAATTACTAACTCCATTACTAACAAAAATGATTAACCTTTCTATAAAAGAAGGAATATTTCCTAGTGAGTTAAAAACCGGTATGGTGCGGCCAATTTATAAAAGTGGAGATAAAAAAAAGTGCGAAAACTATAGACCGATCACATTAATTTCAGTCATAGCAAAAATAATTGAGCAGTACGTGGGAAAATATTTGAAAAATTATTTGGAGGAGAATAAGTTGATAGATAGCAATCAGTTTGGTTTCAGAGAGGGAAAGTCAACGATATTATTACTTAGAACATTAATTTCAGATATAAATAAAGGATTAGCAGTGGGTAAGCAATTTCTGATAGTTTTTTTAGACCTTACTAAGGCTTTTGATCTAGTGGACCAAGAAATACTGATTGAGGACTTAAGAAAAATGGGAGTAAAAGGGAGGTTTCTAAAATGGTTTCAAAGTTATATAAGAGGAAGAGAATTTTTGGTAAAGATTGGGAATGAACACAGTAAAAAAGAAATAATGAACCACGGAGTTGGACAAGGGACAATACTGGCACCAATACTTTTCTTGATATATACGAATTCGCTATATCGATATATAAAGAATTCTAAAGTGTATGTTTACGCAGACGATATCGCTCTAGTCATTGAACACTCCGACATAGGAAGTGCTGAAAAAATGTTACAAGAAGATCTCAATAATTTATGCAAATGGGCGCATGACAAAAAATTATTAATTAACCCTAAAAAAACAAAAGTGATACACATAAGAACACCAAGCCGGTTTAGAACGTTCATCCCCAAATTAATTTTACATGATACAAAGTGTCTACACAGTAAGGAAAAATGTAGCTGTGGAAAGTTGGAAAATGTGAATGAATTTAAATATCTTGGGGTAATATTAGATAAAGGACTAACATGGAAAAATCATATAGACAAAATCGCAGGAAAAGTTAGACAAACTATCCCAGCATTATATAAATTAAAACAATGTATGTCATACAAAAGCCTAAGATTATATTTCGAAGCTGTAATAATGTCCAGAATTAAATACGGAATCGGAATTTGGGGTGAGGCGAAAATTACAGAAATGAGGAAAATCAACAAATTGCAAAAAAAATGTTTAAAACTGGTCCTACACAACAAGAATAATTCAGACGCATCAGATAATATCACTTGGTGGAACAAAAATAATGAAATGTCGGCAAAAATGTTATATTATTACAGCAAATTACTTAGTGCTAAACTTGAAAATAGGCAGTTATCAACTAAAACGAGAACGTACATAACTAGAAATAGCGACCGACCTTATTATGTACGACTCAGGGGAATTAACAATAAAATAGATAATGTGGATGAAGAAGTATTAATAAAATTAATGGAGAAGATACCAAAGGAAATCCAAAATGAGGAAAAACTGGAGATATGGAAAAACAAAATTAAAATTTGGCTGATAGCATGGTATAAAGAACAATAGAAATAATAGTAATAATAATAATAACAATAATAATAACAATAATAATAATAATAACAATAATAATAGCAATAAAAATAATAATAACAATAATAATAACAATAATAATAATAATAACAATAATAATAACAATAATAATAATAATAAAAATTTTGATACACGATTGGCTACGATCCTCAGTTTTAAGCTGCTATTCAGAGTGTGGTAACTATATAAAAATTTTATTATACCATTGTAATATATAAGCTAATATATTAAGATATCTAAATAGCAAATAATATATAAGATAAATGTATAATTGAGAGTGTGAATTTTGTTGTATAGTATTGCATAAGATAATTAACTTTGTAATGTAACTTAAGTTGATGTTATATTGTATAAATAAACGATATAATTATGTTGGGAACCCACAGACGGGCTAGTGCCTTGTGGGACCCGCAAATTATTTTAAAAAAAAAAAAAAAAAAAAAAAAAAAATTATTATGTGACTTATCTTTGGTTATTCGTTGCCGGCTGATCCTTCGTGATATCTTTTCTGCTATAATTCCTCCGCTGCTCGCAGCTGGTTGCGCGCTGGTGTTCCCGGTAATTCTTCGTTCGGGCACCAACGTCGCAAATGTTACCGATTTGTTACACAGCTTTTCCGATATTTTTTATAACTTTAGCGAAAAGTTCGGGTGTCAGTGTTACGGTGCCAAATGAAAAATAACAAACGCTCTCGTTTTAAGTCTCTGATCTTGAGACTAATTTCAGATACAGATTCTTATGAATGACGCGGTTAAGACCAGATTAATTACGACACGTTGATCGGCCTCCTGATCAATTTCCGGTTTAAGATACCATTCACCACGGCAAAACTTTTCCGCTTTCTGCTCAGTACTGGTCGATAGAAAGACAAACTCGCTGCGGTCATGAGTAAAACGTCGTCAGAGTCCACAAAGATACTGTAGCAGAACCATTACTACCTCGATCATCTGGTACGTGGGAATTTCAGTTTCAGCTGAACTAGCATGTAATTCCGGCTGACTGCAACTCGAACAGATGACGATGTGGACTGAAATTAAATGAAAATTCCAGCGGAATATAGTTTAAATCTAAAATTTTAAACTAGAGCGCTTTATGCATATAAAATCTCCTCATAGCGTCGCCCGCGCAAAAGTGTTACGGATGCAGGTAAAGACTCGAATGATTATTTAAATTTTTCGACGAGATTTTTCTTTTTCTTTCGATGATGATACTTCGGTACAGTGATGATTTTTTTGCCAGTACAAAGTGGTCGACGCATCGGCCGATTAACTGTTTAACATTATTCTTGGAATGTTTTATCTCGTCTAGTACGCGCCTAAAACTTTTACGAGGTCGCTCGTGTGCTTTTCAGAATGTGCAAAATTAATTTTTTGAAATTTCAGACCTTAAAATTAATTAATGTTTCGCAGCAGTGTATTTAAGTTTCTTTTGTTTACAAAGAAGTACAGAGTTAATTTTATGTTCTTTTTTATTTTTATTTTTTTTTATTTTATTTTATTTTTTTTTATTTTTTTTAACACATATTCGGAGAGATTGATTTTTCATGATTTTTAGTGCTGGCGTTTATATAGTCTTCGGAGCGAAGAGGAAATACGTTGGTGTATATAACATACAGTAGTGTTGTTTGGCTTTTTGTTTATGTCTCCATTTGACAGGCGAGAATAACTGTGCAATGATTTAAGGGTATTTGCAAGTTTTATAGCCGACGGCATGCGAACTGTTCGGCCTCGATTTAACTGCTGCTCGCTCACCATTTTGAAATCTTCGAGTCAGTGCAAAATATCCTGAATTCTTACTCTGCTCAGAATCGTTTGTTTACATTTTACGGTCTCAACACGTAATAATGGTAGACGCAGCTTTAAAACAACCGGTTCTGCTTTTTTGTGTGACTAAATTTGCGAACTCGAAATCCCATCTTAAAGAGACATCAGTTGTATTTGAATTTTTCTACTTATTTTCGAATAACTTTTTTTTTTTTTCAAGTAGTGACCGCAGTGCGCCACTACAACTTGTCGTAGGGGAATTAAAAACGGATAGTGTTTCCCGTATTGAAATCTCCCACATAATAATAATATTATTATTATTATTATTATTATTATTTTGATTAATTGACAATTAATCCGGTCCTCCGGTAATTCTGTTTATTTTTCATTATCTATTTACTTGAGGTAGATAAATTTTTGCTGTTATCTTTTCTCCCCGATTACTTTTTTGTCTCCGTTTTTACAACGTCACGTCCCTATTTTTTTTTTTTTTCTCCTTAGGCCCTTGCATTTCCGTGCTGAAGCTAAGGAGGGCTATTTATTTTGTTGAAGTTCGAATCCTGTGGCCACGGAAAAGTTATTTAAAAAATACCATTTTTGCTCCTTTCATTCGTCGTTGAATTTTATAACTCCTCCGCTGAACTTTAATGATTTATAACAGAATACGGATTAAAAAGAAAGACAAAAAAAATAAAAAAGGAAAAAAAAAATGTAGACTATTTAGACGTTATAAATTAAAACGATAGTCTTTATTCGAGAAAATGGAATTGCCAGTTAACGTGATAAATTAAGCTAGTAAGAATCTCGCCACATTTATTTAGTGTGTATACGTGTGTACACTTTAATCCTTTGCGAAATCTGGCGCATATATGTTGGATTTGAAAAAAATGTTAAGATATTGTAATGAAATGTAGATTATAGAGAAAACGAAAAAAAAAAGAAATAGGTTAACTGTCCGGTTAAAAATTAACAAAAAATGTAACTAAAATTTAAAAAAGTACTTATTACGCGCGTATCTGCGAGCATGGAAAAATACATAAGAATATTATTATATAGAATATATTGAACATGGCGTGTTTTTAATTAATCGTTACAAGGATTTTTTCTTTTATTTTTGCGTGTTTTCAAAATGCGTGGTAGGATTCGAACCAGGTCCCATCGGAACGAAGCATATCCTTAGTAGTTCTATCCGGTATAGTTATTTTTCAATATTGGAGCTGCAAACTAAGCTCCAAACTGTTTCCGACTGTATCTCCAAAAACTCACTGTAAATTATACAACGCGGTACCTTCCTTCCTTTTTTTTTTTTTCTTTTTTAATTGAGATTAAACTCTTCCCATTTCCAGCCCCATTTACGTTCTTAATCATCTTTGCTGTAATTGTAATTTGTTCCCCTCTGCTCGCCATTAGCGTTTTCCCGTAATTCTTTTCTAACCCATTTTATCTCGACCAGATGGCGTGTTACTTTTGCGATATCAGTCAACAAATCTCAGCGTTCTTTCTCACTACACGTTACAGCTTTACCCCCTTCCTCTTCGTTCGCGATTATTTCATTTTTTGACACCTTATTGAAATTTAACGTTTCTTTCTTCCTCCTTGAACAAACCTAAAAGGAGAAGAAAAGGAAGAAAAATGTTTACGATGTCTAGGAGATCAACACTAGTCCGGTCAGTTTTTGTCTTCCTTATCATTTTCCTCCCTTCGGAAAAAAGCAAATTTGCTCCTACTCGGTCTGAGCTCGATTGGCTGTAAGTCGTAGTAAACATTTCTGTCTGTGCGATTAATATCCCCGTTATCGGTTGTTCATAAAATTTCTCTACATGCGTACCATTATCTGGCGTACGATGAAAATTGGCGCGCAAACGTTCGCGATTATTCCTCAAACGTCGCGAAAGGCGTCAGGTCTGTTTCTCGAAAGCCGCGAAGGGGACGAATTTCTTTTGAAGTGGGAACCTGGTGACGAGCGTGAGTTGCCATAAATTCCGACGACGGGAGTTCTTTATGTGTTGCCTTTTTTCCCAACTGACGATTAGTTTGCAGCGTTTCGAAGAGAGGTTGTAGTTATTTCCTTTGCTGCAGAACGAGGGCCAGATGCCGTGATGAGTGTTGGATGAGTGTATGTGCAGACAGAAGCTTATTAGCAAGGCTCTTTCTCCTTTTATGTGTCGCTCGAAGAAATATCTGTATAGCGAAATATTTAATTTCATACCGTAGCTAGGGCTGCCTCGTTTGCTTTTCCCGCAAATCTTCTGGCTACATTTTACTGTGCGTCGTTCATGATAGTCATTCTTGTCGCTACTTGCTTTCGGCTTTTTGTCGATTTTTTCTTTGCCAAAGTTGAATTTATCAGCGCTGGTGAGAGCCTAAATCGTTGAGAGTTGCCCGATCTCTTTTCTCTTCTTAGAATTTCTAGAAAAGAATTCAAAGACTAATTCAAAAAAAAAAAAAAAAAAAAAAGTTAAAGAATTAAAGAAATAAAAATTAAAAGAAATAAAGTAGTTTTTTATGTGTGCAGTATTCAATTGTTTACTTATCGAACCTATTACGGTAACCTGTGAGTATATTTCTCGTTTCCCTAAATCTCCGCTTTTAAGTCGACCGGAGGTATAAAAAGTAATCGACGAATTTTAGCGAGCGCACGTTGCACAAGATGAGATTCGACATATACATCCTATGTTAGCAATGGCGCTTGATTAAAATTTTTTTTGCAACAGTGAGATTTAATTTATATATTATAACAGAGACTGCATTTGCATAACCAATATACCTGCGGATTTAATTATGACGATGATTTATTAATGGCGCCTTTTTCTAGTGAAATTTTTTTAACTTAATTTCATAAAGATTTTTTTTTTTTTTTTTTTTTTTTTAATTTTGTTTCTCTTTTAGCATTATCAACGCAAAAATAATTCGACGGAGAATGCATTTCTTCTTTCGCAATGAAGAATTCAAATTGAATTATATAACTTATTAACTTATTCTTTAACTTTTTTTTTTTTTTTTTTATTTGAACAAAAATAATGCTATTAATTTTATACTATTGAATTTTTTTTCCCTTTTTTGAAAATAATTGCCCTCTCCCTATAAAAAAATTTGCGGCTGGCACCGCCACTGTATGTTAACGAAATGTTCACGTAGACTAAAAATAGCTACAATTGATAAAATGTTGATAATTATATAAATATAAGTTCGCCGACTAGTTTCGGTTTCACTCATAATCGTGGCATTCAATTGGAACAGTTAATTTTTAACAAAACAAATTATTACCGGCATGAAAATAAGTTGATAGTTACTAAAACTGGTGATAATCGAAAATAAAATGTAACATAAATGCTTCGTAATTATTAACCGACTTCAAAAAAGGAGGAGGCATTCAATTCGAATGTATTTTTTTTTGTTTATTTATTTTTTTGTTATGTGTGTTACCACAGAACTTTCTTCTAGGTGAACCGATTTTGATGATTCTTCTTTTATTTGAAAGGTGGTGTTTCTCACGTGGTACCATTTAAATTTGATCAAGATCTGATCGGTAGTTTTTGAGTTATCCTTAATAATGCGGGAGATTGAAGCTTTTTGGATGCTTTTCATTCAAGATTGTTTTTACCGTCGGATTAGATTTATTGACTTAAAATACTATAAATTTGCCAAATTACCATGGAAATGTAGCTTTTGATGTTTTCACACCGTGGAAATATCTGTTCTTATTAAAATGTTTTAATTTAATTGAATAAAAATGCACTAAAAAGTAAAAAATAAAATGCTTTTTTACAAAAAATAAATATCGATACTTGAAGGTTTATTATAAAAATTTAAGAATGCACTAAAAAGTAAAAAATAATTACTCCCGATGAGAAAAAATATATATCAGAGTGATATAACACCTTAAGGGTGATATCGTAATTCTTATACAACATTTATACCTTAATTAGAGTCGGCATCAAATTCATATTAAAAGAATAATTAAAAACTGCATTAAATGTTCATTAAATTGTTCCTAGATATAGTAACATGAATTTAATTCCAACTCTAATTAAGGTTTAATGTTTTGTATAAGAATTACGATATCACCCTTAAGGTGTTATATCAGTCTGATATATATATATATTTTCTCATCGGGAGTAATTATTTTTTACTTTTTAGTGCATTTTTAAATTTTTCATAATAAATCTTCAAGTATCGCGGTATTTATTTTTTTGTAAAAAAGCATTTTTATAATATGTATATGTATATGTATATGTGTGTATATATATATATATGTATATGTATATGTGTATATACATGTATGATTGAGAAATATTACGAAAATGTCAAAATTTATCCACGTTTAATTTTCTTAATAATGTAATATTATGTTTTTTTATAATTAGAAGTTTCGGTAAGTGTTTTACATTTTTCAGTGTATTACGCGATGTGTTTCCCCCTTATCATACCTTACCGAGAATGATTTTTTTATTTTACCTACGTGATTGCGCCGAGGTGTAATCGAAGGAACAATCCAAGAGGAAAAAAAGGACCAGTTCGACCGAGAAATACTTTTGTGACCAAGATGTTGAAGGTTACACGATTAGGCAGGTACTACTAGGAAATGAAAAGATCTGCGGACAACCAATCGGACTGGAAGGCACTTATCATGAAATAAAATAAGTCTTAGAACATTGATGATGATGATGATGATGATAACTTTTAACGAGTATTGCAGGTTGATTTTTGTAGACTTCAGACTATTCGTAGTTAATTTTTATTATTTGTAATATTTATCAATTTTTCTGCTTTATTGTTCGAGGTTGCGCTTGGTTACCGAATTGGAGGTGTCGTAGGTTATTGAGACTTATCTCATTCCGGATCCAAGTCGCTCCCAGGTTTACCCAGTCTGAAATAATTGGTTATACCGAAGAATTATCTGGGGGACAGTAATCCAAAAGTAGAAAGGAATTGCTCCCCCCCCCCCGTATTCTCATCAGATCCATTACGCTTAGTACCATTGTGGGAAGTTTAATTTCACAATCTCCGACGCCCTGCTATGGTTATAGGACTCACTTTACTTACTGCTATTGAACAGCTATCATACGGATGGATGTGGATGGTCGTGTGAATTTTAACGAAAAACGCGACTATTTTCCTGTAAATTGGTTTCTATATTCCTTTTTGATGTTGTATTTATTAAAAATACAAAGTTTACTGTTAGCACAATTCCTTTTAAAAATAGCAATAATGGCAATAATAATAATAATAATAATAATAACAGTAATAAACTGAAGCGTAGTGTTTTCTACTTTTTTAATAAGTGAAAATATTTAATTTGTTTTTGCTTTGTGCGCGCGCGTTCAACCAGCCGGGGGTTATTAGTCTCTATGCACCGGTATTGGTTTGTCGAAAGCAACGTGTAGCCCCTTTTTCATTTCAAAGATATCGGCATTCTCGGCACATGGCAGTAATAAATATTATCTCACGAAGAGGCTAGTTGGCGTTGAGGCTGAGCGACCAGTGCCACTCCTTTATTTCTCGTAACAATGTCCGACCTTCACTTTTTTGATCAATTTCCTAAGCTCTATCGTCATCGACAGTTACCTCGTAGTTGGCAACAACTGCGCACCCTCGTAAGCAGTACAAAAAGTAGCCCTTACGTTTATTTCTTCTTCGCAAATGAATTCCTTTGCTTTCTCGCGTACGTTGTCACGACGTTTCACCTTCATCTCGCAGCACATCTCCATGTTTTACTGATTCGTTCGAACGTGAATTAATTCTATCGCGGTTGGTTCCTTTTGTTCCTTCTTAAAAATCCCGGCGAAGGAGCTATTTTAATTCGGAATGGAAATGTTTAAGGAACGCGTGCGGCGACGCGACGGAACGGGCTTTTGAATATGGAGTGTCAGCAGAGTTACGTTGGGGCGCTTACGTGCGGATGCTAGGGCGGTAATAATGCAGATCGGGTGTAGAGTTACTGGCGACCGAAAGAATCGGTCGTTTTTTATTTCTGAATTTTAATAGTTTCTGCGGTTTGTAGTCCATTGATAAGGCTAACACCGCTCTTTAGTGTGAGCTGATAGTATTCAAAAAAAAAAAAGAAAAGAAAAACCCAACAGAAAAGAGGAAAAATCCGATACGGCGTCGCGATTCCAGGAACTGCTACTTTTCCAGATTATAATAATAGAGAATTTTCCTGGCGGCGGTGGAGAAATATTTTCGAGGCAGTCAAGATGCGATAATAATAGATTTTTAAATAAGCGAAAAACTCCCTGCTTTAAGCGCTCGTTTGTGTATTTCCCTACAAACCGTCGTACGCGGGATCAGCTTGTTCATATTTTCTGGGATTTTTTTATTTCTTTCTTTCTTTTTTTTTTTTTTTTTTTCCAAAAATAATAACCATTCAGCGTTCTTCTTCCGGAATTATCGCCGACGTTTATCTACCGTTTAAGCAGAAATATAGGTAGTGTTGTTTTTTATTGGATGCTGAAAATCTTTTTTCACTCAACACGTTTTTAAAATTATTTTTTCACTATTATTATCATCTCCTTTTTTTTCAAAAAATTTTCATGCCGAATTAAAAATGCTAAATAAAGAGGGAAATTCTTTTGTTCGTTAAAATAATTCAGACCCGTAATTTTGTAAAAAAAATTTCATGATATTTTCTCGTTTCTTCGACTTAAATTCATTCATTAATTATTATTATTATTTTTTTCTTCTTCTAAGAACCACCACGACTGTTATTTAAACAGTTTTGTCCGGGAATTATCCGACAATTCGGCTTTTTTATATTTCTTATTGAATATATATATATACATATATATATGTGGCGAATCCTGATTTTTTTCTTGAAATAGAATTATACAATTGCGTGCATTAATGCGCAAACGAAACCAAATTAAGCAGCCGCTTTTTTTTATAAATTTCAAAAACTAAAAAAGATTAAATTTATATAAAAGAAAATTGATGTTTAAATTTCGATAAGGGAAAAAAATTTTAGGCGAACAACGAAAAGGAATAAAGAAAATGAATTCAAAAAGTATAAATAAATAGGATTAAGTAGGGTGAGCTATGTGTACGGTGGCCCCGCTTCATAATAAAACATTGAAATGTATTATTTAAAAGATAATCACGACCAATTAAGAAATCTACTTAAAAGTGAATACGTCTGCTCGTACGTTGAAATTTTTTTAAATTGTCGATCTAGTAATCGCTACATTACCGCTTTCGTACCGCTTTTCGTTTGTCATAGTCGATAGATTATCGCTAGCGGCTCATTTCACTACTATTTATAAATTAGACGTGTGAATTTCGCTGTGATAAAAAAGCGCCAACATAGTCACATTTTCGCAGCGAAAAATGTGTGCAATGTACAATGCGCATTCGGCTTCCTGAAAGTGGCGAAATACTTGGATTGTGAAATTCTTCAGTCTGTTTACTTGTGTACCTGTTGTATGTTTTTATGTTATTCTATGCACTTTTAGCGACTCGCTAATGTTGAAGCCGTCCTCACCGCGTCTGGCGAACAAAACACGAAAGTGTGCCAGCTCATCAAATTAGAATTCACCACGGTTCGACACTGACGTGCAACTGACGGTTTGCGCATTAAGCATTTTTCTTGGATACTGACAAAAACTGTCTCTTTATCCAGGTTAATTTCTGCTGTCAGCGAAAGAAGGCAGATGCTTCTCTTTTCCAATTTCATTTGGTACTTCGCAGCAGGACTAAAAGTACTTTGCCACTGATATAATATATATATATATATATATATTTATGAGGATAAAGTACTTTCATTGGCGCTTACTGCCAGGAAAAAAGAAAAATACTGTCTCAATTACTTCAAGTCAGAAAATTTAAAATTATGCCGGATGGCGCTCAACCGTTCTTTTCAGTTGAATTAATAATGAGAGGTACGCATTCATCGATGAAATTATCTCGTGCAGGATTTGTGTTTTTTATCAAACTTGCGATCATGGTGACAGATCAGTATTAATTAAAAGGGATGTGGATTTTTTTTTTAACGGTTGTGGAAAAATGAAATTAAAAATCGGAGGGGCGGCGAAAAATGTATTAATAATAAAAACGTTTTTTTTCTTTTTTTCATATAATATATTTTCCAAAAATGGTTGATTAATATGTTCAAAATTAAGTTTTGGTGACAAATTAATCCCATTTTACATTCGTTACATTATCATTATACATATCTATTTAAAATTTCCACTTAATAAGTAAAGTAAAGCAGTCCCATACTCTTGACAGGGTGTCGGCGATTGTGAAATTAAGCTTCCCATAATGGTACTAAGCCTAATGGATCTGATGAGAATACTGGGGCCAGTTCCTTTCTACTTTTTTATTATCCGCTTTTACTTTCCCCCTGATAATTCCCTGGTGTAACCAATTATTTCAGGCTGGGTAAACCTGGGAGCGACTTCGATCCGGAACGAGACAAGTCTCGATAACCTATGACACCTCTAGTTTAGTAGCTAAGCACATTAACCACTAGGCTACCACGCTACCTTAATAATAATAGGATTTTTTAATATAAATGAAAATACTATTTTTACGATATTTCATTAATTTTAAATTTATTAAATTCCTTCAATGTATGGTCGATCGACATCGACAATCTGTTCTGGGCAGTTCTATTATTAGTATTGATATTTGTACAGAGACTACGTTTTTTCGTTGTTTACCATTTGCAGGATAGAGTGCTTATAATATATTTTTTAAGATCATCAGGGCAGTTGTCGGACGAGGAATTTTTTCTTGATCAATCTCGTAGTCATGCTCTATGTTGTATACGTACAATGTGCTAAGGTCCACATATTACGTAGATGTTCTTCGGTGGCTTCGGATAATTATTATGGGATTTTCAGCAACCATAAACTGACGGTATGAAGAGTTAGCGAGGATGATATGGTTTCCGAAATTATATCGTTTTCAATTATTTTGTGCGGACGACAGAAGATGAGTTGATTCGACGGCTTTGGAAATGAGTAGGAGAATATACAGAGAGTTATTTCGAATCATGCCAGTCTTCTTTTCGATTATATTTTCCGCGGCGGTTCAGGCTGCATCCATTGTGAGTTTTTGTTGAATCTTCTGAATTATACGTAATGGGAATGTAAAATGTTCGAGATCCTACCTATTTTACGATCTAATTAAAGCGGCAATTTTTGAACAGACCCGTATGCTGTTAACATTTTCAGTCGGACACCGAACGAGGTGTAATTTTGCACATGGACTGCTCCATAATGCTCCCGTAATATATGTTAGACTGAGTACCGCGACTGATTTTGTTGGGTTGCCAATAAAATCCACATTTTCGGTCGAAATGCTCTGTGAGCGACGTGGTCATTTATAGTTTAGTGCTGAGGCAGATTTTCCTTTTCGGTTTTTTTCCACGAGTGACGAGCCCATATCACAAGAGCGTGTTGTGCGCCGAGGAACACGATTGCGGTGAAAAATTTAGTATTTTCCACTTGAAATTCGGTATTTACAATGTTAAACTACGTACGATGTTTTTGACTGGGATTACACGGATTAATGCAGGCAGATGTTATTCTCTCACCGCGAATTATTGACGATCAGGATCATCGTACTAAAGTGCATAAACTAAGCTTAGCGACAAAGGGAAAGCTACATCATGCTTCTTTTTTTTTTATTATTATTATGGAGAACAAGGGAATCTAATAAGGGAATTAGTTATTACGATTGTGACTATATAATAACACGGCTGTGTTATGGGTTCTATAACCAGCCGGAGAAAAGGTATTTAAAATAATAGATTAAAAAGACTAGTAATTTAATGATTACAGTTTTTTTTTTTTGGGGCTCGCTAACAAAGAGCATTGTGACCCATGTTCGACAAGAAAGAAAAGTATTGCTGAATTAATTATTTAGATTCGTATGCGGTCAGATATCGCATCAATGAAGGATACAAGGGGAGCGACAACAGTTAACGAAGGAAAGGAGAGAACAGACGCAGCACTATAGGGAGCAAGAATATTAAGTCTCAGAAGTTGAGAGTAGAGAAGTAAACGTTCAGACGACAGAGTGGAACATTCGAAAAGAATGTGATTAGAATTACATTCGTAGGATGTAGCGGACAGTAAGAAGATTCTGAAAGTGAAACTCCATAGCGAAATGAAGCAAGTTACGATCGAAACGCAACTGACATAAAGAGGAAATAAAATAGCGCCGTAGAGACGGAAATTCATGAAACCAAGAATTAACTGGAAGATACGGCTGAATAGAAAAATTTAAGATGAAAATTGGTTAGAAAAGGAGGAAGATTCTATAATGGAATTTTTTAGATGATGCAAGTAAATTATTAGCAACGAACTTGTTAATGGGTAGTCCATTAACAGCTGCACCACGAGACAACTGATCAACTCTTTCATTTCCTTCTATACCAACATGGCCTGGAACCCAAAGGAACTCAATCTGAATGTGGTAAGTTTGGAAAAGGTTATGCATAATCGAGCGAATATAAAGAATGATAGGATCGCAAGAAGGATGAGGAAAAACAGATGATATTAACGGGGGACGAAAACGGATTTTTCAATAAATGTGCACCTCTAGAGCGAGTTATTAGCTAATTGAATTGGTTGATAATATTGATAGTCGAAATAACGTTGCTGTCCGATTTAGAAATAGGAAGAAGGGAAAAAGGAAAAAGTCGAATACACCGGACACCAATGCGGAGGAACTTGATGTTATGTTTAATATTTATAAATCTTTTAATTATTCGATGATGACGTTAATTTATTTTTTTTCTTCTAGCGTGTTTTGTATGTTGATTTTTTCGGTGAAACAAGAGTTTTTTTGTTTTTGTTTTTTTTTGTTTTTTTTTTTTAATTTTAAGGTGTGAAGTCCAGTGTGTTTACTTTATGGTAATGTCTAGCACTCGTGTCAGTTAACTTTTGGATCTAATTTCAGGTACCGCACATAGCAAATAATGAAATTAAAAAGTATTATTCGGTTTATCATCCTCCGGTGTATTATAAATTAAATGCGCTTCGAATTAAAAGAAGAGGCCTCTCTTTGTAGACAGTGCTGGTGACGGACTTGTCGTCCCGAAATGTTCTAAGCTTTTTCGTATGGATAACCACGAAAAGCCAAACGCGGGGCTAATTATGCTGCGTTAATTACTGAAAATCGGCGATGGAAATCTTAAAGTGGCAGTGGCCACTCGGAACTAATTTCTTTACCGGCATCGAACGTGTTTTGATGTGAGTTCTCGTTCCGTCTTGCTGCTAATCTTTGTAGGAACGTTCTTCGCTAGGGTAATTCTGTCGGCGTTTTCTTTAGTCAATAATATTATTCACCGCCGCATAGAAGACCGTAATTGCGCTGAAATGAACCTTCCGACTGAGCCTAATTTGCACGTGAGCAAACTGCTGTTACGGCCTACGTCATATTTTAATAGTACCACGCGATTATTCGGTAACGTTTTTTTAATTCGCGCATTAATAACATTTTTAATGTTGCAATTTTTCCTCGTTTCGCGTAATTAGCGAGATTACAGAAATCTTATTTTCCGGCGTGAACATGTTTTACACTATTTTATTTATTTTTTGAACATCTTCAGAATGGTTTTCCATCTTTGTATTATGCTTCCGTCTTTGTATTATGCACGTACATATACAAAAATATTTATATATATTTATATATAGATATATATATATATATATATATATACACGCAGACACACTCGCATGCGTGTATGTACAATTTGAAATGGTCGCGTATCGGTCGCATCGAAACGATAATAAAATCGCCGGAATTTTTTGTCTGATGAAAATCGTTCGCAATGGACTATATTAAGCGTGAAATAGGAGGTATTATGCATGCTGTCTGGGAAGAGGCTCGCTGACTTGGCGCTGCCTTCCAGTTGCAGATATCCCTTTCTGGACGCGATTTTTATAAATTACTGCCGTCCGCTATGCACTATCATTGTTTCAATGAACGCAGTGCCCTCTGTGTCCGTCGCCTTAATACAGTCGCGTCCTGCGGAAGCGCGGAGAAAACTGGCGAGCGAGATTGACAGAGACTATAAATAAAAGTGGGGCCGAACTGAAGTCAATCGGGGAAATGCACGCGGATAATGCGGGGTTAGCCAGGACGACCGTTTGCCTGCCAATTCAGCCGGAAAATTACTTACCAGATTTTCCGAGCTACCGAGATTTCTCCATCATTTTTCTTCTATCTTACCTCTTCTTTTTATTTGTCCGCTTATGTACGTATTTTTTCTCTCGCTTTTTTCATATATATATATATTTCTAATAGCGTAAATTTCTCGATAAAATGGCTGCAATCGCGCGCGCGCGCGCATTCCGATTAAATGGCTTCATTCGAGAATGATAAATTCTTTAAAATATGCTACCCGTTTACCATATTATTATAGTTGACTTAATTCGGCGAGTCATTTTGATAAGGTCGCTGAATGAATGTTCCCGAGTTGCGGTAACTTCATGGTCGATGCGTGTCGAAGATGGTAAAGGTGTCTGGAGCACGGTGTTCTCATTTTTGTACGATAGGGGAGCTGGTATATGGGCGGCCGACTGTTGTACTGGAGAAATTCCGATTCATTTTCGAGGTGGTAGTAATTTTGTGCCATCGAGGTCGGAAAACTAGTAACTGTCCGGGCAAAAATATATTCGCGTCCGGTCTGGTAATTAACAAAAGTCGTGGTCTTTATACGCTGCCCAGTTTTGCAGTCCGTTGATTTATTTTATTCATTTAATTTTAATATCTTGGGTACAGGATATATCTGGTGAAGATGTGCTAAAGAGAGCTAGAACGGAAAGAAGTATAGTTGAAGAAATAAACATAAGAAAAGCCAAGTATTTTGGTCATATTATAGGAGGACAAAACTATAAACTATTGCGTCTAATTGTTCAGGGAAAAATAGAAGGGTAACGAGGAAGAGATCGAAGAAGGATATCGTGGACCAGAAATGTCCGACAGTGGACTGGAAAGTCATCGATGGGGAAACGGCTGATGTAGGCGGCAAGAAGCCATAGTAGTACACGATTGTCTACGCGCAGAATATTGACACGCCGAAGAAAAATAATTAAATTAAATTAAATTATTATTTTTTTTTTGCATCTGCAACATTTACGCTTTTTACGTTTAATTATGAAATGAACGCAATTTTTATCTTTTCATCGAAACGATTATTTAGATTTCTTTTTACGCTTAAAAATCATTTTACCTTTATATCACCATAAGTTGACACTGAATCGAGGGTTCGCTCAAGTTACTAATAAATCGACGCAGCCTTTTTCGCCCGTATTAAACGATACGGCAATGTGTGTCTAAATCGCACGCTCAATGGAAAATCGTTTAAAAGGAAGACGTGAATTGCGCGGTCACAGTGATCATGTGTGTATCATCCGCATGTTCTACGTGTAAACTATCGTTTGTAGTCCCCGGGGCGTTGCTGCTGTTGCATGTGAAATTGCTAGAACGTACAGGCGAAGCAGATTAAGTATGTTGTCGCGATAGTTGCCGTAGAGGGTCTTCAGTTCGATTTCTCGTGATGATAGAAATTATCAAAAACGCGCGATGGTTGTTTAACATAGACCCACTCTGTAACAAAAACTAGCGTCCACTTAAATTCCCTCATTAGCGTGTCATGGAGGCTCTTTTCGTCGATTATCCGATTCCTTTAAAATAGCGCATGAAAGAAATCAGGCTTTCATCGTATATAAATTACTTAACTAGTTGAAAATCTAGTTATCCGGCAACAAATTTAGAATAACGATTCGCAAATTCCTCTTTCAGACGTTAGACGATATTACCTGATAATGCACTGAAATTTATTTTGGATAAGTTATTTTGGTTATTATATAACATCGCGAATTTCACATATCGCTACTATGTAAAGCGAATACATTCTCTTCCCTTAAACCAACTGTTAAACGATAACCGATTAAATCGACATTCTAGTAAGACGAGTAAACGTTTCAAATTTTGAATATAGGCGTAATTTTTTTTTGCAGGTTTTTATATTGGGCAAAAAAGAGCACCACCACACCGCTGACCGTTTTAGCTTTGAAACGTATCAGTGAGAGAAAGAAAAGTATAGAGGCATTCATGTTGTACAATGCTCGGCTGTGCCTTTTTCTTTTTTATGTATAATTTTTGACATTATGGGGACACCTAACATTGCAACAAGAATTTTACAGATAAAATTTAATGAAATCGTAAAATAGTAATTAATAATTCATTTAAAATGTCATTTGCGTACAAATAATTGAAAATTTAAAATCTGAATATTACACGATCATTTGATACTTAATCGTGACGTCATTTGCTTTCCTGTATAGTGTTATTTTGCGGATTTCGCATAGTGTTATTTCGTTGAAATTGTTATTTAATTATATTTAATTACGACTAATTACATTTTAGCTTGTGAAATAATTCGGCATATAGAATTGCTGACCACTGGTTAGAAAACATTCTCAACTGCTAATTTTGACAATCTGCTGCGTATGAGAAGTCAAAAAAAAAAAAAAAAAGATCGGGCAACTTCGATCCCGACCGTGCGGTCGAGTTGATATAGACATATGGGACACACTAAATTTATACCGCATTAAAATATATTAATTACAACGTAATTCTCAGGCTACCCCCCATCGGAAAAAATGTCCCAAATTTTATGTAACGTTTGTTATATTTTATAGGATTTCTGTGATTGTTATTTTAAAAATGTCACAATTTTATGTAACGAAATATGTAACAAAAAATATAACGAAAAAGTGTCTTAATATTATATAATGAAAGTTTAATATTAGGATAGGATTTTTGTGATTATGTTATTTTTTTTGTGTCAATGCCACTAGGAATTACGTTGTAAATTTTGATAATTTTATACAAATTGTAAAAGAGAAAGAGACAGAAATGAAAGCAAGAGCGGCCAAGGGGTACAGCTCCTTGCGAGGCCAAAATGGCGGGGTTATATATATATATGTGTGTGTGTGTGTGTGTGTGTGTGTGTGCGTGCGTGCGTGCGTGCGTGCGTGCGTGCGTGCGTGTGTATTGTATATGTATTCCGTGGTTTGTTATTAAGAAACAAAGATTTTTATTGTTTTTTTTTTTTTCGACCTGAACAATATAGTTTATTTGACCAGCAGGTTAACTGAACAAAGATTAAAAAACGATGTGCTTGTCAAATAAAGAAACTAAATTTCAAAAAATTCGGGGAAACCCCTCTCTGTCAGTACGATTGTAGAGAGCCAAAATTAAGTATTTAGTTATGCAAGTTTGCCCCTCCCCTCTTTTTTTTCTATACCTGCCTGCTAATATAGCCTCCTAGTAATGAGCTCGGTTAAGCGATCACGAGTTTGAAACTCGTATCTTTTCCGAGTCAAGTGGCCGCCAAGTATATAGTAAATTTCGAAGTAATTCTGCATCAGAGATTTTGCGAGAGTAAAGGCACTAAGCGGAAATGGGCTGGTCCGATATAGGATCAGTGTACATTACGAATAATTCAAGGATCGCTGATTTGTTAACGGTTCATCGAACTGTTCGATTTATTTATTTTTGTTTTTTTTTTATTCCTCGTGTTCTCTATAAATGAAAGTTACAGTCAGCTGATCAAAAACTTCTATATTACGGCCAGAAAGCTTTGAGTTAAAAATAGTTTTCGTTTGACTGGTTACAAAGCGGAAACTAAAAACGGGAAAACTTTTAATTTGGTTATTCTGTGGGCAAGCATTAATTGCGCGCTTTTGTTTATCCCGAACCAACGGTTACTGCCCATCTCGGCGGAGCCTTAGTTGCGCAGGGAAACTTATGAAATATGAACAAAGGGACGAAAGAGTACCTTCGACGCAGTGCTTCGAAAACGGATTACCATTTCATTATATACTGCGCATTTAAATGTCCAACGGCCTGAAGATGCGTTTATAATTCGCGCGTATCTCGTATTAATAGCGAGAAATTATACAATTCGTATTAAACGATTTTCGAATAATAGTTTAATTAAGAAAGATTATATGATAATTTTACGAATGAAAAATTATTTTAAAAGCTCTTTTAGTTCTACTTTTGGTTAGAGATAGAAATATACTTTCAACGAAGGAAACTCTACCATTAGTTATTTCTGTTGAAATTGAAAAATGACACTGTGCCTGTTGTAACTTGCCCGGTTAGCTTCTTCCGGGTATTTTACATGCTAATTGGTCGTTTTAACCATGATGAAGCTCGTACTTGATGAAGAGAATTTTTCTTTAGTTACAAGTTATCGTTTTAGTGGAATATTTCACTTCCGTATTATTTAAATTTCACGTTACCATTTCAGCATCAAACGATCATCGATTTTATTTTTACTTTAACGACCGGAATGAATGTTTTTCAAAAATATTTAAATCTATGACGAAATTTCAAAAAAAGTTATTGTAAAGTTAATATTTCTTAACATCTATCTGATTTTTTTGAAGATCAGTTGAACGGGGAATAGCAATTTAAACGAACCGGTTAATGCGATTTACCTGCTGTTTTGGCCCTGATGATAAGTTTTGATGCCATTTTATAAAACCAAAAAATTATGACGTGAAATTATAAATGGCGTAATTAAAACATTCTTTCAGAAAATTCATGATGTGTTCGGATAGTTGAACCATTCTGACGAGTGCTACAAATTAACCCTCTCAAAAAGAAAAAAAAAAACATCAAGAATACATCGAATACGGAATTTAAAACGAGCTGAAAAGTCAGTCTAAAATTGTTCATAAATTAATTGTGTTATTTAAAATGAATATCGAACGGGTATGCATCATTAAAAATTAACTTTTCCCCGATAGCTGATCAATTGGGCGAAAAACAGCGTAGGAAGACAGTTCTCGTAAGTGGGGTAGTCTCGTTATAGAGGGTTTTTTCCGGTAAAAGAAAAAAACAATCGAAATATACATTAAAAAGAGCAGTAAATAAGGGGGAGAGATAAAGTAAATTAAAATTTTTGATTCGAATAATCGGGGCAGTGCGAAATTTTAAATAAAAACAAATTGTAGAAATTGCTTCGAATGAGGTTCTATTTAAAAAGAAATAAATTGGTATATGTTGTGTAAAATTTATGTAAGGTACTACTGTCGACGTTAAACGAGAAAGGCAAAATTTACAATAAATTTGTTTTCGATTTGAGGGACTACTTTGTTGAGCGCTTCTTATTTAATATAATCGATAACGAATCAAAGCTGAACATTTTTCAGATCTCGATTCTATCGAACTCTGATTTGTTATACGATAATATAACGTTAAGTTGACCGACTGTTGCGAAAATTTCATGTTTGTACTTTGCGTAAGTTGAAAAAAAGTAATTGACATGAAAGTATTTTATTGTTTTAATATGATTAGTGACCTATATGTGTCCAACGTCGAGCATGGTGCGCCTAAAATTATATTCGTGCAAAAATTATGTTGAATTCTTACACAGTGTTCACATCTGTACCAGATTGTTTTTATTAATATTTATAAATGTAAAATAAATAAATTCCTTAATAAGAAACAGTTATAAGCACCATAATTTAATTGATGAATTATTTTATATTCATTTTTGTTTGTTATTAAGGAAGTTATTTTGTATCCATAAATATTAGCAATCAGATTACGGATTGACCTCTATATATATTTTTAAAAATAATATCCGCACTGAAATTCTCGTAAATCTTAAAAGTTTCTTTGACGAATTAAAATACTATATAATTCTGTCATCACTAAAAACTTTCCATTATTATATTGTGACGCAGCCGAGAAAGAAATATTTTTCTCCAGATTTTTAAGTAGTTTTCAATGTTCCGAGGACCGAAATTTAATGTTACAACATTTTGGATTTAAAGTTTCTTGTTTATGCGCGTGTTTAAGATGTCGACTAAGTTCAATAATCGAACTACTATTTAAGGAACCAAAATATTTTTCCCGGTTTTTTTCGGTGGGGGGATTAATTATACATACATATATATATATATATATATATATATATATATATAAAACTCGGCCATTTTTTGATCCCTCTTGCTTTCATTTCTGTTTCTTTCTCTTTTATACTTTGTATAAAATGATTAAAATTTACAACGTAATTCTTATTCGCATCAACACAAGAAAAATAACAACCACAAAAATCCTGTCCTAACATTTAACTTTCATTATATAAAATTAAGACATTTTTTCGTTACATATTTCATTACATAAAATTGGGATATTTTTTCTAATGGGAGGTAGCCTAAGAATTACGTTGTAATTAATATATAAGTCCCATACCCTTGATAAGCCGTCGTGGATTGTGAAATTAAGGTTCATAGTGTACTAAGCTTAATGGATCTAAAGAGAATACTGGGGCCAGTTCCTTTCTGCGTTGCATCCGCCTTTACTTTCCCAGATTTCTATGGTAATCAATTATTTCAGGCTAGGTAAACCCGGAGCGACTTGGATCCGGAACGAGACAGGTCTCGATAACCTATGACACCTCTGGATTGGTTGCCAAGCATCTTAATCACCAAGCTAATCCTCATTCCCGTTTAAATTAGTTACCGTATTTTATTTTACGAATGTTTTTTGTTTTTTTTTTTTTTTTGATTTTTGGTATATATATATATATATATATATATATGTATATATATAAATTTTAACCGGTTATAGCAGAAATAATTGTCGAGTAATTTTTAAATTCCATCGTGTTTTGTCATGTATTCTTGATGCATTTTTGTACTTTTCAGCACCCAGTGTACGCGGTTATCTTTTATTTAAATGCATAATATCGTTATGTTTTACTTAATTCATGTGCGATTTCTGAACCATCTTAAAATTATCATTATCGGAACTGATGTGAAAAAAAATCAAGGCCATCTCGTATATAAAAAGCAATTTGTGGTAAATTTGGATATTGTTTTTAAGCGAGCGACTTTTATTTATTTCTAATATTTCACAAAATTACTGTTTTTTTTTTTTTTAAAGAGGTTGCGCGCAGTTAAGGTTCCCGGCAGGTATTTGAGACTTGTATATTCGACTGAAAAATTAAGGCTCTCTGATTTCTGCGACGTTTCAACTTCTTTTAAAAAGCCAAAAGGTGAGACAATAAAAGGGAGACAGTATTTAGGCATAACATTTCTAAATAAATTAGATCGCGCTTATCGAGAAATAATTGTAGCGTAATTCGAAAATATTCTGAAAAATTGTAGCTGGATTTTCTTCAAGATTTACTACCATTTCGGGCTGCATGGATAAAAAATAATATTCGAGTTTTTTTTTTTTTTTTTTAATTGAAACTCATTTGATGATAGGAAAAACGTAAGAAGATTACTAACGATAGGAAAATTGGAGAGGTTGGCGATTCATGTTTCTAGTAATATTTCGGATTTAATTTGAAACTGACAATGATGTTCTTACGGGCGTAATAAAGTTTGTTCTGATAATGCCTTTCAAAAGTTGCCTCGTTGGAGTATCTGTCGGCAATTTAGTTCTCGTCCCATTCGATATGAACAGATATCCCCATTTTTACGATGCTTTATGGTAGATTTGCAACTATATTCGTTTTTAATACGTCGCTTTTCTTCAGCATAATACGGTGCGTGTAACTCGAAAAATCTCTCTGAGTTTAACGAGATTATCTGCTGCACTCAATTACCTAGTTCTGCTGCGGGCGCTACTCATCGACTTCATGGCCGAGGTAAACTTTTTTGTGTTGCAATTTTATGATACTGGAATTATTTAAAATGCTACGACGTGCGTATTTCTGGAATTTTTCCGGTAACGAATTATTTTATCTGGCAGCAAATTAAGAGTGAGCCAAGTTGGGAAGGTTTACCACCGGTGGATCACTTTGTTCGGCCATTGATGTTTAATAAATTTACAGTGACAAACTAGTCGAATGAAATTTGTAATTTCGTTGAAAAATAGCATATTTCGTAATGTCAGTAGAACTATACGATACTGTCGAACGGTAACGGAGGAGGACCTGTTGCTAGAAACGTTAACCTTTGAATATTGGATTAGTTACATCACGATTTTTGCTGAACATCGTTCGCTGCGTGTGAACCGGCAGCCGGAAAATCGTTCATCCGAAAGTGTGAAGTGAGCAGTCTGGAAAACCTTTTTATCGGACCGTTGTTTCCGAATGGTAGAAAAACTACGAAAGGAATTCTGGAGAAAATCGTAGGTTCTCATTTGTGTAATAAGGTAATCTCGGATTGATCGTTTTCCGAGCAGTTGCAGGAAAAACAATCAACTCGGAAACCCAGTGCTCGACGGTGACATTAAAACGAGTTTCTTTAATAAATATACATCCGGTTCTCCGTTTTTTGATAGAATTTTATCCGAAAATAAGACGACCTTTTAAGATTCGGAATTTCTCACAGGTCGCGTCGCTTTCATATTACGCGCGAAATAATCATTTAATCGCTTAAAAAGCCGCGTCGGTGCAGTTCGTTTTCATCGATTTTCTCCGTAGGTACGCTTTTCACAACTTCTCCAGCGGGTGTGTTTTTCGTATAATTTTTCAATAGTTTGAACAGTATTTTCTCCTCCAGCATATACTTCAGCGATATAATTTTTGGCTACCATTCGCGGACAAAAACTCAAACTGCACGCCGTGCTCTATTACAAAAGTTAAAATCAGAAAACAGTGAACAGTAGCAGCGTGGGAGGGGAAAAGGACAACAACTAAGCTTTGGATGTTTTATTGCCCGCGTGAGATGCCTTTTCGGAATATGCGGTTAATACGTGAAAATAATTTGCAAAAGCATGAAAAACATTTTGCATATCATTTGTGGGGAGACACATTAAAAAAAATAAATAAATAAAAGAAAAAAAAAATGCCGCGATACGCGCGGGCCAGATCCGATACTCTGGTGCATTATACACGGCACTGATTACTCGTAACAGTTTTGCTCTCACCGAAGAGATTACTGCGTGGCATAAGACCATGTAGTCATTTCACATTAGCTTAGAGTCAACTTGAAGTTGGACTTATTCGATTAAATCGATTGAAATTTTGAACTTGTAAACAAATTCCGTTTCGCACCGAATTATCACGCAGAAGGACTCAACGTACCCCGCCGAGTTATCACCGGTTAAACCAAAGTCGATGATACGGTTATATAAAATTGGTCGAATTTATTATACTTTTTTAGTTGTTGCTGTTACGTTTTTTGTTAAAATTTTAATAGTGTACGATCAAATATCGGTGTAGATTAAAATTCCCAGTGGAAAAGAATCATCAATAGGAAGTGACTCTCGAAATAAAAATCAAGCACGGAATGTAGTAGCGAAAGTATTTTTATAATGATTTTGTTTATATCGTTTAAGCCTAATTTATTAAAAAAAAATAAATAAAAAAAAATAAAAAAAACACTTAATGAAGTCCGGAACACGCTATAAGTGTTGGTAACAAATTCAAAGAAATACTTAATTTTTACTTAAGTAAATACAATCGTAATTCATCGTAAATAATTTTCGGAAGCAACTGTGTTAAAGAAGTATATTTACTTGACGTTTAATGCAGCTTTCTATTTTATCCTTTTTTTCCAATCGCATCTAACAATAAAGGATTTTAAAATAAAGGCAAATTTTAAAGAATCTACAGGTACAAAATGCGGACAACCGCAATATTGTATATGTATATATCGAAAATACAAACGCAAGTGACTGATGCAGTGTGAAAGTAACTGACCGTTAGAAAAAGACATCGAAGATTACTCAGATTGCTCAGATTGCTTAAATTACTCAGATTACTCAGATTGCTCAGATTGCTTAGATTACTCAGATTACTCAGATTGCTCAGATTGCTCTAGCAGTTTCATGAGTAAATGTAATATAAGCAACTGGTGTAAGCGTTTTAATTGTGCCGTCGCGCGATTCATTTTCGCCGATACCTAGAATGGATATTTAGAACAAGCGTTGCAAGCGATAAATTGCAGACCTCTTAAATTAGGCATATTAAAATTTGTTTGTTCTCAACTTATAAATGCTGTAGACGAGTACTTGTTTTTTTTTGTTACAGTGTATCCATCTGATTTCAGCGTGTGTACAGAACATTAGCCGGTTTACTGTCAATTAACCGGAGGCCTATTTATATTGTAAACACATTTTCCTCGATTGAAATGCCGGTGTACTGCCCGGGGAGAGTTGGGGGGATTAATTTGATTTTTCCGGCAAATCTGACGCGTCAGAAGCAGATTCGGCTGCAGTTGCTGCACGGTAGAGTTGAACGAACACTATTTTCTCGCGCTTCTAACTCGCTAACTTTGCAAAAAAAAAAAGGAAGAAGGGAAAAAAGAGGTTTTTCTCTAACACGGGTCGCTGGAAAAGACGCGTGTCGTCCATTCTTTACAATAGTAAGCGAAAAGCTGCTCTCGGAAAATTATTAATGTTTCGTTAAAATTCTGCCGTTCGCCTGCAGGTGCGCTATTTTGCAATTTCCCATTCGAAACGGAATGAATTTTTAAAGATTTTCCTATATTTTCCGTTTGGTTGTTTCTGAAAATAGCCTCGCTTAATTTTTAGCCCGCGGTTAATTAAATAATTTAAATTACAAATTAAAACGGGGCAAACGCGGTTAAAAAATAATTTCGCCGTCCTGGCGAAGACCCGCTGCCAGGCTACGGTGTCAAGTTCTACAGAAATGGAGGAAGGAGGATCTCTGGTGGGGTCGTAAATTAAGACCGGTGCAATGGCGGAATTTCAGGGATAGCTGTTGTGTTCGTCTTCTTCGCAGAATCTCTCGTAGACACTGTCGTCACGAGAAAATGCAGAAAGCGGAAGTCATTACCGTTTGCAGATTTTGCACTTGTACATTAGCATATGGCGCTGGATGCGCGAATTAATATTTATAATAGATAAAGAAAGCGGAGAAGGCCAGTGAATTAGGAAAAGCTCGCTAGGAAATTAATTATTGTCGCGGAAGTTATTTTGAGGGGCGCCGAGAAGTTTCTATTTGTTATAGTAAGTTCGGCGCTTTTATATTTGCAAACGAAATTTATTAAAAATTCTTTATCATAACGGCATAATGTGGAAGTATGGCTTCGTTGAAGGACTTGAAAATAAAAGTATGCAGCTTAATTAAAACTGGAAGGCGACCAAAATCGAAGTGGTCCGTTTATTTTCTCTACCGGCTATTGAAATTTAATCTTTTTCTTTCCACTTTTTTTTTTCTTCTTTTTTATTCTTTTTTGTTTTGTTTTTTTTTTTTTTTTTTTCGTTAATTTTTTTGTAATTATACAGAAATTCTCATTAGAAATGGAAAAGCCAAAAACTAGCGAACCGCTTTATTTATAATGACGAGAAAGTTATACTCTTCCCTTAATTCTTCTTAAAGAACAATGGAATCGACCACCAGTAGAGCCACACACCCATATGTAATGCTACATACATATAGATTACCACTCGACATCGCGATCGAATGTGTCCACACTTAAGATTTCTTTCCGACTTTTTGATTAAAGCTCATATTAATAACACTGTCTTTAAGTACACCGGTAGAAGCCGTAAGGGGCCGAATTAAATAAAATAAATAAATAAAAAAAAAAGGAAAACTTAATTTAGCGAAAGAGGATGCATAATAATATATAATCGTTTCCGAATATTTCGGAAAAATACTTTTGACATAATAAGAATTATATTTTTTAAAATATATATTGGATTTGTCAACCAAGGATATTATTATAAATGAAAAAGGAAAGTTATATCAGATATCGTTGATATGAAGGTAAAAATGGCGGGGATAATAAGCGTAGAAGGAAAAGACAGGGTATAACGGGTACAATAGGCAGTGGGAAGAGAGTCGAACGCTCCGCCGAAGGAGATGAGCACGTAATGAACACGTGATCAGCGTCACAAACATCCATTTGAATGCAGAGGACAAAAAATGGGGAAGAGGCTAATGAGAAGAGGAAGGCAGCAAGGAATAATTGAAACGCAAACGCATAATGACGACAACAGCAAAGCGCGGAAGTGAAGGAAACAGAAGGAACCCCATGGATTTCCGAAAGAAGACTAGATTAAACAGGCAGAAGAAAGGAGCGACTATTAGAAAAAGAGGAAGTGTATACATTCAACCAAAATCTGAGATGGTAATTCTTATAGAGCAGCAAGTGATCAGAAGATGGATTTTTTTTTTTTTTGGTGAAGAAGAAGGAAGTAGTAGAAACAGCAACCCCCGAGCCAAATAATCACTCGCCTCATTACCACAGATGCCAGAATGGCTAGGAACCCACAGCAACTCAATACGGATCGTATGGAGAGAATCTGAATGAGACAACGTGTACGAAGAATAATAAAGTCACAGGAATGATCATGAAGAGGGGGAGGTAATGGCCAATCATGGAGTCGGAACAGAAATTGGGAAGAAAAACGAGATTAGAGGAGATGTAAATAACGAAACGTAAAATAGCCATGACAACGTACCCGCAGTTACGGATTAGAAAGAAGGAAGACAAAAAGCATGATATAGAAGAATAAAAGAAGCGCCAACACCAGCAGGCCCTTTAGAACCATCAGCGAAAATGGTTACATGAGAAGGAAAGAGGTTATTGCTGTAAAATTCCTGTTTAATTATGGCTGGAGGAGAAGCAAAATAAATACTCTGAGAGGATGGCAGAGATTACTGAATTTAAGAGAGAAATAGGGGAGACTATTAAAGGGATAATTGTGTACGGCCGGAATGAACTAAGACGCAGAGAAATAAGAGATAGTAATTTTCCGAGGCATAAAACGCCAATTCCTGGAAATTCAAAGGTAGAAGAAAATGTGAATTATTATTGAAAAGATTTTTTTTTTTTGTTTCAATAGTCTTTTAAATTCGTTTCAAAGATAGTTAAATTGTGTTACATTTTATCGGCTTCGATTGGAAATAAAACTGTATTAAATCCTTTTTTTGTGAGCCCTCTCCACTTAATTTTGGGATAGTGCAAATATTCGCTTTGCAAGCGGGGAAGGAACGACGTTTTTCACGCTTTTTCAGACTTTTGCTAACTTTTAAGGAAACGAAATATTGTTTCTGTCCCGCTTATCGTTCCATCGATGATATTTCACAGGCTCGGGAAAGAAACGTATTTTTATTCGAAATTCGAGATTTTCGACGCCACGAAGGTCTCCAAAAACGGAGAGTTGTTCACTCTATATCTTTCTCTAGAAAACCTTATTTCATGTTCACGTTTGAGATATGTGTTTCGGTTTCTTTAACATACAGATATTTTTGTGGTTTTTTGCTCCAACGGGAGAAGGAGGGTTTACACAATTTTTGCCGGTAATATTTTTTTATTTTACAAAACATTTTTAGAAATTCATCTGTTACATGTTTCATTTTTTCTTTTTTTTTTCTTCTTTTAATAATGGCTTATCTTTTAAATTCCATATTACGAGTATGATTTTTTTTTTTTTTTTTTTTTGTTTTTTGTTTTTGCAATTTCTAGCTCCCGGATTGAAGTTTATAAGCCAAGTCGTCTCATTACTTGTTTGAATTCAATATTTTCGTGATTTCTCTTATTACGATTCATCTCTATATTACCTGTATGTACGAAATCGTAATAAATTACATCCGCTGGGACACGGGTATTCTAGAAAAGAAGAATATAAAATAAAAATATCGAATCTTTCGAGTTTAATTATCAAAATCGCTTCTTAAAGAAGAAGAAGAGCGAAGAAAAAATTGAACGCAGAATCACTGGAAGAACTATGTTTAATTTCTGAATATTTGAAGAAGTAAGAGCCTGTTTTTTTCGCTGCCAACGGCGAATTCTCTAAATAAATAACGACACGCGTATTCTGCAAGATGTTTTGATTTTGTATAGTCGATTTCTATCATGGAATTCCTTGACAGTACGTAACGTAAACGCGAAACTTTCTTCATTCTGTTGTTGGCTTGCTTTTCGTAATTCAAAATATCTCTTTTTAAGTCTAATTCCTTTCATCGTCTTCAAAACATAAACTCGTTCGTGTTCTACATAAATCTTCACGCTTATTGTATTTGATGATGATAATTATTATTATTATTATTATTATTATTATTATTATTACTATTATTGTTATTATTATTTTTTTTGGCTCTCATTTTTCGGCGTCGTGAATTTTAATCGAAAATCTGCGTGCAAAAACGTAATTAAAGCACTTTTTATGAAATCTTTTTAAAGAATGCCGGACATGAAAGTGTTAAAATTCAATAACACATGATTTTTATACGTGCCAAGTCTGATAGTGTCAAGATGTTTTACCTTTTTTTCCTCAATCATTCTTTTTCCTCTTCAGCGATTATTCCATGCGTGGGGACAAATGCTCGTGTATCGCGATTTTCGAGCTTGATTCTATAGAACGTCCAGCATTACCAAAAGAGCTTGCTAGAGCAGTGCGTCTGTCTTTCACCAGTGAAGGGTGACGCGGAGTAAAAGACTGTAAAAATTTATAAGCAACGGTCGAATATTACGGGTGTCGGTAAAGATTACGCAAGAATTCGGTACGAAACTGGCAATAATTTTCGTTCGATAGTTGCGCAATGTTCGCTGGCAATTCATTAAACCGGGACGGACAGATGAGTCGGAACGATATTTCATTTATCTGTCTCGATATCTCTTTACGTATTTTTAATACCGAGTCATTGAGAAGCGGTGTCACTCATCTTCGGCATTGTAGTCGAAAGAATATATTTTTTAATATTTCGAAATGTTTCGTAATGTTTCGAAATGTTTCGAAATATTTTTTCCAATTTTAGTTTTTTGTCTATTTTCGTAATACTCGGCTGAATCGAAAACCACGCGTAATCGTTATCGGATTGTCGATTTTTGCTCTTCTTGCAACTGAGCGGTGACGCAGAGTGCAAAGTCTAACAATGTCTTAAAAATAAATTTCCGTGTCATAAACTTGGCCGGCAATTTTAACGAGATTTCTGCTGTAGTCGATAAAATTTCCGACAATTTCGGTTTACTGCAGCGATCGACGTGCGAATAATAATAATTTGACCAAGTAATGATACTATAGTTTTTTGTTGCCGACACGACAAGGCATGGTGCGACCGGAAAAGCGGTTATTGTCGAATTTTTTTACTCCATGATAAAACTCCTTCGGCAGCGTATTATTGTGCACCTCTCCGGAGCGATAATTGCTGCGGCTATTTTATTACGGAAACTCCGGAAATTACCTTCTAACCGACGATGGTGTCGATTACGGTGAAGGAAGCATGTGTAAAGGTTAGTTTCGACGGATGATGGGGACGTCTTAATGTGCGAGACACGAAAACTATACGTGTGCCATACGACCAACTGAAAACAAAAAGCGCGGGCGAGTTGTAGAAGAAGTTCCGAGAATCTGTTCAACCCTCGACCGTGTTTAAATGGTCGCACATGGTTCGGAATGGTCGAACGTGCAATTTTTGCCGGAGCAAGTCCGCGCTGATGGTTCGCATAGTGTATTTTTTTAAACAATACCGGAACGGGTTTTGTCCTGTTGGGCGTGCGATGATCAAGAATCACGCCGATCATTTCATTTCTGGTGTTAGGCGACCGTCGAGAAAGATAATACGACTACGCGATATTAAGGACCGGAATGATTCTCCATTCGTTCCGATCTCTCTTACTGTCTTTGGTTGTGGCGAGGAAAATTCTCATTATTCACCTGAAAATTCATCCTTCAAGGAGACTCTTGAGGATTGCATTTCTGCCGGCAGTGATGTTACTCTGAAGGAAAATCGGTTATCTCGATAATTTAAAAAAAAAAAATAAATTCGCACTAACGATTTTAGCGTTGAATGTCCTGCAACGGAGGCAACATCACACCAAAGGCTTCGTCGTCTATCGTTGGAGAAAGTAAGTGCGTCACGAACGATTGTATTAAGAAAAATCATGGTACAAAACACATTAGCGGAAAATATATCAGAACACTCAAAATATTTCATTAACACGTATCGCTGAATCTAAGCAATTCTTTAATAATAATTAACCGTATCGTTAAATTTCTATACGGGCGAAATTTTTTTAAAAACCGCACAATTCAGAGAATATTTTAGTATATTTCGTAAGGTTTTTTTTAAGTCTTTCCAACTCTTCGATAAGGGCAGAATTCTCACGTAGATATGTATGATTAAGAATTTACTTTTATTATTTGTGGGCTTCCGCTGATGTAGTAGGTTTTTATTTCGGGAAAAATTTTAATTTTCTTTAAATAGCATTCCTAACCGTGGTGTTATTAAATGATTTTTTGCATATCTATTGAGAGTTTTGTAATTCCGTTATAAATAATATAAATAGAAAAAGTCGAGAATTCTGCTTTAGCAATTTCAGAATTTAATAAATGCACATTCGAAAACTGATATATTTTTGTTTCTTACAGTCTTACATAAGAAAAGATTGACGAAGTGTCCAAGTTATGAAAAGTGGAATGTTTTACTTTAAATTGTGCAAAATGTTCGCACGAACGCATTTGGAATAACAGTAATAATAATAATAATAATAATAATCAAATCAAATTAAATATTTAAAGCTTTCACGGTGATTACTCATAATAAATATCTTTTAAAAACACAGTTGTTTCCGAAAATCAAATCAGTTTATTGTGTATAAATGTAACATAATTAAACAAATATATACAACAAATGCGCATAGCTGCGCGAGCAGTATTATTATTTTTAAACTATAAGTGTTAAATATAAATCTATTAATTACAAGGAGGTACAGTGGTCAACTCAGGGTTTTTTTGTTTTTTTTTAGTTCAAAAATATGTAATGTTGACCCATTTAGCCATTGTTTTCCAATAATAATATTATTTATATCGTTTTCTGACTATTGATACTTATAATTGTGCATAATTTTAAATTGTTTCATTCCACACTTAAAGTTCAATTAAATTAAAATTTCTAACACACTACAGACACGTTCAGTTAAAAATAGCTTTCTAAATCTACATATGCTTAAACAATCCTGAATTTACTCATGTTAAGTTAAATAACATTCATATATATGTTTACTTCTACACAAACATATACACAAACATATTTCCATATACATATATACCTACCTACTTGCATATTATGCATGTACAAACATAAGTACCTCTATTTAAATATTAATATACATATATATATATATATACACGCACAAACACACACTTACTTATGAAAATTTTTCTCCAATCCACACTGAGTGTCTATAGTACACATCTGGCGCACACGCACATACACACTCTCCACAACTATTGACACTCAGGTGTGGATTGGAGAAAAATTTTCATAAGTAAGTGTGTTTACACGTGTGTATATATAAATAATAATAATAATTAAATTAATTTACTTAAGAAATATCTAGAATTATGCGTATAGCTGCGCGAGCTGTGGGCATTCACATTAAAAAGTTCTTTTATTTACAGTGGCCGTTATATGGTCGTATAAGTTTATTTAATATAACTGGAGTAACTAACTTAATTTTAAAATTAATTACAAATAAAATAAAAAATGAAAGTAATGAAAATCACACTCTTCCTCAAAACTACGACAATGTTTACAACTCTGTAAAAATTTATAATCTTAAATTTATCGCACAAATAATAATTTCAATTTCAATTTATTCAATTCAATTATGTACAATCTTAAATATTAGAGTAACTAAAATATGTTTACCACAAATGCGCATTGTTGCGCGAGCAGTGGTGAATATTATTATATAACTATTTATTACAAAAACCAACCTGGTTATTGATTATTGGCTGTTGTTTACAAAATTTCATCTCATTAAATATTAATTATTGTGTACAGATTTAAGTAACAGTATAAAATATGTAAAGCACAATTACCAGTACGTTATAGTAAAGTATTTTTCACTTACGTACCACATCTACACACCCAAATATACACCCAATTATACACCCAGTTATACACCCAGTTATACACGCTTACAATCCATACATTCCATAAACAGTTGTACAGACAAGCTTTTCAAATAATAATAATAATAATAATAATAGTAATATCTATATCTCTCTCTCTCTCTCTATATATATATATATATATATATATATATATATATATATATATATATATATATATATATATATTAAAAAAGTTGATTTCACTGTCGTACGTTTATTCGCGTTGTGATTGGTTTAGAAATTTGAAATCTATTTCTATATTAATCAAATAGCTAGAAATAATTAAAAAATTAAAAATAAAGTTACATTATTAGCATTGTATTAGACAAAGCTTTGCAATGAAACAACACGTTTGAAAATTTATATTTTATTTTTCCCCACACGGCTCACACGCCTGTAAAAGAAGTTTTAAAATCTACAAGATTTTGAGGAGAGTAACGTGATGAACACTGGCCGCAAATTTCGCTGGTAATGTTGATAATAACTATTTAAAACCCAATCGAAGGTAAACAAAAGTGAATAAATTTCACTGGATTTTAGGCCGGAATCTAAACGTTGGCTTTGGCAATACTTCGTAATTACCTAAATTAATATTTTATTGAAGAGAAGAAACAATTACACACTAGTCTTCAAATCATTTTCGGCTAGCAACTTCTTAATAGTATCGCATTAAGAAACAAATTTAAGAATTTGCAATAACCCCGCGTAAACGTAAGTTCCATATTCACCTGTCCATCGAGCTAGTTCTTGGAAATATGTCCGGGTTTTGTAATTATTTAAATTTTTCTTTAAATTTTTCTTTGTTGTTTTTTTTTTTTTTTACTCCCGACATTATTAAATAATTGCTTACCTCTCTTACTTAAGAATTCTCGAAGTTTGTGATTAATCGGCGTCCGTAAAAACTGGTTTGCCGCCGAGGCAAACCGTTAATTCTGAAGAGTCGTTTCGCGCAAATGTGCACGGCGGCGATTAAAATAAGCGTAGCATAAAAAAAATAAAATTTATTGACGAGTATGAAAAATTCATCGGGAAACAGTTGGACGCGAATTGACTTATTTGACGGGGGGCTGTGCAGAGCGGAATTGTTTCGAGCTGCGAAAATTATCTTGGATCACGGCCAATCGCTTTTCGGTCTCATTATTCGTTGGGCCTGTTTATTTCTTTCTTTCTGATCGACTTTTGAATAGCGAACTGGCTGACCCGTTCGCGGATTTGCCTTTAATCGTTTCTTCATCGCTTAATGCACCTTTTATTTCTGTTTCAATGCCGTTTTGCGTTCATTTATTTTCATTGATCTAGTTCGTTTTCTTTCGCTTATATAGTTTTCGTTGCCACCCTTGAATTCCGTTCGTAATGGTTTTTCTGTTTCCGCTGGAATTCGCGTCGTTTTATTATTCAAACACTTCTTCGTGTAAAATATTTCAGCTATTCGATACTGGCCTATCAAACCCGCCAAAGGGTGTGTGCTTTATTAAAAGCTACGAATTCCAACTGTGACACACGGGAGGCAGACATTCCATAAAAAGGGGAATAAACATTGAGTTCGGCGGTAAAAATTGGCAAAAGCTTGTAGTGGAGCTGCCGATTTTCGTACTCCTTCTCATTAGTAATGCCGGTTTGGAGCGCTGCGGTGCTCCAGTTGCACAATTTTCCGATGTCTTAAATTCAATCCCGGCAGAATCGTCGCAGAATCGATTGACGATAAAGAGTCGATGGAACGGCCAAACTGTTTTGGAGAAACCTCCAAGGTCCGGCGGAGCCAAATCGCTGATCTACTCAATACCGGCACGGCGTAAATGCCGCAAAAGTTGATTATTTACTTCATTTTATCCGCTTAAATAGGTTTGCTCGTTTGGTTAGTATTCTCCGTGTTTTCAGTCCTCTCCATACGTACACGCTGGACTTATAACGAAGGAATGGGAGTCGGAAACGGAAAGAAGCGTGATATAAACGTTCGAAGGGAATGACGCGCGGTCGAGGTCGTAAAATACGGCGGTGATTTCAGATCAAAAGAACCACGTTACGGAAAGGGAGAAACCGGAAATTATGAAAGAAACTGTTAGCGGTGGATAGAAGTGGTTATAAAAGACATTGGATCGGAGAAGTTGCATAGGGATTTTATTAAGGGGGGAATGTTTTTTGGCCTATCATATCGTCAATCGGGGCTGCTGATTGAAGTTGGTGAGTCAGGCTTGACAGATCGCAAATCCCGATTTTCCGAATGAAGCAGACGTCTTCAACGGCTTAACGTCTGTTACGCATATGCATGCGTGTTTGTGGTTTTAAGAAAATTAGAGACCGTTGGACATGTTATTATAAACGTCCAAGCATTAAACAACAGCAGTTATTAGTAACGCCGACTATAGTTTGTAATTAAATTATTCGTCCTTTAAGGTCATTTATATAAATTATATTTTAACCTGTTAAACGACTGTTTAAAAATAATTCTCCACCTTCCGAATACAAAACTTACAAAAGTTCGTTGAACTTTGACATTCTGTCCAAGGTGAGAGTTTATTACTCTTTTCTCTCTTTCTCTTCGTCTTCTTTTTAACAATAATAATCGAGTAATGCGATTTACGCGGAAAAATACTTTGTGGCCATATAGTGTATATTGTTGGTGTCTTCTCGTTTAAGGGGGTCTTTTCGTTCGAGCAGGTAAAAAAATTTATCAGCATCTATTCGACTGTTCAGTGCTATATGTACGTTGGCAACTGTGCCCGATGAGTAAAAGTATTTTTTTAAGCGGAGCCGATATCTCATGACTGTCATTTTATTTCCGAATGATTTAGATATTATCAGTACATTTCTCTTCCGCAAAATCCAACTACAGTCTGCTTTTCAACAAACTTCCGGATCATCAATACTATCTATTCCATGATATTGTCACTGACACGCTGAACGGATATCGCTTAAATGGAAGAAAAGTAAGTACTATATTTTACGTTTACTTACACGTTTTCTTCCTGGATAAATTACTTACAGCGCAGAGGATATTTATTTTATGCGAGCAAAATTTAAAAACCGAATTACTAAGGAAAACCGAGAAGAGAATTATAGCAGACAGAACCGACTTTTAGCGAGAAATAAAGAGATAATCATTTACATCTACTATATTGAAAATAGATGAAACGTTTTAAGGCAAATTTCGCACTAATTTAAAATGCTTTAAAAATGCATATTCCGATACGTGCACAAACATTATTGCCGTAAAAAGTTGTGCTCTTTCTACACATTTTTTAAGTGTATAAAAAGGGTAAGAGATTAATGTAAAAAAAGGTATTTTAAACCTAATACTGAACTTAGTACACAGTACTTTTTTAGATAAAGAAATTTTGAACATTAAAATACCTGATGTAAGAATTAAAATGCAAACGTATCAGCGGGCCAGGGATGTAATGAGTTTTCTTATTAGGAAAAGAAAATGTATATATATATATATATATATATATATATATATATATATATATATATATATATATATATATATATGTATATGTATACACACATTGGTTACCAAGTCGGAGGTCACGGGTTCGAGACTTGTCTCGTCCCGGATCCAAGTCGCGCCCAAGCTTACCCAGCCTGAAATAATTGGGTACCAGAGAAATCTGGGAAAGTAAAGGCGGCCGAGAGAAAGGAACTGGCCCCCCTGCTCTCATTAGTGCCGTTGGGCTTAGTACATTGTGAACCTTAACTTCACAATCCCAACGCCCTGTCAAGGGTATGGAACTCACTTTACTTTACTTTGTACACACACATACATACTAGGAAAAGAAAAAAATAGAAAAATACTATATATTGCTTCGATTTATAAATTATATAAAAATATAATAAAACAGGTGTAAAAACAACTCGGTTTTCTCTCAATATATATATATATATATATATATGTATGTATGTATGTATGTATGTATACGATAGATACGTACTTATATATTCTTATTTTTAATGCTCATCTTTCTGTTTATTAACCATATTCATCATAGTAAACAGTTAATGGAAAAAAGTCACATGTATGAGAACAATTCATTTGACACGGAAATAAATGCAGAAAAAGTTTCTTTTGTTTATTCTTAAAGATTTCGCTGAAATAAATCTTTAAAGAAAAATTGCTTTTTTATGTTCTTCTTTCGCGGAGCCATTTCTTCTGGGAATTTAATAATCACTGTTGCCTTTTTGAATTTTTTTCCTCTTTTTTATGAAAAATCGTGTGCCTTAGCGCTGCCGGATCGATTTAGTAAAACAATAAAGTTACCTGCAAGGTAATAATTTTCACTACTTTTTATGATTGCGCTCCTTTAGGCGAAATGGGAATTAGACGAAACAGGACCTAATTAGGTCGTTTGCAGGTCAAAGTTCCGTCCAACGACTTTTTGGCAGAATAAATAAATTTTAGAGTGACGTTCAACTTGAAATTCCGCGATTTAGTATCTAATTATGTATTACACATTCCCGGATGAAATATTAGTAAATAAGAAAATTCGCGTCGTTTCAATAAAAATGGCTATGAAGAATATTTTCGAAAAGGATTATTTGTTTAAAAATTTACATCAAAAGCAATTTATTTATGATTGTTTTCACAGTCGACATAGATATGTGGTTATCTAGATTACTAATGGTACCTATTTAGTACATGTTTACATTGAGTTACCAGTCAGCTAAGGATAATTTCCTATCGGCTAATACAAAAACGTCCCTTTTTCGTTCTGATAATTAATAATAATAATAATAACAATAACAATAATAAAGATAACTGTAATAAATAATAATATATGGTATGTTATTTTCCTGGTCATAAGCCCGATAAGAAAAAACTAGAAATAGCCGCACTCCCTGCAAAGCAATGTGTTGAGAATAATAATAAATGGTCATAATAATAATAATAGTAATAAAGAGACAATGCTAATAATAATAATAATAATAATAATAATAATAATAATAATAATAATAATAATAATAATAATAACAACAATAACAACAATAACACCGGAGCTGTAATTCAAAAAATAAGTTTTGGCAAAGAACAAAAATTTTTGAAGCAAGTCATGTGATACTGCTGTAATTGAATTTTATTTCAACTACTCAACCGTAATGCGAGTATAGCTCTATATTAATCATATTTACTGGAAAATGGTGTCGTTGGTGTATTCGCAGCATTTCAGCCTACATGTAACGGCTAAAATTATACGACTTCGCGCTATTTCTACATTTATTTTTTGCTTTCGATATATCTTACGTATGACGTAGCGTATAAAATATCAGATTCGACTTGAATTTGTTTTCTCTGCTTAACATTCATTAAAAAAACCCGGAAAAAACACGAAGTAAAAAATAACCAAACCGAATGTTTCTGTCTTTTAATCGTAATAAAATAATTATTCTTTTTATTCTTCATCTCCTAATATCAATGATCTTTACGCGGTTATGGGTATACTACAATTAACGGAAGGAACGTTTTTGAAATATATTATTTTTAATATGCGTATTGTTCCTTTTTGTACAGATCGGATATTTTTAGCATTTATTGTTTTTAATTTTATTTCAAATTTTCTTTATTTACGCTTTTTTACCTCTTTGTTTTTCGTATTTTTTGTTTTCGAAAGAAATATTTTTTGTTATTGTCTGCATATTTTAGCGCAACCGAATTGATATTTATTCCTGCTAGTTACCAGAGCCAAAAATCAGTTATACAAAGATCAACATTACCGCTATAACATTCAACGACAATGCTTGATTTTAATTCGTACGATTCTATTTTGTGCGAATTGTAAATTAAACGGGTTGTCGGATTAAATATTACTAACAACGGAGGAACGGATGATCCGCTACTTCTTCAGTTCGGGAAATTTTCTTAGCAAGTCTTTTTTAATCGAAGATGAAATTATTATTAGTACTTAGTGTTTCAGGGGTTTTACGTAAGAAGAAATAAATACAGTAGTACGTTCAATTGTTTGAATTTTATCTCGAAATTTCATTGGTTTTTGTGAAAATAGTTCACAAAGAGCGGATGTAACCATTTCGAAAGATTTTAACTCGACCTGTCGTGTTTGTTTATTAAAATAATTTACGATGCGATTTTTTTTTGTAAAATGTTATAATTACAGCGTAAATTGTATTAAATTTTAAAAACGAATTCGATGAATTTTGCTTAAATCGAAAACGTGTGTCACCGGTCGAAAGAAAATAGTAATCAATAAAAATTCAAAATTTAAGCTCTTTTTTAAAACTAATTTTTAACGGCAAATATAGGAAAAATGATCGCGATCGAAAGCAATTTATTGCGTAAAAGAATAACGACGTGTAATTAAAAGGACGAAGGATGGCGGTGACGTCAAATAATGTGTAATAAGTTCACAAAATAGATTTAAAAAATAATTATAAATTGCGTCATACAAAACCGAAAATTTTTCAAATTATTTCACTTTGCTATAGTGTACTCGTTAACTTTGATTTGGAAAAACCATTTTTTTTTTTTTACTTGGAATATTTTTTTCTTTTTACTTAAAAAAAAAATATACATACATATATATATATATATATATATATATATGTATATATGTGTGTGTACGACATTTTTTAACATGAAGTAAGCGGGGTCAGTCCACCACATGACTGAATGTTTCTTCAGAATTGTTTATCAATTAAGCGTCATTATTTTTGTTCCCATTTTCTTTCACTTCCTTCATGCATCTTGTAGTGTCTTTTTCCTGAATTTCAGAAAATAAGAAACGCCTTTCAACTGGCCAAACCTCCTTCCATTTAATACGAGCGAAAACCAATTTTTGTTTCGATGTTTTTTTGTTTTTTTTTGTTTTTTTTTTATAGTCTGACTTTCATCCTTTGAACACTTTGCTTTGGGTTTGTTAAGATCGATCGAAAATAGGCGATGAATAGGACTTCGCATTTAATGAACGAAGCTACTTTCTCTATACAGTATTGCGAGTGTAGTGCATTTTTACTCCCAATAGAATTCTAATTTTTCCTTTCATTTCTATTCGTTTTGCCAAATTTTTCTCCCTATATTATCTCCTATGATTTGTTTTCTTTTAATAAAGACACGGAGTTTAAAATACTTCGACTCAACTATTATATTACGAATATGGTATAAACCTCTTTCTTTGTCGGTCGACGACCGCTGAAAACAACGACAACTATTAACAAAAAAATACAGAATTAAAATTTTCAACGATCACTCTAGAAACAAAAACAAATATAAACATGTATCTTAGTTGTCGGTAGGCAGTGGTTCGCGGTATTCGTAAGTGTTGGTGTTTGATGAATGTTTGGAATCTGCTTACGATCGCGGATGGAGTATAACGTAATATACAAATTTACGAAGAGTCTCGGAACCGGAAACTTTATTCGTACTTCGCGATAATGATTTTTAATACGACTTAATTCGCGACTTAATTCGCAAGGTAACCGATCTTCTTTGCCACAAATGGTGTGCTCTCTTTTACTATGAACAACGCGAGCAGAAAAACTTTTTGATCTTCCAGTGATCTGAAAAAATCCGACCGCTTGAAAGTTCGCAAATCGACCAACTGTCCTTTTTTCCTTTTCCGTACTTAATTTCTTTATTGATGGTTCTTTTCTCACCTCCGCCACATAGATCTCCCTGACGAGCAACTCAATCGGCGTATCGCCGCTGGATGGTGTCCAATCACTACTAGTCGACAACAGGAACACACATATGCATTACTCTCACCGCGATCTCCGAGATTTGTTTGTGTCATGTAATCGGCACGTTACATTAACATAATTTCCGTTGCTTTAGAGATAGTTATTAAAATTAATTTTTTATTCACTTTTTAAGAATCTAAAAAGTTTATTGCAAGAAGCGTTGCTTTATTTTTTCCTTTCGAAAGCAAAAAATTTGAAACGATAGGAAATTGTTATAGACTAATTTTTTGTTTTAACGAATTTTTATTCGAGTAAAAGTAAATGTGTACACGTAGCATTTCGATTTTTTGTAAGAGAAATTTTTTTTTATAAACAAGAAAAAAGTATTGAAAATGTCAAATTTATTTTGTAAGAAAATGAATTACTGATTTCACGGATGTTAGTTTTGATTCGATGTTTGTTTTACGCTTTACATATGATATTAATTAAAGAAAAAAAATAAAAAAACTAAACTAAACTAAATCTGATTTTTGTACGACCGTACCTGTTATTGTAGGTCCATTATTAACGTTTAAGCATAATTTAATATTACGACACGAATGTCGTTGTTGTATTGTATGATATTAAAAAAAAAAAAAAAAAAAAAAAAAAAGTTACAGCAATGTACGTGTTCGTCAATAAAAGTAAACTTTGAAGTTACACGTTATTATTATTATTCTTATTGTTATGGTAGGTATGTGGTTCGAAAAAAAAGAGGGGGGGGGTATTGCGCGTGGGAAAATACGCGCTTTTCAGTTGTTGGGGAAAATAATTGAATTTGAATTTAGCGGTGAAGCGCTTTTATTTGGTACATTGTGTGTCGGTTTCATATAAGTTTCCAAACTAGAGATTGCGGTGATTGCTTAAGCAAGTTTTTCGCTTGTTGTTCGTTTCTTTTTCTTTTCGTTTCCTGACTCGATGCTCTTACTATAATATATTTGAACTTCCCCATTTTCTCCCCTTATCTGTTTTTCTCTTCTTTCCTTATTTATTTTCTACCATACTTTTTATTCCGTTTTATCTTATTCCAAATTATTTTCCTTATAAGAGTTATCGGGAAATAGGTTGGCCGTTTTTCGCCCTCCCAACCGTGTATAGTTTCTCCCAGTAAATAGAATATTCTCATTAAAATGTAGACCACTTCCTTACGCACAAACGTCCTCGTTCCGTTTTCCGTTTTTTCGTTTTCCGTTTTACTGTAATTTATGACACACAATGCTTTAATCTGGAACCGGACTTGACAGTGAAATATCTGCTAGCAGAGAAGACATTTTATGAACGATACTACTGCTGCTATGTAAGTGCTGGTTTATTTTCCGTCAACAAACTTCGTCAGAGACGACGCCCTTAACAACTCTGTTCGTATTTTCAGCCATTTTCCTTTGAAAAATTATCTGGCGCGCGTCTTTTTCTTCTCTCTCTCTCTCTCTCTCTCTTGCTTTCTTTTCGTTTGCTCGTTTTTTTCTTTTTTTCTTCTTTTTTTGTTTATTAATTTTTTCAGCTTTTAATAGACCTTTTTTGTGACTGTTACTGGCGCGTCTAAAGCTCGCGACACGAACGTGTACTTTGTGGAAATGTAAAAAATTCTGCGTTGATTATAAATTCGACCACCCTGTGTTACTCGTTTTCAAAAGAAAAACCTATCCCCGATAACCCGATGTTAAAGGTTCAACACCGGGTAAAATGTTTCAGTAGCCGAGAGAAAAGGATAGTTGCGCCGTGTAAATTTCTAGCGTCGTACGATGAAGGTGCTCATCTCCATTTGCACATGTATACTTGAATTAGACAGAAAAAACATTTCGGAAGAGGAGACGCGATGAATGACAGATCAGCCACGCGGAACACGTTGTGTTGTTTCACGCTTGGATTGCATTCTGATAATAATAGATATCAATCATTCGAAAATGTGTTTTATGCTTCGTGGTGTCTTCGATTGCTACCCGCTTTTTGTGCTATAATCGAAGGCGTTGTTGTTACATAATATCGCCATTTGGTCATCACCCTTAATTTTGACTACTCTCTCTCGCTCTCTTTCTTTTTCGCGCGCACACACACTCACTCACACACACAGATACACAGAAAAACAAGCACCAGTCTCTCTCTCTCTCTCTCTCTCTCTCTCTGTCTCTCGCTGCTTTTATTATTCAAAAATGAAATTATGTGCAATAATGCTTTTTTTGTTCATTTTCATGTTTGCAAAATCTTAAAACTGGACATCGGCCATTAACTAGTTTCATTTTCTGAAATATTTTTTTACTTTTAAATACGTAATAAGTAAAGTAAGTCTTGGGTACTCTCTTGGTGGTAGGGTGGAATTGTAAAGGTTCACAGCTCAACAGTACTGATCAGAACAAACGGGAGTCTTGTATTTTGCTAGATGACTTCTTTGGTAAGACTCAAGCGGATTTCTCAGATATTAGATGTACATATCATTGGGAACAGCAATTTCTGTCCGGAACAAGACTAGTTTCGAACTGATGACTGACGTCCGAATAGTCGAGCGCCTTACCGATTAATTTTTACGGTCGCTTTTTGCCGATTGATATAATTTCTAGAGACCACTTGAACGATCTTTTTTTGTCGGTTAATGCTCTATGTAAATGTTTTCATTCTCTTTCTAAAGCAGAAAGTGGTCGTTTGATTGAAGCGTTGCCGGGGGCGAACGGTTAATATTAACGTAGTCGGTTTATAAATTTCTGGAAATAAATGTTCCGTATTCCGCCTAGAATTGGGAGTTCTTCACTAGTTCATTTTATTAAGTTCATTACAAAATGTTGTTAGTTCTATTTTTAGGCCAGTAGTAAAATCAAAGAATTTTTTTTAAGCGCTTCATTTAGTTATTTTTAATTGACTTATTACTAACGTTTGATGTTTTCACTTCCTTCTTTTTTATACGTATTTCAGTAATACAAAATATAACTTGTTTTTCAGGAAATATAATTATAAAATCATTTATACGACATTAGCTGTTTTCTTTATTTTAAATTGTAAATCACGATTATGGCGCTATGACGTCGAAACATGTCGTGTAACTAATTTTATTGTCGCATAAATAATTTTATAATTATATTTCCTGAAAAACAAGTTGTGTTTCTATTACTAAAACATTTAATTGACTTTTTGAAAATTATTGCTAATATAAAACGAATTTGTTCCCATTTATAAATGTTCGGAAAATCCAATATCCGATATTTTACCGATGAATCGATTTGGCCAGATAATGTATCGATAATTTCAAAAAACAACAATCTTCTATATACACGGTTTTATTGTTACTTCCGGTAAATTCATTTAAAAAAAAAAAAAAAAAAAAGAAGAAAAGAATGTATAATAATAATACGTGCCCTACCGAAATTTACACAGGTAAAGAGCGAAAACATAAATGCAGTTTGTCCGAATCCAGGAGTTATACAAAGCGGGCAATCGTGTACAGTTTCAATGCAGGTTTCGCCCGCAGTATGAAGAACTGCGCAAGTTTTTCTGTCGAGTGTTCACAATTAAATATGTGCTTTTGATTAAATTTAATCATAATCGGTCACTGGATGAGTTCGATTTGTATGACAGTAAGTCACGGTAGAAAGTCTCTATCCAGAGTAGTCTAGAGTACCGCCACTCGAATAAAACACATACTTTTGCGGAGGTTTAACATTTGGAATTGTGTTTCAATAGTAGAACACAATTCTAAACGAAGTAACATTGTAGTGTTACCGCAGAGAGAGTTACAAAGTTTTGGATGACTCGATAAAAAGAAAATAAGATTTTTCTGATGGTTTGCAACTGAAATTATTGCCTTGAAATTGAGAACTGTCAGGTGCTTAGCTACTAAACTAGAGGTGTCATAGGTTATCGAGACTTGTCTCGTTCCAGATTGAAGTCGCTTCCAGGTTTACCCAGCCTGAAATAATTGGTTACACCAGGGAATTATCAGGGGGAAAGTAAAAGCGCATAATAAAAAAGTAGAAAGGAACTGGCCCCAGTATTCTCATCAGATCCATTAGGCTTAGTACCATTATGGGAAGTTTAACTTCACAATCGCCGACGCCCTGTTAAGAGTGTATAGAACTTACTTTACTTAAAGGCGGTGAGTGATGGAAGAGGAAAGTGGATTTGATTTTATTTAAGCTCTTAATTTTTTTAGTATTTAACAATATTTCAGTTGCGCGATGATTTCATTTACGGAATTGCTTAAATTTTTTTTTGAGTTTTATTAATTTGTTCTTTATTCATCTGATTTTGCTCTTTTTAATTCCTTAATTTCTTCAATTCTTTGATTTTTTAAATTCGTATCACTTCCGTAATTAGTTATAATTTAACGTTCTGAGAGAAGCAATAAGTTGAAAAGAAAAATTCGCATACATCGCGTATAAACAAATTGGTCTGAACGCGTTTATTTTTTAATTGTCGGTTATGAAGTTTTACCGGGGTCTAAAAACAATAACTATCTAAGTTATACACTGCTGGATTTTTACGCGATGCGAAAAAACGTCCAGTAACTGATGCGTAGTCGACTTCTCATCCTTTCTGGTCCGCTTATACTAATTTCCGCACTTTTTGTATAACTTACATCGTTTTATAGAACATTTTGCCAACGTTTTTTGTTTTTTTTTCGTTTTTTTCTTTTTTGTGGCCTTTTTTGAAAGAAATTTTGAAGCTAGATTAATTTTTCTTCAAAAAGCGAAAGTTATCTAATTAATTCCGCTTTGCGATTTAAAAAAAAAAAAGAAAAAGTCGGCTTAGAATTTTTTTTCGGGTAATTCTGTAAAAGCTTCGGATAACACAGTTCGGATAGATAATATTTTACGTAGGGGAATAAATTATTTTTTAACGAATAAAAGTTATTAATGAAGATCTTAATTATCCGTTCGAATATTTAGTTCGATTGTTAGAAAGTTCCAAGTTCCCGGGACGATTATTAGGAGCGGTGTAAGACTTTCGGATTGCATTGCAGTCGGCCAGTTCCAGCGGTTTCGCAACGGTGAGATTGGAAAGTTTTTTGTTTACCCTTCCAACCGGAAATTACAGAACGCCGGCGCAGCTCGGATTCGAATTATTTCAAAAATTTCTATTCTTAACTGGCGCCCGGCCGAGCTGCTGCTTCAGAGAAGCGGTAATTATTTTATTTTTTCCTCGTTAATAATAAAGTTATCTTTATTCTTTTTTCTTTCCCTTTCTCTTCCTTTTTTTTCTCTCTCTCTCTCTCTTTTCAAAATAGAGAACGCAGGAAAGAGGTCGGGTTTTCCTTCGCTAGTAACGTACGCAATTCTAAAATCAAAAGAAAGTATAAAAAGATTCGATTTGTTGTTGCGCCTTTTCATCCAGCAACGGTGGTCAGTACCTCTTGTTGCATTCGCTATTATCGTATTCTGTATCTGCTGTTTCGAGAGAGTGTTTTAGCGAACAGAGAAAATTCTTAATTAGTGTAATGGATTTGTTTCATTTAATTTTATTTGTTTATGTATTTTTTGTTCGGAAGGATGGAGTGGTTTAATTAAGAAGAACGAATAAGTGTGAGCTTTGCGAAGAGTATAGTTGAAAGTTTTTTTTTCTAAGGCAAATACAAAACACAACAGCCGAAAGGGGTGGTGAGGGGCGAGCTGTTTTCAGCAAGTCAAACTCTGTAGTGCGAAGATTATTTTGTAGCAATTCAAATTACCGGAATGTAAGATTAAATCGGGAATGTTACAACGCGGTAAATATCGGTGCCGTGACAAATACTCAACTGCTACTTCCGATCACAGCAACCAAAAATTTAGGTACATGGAAATAATTTTGAAAGTGAAGACAATGTGACAAATTACTACGTGGGTTATATCCTAGGTGGCTAAAGGTTGTTTATCTGTTCTGCATCACACTCACGACCGGCGCGTTGCCTTAAATGTCGCTGGTCCGCAGTGATGGAGCAAAGAGCGTAAAGTGACACTTGGTTGAGATGATCGTAATCGTAGAAGCATGAGGCATAGATAAATATGAAATAATATTCAGAAGACAAAAAAAAAAAAACGGGTGACTATGGAAAACAAGAGTTTTGGAAATTTCAAGGTAGTTCGAAGAATGATGTCTAATACTAAGTGAATTGACAATAATTTCGAAATTTACTTTACCGGGATGTGGAATCTTAAATCGGGTTTGCATTATGACTTCCTGCTAGAGAGTAAAACATTGTTTACACTACTATTTCCAGATTTTCATTTGTAGTTAATTTCTTAAATTTTTTTTCGAAATTGCATACTATTCTAGCTTGCTTAAAATACTCGTTACAGAATTTCAGTCGATTATGATGCATGAAGATTTACATAAAAGTTCATTGGTAAACATCGTGTAAACTGGTGCGGATTTGATAGAATCATTAGACGAACCGTTTGTTTCCAGCATGCATTGGAACGAATCAAAGCTCAAGCGTATTTCGACTGAAAACAAGTGTTGCGAATCCGGTCGCAGAATCTAAACAGCAGTGTCGCGCGCGCATATGTTTTAGTTCCTGATCCGCAAAAACTGCACAACATATAGACCTCCTGTCTCTCGTATAATAATAATTAAAACTTACCCGGGTGTCTGGTGCAGTATATATGTATATAGTAAGAATAAATTCCCATACTCCATGAATTGTAAAGTTAAAGTTCACAGTGTGCTAAGCCTAATATTGGGTCTAGTTCGTTCCTTTACTTTCCCAGATTTCTCTGTTATACAATTATTTCAGGCTGGGTAAACCTGGGATATATGTTAAACTTGCATATCGGAAGAAGAAAGAAAAAAATGTTTCATATAGAATCTTATAACTGGGGTATATATATATATATATATATATATTTGCGACATTGTCACGAAGGTTTCTTTTATCGGTGTGCATAAAAGAAACGTACATTGTTTTTAACGAATGCTAAAACCATGTTACGTTTAACATTGTTTAAGTATGCAAATTTATCATCATCGTCATCATTATAGTTTATTTACAAACGATATATATATATATATATATATATATATATATATATATATATATATATATATGTATAAGTAGGTGACCAGGAATGCGATTCAGGAGGCACAAATGCGAATTTTATAAACTTTTGGTGAATTCAAATTTTTATTGTTCAATGGCTTCCGCTTCCCTTAGTGGTTCTTGTAGTTTCAGCAACTTTATGCACGAGTCATTTTAAGGAATCTCGAGATTCGGAACAGTTCGCGTTTCTTTACATGCAGTGCAAATGAGTTGTTTCTATTGGCTACGTGATTTTTACATTTTTTAAAATCGGTAATTACTTTTTTGCAAGATCGAAATGGCTAAACTGAAAGCTACCGGTAGAAAAAGTCTCGACGAAATAATCTTATCGATATAAATAATCACCGTGCTTGAGACGGTCAGCAAAGAAAAGAAAAAAAAAAGCTGCTATTTCGGTCTGATCTGTTATCGTTATTAATTTCTTTCAGATATTTCACATATACGCTATAATGATGACATGTTGATGTATCGTAAAAAAGTGTAACAAGAACGGCGCAAGAGAGCAACAGTGATTATTTCGTAACTATATCCATATACATATATATATATATATATATATATATATATATATATATATATATATATATATATAGTGCATAAATGAAAATGTCATCCTTGTGCCGACGAGGGTACTATTTAAAAAACGTTCGGGAAACCGTTACGAAATGTGTAAATGGCCGTTTACATTGCGCGTACACGTATTATACAGCTTAGTGTCTGTGAGCACTTCGCGCAGAGTGTCGTTTATTATTCGGGCTTTTTTATCCGTCCTCTTTCGATATGTCATTTTTCGAGGCGCTGACTGGTGCCATTTTTAAAGATGAAATGATATCGTTTTGCTTCTTCTATAATATATTAGTTTCTCTGTTTGCGGTACGAAAAGGCGCGACTTGAACGGACGGGAATTTACTCGCAGCGTAGCAGCACTCGGAATCGTGGGGCAGTTCATGAGCGGGAGCTGGATTTGCAGCGTAGAACATGTGTGTGTGGAGCTCAGATGATGTTGCGCTCTAACAATATTAGTGGTAATTGTCGGAGGAACGTTTCGTTTTCGTTCCGTTTTCGTTCCGTTCAATTAATCAGCGAAACGTACTGTTACTGTTGCAGGGCAACACCGATGCGATGCGAGAAGTTTAAAATCAGTTTTTGCGTTCTGCTTATGTTTCGTTATTAAGTAAATACCTTTCGCAAACTGAAACCCATCTCGTTTCGCCGAAGCTCCTCTAATTTATCTGCTCATTATTCGTTGCCTTCCGAAATTTCCTGTCCGCGTTCGCGTCCGCGTCCGAGCCGGTGAATTATTATCGGCCTTTACTGCGTGCCGGCCCGGCCGTTTCATCAATCGCGTTCGTTGGCTACGTCGTTATTTCTCCAGCTCGAACTGGCCGAACTGGCCTCCTGTCTGCAAACGGCTATGCGATTCTATTCGTTCATCCGTCAACGGACTGCGAAACTACCCCGGGGTAACGTACGATGTATGCGGGTCTTTTTTTCCGGCTAATTTTTGCGGACGCCGCCTCCGATCCAAAAATTGGGCTTTATTCGAGTTTCTGTACATCATCTGCCTGTTGTTGAATTATTGTTTTGTATTCTGAAAGGTTTTTGTAAATGGGAGCGGATCTCGTTATAAATTGTTTTTTAACGTTTATTGATTTTTTTGACGAAAGGAAGGTTCGTTTTTTGCTGAAGACGTTCTTAGCTTGGGCTATTCTTTTACGTATTTTCGGTTTCGTTCAGAGTGTTGTCTGTGCGGATGCGAAATTTGGACGCTGTGGGACAAGTGCAGATTGGAGTCGTTTGAAGTCCGGTGTTGAATGCTAAGAATAAGATGAACCGATAAAAATCATCGAACAATGAAGTATCGACCAGAGTACGAGAAATATTATGGATGATATTGTAGAAAGAAGAAGAAGCAGTGCGCGGTAAGACACATTATACGACACTCAACATGGATTACGAATCTAATCCAAGTTAAGGTAGACGGAAAATTACAAAAAGGACGACGACCAGCTCGCAATCGGTTCATGGATGATGTCAAAGGCAAAAAAAAAAAAAGAAAAAAAAGAAAAGAGTCTTATGCGGAAATGAAAACATTAGCTGAAGCGCGCGAATGTCTTACGAGAAAGACATGTTTCAATACAACCTCCGGGTTGAGGAGCTGATGATGATGATGATGAAATGAGAGCGATACGTGACACGTTATTTTTGGCATCGCCGAATTGTCGATTGTAATCGAATCGAATTCTCGATCGTTTTTGTCTCGTCGAGAAAAAAGGCTACTTGCGCTGTTTCAACTGTTTCGCGTGCGTGAAAATTAAATTCGCGGAAATGGTAAGTGCTGGCTGATTCAGTTGGGCAGGATTCTAGTCGGGCCGAGAAGTGCTAGGAACTATTAGGAAGAAGTCGTACTGATTTAAAAGTAGTGTTTTTTGTTTTTTCTTTCTCCATAATTAGGCTGATCGGATTAGCCCCCTGATGTTCATACAAGTCGGAGGTCGTGCGATACCTCTATTTTATAAGTAGTCGGTTGATTTCGATTGACCCTCGAATTGAATTTACAACGTTTTTGTTTCGACTTGGCTCGGCGCCAAACCTTCCGATACCCCAGGTAAGCGTGTTAACAAAGAGAATAGAAGTGGTTCGCTGCTCCGTTGAGCATACGGGGGCAATCGAATAACGTGTGTACTCTGTTTTCATCGTTGTCTGGAGAAATTTTTACACGATATATCTTAGGCTGTCGCCAACCATTACCCTACTCAACACGTCGACCGTCGTAATTCGGAGCAGACCGCTGCTTGAACTTGTCAACACACACCGCTTGTTTGCCCCTGCAAAACTAGACCGTTTTTACACACCCATTCCATCTGATCGTCTTTACTTTTTTCTAATGGCTTTTTCCAAATGGCTTTTTTCTGTCGCTCTGCCGTAAAAGTGTGCCCAAATAACGCGTTGCCGATAACGGTGTGGGGCCGATTACGTTATTAGTCTCGAGGAAGGATTTTCTCCTCGTCTCCCCGATTGCACGCTGGTCATTTCGGAAAGTTATAAAACAACTTTGTACAAATAAGCATGCGCGCCTTAGCTTTCAGGGATGAAATCTTAAAAAGCGATTACAAGTTACCACGCGGTAACTGGAAATTTTAAATTCCAGCTCTTCTATTCACTAAATTCTACAAAATCATTAAAAAATCGAAAGAGAAACGGACGATCCAATCCGGGTAATAAAAATTAAAAATTTTGTTTTAGCATTTATTTATTTAAATTTTATTAATCGGTGCATTTTCTCTCCCCAAAAGAACCAAATCTTCGATGGAAAAAATTTTTATAATAGAGAAACTTAATTTATGCCATAAAAAGTTTGGTATAAGTGTTATACATACGGATTTAATTATATAGTAAAACTATTATTGTTACGTTTTTATTCTGTTTTAAATGCAACTGACGTCAATCTTTTGTTTTTTTTTATTTATTTTTAATTTTTATTTTGCAATGTAGATGAAAATAGTTCAATGAGAAATCAAATCAAAAATGAAAATACCTTTATTGAGAAAATTATATATAATCATTACAAAGAAAGAAAAAAATTATTTATAGATAAAATTTCCTCGGCCTGTGCGGAACAAAGGTATATACTTTAACCGTTCCCATTCTGATCTATTAATTGATACTTTTTCAAAATGGCTGTTATTTAAAAATTGGTTTATTTCATCTTTCCATCTACCTCTTTGGTGACCTCGTTTCCGTCTGTAATGTGAAAGGTACCAAAAAGCAGTCTTATATGTCCAACGGTCATCTGTTAATTTTATTACATGGCCAGAATATAAATATATATCTGTTTTATTTGCGCACTGACAAACAATTTGGATCGGATTACTAACAAAAATAAAAAAGAATTAAAGCCTAATAAAGAATACCAACGGTCTATTTTTTCTAGTAATTTACTATTCAAATTCTTTTTTTTTTTTTTTTTTTTTTTTTTTGCGGGTATGCCAACGAAGAGCAACAGCCCAATCAGCCAAGGAATCTAAGTAATAGTTCAAAAGGAGAATAACATATTAGATTTCAATCTGGTGCGAGATTGAATGAATAAAAGAAGCTAGAATAGGAACAACTGACAAGGAAGGAAATGAGAGAACATAAGAGTCCTTGTATGGAGTAGGAAGACGAAGATCCAAAAGCCGAGAATAAAAGAGAGAACGTTCCGAAGAGAGTGAGGAACATTCGAAGAAGACGTGATTGATGTCACACAGAAAAAAGGAGTCCTCTGGGTGAAGAGGGCACCGCGGAGAAGAGACGAGGGAAAAACGATAAAAATTCTAAACTACCATTTTAGCCACAATTTTATAATTTTTTTATTTTTCACCTAAAAAGAAGACAAAATTTAAATTAAACTATAATAGTCGCGTATTTTTAAAACATTTTTAAATTTCTAAAGAGGTCTCTGTTTGATTATCTTTATGAAACAAGGTATTTCTCAAATTTACTGGCTCCTGTATAAGATAATACGTAATTGTTTAATTTCCCTCCCTAAAATCTCTCTATGGATCCGCCCCTGAATGCATAATATATATATATATATATATATATTGTTTTGTCCACGCTCTTGTTACCTCTGCGAGTAATATAATTTTCCACTGAAGTAATATTAAATATTAACACGGACGCTAAAGATAAATCGAAAATATAATATCAAGATAATAGACACCAATACGCCGTTAGAAGTAGGAGGAAAGTACGAAAACTTTGATTAATCGAACATATCAAAACCGCAGTCTTTTGATACTTTATGAAAGTTGGTATTTCGGTGAAACGCAAAATTTACAGCGAGCAAATATATTAACTTTATTAACGCATTCGGTTATATATTTCAAAACGCAAAACATATTACACTAGGAGTGCATCTTTCAGCGATCAGCGTATTTCTGAAACTCCTCTTTAGATAAGGAGTAAATATATCTTTTTTTAAAATGCAATTTCATTATTTCTGGCGATTAATAATAATAATAATAATAATAATAATAATAATAATAATAATAATAATAATAATAATAATAATAATAATAATAATAATAATAATAAAATCACGGTGGAGATTATATCGTTTATATTTTTTCTTGCGGCACAGCTGTCGCCTTGGCTTGGCAACAGGACGAGAACTACGAGATGGTGACCGGTCTCGTTAATCGTTTAAAGTGTGTTCAAGTTGTTTTTCGGATTGGTTTCTTCTGATTGTCTAATGGAAATTCCTTTGTCTAATTATCATTCGTAGAAAAAATCAAAACTAGAATTATTTATTTTTTTGTCGAAGCAAGGGCTTTTTTTACAATACTTTATACAGCTTGCAATAGTTATGTGTGCTCCGGAAACACAATATGCACGGTTGCGCTGTAAAATTTTCCTATCATTAGCATCGTTTGTCCTATCAATTTCTCCGGAGTTTGATAGTTTACTTAATCTGTGTGGATTTTTCTCGGGAATTTTTCCCTCCACGGCGTTTTTTGAAAATCCGTTAATTCGCTATCTCCGAAATAAATCATATGCACTCGTTTCTTCGATTATTTTTATATTTCCGAAGTGTGACTTATTGGCCAACGTCTGGCAGCCGTTAAAAACTTTTCAAAAAAGCTTCGCGGCAAAGTAACGCCGAAAACTAAAACGAGGTGTAATCGTCGGTTAATCTGTGGCCCGTGAAGGTGCGGAAAGAGAAACTGTCAAAGTGTGTCTTAGGTCGGTGTTAACGACGACCAGTTAGATAGTTACAAGTGCCACGCCGTCGGCTAGGGCACGGTTAATTCCACATTACGGTGCGCGGGAAGCTAAAACGCGTTTCGAAATCACCGTCACGGCTACTACCGGGCCACATTTCCGACTCTGGCCCTGTTCCCGTTTAATACTTAATGAAAAGGGCCATTTGTAAACGAGCCGGCTCGACGATCTTCCGCTTTGTCGCAACTTTATTTACTTTTCTGGACGTTCGATCCCGCGGTTAGCGCGTCAACCGTTAATAAGAGTTTTCGGCGCTGGGAGCCGCTCGCGGTGCGGTCTACGTGTTGAAGAGCTTTAAAGAGTGACCAAGGGCCGGTTTCAGCGGCCGAATCTTATCGTTTGGCCCTAACGGTGCCGTGGTCCGCCACTGCAAGCGCCGTACTATATTAATGGTTGGCGAACGCGCACACTAGTGCTAAGTGGCCCTAAAGTATTCGCTCGACAAACTGCGAACGACGTTATTAAACCGGTATATCTGCAGCCAGACGAGTCACTTTTCGACTAATGACGCTTTCATTCCGATGCCGGTATAAAGATAGCGGAATGTTTTAGCAGATTCCTCGACCGATTCCGCTTTCGAATAGCGCTCAGCCAGACTGGTACAGACGTATCTGCAAGACCGATTTCGTTGCCGTATCCATAAAACGGGCTTTGCTCCACATTAGCAGTTCATGCTGGCCAAAATCCCTTCTGTGCATGGCCTGCTACGGGTGTCAATTGCGCGCGGTTCCTGTTTATTTTCCTTTGATGGTTTATTTCTTTTCACTATTTTTCAGTTGCGTTATTCCTTTACTGTCTTGTTTTCATTTTCCGGATTGAACTTGAAAAATGTTTCTTTTTTAATTTTTTTTCTTTTTTTTTTTTTTTCAAGCTACCGAACGGATAATTTTCCAAACATAATGTTAAAAGCAAAAAGATGACGATAAAATTTAATGATAATAATCATATTAAATCGAATAAAATTATTATTATTATTATTATTATTACTGTTGTAAAACTACAAATGCGTTACGTAGCGTGAATAGTGAAAATGAAAGTGGAAAAAAAAGTGAAAAATTACAATAAATCCAAAATATGGTGGAAAGACAAAAAAAAAATAAAAATTATGTAGATATAATAAATTGAAACAAAGCGAAATGGACAGTAGTAGGTGTATAAATATGCTGATAAACGAGGAATTCGAATAAAATAGGTAAATTAAATAAAAATAAAATAAAACAACACGAAACGGAATTTAGCGAAATAGAAAACAATGGATTAAATTGTTATATATATATATAACCTCATTCACCAACCCAGTTCACATATGCTCTAACATGTACTACAGTTGTAGTAATCAAGAGAAAAAGAATAAAATCAGAAATAAACTAATAACTCGAATGAACATAATAATTAGTACACGGTTAGAGTATTACATAAAAAAAGAAACAAATGTTACAACTAATAGCCGGAAGAAAAAAGAATAAATAAATAAATGAGCACAATAAAATAAAATAAATAAATAAATAAAATGAAACGGTAACTTTAATGAAAACGATGGATGTGGTCGAATTGGTTCCCCCCGGGTTAAATCAGTCTTCAATTTAAAACGGTCGAATTGGTTCGCATTGTTACTAGAATGATTGATAAATCAGCGGGGTTTATGTATTTTATTAAAACGTGATATTTGACCAAAAAGAAATATATTTTTGATAGTACTGGTGAATTTCGCATAAAAAATGACGTTATTGCATTTGATTTTTTTTAATATATAAACGTGAAATATAAATCGTGAATAAGTACACAGGAGTTGTGGAACATTTATTCGTTGGTAATGTATTATAAAAATGCTAAATGTAGTTTACAATTATTTATTTTCCCTTTTGCAGTTTAAATTTTTTAAAAATAGATAACAATAATACACAAATTGAAGACAGCTTTTGCAGCATAGATGTGCGATATCGCTTGCAAAGTAAAGAAAAGTGTTTTAAATATATGCATAGTTAAAAGTAATAACAAAAGGATAAATTAGAAAATAATTATAAATGTTACAAAAATTAAACGAAAATGTACAATCAATATGCCTTTCAGAATCTGAAATCACGACGAAAGTTCATGTAGCAGGCATGATTAGAGCTTATTTTTTTTTTAAAAAATTCAACTCTTGTTATCTATTCTCGCTGATATTCCGTCATGGCTTTGCAAGTTGACCCGTTTTTTTTTTGTTTTTTTTTTTCCCTTTATTCTTAGGTTTTCCCTTATATTTATGCTGCGGAGTTTTATATACGTTTCACATTCAATATCTTTTATTACTAACGATAAAAGACTTGAGATCAGTTTCATCTCAGGTAAAAAGAGACCCTTAAAAAGGACAGATGTCAACGTCGATAGAACGGGAACCAATTCGACCGGCTAACTTGAAAATCAAGTTTATCAACGGGAATCAGTTCGACACCTAAAACGATAACTAGTATGTATTAAAATTAGTACCGAAATAGCAACGCATTATGATTTATTAATATTAAGTAGCGCATTATATTTTCATTTGAAAAAAAAAACATCTAACAAGACCGTATTAGAGAAACCACTAAAAACACACCTAAAGCGCCAGTTACGTAAGATGGAGGAATAAGATGAAATAAGAAAGGAAGAAGGAAATTGGCAACCGTTTGATGGGGAAACGGTAACCCAAGCGGGAACGACGAAGAAAAAGAGGAGTAATGTGCGGGATTCAGCGTGCAGAGCCGCGATAGGAGATTTTCGGGGTTTCCGAGGCAGAAGCGGAGACACGATCAGCAGCAGCTTCATTCTTAATTACGATTAGACTGTCTGTTATTTAATATATTCGATATAGGACACTGTGTTAATTAATTAGTTCAAAACGAATTCAATCACGTATTATCCTCATACTTTCCTTCCCATACAATTATCTATACGGATGGTTCGAAGTCTGATGCTGGTGTTGGGGCTGCGTTTATTATCCCCGCGTTGATGTATTCCGAATCCTTTCGGTTGCCCTCCTTTTCCTCTATTTTTCTTTGCCGAATTCATGACTATCCTGCAGGCAGTTCTTTTCATATTCTCGACAAATAACATCTCTAGATTCCTCCTATCCTCGGACTCGAAAAGTGTTTTATTGGCTATCTCCTCTCATTTTCCTACTCATGTCACTGATCCCATTATTCTCCAAATTCGCTTCTTAATTTCTAATTTATTTGCATCCCGCTCTATTGTAATTGATTTACTATGGATTCCTGGTCATTGCGGAATTCCTGGCAACGAGTCAGTTGACTCGTTGGCACGTTCGGCGGCGACCAATGGTCTATTCATTAGTAGATTTCCTGCTCAAACTCTCTACTGTCTTTCTTATCGTTCCCATCACGATTTCTGGATCGAATTCTATCCTTCATTCTTTATCAATCCTCGATCTTTTTACCTTGCTGTTCAACCCTTCCCTTCCTCTCTTCCTTGGATTTATCTTTTCCCCTACCTTAGCCGTTCGATTATTTCCTCTATAGTTCGCCTGCGGTTCAATCATAGTTTGCTTCCGGCTTCTCTTTTCCGTTTTTCTATTGCTCAATCTCCTTTGTGTCCTTATGATCCTCCAGAGCTCAATTATACCTGTGATGCGAATCACATTTTGTTCGAATGCCCCTTTATTTCCTCCGAACGTTCTACTCTGTATTCTAGTCTTCTGCGTCTTGGCCTTCCTATTCCTTATAGTGCCCACTCCATTCTTGCACTCCCCTCTCTCAATATAGTTCCTTTGTTGGCCTTGTTTATCTCCTCAATTTCTAATCTTTTCCTTATATAAGGCACATTTCCTTGCGTTGGGTAAGTTTCACTGTTGACGTGCCCAAAAAAAAAAAAAAAAAAAAAAAAAAAAATTAGTAAAAACGCATAAAAACCCATCGCCGTGTTTCACAATCGAAAGAAGCTTGTAAAAGCGGTAAACAGGTAATGACAAAAGTGGAATTACTTATCGATGGTATTGACAGTAATTATCATGTTAGTAAAGTATAAAAACGAAAAATATTAAGGGAACACACATTTTAGAAAATATCGCGAAAAATGCAACGGATCATTGATTATTTTCATTATTTTCGAGTAATTTTTTATACGTTAGTTGGTTAAATTAAATGTTCTGTCTTTGTTGTTAACTCGTCGATGTGATCGTGTCTAATCTTCATTATTATCAAAAAATGTTCGTAATTGCAGCGATAATAATAATGACCCTAAAAACCAAATATCTAAAACCTATCTCTAATATCTATCCTGAAACCTATCTAAAATTTACCTTTTCAAACTATTTTGGAAATTTTATTCTTTTTAGTTTCTTCTTCCTTTGACCCTGACGCAATCGCATTTCAGGAAAAAACAATTTGTTTCACGTTTGCTTTGACTTCTTTACTTGCAATTTTTATCGCGTATATAATACATTTTCTAATGACCAACTCGCTTACGCCCCTGTCCAAGGTGATCTCTTTCGGGTAGTTATCAGGGGAAAAAAGCCAATTGCATTTTTAACCAAGTAAAACAGAAATTCGTAGATCGGCGGTATACCGTTTGCGCGCTGCTTTTGTACTGCTCGCGTCTAGTCTGGGTTTATTATTAACCTGAGACGGTCGCGCTAATGCGAACTGTGTTCGTTATCGTTAAATCGCGTCCTCTGAAAATTCTCGGAAGAGCTTTCGCTCTAGCCCGCCGAGCGATTATTATTATTTCGCTTCGTTTTATCTAGCATAGCGTAACGATTTTACCTGTGTGTTGCCTCGTCATTTCTGTGCGTTAAGAATATTTCTAATAAATTTACACGACACGCAGTTGCGAAGTCTACCTGCAACGTCCGACGGGTCATTATAAATATTTATAACTGCAATGAAACAACTTTCCCAGTGACACACGTACTCCGATTTAATTTAATGTTCGCCAAAGGATTCACCAGCTTTATCATCGCGATACTTGTAATGACCAATATGTGTGTGTGTGTGTGTGTGTGTGTGTGTGTGTGCTGCGAAACACGCAGTTTGCAGTGCGCTGCTTTTCATGCTCTGGAAGCACTTTTTGACGACACCAGTACCGGATGTGTAATTAAGGCACGAATATTAGCATCCTAAAACCGGTGAATTATTTCCCTTTTTTCTTTTGTTGGAAAATAAGAAGAAGAAGAAGAAGAAGAAGAAGAAGGAAATAAAACAATCTTCCACTGAAACGAAGACGATTACTTATTATATTCACACGCATCGCATAAAGTTGAGCTGTTTCAGGAAGGGAGGGGGCTCTCTTTGAAGACGCAACCATGAACACGTCTTTGGCCTTTTCATATGTTTAACCCTCCTTCAATTGAACGTACCTTTTTCTCTGATTACTCGATCGCGTTGAGTGAATTATTTATGAATTTGCTTTCACAATTACGAAACTTAAAGAAAAAAACACTAAATTTTTCCTCTGCCTTTTTCCGGTTAATTTGAAAGAAAACTGTAAATCTGCCTAATAAAATGCCTTTTGCCGCGAGAGATATTTTATTGAATAAAGTGCTGGATAATTGCCAGCATTTTCTCCGTTCGAATAACAATAAGAAGATGAGCTTTTCTATTATTTTTAATAAATTCGATTTTTCCCGGTCGGTTCGCCTCTCATTTACGATGAATTACGTACCAGATAGTGTATAGTGCGCGTCTCTTTCGATATTTCGTACTTCTTTTCTGGCAAATTATATCGATACGCCGTTTCAGCGATCGTACTCGGTTTTTTTGTTACCGAGATTTATTTTAAATGAGAATACGGGACGGAATTTGAAAAATTTTTTAATATCTTATTTATAGGAGAAGACAAAGGAGCGGGGAAATTGAACGGCAAATGGAATTTTTTTACCTTTCAACTTCAACCTCGTGTAAAGTCGTACCGATTAAAATCATTAAATTTTCATCTTTATTTTAATTTCATTAATTTCGACTTTTGCCGTCGAATACTGGGGGGGGGGGGTAACTAGCCTCGATGACTACGCGCTGCTGCGTATATTAACTTTGTTTCTTCTGTAATACGGAAAAATTGTTGAAAATTACCTACGCGCGCTACACGCATTACGACGGACATTATTACACCCGCACACAAGTAGTTTCCCCTGGAGTAACTTTATTTCGATTATTCCCGCGATTTGTAAAGAAAATGTGTTTATAATGGCGTAATTTATTTTTTGTTCCGTAAGCCGTACCGTCGAGCAAAACGCCCACCTCGTTCCAGCATCGTTGAGCGCACTCCTCTCAAAATCTTGAAATATCGTCGCAAGTTTCAGATGGTGTGAAATTCTGACTTTGCTCCGCGTGCTGTATTTTATCACGGATAGTTCTAACGCACTCGACTACGCCAGTAAATTAGGTAGAAATGAGTTTCGATAGGGATGGGCGTATGTCCCTGTGAGTTTGTTGTTGTTTTCATACTCTTTTTTTTTTTTTCTTTTTTTATTATACGTTACCGCCTTATGCTTTTCTGCAGTGCATTAGCTTGCTTATTGTGTGTTGCTGCTTCGTTTCCAGAGGTGTTTAACATTCGGAGAATTCGAATTTTGCCAGAAACTCGTCGTATCCTACATAAAAACACTTTCCGAATCCTTTACAACTGTTCCCCCCGTTTCGGCGATATTCTGATGTAATTAAATTCCCTCTATAAATTTGCGATTAGAATAGGAAATGAAGATGTAAGTTGTTCCGGGGGAGTTTGGGGGGTAGTAATCTTTAAGGAATTACTCGTTCGGGCGAGGACATTTAAAATAGCAGCGGTGGAAACTGATTTGAATTCGTAGCGAGAGACTCTGGTATTAAGTTTGAAACTCGGTTCAGCCGTTCTGCGATATAATATTCCAGATGGACACTACTTCGATTGTGACAGAGGCGACGGCGGAATTTTATTTTTGCGTTTCGAACTATCCCGATTAGTAACTAACAGGTCGTCGTCGACTAGAGAAGCACATCTGCATCGACGATGCAATTTTCCGTATATTTCAGTTTTCAATTGAAAGCTTGTCAACATCATGCCCCGTCTGGCTGTGATATTGCATAGTTGGACGAGAGTGCGCGCATTCCGATTTGAAAATTCCAACCCGTCACCTTCGAAATAATCATTCGCGACACCAACTATCGTTTTCAGTTTGACTGCTAGCAGTATAATGAAAATGCTCAAAAACGTTACTAGTACAGCCCTTTTTCCATTTCTCAAATCATCACAAGTTCTTTGTTTTTTCTGTTTCTTCTATATTTTCTTTTCTTTTTTTTTTTTTTCCAATTAAGTAAATATTCGCAGGTGCGACGGTAATAATTTCCCATTCATCGTACACATAGTCGAATCCGTAACGTTTTTCAAAACTTTATTGGGCGCAGTTTAATATCTTGGAAACCGTGTTTGGAAAGTAAAAAAAAAAACAAAAAAAAAACAAAAGAATGTCTACGCCTATTAGAATTCTTGACGTAGAGAGGAGAGGTAAATATTACATCCGATCGAAAAACCAAAAAAAAAAAAAATATATATTTATATATATAAATAAAAATTCCACACACTGATTTTTACATATTTCGATCTTGTTGATTCTGTTATAAAAGTGCTGCGCTACGCCAGATTTGTCATTCATTATAACTTTTATACAAACATAGTATAATATTAATACCATTAGTTGCGCCATTATTTGAGTAATATGAAAATACGTAACGTTTTTCGTAACGTTTTTAAGCTTTGAAATAAATTACAATAAAAATCGGAATTAAAAATTGTTTTAATTTTTTTCTGACGAATGCAAAATAAAAAAAAGCATAGAAATTACTATGTCAATTGAAGTAACTCTTCTATGATTTGAAGTGTTTGCCTCTTGACCTCTTGACGATATTCAAGGGACACTGGGGGCTCCGCCCGCTTTGCTCGAGTCTTCGGCGTTTCCAAACACAAAAGTAGTGTAAAGAATTGAATGAACAAATGCGATTAATACTCGTTTTATTAAAAAAAAAAGAGATTTTTGTAACTACAAAAAAAAATTAATAAATACTATTTCCGCGTTTGGAGTATTATACGAAAAAAAAAAAGTTTCTATTTCAATTACCGCGGTTATTTCTATAATTACCATCATGTACGAAATTTTCGACATAGCAGAGGATTGTATGACAGGACAACAACCGGCTGGGATGTAATAATCGAAAGGTTTTGTACAATTTTAAGTTGCTTAATAAATCAATACGCGTATAGCAAGTATATTAACAAACTAGTGTGTAATAATATATAATTTAATTTGAAAGAAAAAAGAAAATATTTCTCCATTCTTCTTATAATTTTCAAATGAAATATTTCCTAAACAATACATCGGTAAACGGTGTTGCTTCTTTATTATTTGAAAACCCGTGTCCCTCACTCGCAAACCTGCGCTCTTGAGCAGATTTTTTAAAAAGTATTCTAATGATAAACAGTCAATTGTGACACTTTTTAACGGCTATTTGGATGTGTCAATTCGTTTTTTTAGAATCTTAAAATGTCATAATAGTACAGTCAAATTATAAATATCAGCAAGCTGGCCAAAGGTGAAAAACTGGGTAAAATATAATATATAAATATCATTTCAGCCGGAAATGGTATTAGAAGTAGATGGTGCGGAAAAGAAGAAGCCGATGTTACATAAATTATAAGAAATACACACTGACTTCGATAAAACGAAAATAATAATTTGGCACGTCTTCGACTATCGGCTAATAGCTCGAAGAATGCGAGTAATCATTTTGGTTTAAAGCGTAAAAATTACTTAAGTAAAGTAAACGTTTAGCAATATTCATGAATTTAGTAACCACAGCGGCCCCGGGGTACAAAAAGAAATTTCGTATTAATCGTATTTTAACCGGCGACCTATCATTAAATAGGTAAAGAAGTGAACGTGGAAAAAGGCCAGCTTTCGAAACAAGGAAACGATATGCCGGTCCAAAGACCGATAAAATTAAACGGTCGCAGTGGAAAACGGACATTTTTTTTTGCCCCCCCCTTTACCCCCAACACCGGGGGGCATGTCAATAAAGAAGTCTTTGTCCAGAAACGACACGAGGGAAAAGGATCAGTTAAATGCAGATTCGGTCAGCTATTGATAACATAAAAGAACTGAGGATAGGAACAACTTGAAATATTTATTTTAGAAAATAATCGCTGAAAATGTTAAAAAAATTACAATAAAATCCAAAATTAAAATTTCGAAATCTGAATTAATGCTCTTTATTAACTTAATACAATGTTACGTAGATATTTACTTATTACGTCATTGTTTATTTAATCATTTACGCGGGAATTATTATTATTATTGTAATGAATTATTATATTGAATGAAGAACGGCGGCCGTTGCTTAATTTTGCTGACTCGGCTTGACCATTAACGCGCCTTATAAAACCGGAAAACGAAGAAAAAAAAGAAAACGTTAAACGATTCTCCAGCTGATTAGAGAAGTTCTTATTCGTCCCCTTTTTTTTTAACAATAATAATAATAATTATTATTATTGTTATCATTGATATTTTTAAAAAAACTGAATTTATTCGCCATTTTTACTGGTGGCAACGAGATAACAACACATTAATGTGGTCGCTGCAATTTTCTCATCGTTAACAACGTTCAATGTTACTGCGAACAATCGAAGGCTGGTCCTTTCTTTGAAATAAATACGGCTTTATGTACTAATGTGAAATTTCAATAGCTCTCTTGATGGCGCATTTAACGGTTGCCTCGGTTTATCTTTAATTTATAGATATTGGCGGGGTTTTCTTTTTTGTTAGCGCCGCTATTGTCGCACAGCTCCCCGGAAGGTCATTTAATTTTAAACGTGCCTTGTCCTCAGTCGCTCCATTGTTGTGCAATAGTGGCAGCAGATTCCTTGTTCGAAATGAAGTCGCAAAATTCTACCATTTTTATTTTAACAACAATTAAATGATATAACGTACTGCGAAACAATAGTTAACGTCGTCGTCGTCAACCTAGAGAATAATAATGTAAAAATTCTGTTCGTATTGTCTACTTTCGAAATTGTATTCGAAGAAAAAAGCCAACTTTCGTAAGACTTCGTAGTAGCGGCTAGATATTTTTGTAACATGGATGTACTAATTAAGGCCCTTTTTTTACAACAGGAAGAATTGACACGAGCCGTGACAATCAAACCGAAAGAAGAATTATACTTTGAACGGCGAAAAAGGTGACGAGTAAAAGGCTGGAAATAATCAGCTTCACCTTTTAGGTATCGATATTTTTACTGGCAGTGGGGTTAGTTACCGTATTTGACTATAGTCCGGAAATTCAAGGTCAGCTGTAGCAAAACTTGGAGTAGTGTAGCTACTCACTTTTTTTACTTGGTTATCGATTCTTTTCGCTCTCTTTCGATTTTTATATGATAGAAACGAACTTGAGGGCTCACATTCTCTCTCTCTCTCTCTCGGTCTGTACAAAACCTTAGAAGACGCAGCTCATGCCCGGAACCTTTTTGTAATTGCAGTTACTTACAGCTACGTACAAAGCAAAAGAGGTTGCGGACATTTTGCAATATGTTATCCTTCTGAACCATAGTTAAGTGCAGAAGTGATTTCTGCGGTTATGGTCATTTGGTGCGACGGTAATTAGTATTTATTGTAATTAGTAATTACAGTAAGCGCAAATCTGGAAATTACTCCTCCTCATCAGGATTAATCAGTACGGACGATTATATTCATATGTAATAACACTTTCATATTTAACTATCTGATCGATATGACTTTTATAATTTTTTCCATTTATTCGTAGGTATTTATGTTTTTCTTCTTTTTTTCATTCAGCAATATACATGTATTTATTGAACGATTAAAGCTATCTCCGACCCGTTAAACATTAACACAATGTTGTTAATCTTTCTTTTTTTTTTTTGAGTCTAGTCAACTGTGCACATTAACCCAACAGGAATTGGAATTTAACTATATTTTCAATGTGCACCATCTAGATTTTTCCTTTCTTTCCCCACTAATTATTCCTGCTATTTGTTCTTTTTTTAGATAAAATTTCTGATCAGATCAAAATATAACCGATTTCTTTCCTTACCTTTTGTTTCTGGGTAAAGGTCCTTAGTTGACGAGCCCCTCCCCAAAAAGAAAAAAAAAAAAAAAAAAGATTTGAACCGGATCTTTAACGAAACGCTACTAACCAGTTTTGATGAAATGTAATTAAATTCTTTTAATTTAAAAAGTTAAAAAAAACTGTTTTTTTCGTTTTTTTTTGTTTTCCCCCCTTAAAGTATTATTAAAATTTCGCTTAAAATGACACACATATAAAGTACAATTATTAAATTGATAATTTTCAATAAAGGATAATCGCTGTGTTTCGTCTGGTACGAATATTAGTTTTATCAAGCGATAGAATTAATTTATTTTTGTCGATTTACTCGTAATTTCTCGGTTTTTTTTTATTTTTAATGTTTAAATTTGTATCAGATCACTGCTAGCGCAGTATTGCGCATATGTAGTTCCATCTGTAGAAATTCCATATATAAATATATTGCATATTTTATTTTTTTCGGTATTTTGTATTTATTCTTTATGTTTGTTTTTAATATTTGTTTTTTTTTTTTCGTAACGCCGATCGCTTTTTAATTTTCTGTTTGTTTTTATGTATAATTACGGAGAGCAACTTCCGACGCCATTGTACCGGCTTGATATTCCGACATTTAAATATGTTTTTTCGAATTGATTATTAAGTTTAAAATAGCCATTGTCAGTCTATAGAGATCCAGTAAAACCGTTTAGAAATCGATTAGGTATTTTTTTTTTTTTTTTTTTTTTTTGACAAAATGTTATTCTCCACTGATCATCAACGCACTATCGGGTTGTTCCCTTTTTCTAATAAAACTGTTTTGTACGGTAATGAGTGTGTTAATCGTTCTTATGTGCTACTGTATTTTTTCTTTTTTTTATATTTTTTCTTTTTTTGAAATAAATTCGGTTCGGTTGCGGCGTTTTTTTTTCTTCTATTCGTGCATTACGGTGGTTTATTTATGTTTATTAATTTTGATGTTTTTAAAATTACTAGCGCGTGTTGCTATGGGAACATATTAGCGTTGCTCGTAATAACATTCGTGACAGTGTCCCATTTTTTGTTGTGCCGTGTTGTCGACGTCATTTATTATTATTACACGCTTTTTCATTTACTTTATCGATTTTATTTGACCGTGTATATCGCGATTCGTAAGAAGCAAAAAAAAGAAAACATTACGAATAGCTAAAATTTTCGAGTGATTTTACGATATTAGGCTGAAGATTTTCTCCTCGTTATAATACGTATCTCTGAATATTACGGAGTTACGTATTATTTGAAAATTGGTACGTACAAATCGTCGTGGGTGTGTGAATATATACATATATATATATATATATATATATAAAAAAAAGAAATCGCCAACTTACATGATTTTGAAAATAAATTTAAATAAATAAGCGGACACAAAAATTTCGTATCTATTAAAATTCGAAAACAATTGAATTCCAACGGAAGTTTAGGACCGCGCACGAAGTAACGATTATGAGTGTTTTTACATATGAAATTGTGGTCGATAATAACTCGATTTGTTTTAAATTCCACTTAATGTAAAGTTTGTCTTTCTTTTTTTTCCCGCAATAATAGGACTGAAATAGACAGTGTTAAGTTCGTAAACACGAGAGAAAAAACGCGCCATATCATTCACATTCTTCTTACGAGTGGTAGGTGTTATTATAACGGGCTCATCCTTAAAATGCACTACTTGTAAGGGGCAACCGGTTCCACCGAAATTTTCGTTCCAACGTTGTCGCAAGCTGTAATTATTTATGAGAATTCGTCTGAATATGAGTAAAACGTTTTTTCTACAGTCCTTGACTGTGAGCAAATCGTAATTTCCGCGCAACAATATTTAGATCCTCCTGGAGATGGTATTATTACTGTAGACGGGATTATACACAATTTTTGTATATTCGAGGATCTCTAAATTTCTGAAAATTCGGCTTGATCACTTTCCAAAAAAGATTTCTAAAGTCTTCCATTTATTTTTATTTTAATTCCGTTTAACTTTTTTCTTATTCATTAAATTCATCCTCTGGAAATTCGATTTTCTTTCGGAAATATAAATAAACTTTAATTTTAACTATTAAAAAAAAAAAAAAAAAAAAAAAAAAAAAAAAATCCTCGAAGCACCTTCACGTTCTTATACGAAGAAAACCATACACAACTTTTAATCACTTATAACTCTTCCTACGGAACAGAGAAGCAGTTCGTTTTACAATGAACATTTTGAACCTAACAATTAAAAATATTGGAATCGTTTAAATATCGATTTCGCGATATAAGGTAATATCGTTCATTTAAAAAAGTAATTTCTGTGTTTGGTGCATACTTTTATTTTTTGCAAATACTAGAATGTATTAAATTGTTGAAAACAAAAAAAAAACTTTGCCGCCTAATAAAGCAGCAACTGATGCAAAAACAAATTCGCGAAAAGTATTGTCAGTTGCCGGATATAATTTCAAAAAAAAATAATCACGATGTCAAATGGATAATTTTATTATCGAGTCGAAGTAGTAAATTCGAATACCATTATGTTAGATCCCCTTTCCGCTTTAAGTCTAATTTAAGCGCCAAACGCGGGGAAACAAAATATATTGTAATTTTATGATAATAACACAAATTAGTAATTATTTTTCTTCTTTTGTACATTCGTTATGTGATGAAATTGCTATCAAAAATTTTCCATAATTAGCTCATTTTCGTGCAAATTTTACGCCTTTTTCCTGCATGTTGTAAGTTCCCTCGTTTACTCCATACAATCGGTTCTTTAGTTTTCATTATCGACCCGAAAGTTAAAAATTACGCGGTCAAAATACCGACATATATTTCGGAAATTCCTGCTCCTCCTCGATAAGTATTAATGGCGCATAATAATTGCGGATGATTGGCTCTCGAGACGACGTCGGGGAAAAGTGGAATAATCAAAAAACAGTCAAAGCTTTAACGCACGCATTATCGGATTATTAATTATTACGATTATTAGACGCGCAAAGTGATACTCTTTAATGATTATTTAAAATTTATCGATTATTATTGTCGGTTTCTTCCGTCAACCGGGGCCAGATCTCTTCTTAAACCGAACGAAATCTGTGCTAGCGTCGGGGACACGCGAATTGTTGCAAAACCCTTTTTCGCTGACAATTTGTTACTTTCTCGGAAAAAACCTACTTAGAAATATAATTTATTTTCAAGTGGGCCCTGACTGTACGTTCGCGCGCAAAAAAATAACCCCGATTGCACTTTGTTTTTTTGTTGTTGTAAAATTGTTGTCTATTTCTTTTTTGCTGTTGTTGTTATTTTCTTTTTGTTCCTTTTCGGCAAGCAGCTAGTTTCGTTGTAAGACCCTTTTCTGTTCCCGAAAGTCTTAAATTGGATCAACTTTTTCATTTTTAATGTTCGTCAACTACTCCCGGGAGTGTAGGGTAAAATATTCGTTCCGCACCGCGATATTCATTGGTAAAAAATTGCAGTGTAACTCCAGCGGCAGGAGAGCGCTTTCGCTGCGAAACAGTCATCATCTTCCGCTGGGACGGGACGCGCCAATTTATTATACGGATTTTCTTTATATCTCTCCTAACGCTTTTTCGTTTCTATTAGTGTTATTGCCTTTATCCTTATCCCGGCTATTTCGACGGCTTCTACCGGCCGAACACTGCGTCACTTATTTGGATTTTCCTCTCGCACATTGACTTAATTGCGACACGAACGATTTCACGCAATTCCCGAACTAAACTTTTAAATATTCCTTTTCGGCTGTGAGCTGGCCGTCAATTTTATCGCACATATACTCCTCCCCCCACCCCTTTAAGTCCGTTCTTAATCCTTTGCAATCTTTTAATTTTTAAAAATAAATACTTAAAATTTCATAAAACCTACTTAATATAGACCATATATAAGTCACCATATAGTGGCGTTTTCCGCTATAATTTAAGGGCAATTAAGAAATATATATATCGAAAATTAAACATGAACTGTAATTGAAATTTGCAACCGATGCATACGCAATTCGGAGATTAAATATTTTTTTACAAAGATTCACGCGGAAATAATTTTTTCCTTAAACTTTTCTGGAGCGAATGAAAACGTATATTATATATTAATTACAGCGTAATTCTTAGACCCCCCCCCCTCACCCCCACCAACCTCATTGGAAAAAATGTCCTAATTTTATGTAACGAAAAATGTCCCAGAAAGATGCCCCAAAATATGTTCCAATTTTATGTAACGTTTGTTATATTTTATAGGATTTTTGTGATTGTTATTTAAAAAATATCACAATTTTATGTAACGAATAAATGTCTTAATTTTATATAATGAAAGTTAAATGTTAGAATGAGATTTTTGTGACTATGTTATACTTTATTTTTGCGATGATGCCAGTAAGAATTACGTTGTAAATTTCGATAATTTTATACAAAGTATGGAAAAGAAAGAGACAGAAATGAAAGCAAGAGGGGTCACGGGGCACAGCTCCTTGCGAGGTCAAAATGGCCGAGTTTATAATATAAAATGGCTACGTTTACGGTGGGAGTAATATGTTTTTGCATTAATTCAAAATCATTTAACATATTTCTGTTATGGAAGCTGTGATGAAACTCCTTGCATAAACTGCGAATTAAATTTATCGATTTCGAAAATTTGATTAATATTTTGAAGAAAAAAAAAAAAATAATTATTTTGAGGAAAATGGCATGGCAATTTAAACGTGCTTATAATAGAAGACTATCTATCATCAGTGGTTCAGTTTCCCTATAGCGAGGTTCGTCGAGTTTTTGGGCCTACATATATAGGTGACAAATCCTACAGTACTCTTTTCATGCTTCCAAGTACCTAAGCAATTACAAAAGAAAGAAATCCGCCACTACTTCTCCAGCAGCAGAGATTAATCTGACTAAAGAGACGGTTTTTAGTTTGCCGGTAGAGAAATCCGAGAAGTCGATGCGAACGAGAATGCTTAATGTGTAAGAATCATCGTCCATCAGTGTCGAGTAGTCGTTGAATTCCGATTTGATGATCTTTGTGTAGTCTTTCGTGTTTTGTTCGGCAGACGCTTTGAGTGACTTCTTTTCGACATTAGCGAATAATCACTAAGAACGTATTAAGACGGGACACGCGTTAATATAACTAGGAAATCAAATGAAGCGTTTAACGAACCAGCTCCTTTACCAATTCGAGCGAACTACATACGCCTTGTACACGATGTTTTGCTATGAAACTATGTTCCCGCTATTTTATAACAGCGGAATTCACACGTCTAATTTATAAATATAAGTGAAATGAACCGCTAGCGATAATCTATCGACTGTGATAACAAACGGAAAGCGATAAAGAAGCCCGGTAGTATAGCGAGTATTAGATCGGCATTATAGAAAAGTTCGTTAAAGAGAGAGCGGACGTATTCATTTTTGGATTTCTCGATGCGATTTTAATTCTCTTCGAAATAATATATTTCAATTTTTTCTTGTTGTAAAGCGAAGGTGTTTTGTATAATTTAACTTTATAAAGTTACCTTAACAATGATCCTTTTTACTTATTTACTTATTTATTTATTTGTTTATTTTTCGAATTTATTTTGCATTATTCCTTTTCGTTGTTCACATAAATTATTTCCTTTGTCGAAATTTAGATATCAGTTGTTTTTTCTTTTTTTTTATGTTAATTTCGTATTTTTTCTGAAATTCCATAAAAGCAGCGACTTTTCAACCGGGTTTTGTTAGGCGCGATTAATATTTAAAATGACGTTACAATTAAGCGTTGGGGCAGATAGGGGCTCGATTTAAACAATGTTGCTTACCACGATGCCACCGTTAAGACCTTAGCGCAACGGCCGTTGATATTCGATTAATTAATTTTCGCGCAGTTTAATTAACGTCGCTATGTCGGGGACTGCTGGAATACAATAATCACGAAATCGCCATTCTCGGTTCACATTATTTATCATTTTTAATCGCGGCGTTCGCTATTGGAACATTTTCGGTGTCCCGCGAGGGAGGTTCGTGTTGAATGCGGTTCCGTCTGCTGCTGTGCAGATAAGGTGCGCTAGCTTGCCCCTGAACGGGGAGCTCGGAAGAAAATAAAGGCACAGCTCTCGTCTGATTTTTGCGCGGAATTTAAGATTAGACCGGCGAAGCTGATCGTAGCAGTTTAAAAAGCCGTTTAACGGCGTTTAGTCGAGTTGTAAACGCTCGTGAAAATGGCATCATTTTAGATTCGACTCGGAGATAGTAGTAGGTCGCAGTTTCGAGCAGAACTCGGGGCCGCCGTGATATCTTGCAACGAGCCTATATAGGCGCATGTTGGCTGTTCGAACTAAAGAGCCTATTCTCTGTTGAGTGCCTTGTGCTATTTGTTGCGCTCACGTAGTCGCTTAAAAATTTCCTCTTACATAAGTAGATATTTATCATTTCACCTATTTCGCCTCTCGTATATTTCCTTCATCACGCACTTTCTACTGTCCGCCCTATTAGTTTCCACTTTTTTCAGCTTACACGGTGAACTGATGGGTGTGAAAATTCAAGGAAATTACCGCGCCCACCTACGCAAATTGCCTTTGGTTCAAGGACGTAGATTCTAACATTTCAGTTATCGAATTTTTATGTCGGCGACTACTTTTTTTTTTTTTTTCTTCTTCTTCTTTTTCTGTACACGATACTGCGCGGCAGTTTTCGGTAAGTTTTACGTAATGTTAAACTATGAAAAAGTAATTTCCGATTGCGGAAACCCAGATCTCTTTTAAAAGTCGACAGTTCAAGTAACACACTTTCCTTAATTTAAGCCGGTTCAGCCTTGACGTGTTTTATAGAAGGATGTGTGTTCCCTTTCAAATAGTTATGTAAGCGGCACAACAACCCGATTACTGGTGCAAAATAGCTTCGGTACTAGAAAGAGATCAGCGGCGGAGTCTTTCCGGTCTTGTGGTACCAGGGTGTCTCCTGTACGAACTTCGTCATGCTCAGTGATGATGCTAATACAATCGTCTCAAATGGAAGTCCTAAAGTGAACATTCGATAACGTCGAAAAAGTACTTCATAGCAGTTGTCTTGTGACTGAAACGTATTTTGTCGATGACATCCTAGCGGCAGCTGCACAACAAGCGCAGGTACGCATCGTTGTTATTGCAAGGATACTTGAATCGAATACAGTCGTACGGAAAATTAAAGTTCATTCAAAAAGTCCTCGCCTTGCAACGAACCAAAAGTATTAATCTACCTTCGGCTAAAATTATAGATCAAGTTGAGCCGACGTTTAAGGATCGCTGGAATAAAGAGGGGATTTATTTCAGACTCTTCATATTTTAAATTTCACCATCGGCAACCCCTGCTGTAATCTTATCGAAGAAAAAGATTGACTTATTTATAGCATCAATATGGAAACGTCGAAATATATGAAGCATGATGCAGGAGCGATATTGAAAGAATTCAGCCGGTTTTAATTCAACGTGTAGACCCTTTACACTTTGTATAATATTAGCATTTCCCCAAAAAACAAGATTTGAACATCCGGGATTATCGGTAAAATGTGATGAACTTTTTTGATAAATTAGAATTTGAATATTTATATCGAACATCCAACGTGTTCCCGAGAACGGTGAAAAGTCATCAACTGGTATTGCTACGCAGGAACGCGTTATAACCAGTTGGCTAATTACATTCTACGGACAATGTGAAAAGCTTAATTTCAGAATCCACGATGATACCTTATCAAATATGTATGGGACCTACTTTACTTTATTTTATAGAGTCGTAAAGTTGCAAATATCTTCCAACTGGTTACTCCATGCTGCCGAACCCATCCGATTCTTTACACGCACGCGACAAATCGCCAACTTCAAAAATACGATTATTATTATCTCGACTACTACCAGAAATAATGCGTGCATCGTCGTCGTCTTTATATTTGTCGCCTTCACCATTAATCAAGTGTTACTCTTCTTGAACAACCAAGTGTTACCCCGATGATGTAAACCAATCTTTCCTCATTTCTGCGTGGTTAATGAAAATATACACCTCTATATCGCCAAAGAGCACTTTATTAAACGTCATGTAAATTCGAGTTTATAAATAAATTTTGATATACATATACAGAACGCCCCCCGCCAGTAAGGAAAAAAAGCGTCGTTGAAATTCTTTTGTCAATAATTTTTTTTTTGAAATATTCGCGAAACACTGTATCGTCATCGTTGAGGGTAATAGAAGAGCGCCTAGCGCGCCATCTCTGAACGCTTAAGAGAACAATTTAAACTATTTTTTGAAAGTTAATGCTATTATGTACCGTCGACGCGCTAGTAGCGTTGAATGTAGCGCTAAATTTCTTTCATCTTTAAAATATCATTTTAAAATTCCTTCCGCTTTTTTTTTTTTTTTTTTTTTTAAACCAAAAAATACTTTTTTTCATTTCGCGCCTAATATTATAATGTCTAATGTCGCTAAATTTATTTTTTAAAAGTTTTTTTTTTCGCTTTTTAAAATATTATAAGAGCTTCCTTTTGCGAATTCGTTCGTGACGACACGCGTTGCGGACATAAAATTTTCGTACACAAAACTCTTTCGTAACTCCTTTATAATTTTAAAATAATTTACCTCGTTGCATAAGCTAAAGTTACGGAAAAAGTTGAAGATGCGGAAATTTTTAATAACGAAAAACAACAAATCAAAAAAATTTCTTTCACACCGTATGTTTTTTTCGCCATCATGCGATCTCCACCCGTAATAGATGCCCCTACCTTTTTACATATACAGGAACGTGCAAGTTTGCAATATTATTCCAGTAATGAGATAAAAAAAAAAAAAAAAAAAACATCCGCGCCTGTGTATTATACGTTATTTAAATTTTCTTTATATAGCAAAGAATCGTTTTTAGGTAGAGTCCATCGTTAGCTTAATAACTGATTAAAAAATAAACTTTTGCCCTATATTCACCGTTTTCGATAAAACCCAAAACAAGAAAAAAAAACTCGAAATTAACGAATTTTTAAACGTAATAAAACATTAAAAATCGGAAAATAAAAATAGGCTAGTGACACGGATATCCTGGCTGTTTTCCAATTACAAAAAAAATAGCGTCTTCATCTAGAGAATCTTAACGAGAATGTATTCAGTGAGGATTACTGTTTTTTCTCTCTGAAGTATGAAAATTTTCCTACGGGGTTTAGGCTCTCTGTGTCAGTAATGGCTTCAGATTATGTGCAACGTTAGCTTTATTTATTTTAGAACACTTTATTTTTTCCATTTTTATTTCATATACGCAGGGGTATATTTCATTATGAAATGCTCGCGGTTTATTTTATATTTCACGGTATCGGCATTTTATACATATGTGAGGAAATGCGATGTCACATACTCTGAACTGGAGCGGGGAAGGCTCTATCGGGCAAAGTGACTCCAAAAAAAAAAAAAAAAAAAGAAGAAGCCGACAGAGCTCCGAACGTCCGGACATAAATATAGTTGATCTGCGTCGATGAAAGTCAATAATGAAGAAAGAAATTAAGCGCTGACGATGACGACCCGTTCGGCGATCTTGACGAGTACGTGTTCAGTGGCGAGGACGGTTTTATGACGCGGCGAGTAACGGACGAAAGTTGAAATTGCTTTCTCGGAAAACAATTTGGCGTCGTCGTTTGCGAGCTACTCGAGATTTAGAGTCGATTTGTCAAACACCGGGCCTAGATGCCGGCTCGCCAACTTGGCTTGTCTAGTGAAAGTATCAGCGTACTGCTTTTGATGGTAACAAATGCGAGGATAATGCGGCTAATTTAATGTTTACGTCAATCAAATCTCCTGCTCGAATCCCGACTAGGAAAGAGGTTGCATCAGTTCGCTACGTTTATTACATTAGCGACTCGTGAATAAACACGCAAACGGTTCTTTAGGAAACCGAGATCGACTATGATCGATCGATAGAAATAAATTCAGTCGCCTACACGCGCTCGCAACCTACTTCTGATCGTTCTGCAACCTAGTTTCTGCTGTGTTCGACCGTGCTGCTGAGCCAGATCGCCTTTACAATCAGTGCTATTCTTCCGTGCCTGCGCAATTGTGTGTGGAACACCTAAAATTACTTCGAGCTTTTGCTGCGCCAGATGTTGCTGCTTCCGGTTAAGGTCGCACTTTGATTAAATCACTCTACCACTTTCCGACAATACCTTCTCATCTGGCTGTCCATTTTTCTCTTTTCCATCATCCGGATTCCGCTTTAATTTCCAACTTCCGAAACTTCATACTTCTCTTTTTCCTTTATCATCGCCTACTCTCACATTAGCTTTTTTAATCCTGTTATTTTCGATAATGCTGGGTCGCTTATTCTTGGCGGCCCCATTAGAATTCCTTTTCCGACGAGGTTTAACCCATAAGCCCACTTATCTGCAACCCTCCTTGCCTTTCTTACTGTAACCGCTCGAGATTAATTTGGTTCTCGGTGATTTTGATTGCCTAAAGTAAAGTGAGTCCCATACCCTTCGCAGGGCGTCGGGGATTGTGATGTTAAGGTTCACCACAGTGTACTAAGAAGCCTAACAGCACTTAAGAAACGAAAATTTTCCATTCGCATTGATAATGGTTAAAAAAGCAGAAAAAAAAATCAAGTGTTTTTTTCTTTTTTTGTTATTATATAGGGAACATTAAAAGCACGCAATTTTGTGTCCAGATTTTCCATCTTTAATCTAGTTAACGATAATAGAAATTTTAAACTACGCAAAATTGCGAAGTGTTTGTTAACAACCGGTTAGAGTGCTTCGAAATTCTAAAGGTCACCGCGGCGTCGTCTGCTGTAACTGAAAAAAGGAAAAAACCCAAACTGCTGCTCATCGGAACATTAATTTTTCTATTCTATTACCAGAAAACTGAGACGGAAACGGTTTTTTAGAACGACCCAACGATTTCCTGTTAAGAATGCCCCCCCCCCCCCCCCCTAAATCGATTACAGTCGATGACTTTGCAATTAGCCTGTCGTGTTAATGCTTTCGAGAAAAAAGACAAAATATACCATTATTTAAAGAAGGCTTTTTTTTATTTTTTGTTTTTATTCCTTTTCTAGGGTATCTAGGAAAAAACTAGAAACTTTTAAATTAAGAGATGGATGTGAGAAAGCAAAATCATTAGCGCGATTGAAAATAATGTAAAAATCGTAAAACAACGATTCGAACCATGTATATTCCGTAAATCAGTTAAATTTGTAAAATTGTCGTGTCAGATGTTTAATCAAAGGAGTTTGTTAAAAAAAAAAAAAAAAAAGGTAAATAATGTAAACAATCGAGTTGAGTGGAAGAAGGTTAAAATAAATGAACAGTGGATCGAAAGATAATATTTAAAGTGACGGATGGGAGCTAAATGTTGTCGATGTGTTGCTTTGTGCCGATGAACCAACGTGAACTCGCATTATTTATTCTTCGTTAATTATTTCAAATGGATATATGTATATAGCCTGTGCCCGGGTTGAACAACGATCCAGTGGCCGCGCTGATGTCATAATCAAGTACAGAACGCATTATAGAGAGTGTCGGTATGTATCGACGAAATATAGTCGGTGTTACTTTACTCATTATGTAAAGTAGAACGGAGAATAGAAAATCGGCCTTTTCAAAACTATCAACTACAATCGAATGTCGAAGATTATAATATAATATATAATATATACATATATAATATATTTCGAGGAATAATTATTTTCATTAAAACATTAAAGAATTTCGCGATATTAATGCACCTGCGTCTGAGTGTATATTTATTCAATATGCTAAAATTCAGTTCAGGCGTTGTACGCGAGTGTACAGTTAAAATCAACAAAATCATAAGCAGACTATGGAGTGCAGTTAAACTAAATGAATTTTTTGGAAACATTAATATTTCAGCTGGAATGGACGAAATAGAATTTGTAACCAATGATGTGATAGGACCGAGCTTTCTCTTAGAACTTTGATTCCCAGCCTATCTTTTGCTCCTTTAGGTCTACCCCAGATCATACTGAGCTAGCTCCGGTTTAACAGGAGCAAGGGTTTTTGGGTTTACCTATTGTTCCATCATCCACTTCGGTGCTTAATGCCACCGAAAATTTTTATCTTTCTACGGTTTCAATCGTGCGAGTGTATGAGATATTTTTGTGGCTTTGGTGTTTGAAGTAGGCCATTAAGCTTCCTAATAGCCATTTCTATTTCTTTACACGTAAATCTCTTTCAACTGATTTTGCGCAGGATACGCATACATCTTGCATAATGATATAAATTCCATTTTCATTTTTGTTTCTTTCATTTGCCATAACTGCTCCACTGAAGCGAACAGTACAGACAATTTTAATGTCTCCGTTTTTAAGGAAATTTGGTTGTATTGTGATAATTTTCAGTGTGCAAGTCTTTTGCAACAACTATGCAATAAATTAAGTGGCGCAAGATGAGAACCGATTTGGCCTTTGTTTTTGGCCTGGTTTTCATTTACTTTTAGACTAGGCTTCGTTGAAAAGAGCGCGATACAAGCATTATGATAAAATATCAGAATGCCCAACTAGTGCAAGGTAAATACGATTAATATTTCAAAAACGATTGACGATAATTGCATGCATCAACAAAAAAATTGCAGTTAGTTCATCTGTGATGTTTTTTTGGTTTTTTCTTTAATAAGTGAATTTTTTATCATTTATTATTATTATTATTATTATTATTATTATTATTAATATTAATATTAATATTAATATTATTACTGTTATTATTAAGTGTTTTTTAAACTGCTCAACGTTCTTTATCATCCAGCTAGGATGAACAGGAAAATGAAAAAAGATTGATAACTGTCTACTAACATAACGGTTTATATTTTCCGAAAGGTATTTTTCACATTTACCTAATTATTACACGTTCTTCCGTTTTACATGTAATGCTAATTTTAAAAAGAAACAAAAAAGACACCAATTTAACAACCCAGCGTTTGAAAGGTATTAATGCAATGTTGTAATAGTTTTGCCGGTTCTAGCGCACCCCATTATTACACTTTGAAATATTTACATCAACGAAAACGACAAAACCCCATTTTACTCGCCAGCTTTCTACGCCTCATTAAAATATACTTAGAGCGAATTTTCAGCGACTATTTATTATTCCGCGCTCGTAGAGCGTTCTGCCTTGCATTCTTTTTTTTCCTTTTTTTTTTAAAAAAATTCATTTACTTTTTATTTTTTGACTTATTAAAAAACCGTCCATTGTCAATTATAGAACGCGCAATATTAACAGTGTAAGTGTGTACAGTTGATGAACAAATGCTTTGTTTTAAGGAATCGGTTGCAACGATTATTGTTGTTTTTTCGCGCCACAGGTGGCACCACAAGAATCCGTTGCAGGCGTGATTTTTTCTTAAAAATGTTTCCTTTATCATTATTATTATTATTTATTATTTTAATTATTGATTCGTTTATATTTTTCGTTTTTGAAACATTTATCATTATTTTTGTTCAGATTACGCGGATATTTCAGAAGGGGCGGTTGATCGCTCTGTAAACGCCGACGATATCGTATTATTAATCGAGCATAAAAACTTAGAAATGGCAGAAGAGTTACTGCAGCAAGATGTTGATAATCTCAGTAAATGGGCGCATGATAGGAAGCTTTGTATAAACGGGAGTAAATCGAAACTACTGCATATTCGAAATGTCATAAAAGATAGGAGTCAACTCCCGCGAATTCGTATACATAACAATGAATTCTTACACGAAAGATATGGATTTAATATAGTGATTTCTTATGCTCATGTCCTTACCTAGAGAATGTAACAGTGTATAAATATCTAGGAATACTTATTGATAACTCGCTGAAATGGAATAATCACATAAAAAACACGAATTCGAAAATAAGACAATCTATCCCTGCATTATATAAACTGAAGATGGTACTCTCGTATGAAACATTACGGTTATACTTTAATGGAATAGTAATGTCCAGAGTATTATACGGGATACAAATATGGGGTGAGGCGAAAAAAACGGAAATCATTAAGATAGGTAAAATTCTGAAAAGATGTCTGAAAATAATACGGCATCATTGGAAGCGAGGTGACGCGACATCGAGCTAGTGTTAATAATGAGATGTCTCCTAAGATGCAGTTTTATTATTATAGACTTTTAGAATATAAACTCAATAACGTAGAGTTACCCACCAGACCTAAAAACAGGATAACTAGGAACCCAAATGATGTTTATTATGTTCACCCTAGAGGGGTCAATTTACGAATCGATAATACCGATGAGGCGGTGCTAATCAGGTTGATGTGTAAGATTCCCAAACATATAATTAACGAAACTAAAATTGGTATTTGGAAGAAGGAAGTAGCGAAGTGGTTGATGGAATGGTGCGATACTTGAGAGGTCCCGCTTGTTCCCCTTCTCGTGATAGGCGGGGTCTGTTTAACTATATTATCATCCGATTCTATTCCATTCTCGCATATTCGCGGATGTATGTGATAATCAGCACAAATGTGGCATTAGGTATGTGTGCAACTTTGTATAAGACGTACTTAGCGAAATAGCTTAGTTTTAAGATGTAGTTAGATGTAAGAATGATAACATGTAAATTTTGTATGTCAAATAAACGATAATAAGAGGTTGGGCACTCACATAACGGGCATACTTGCTCAGTGAGACCCAAAACTTATTTCCATATAAAAAAAAAAAAAAAAAACGCACTTATTCGCGATACAAAAAACAAATTATTTTATTGGAAAAAAGTAACCAAAATAGTTAAAAACTGTATAGATGCGGCGAAGCATCTGGGGTTACACATACTATTCCTGCTGCCTATGTTGTGGTGTAAGAAGTTTTTGGGCCTTTTTCCCTTTTACCGTTTATCTTTTCCGATGCGTCCTTTTTAATTTGGTCTCTATCAGTGGTAGAGCTGTAACCATATTTACCAAAGTCAATAATAAAAAAAAGTAACAATCTACTGACCGAGACGGAACAGACAGCTCTCATGTGTTTTTTTCGGTGTTTTCGGAAATTTTTAGCTGGCTTTCTGCCACGAGCCTTTGACTCTTTTTGGTTTTCGGTTGACTTTGCGTCGATTTTTGACAGGGCTACTTACTTACTTGCACGCACACATGTTCCTTACTGCGCATCTTATAATTAAATATTTATTGTTTTGTTTCCCCCTTTTGCAACGGGGTTTATTCTTTTTTATTTCCACGCAGTGCATATTAAAAATTAAACGAAATGATAAGTAGGAAACATTTTTTAGTTTCGATGGAATCGATAAATTCCTAATCTGAAGGTAAAAAGAAGAAAACACGATTTCAGCATTTTTTGACAGTTCCAATTGTATTCTTGGGTTGTTGGTATTTTTAATTTTAAGTTTAAACTGATGTCAGATGCGCACACACACACGCACTTACTTACTGTGTAATCTTTCGCAATTCTTTACCGTTACAGCACTGCGGTTTGATGGAATAATATCCTCCGTTATGTCGAAGAATAGTGGCCTGTGTCTTGCTTTTGCCGCTGTGTAATAGTACACAAATCGTACCAAGCACATGATTTCGGAGCATTGGTATTTTTGTAGGTATCTGCAAGCAAAAGTTTTAGTTCAATACAATGTTTTCGCTGAACTATCATTATATAGTAGGGACAAAATGTAGGTAGGAAATAATCAATGCGGAATAGCAGTCTTTCTCGAGCGATATAAAAAATACGGGAAAAACTTATTTGACTCTCGTCATTTCTCCAACGAGAAATGCGCGTGTGTTTAAACGTTGGGCTACACGTACGTGAATGCTGGTTGATAATTTTACCTTCCTTACGTCACCAAGCATTTAACATCATTCATTCAGTAGTGCGTGCTAAAGAGGTTGAAGTAATTAACTAATAGTAGCGTCAAAAGTTCTGACAAATACGGAACTTGCATTATTCTTTTACGAATCTAAACATGTATACTTACTACAGTTGCATGGCAATATTTCGTATATAATTAGTGACGGTGTTAATATACACATATATATATATATATATATGAAAATAATTCACGAAATTTGATTTACGCTATAAAGCTCGTCAAAATGAACAAAAAAGTCCTGAGAGAAAAATCATTTGGGCGAACAATTAATTAGTTGTGATTAATTTAATTAGTTCATTGTAATAAAAAAATAAGTAATATATATTTTTTTTATGATTCAATATGTTATGAAATAAAAATAAAATGAATATTGAAAAGAAGTAAAATATGTATTAAATGTAGTCGTAAGTGTATTGTAGTCAACTTAGTAAAAATCCAACCCATTTCGTCGCATTATTTTTCCAATCAGCGGTATATGCATTTTATCACAATGGTAGTCATTTGTTTTTCTTTGCTCTTTTGTAAACACAAGAAACAAAATACAGTCATCGCTTTCAAAGCTGGCTGTGGCTTTTTTTTCCATCAGTGCGATTGTAATCACCATGGCAAACCGTCGCGAACGTGGCCATCTCACGATCGAGGAATACACGAAAATGGTGGAGGCATTATTATTACTTACGTAATGGGAACCTCGAAGAAGCGTCTCGCTTATACGCTGCGCATTAATCGAATTTCCGTAGTCTCGATCCACAAAAGTTTGCTGCAGTAAATCAGCGTTTTATGGGCACTGGTAGCGTACTTTCGTTTCATGGTGACACGAGTCGTGCTCGCAACGTGCTTGTGCCAGCCATTGCGGAGAAGATCGAAGAATCGTTTGCCGATGATCCAACTACACATCTATGCGAGACGTTGCTCGTCAAGTCGGTGTAACACCGAGCAGAGTGCATGCTCTAATTAAAGATACTTGTAAGCGCTCGTCTCATTACCGTCGTGTGTAAGAGCTTTTGCAACGTGATTTTGAGCCACGAATGAACTATTGTGCTGGAATTCGCCAGAAGGAAAATTTTAAAAAATATATTTTGTGGACTGACCAAAAAAAAACCCAATTTAACACGGGAAACGATATTTCAATATCGTTGGTCGGTTAATGTTTGGGCAGGAATGACTGCAAACCAGATTAAATACGTTGTTTCAACACGATGGAGCATCGGTACACTACATAAGGGTTGTCGGAAGACATTTGGATAGAGTCTTCCCGGACGCATAGGGCGCCTCGAACCGATTGAATGGCCAGCAAGGTCTCGCGATACAACTCCTCTGGGTTTTTTCGTGTAGGGCTGTATTCAGGGAACATCGTACACGAACCAACAGCCGAGACGACCGCATACAGCGGATCATCGCAGCGTTTGACGACATTCGACGAACAACAGAACCTCTACAACAGATCACCGTAAACAACGTTACGCGAAGAGCCGAGTTGCTGGTACAGCAGAAAGGTCAACATATTGTGCTCTAGGCCATTGACAAATCATTGTTGACTATACATTTACGACTATATTTAATACGTATTTTGCTTCTTTTCAATATTCATTTTCTTTTTATTTTACAGAATACTGATTTATATAAAAAAAATATTTTTTCATTTAAATTAAATAATAAATTAATTATAACTAATTAATTGTTTGCCTAAATGATTTTTCCCTCAGGACTTTTTTGTTCATTTTCGCGAGCTTTATAACGTAAGTCAAATTTCCTGAATTAGTTTCAGATATATATGTATGTATGTATAAAAATAAACTCTTTGGACCTCGCAAGAGGGCAAGCTGAACCCCGATCTTTTTTCTTCTGGGCTTCTTTTAGAAAAATCGTTTTCAATTGACTACATCATTCTTACCGGTCACTTTTACTAGGAAAAAAATCTTGAAATTGTACAACACATCATTCAGCATTCAACCTTTGTTATCCGGGACATAACCATGGGAAAAAAAATGTAGTGTACCCCGGGCTGAGAATGACACGTAGTCATTAATATGAAATCCTTTTCTTTTTTTACTGAAATTAAACTTCTATTTCGGTCACCGGTTTGCCGCTAAAATATCCTTCCTGACTTTTCAACTGCGCCATTTCGAAGACTTACGTGACTATTGGCTGCTGCTAACGCTTAGCGGTTGTCTAGTCGGATTTTAGAAAAAAATAATGGGTTGCGGCCCGGGAGGATTAATGAAATATTTTCCACGCATTTTGATAATAACGTCATTTTCCGTTATTTTTGGCAGAATCGTTAAAGTGACGCGCATTAATATTGACATCTGACGCGGTTTCTTATTGCTGAGTGAATGTAAAGAATGTTTGCAACTTAGGAGGTTTTTTGTTAGGATATTTTTATTGATCGACCATTTTCAACATAATGTTTGCGGCTTAATAGTTGACAGCGAGACGATTCGATTAATTGATTGTACAAGAAGAATTAGAGTTGGAGTGCTGTTCGACCGACGACGGTATCCACGTGGGGCGGAGAGGGGCGGAGTGTCGGGCGATGGATATTTAAAGAGTTCTCGAGAATAAAGGTAAATATCGAGAAATAATATGCTCGCCGTGAAACTCGTTCGAGAAAGAGAATAGCCTAGAATAATCGTGACTAAATTCGCTAGAATAATTTCCAGGTGAAATTATTATTAAACAGCATTTGCCGAAAGAGAAATTGCGCAATTTGCATTTCAGCGAGCGCCGTGGTATCGTCGCTGGAAGAGCTGGTGGGAAAAGTTTGTCGGAACAGCGAGAAGCGGCGATCCTGGTTCCTCTTTACGGTTCGTTACCGGAGATATGGAGCGAATGAAGGAATGCGACGACGGAGCCGGCGAGACACGAAGAGGATTTTAAAAGCAGCTTATTGTTCTGTCAGAAAAATTCTCCGACGAATGCTCCAACGAACTTTTGATTTCATTAAAACTTTCATTTCTTTATTTGTACTGGTTGCGGCGGGGCGGGGCGGGGGTGGACGGGCGCCGGGCACCTATCTCTCGGAGGTTTATTATTCGCGTCGATCTCTCCCTTTCGAACCGGTCTCGCCTCCTATTGCCCTCATATTTTCCTCTAATTAATAAGTCTCCCTTGTCAGCAACAATAAAGGTTCGTTATTTTTTTCTCTTTTATTACCTTCTTTTTCATCGCAATTCGCGTTATTCCAAGAAATGAATTTCAGGAAGGAAAGCTTGTTTTGGAATTGAGGTAGGTTTGCGTCGCTTCACTGACGACGGGTCTTACGCATCCGCCGGGAACGCCTATCAAGCTAGGTTGTAAAACGTTACATTAATGTAAATTTAACGATAGCTTTAGTTTTTATTTCTTTGTAAGCGTTTGAAAATATAAACTGTAAAAAGTTTCGCGAAAACACGACACCAGCCAGAGTGTCTACATGTAGCACTCAGTGATTGTCGACATTTCGTAGCATCATCCACCAAGTGATGCAGGAGATCTTTCAAGTAACCTTCAGCAGCTGGAAAACGCTTTGTTCGAACGAATAACTTTTAAGCAAATTTTTTGTAAATTCCACTTCGTGCAAAAAGTGGCACACGGAGGAGAAGTAGATTTTTCTTTTTCCATTCGCTCGTAATAAAATTTTGTCAGTTGTTGAAGCGACAAATTTTGTAAGTTCACATACCTATTATTAAACATCTGGCTGTATGAATTTTATTTTTTTAGAAACAAAAAAAAAAAAAAAAAAAGTTCAACTTAAAAGTCAATAATTTTTTTTTGCTGCAAATTTTTTTATTCTCTTGTTTTTTTTTACCTTTTCTTACTTTGTTTACTCATCATGCCTTTTTTCATACTTTTTAAAATTTTTGTCCTTAATTTTTTATTCTTCTCTTCTTTTGCTTTACATGCTTCTGCTTTTTATTTTTCTTTTTGGCGCGTCAACTAAGTGAAATTTTTACAAGTACAATGGGCGGCAGCGAGATTCAAACCCGGTTTTACCTGAACTAAACACCAATGCCCGGTTAACTGAATCGCGATAGTCAGACATACTTTACTATTTTTTTCACTCGGCAAACTTTTTTTTATTTTTTACTTTTTCTTACCTTTTTTTTTTCTTAAATAAATGAATAAATGAAGGTTTATCGGGGAAAACAAAAGGAACTAAACAAAAACACCTGATAGTCGAAGAAAACAAAAAAGAAAATAGGACGAAATAATAAATATGAAAGAAAACACGAGATTAATAATAATGATATCTGCGTATTTTATTGAACTAGTTAATAGTTGAAACAGCACAGGGGTATTCTGATGATTGACGTTATTATATTTGAGTTTTTATTATTATTTATTTCGTTTTATTTTATTAGTTGACTATTTATTATTTATTTTTGTTAAACTAGGAGGAGACTTCGCGCGTCAATATTGTAATAAGAAATTTGAATAAAAAAGTGTTTATTGTAAAACTTTTTCAATTACAATATTATGAATTACTTTACTTATGATTGGGTATTAAAATTAAATGTAAATTAGAAAAAAGTTTACATTCAATTTTGAATACTTAAAATAGTAGTACATTCCCGATAATAACGGGGATCACATGTAAATATTAATTAAAGCAATTTTATCAAAAATGTTTGACTCTGTGCTTTATTTTATAATAAATCACTGAAAATGCAAAACGTACCAGAAATTGTGTTCTTTTCAAAACAAATGACGCGTCAAAATCACCTTTTGTTGTTAACCTCGTAGTAAATGCCCAATCTCTTCTTTTTTATTGCCTTTATGTATTTCACATAAGTTTTGTAAACTTGTTTTAACAGCATTCTTGTTCCCGTTACATAAACCATCATTATAGTAGATAAGTTACGTAGAATAAAATTAGTATGCAACCATTTTTTAGTAGTAGCTCAGCTGGTGCCTGGTGGTGTTAGTGGTGATAAATATTCAGGTAGATAATGTAAATTTATATTTTCATTACCGCTATCATCACTAGCAACAGATTCTACTTCATCAATAGACACACAAACATTTAATTATTTCACCGTGAGGGGGGGGGGGGGGTCTTTTTATTGATACATCGACGAACTTCGCTACTTCAAGCAACAAAACTGGCTCTACTACCTAATTCATTTGTACTTATATCAAATGGCTATAATTCGTTACATCTTCACATGTTAAATCATTTGGATATGTGTAAGATATTTTATCTTATTATCGCCAAAAAGCGAATTACTCGATTCCTTTTGACGTAACTCTCATATTCGTAATTAATTTTTAAATTCTATCAAAAGTAGCCCATTAATAGCTCAAACATGATTGCATTATTTGTTTTCGACCACCTTTTTTAACTACTGGAAGTGATTTAAATTACAGTAAATGGCAGTGCGTATTGTAGCCGGATAATTAAAAAATATCATCTAGGTGAAATTATATATATATATAATTATGAACGAATGTATTTTATTGTAATTTATAGAATAGAGATTTTTTTTTTTTTTAGGTTTACAAAATACATTTTATTCTGTAGGTGAATACATGTACCTGTTTGTTATAAACTGTATAATAAAATAACTAACTTCAATAACAAACCAAATAAAAGTTACCCGTAGTATATATTTTGTTTGTTATTGTTATTTTATTATACGTTTTATTCTTCTATGTTTTTGTATTTGTTATACTTTAGCTGTAAGGAGGTTTTTGTACAGAATTATACCTATGTGTTGGATAGAAAAGTATACTCGTTTAGAGGTTTACCGTGTTATATATTTCCAAAATACGGTGCATTTTGGATGGCAGGAAGAATACGCATTAGCATTTATGTAGAGTGACGCATTGAATACGTATTATATTTTGCGCGCTTTGAAGTTTATTTACCACATATTTATTTAATACGAATATTTTTTTTTTTTTTTTTTTCTTGTTAAAAACTAAGCGGACTACGCAAATACATACGATTGAGCTTATTAACGGGCCCCAGTCCTTTGTGTTAAGTAAATATGTCGTGTGTTGAGGGGGCTCAATCCGCATTTTTACTATACATGAAATCTTTGAAACGGAAGCTAATCGGTAATTTTGTATCTATATAATTATTAATTCGGATTTATTCTTCCTCAATGATGATAACTATTATTTGAACTGGCTATTAATTTAAAAAACAATCAGAAAAACGGCCAGTCAGTTGCATACGTCTAAGTCAGTTTGAAACTTGAGCGCAAAAATGTCAATTGGAAACGCCGCTGGGGATGTTTATTTTTCGGCTGTTACAGTGTGATGGTCGCATGATGCTTCTTCCGGCCGTAGCAGCAATCGTCGTTACCGGCTAGCGCGCGGAAAAGATAAATTGCTATGTAGGATCGGTATAGAATTAGTGCGTGGTTGGGGGGGGGGCGAATAGTCGGATATTTAGATGAAGAAGAAATACAATAATAATAAGACTGATAAATTATATCCGACAAGGAGCAGCGCGGACTGCCAGTTACAACTCATTTACGAAGCGGCTCGAGGAAGTACTAATGGATATGCCGAATAGAAAAATTGTTTCTTGCGAAGAGCTAATCGAAAAGGGCGCTGACTGCTCGGCAGCATGTTCCGCGAATGCGACACTGTCGTAGGCTAAATAAATGTGGAGCAGGAGCGGGGACGCTGTAAGATATTCCGCCAGGGAATATTAATAGGCCTGCGGATATTTATCAAAAGGAATAAACGTCAAAATGTTGTAAGCGACTAAGCAACATTAACCGTTCGTCTCCTAAATGTTTTCTTCTATTAGCGCCACTGTTCCTTTGCTGAACTTCGCTCAGGGAATTATTCTTTTCTTCCTTGTCCTCCAACTATCCTCTAAACAACTTTCACTGCCCCCGCCATAGCGCTTTCTAGAAGTGTCACTGTTGCCTAGTGGCTACTGTCTTACTTCTTTTCCTTTATTTATTGAAAGATACTTTTTCCGCGCGTACCTCGAGTGCGTTTAGTCTCTAGAATAATGTGTTAGTACCCCTTTTTTTATAAATTTATTGTTGAAAGTTTCTTCACCGTTGTACGATATAGTTCGGAGAAATAAAATACCGAAAGAGACGACGAAAATAATAGTCAGGGAGCGAAGAAGAAATATGCAAAATCGAATAATCGACAGTTGAAAGGAGAGAATGTAGGCTAACGGAAAAAAGACTGGCGAAATAAGACAGTTTCCCCGAGTTAGACGAGAATTATCCTTTAATATAATGTCTTCTTATGAAAAAACTACACCGAAGAAAGGTTAGAGAGATGCTTTTGAACAAGGGCAAAATTATGAGCGTGTGTATATTGAAGGTCAAGCGGTGAATGCGGGAAAAAGAGAAGTGACGATGAGCTTCAAAGGCCAAATATATAATGAGAAAAGCAGCTTCTCTGTATAGCCCCTGTGGGTAATCGTGGTCTGTGCTTTTTTCGGATACAGTTTCATTTTTGTAAACTAGCGCAATTAATTAATAAGCTCTGCTTTCCGGATCTTTGAAGAAAATTTCTCAAAGTTCTCGAAGTTTACTAATTAAGAATTTTTTTTTTTTTTTTTAAAAAAACTCAGCATACGCAATTTTATCGGTTACTTAATTTATAAAGTTAGCCGACTAGTTTTTAAAAAACCGTAATCGCCGCGTTAAATTAAATACGAATAACGAGAATAAATATCGTAGTACCGTTTTGAAATGGGGTCGATAATTTGTAACACGATAAACACAATCGAAGCATATCATATTAAACGAATAAACAAAAAATAAGCGGTAAACGATGAGATATAATTAGTAAGTTAAATTCATTTTATTTATAGAATAAATTACACCGTGGCTGTATATTATTATATTTATGTGATGCGACAGGTCTGTTTTAATGTTTCATCGTTTTTAAACGTTTATGGAATCGGGATCCAGTTTTGACTTTGTTTCTTCGGCGATGAAGCGAAAAAATGCACATTTCGTGCTTTTTTAAAATTCGTAATTAGCGATGTACATTCATATATAGACCCCTCTATCGCCCTTACCACACTTGTATCAAACTTATGTTTTTTACTATCTTAAAAACTTGAAAATTACAACAAAAAAAAAAAGGTCGAAAAATGAATTTTTTTTTTTTCAGACAGCCGTCATTTTGCGAAGCAGTCGGGGGACTCCTGTCAGGAACGAAGTTCCTTACGTTATTTTTTAAACTCTAAACGTGATTTTAACATGTAGATTTCGAATTAGTGTATTTTCGTCACGCTAAAAAGCGCTATCCTCTTTCATTCAACTCTCTCTCTCTCTCTCTCTCTCTCTCTCTCTCTCTCTCTCTCTCTCTCTCTCTCTCTCTCTCTCTCTCTCTCTAATTTGAATATCTTATTTTTTATCATTTTGTCAATTTAAAAATGTAAAGTAAGGATTTAAATCAAAAAAGTTCATGTAATAAATTAAATATAAAATAGTGAATTATAAATGATATGTTCAAAAAAAAAGAAAAAAAAAAAATCTAAAAACGAAAATAAGTTTAAACACGCGTAGTTTTATTTTATTAATTAAAGTAAATTACAGCATGCCCGATATAACATTGATAAGGTAGCGTGGATTCTGAAATTAATCGTTTCATAAGTATTACGGGTGGGGCCACTTCGCATCGGATTCGCCTTTTAGATCTCCAGATTTCTCTGGAATAACCAATATTTAATTTCAGATTAGGTATAAACCTGGGAGGAGCGACTTTGATCCGGAACGAGACGAATCTCGATAACCTAAGACACCTCTGGTGTGCTAGCCAAGTTAACCACTAGTCTACCGCTACCGCGATAAATATAAAAAATCTCTAGTTGCGTTCAGCGTGCCGTATCGGCGCATTTTTCAGGATTCTTCTAAAATTTCTTTTTTGTCTTTTGGTTCTCGTTCATTTTAATCGGCTGCACCGCGAATCACACCGGGTACAGAGGTGCAAATTTTCGACGCTTCCGCGCCTGTCGCTCTTTAAGGTGCCGTTGTTTTTGTTTATCAAGTTTTCGTTTTTCTTCAGCACAGTAGCAAGAAAGAGGGCCATATTGATTTACGAATCCCGCCTGTTTTCTTTCTCTTTTGAAGTCCATATGTGGTCACATGGGTAAAATGCGTCTGTTGACCCGAAAGAATTACCGAACAAGGGCATTTTAAGAGCTGTACTGTCGCAGTTCCGATCCTTTGATCGCTGTAAATGCTGCCGCCGGGTGCCTATCAGTTAAAGTGGGTAGTAATCCGCCTATCGAAAGAATTGATAGCGAACGACTTCTTGTGCCGTCTGCGCAGGCAATTTTTTTAGACTTTATTTTTTCCGTTTGTTTCCTTTTTAGCAGTCTGCTAAGTAATATGTAAAAATGACGATTGCGACGTCTTTTAACATTGCACGGGGATCAGTATAGATTTTGAAGAAGAGCAAGTATCAAAAAAAAAACGACGACGACGACGACGACGACGACGACAAAGGAAACGACATCCCCATGGACGGCGGTAGCAAGAACGACGGTGAGGTGCGTAATTCGATTCGGCGGGTGCGAGAATATCTGGAGGAGTTGGCCAAGTTTAAAGGACCGATGAATCCGGTATTTCCGTACCAGTTGGAATCTGCCGTGGAAAGGACGAGCGTCGGTCGCACCATCTCTGAAGGATACCGATCGGCCGACCCGAATAATTCCGCTAGACCGCAGTTGGAGCAAGCGATGAAGCCATCCTCGCCGGACAATTCTCGGGAGAAGATTCGTTTTAAAAGTAGACCCCGACTAGCAGCGGTCTGGCGACTCTGCGGGCCTTAAACGATTACGTAGCGAGCAGTAATAGCGGCTGCAACAGATTTCAAAGCGAACCGAAGCTCCAGCACCACTGCTACTAGCGACCACCATCGAGCACATGGAACGATTCGGTAAGCCGCCATTTAATAATTCCGGCAATCTTTTCTGATACGCTATCTTGGAACAACGGGTCTTCTTAAAGATTTCGGGGTTTCCTTCTTCTCGCGAACCGCTGACGATGATTATTAGAGTTTTAAAACAACGACGACCGCGTGTGCAGATTTTGCGCACTTACCAGCATCTCACTCGCGCCTCGGTAGGAATTTTTGTCGCCGATACGTTCGATGCCCGTTTTTCCAGAAATTCCGATTAAACTGCAATTACCAACAAATGGTGGATTGTGGCAGATGATGTGACAGTTTCAATAACACCACTTGAGGGTAAAAGGAAGAAGAACATTAATGGCACACTTTCTACGATTCTGTCAACTTGACACATGCGGAAGGTTGGTTTTCAGTAATTTACGGATAATTAAAGTTTATAAAAAGTCCGAATTGCAACCGATTTCCGACATTTTTCCGCTATGTTATATAGCGCAAAAAAAAATTCGTTTAATGCTATAAATTTACGATATACACACGAACAGAAAGTAGGTGGCGATAGTACAATTTTGTAATTTATACTTTCCATGTATGCGAACTGTAATAATTTTAATAGTAATAAAATCACATCGTTTTCCAGAAATATGTGTCAGGGTAGCCACCCAACTGGAAAAACCGGGGGTAAGCCGGAAATTTTGCTGTGAAACCGGAGAAAAAGTAAAAATGCTAAAAACGATATTTTTACTAAGCGCGATACATTCAAAGCTTTCTAACTGAACGATTAATATAAGTGAGAATCGATTCAGCAATGTCAGAACCCATCTCTATCGAGAACGGAGTTCAGCGAGGAGGCTCTGCATTAAGCCTATTTTTATATTATACATTAATGATTTCGCTGACTGCATGAAGCCTACAGTAGTAGGAAGCCATTGATGACCTCAATATACTCTACCGTCCGATAATTAAAAAAAAAAAAAATGAATAAACTAAATAAATGGTCTGAGAGCAACGGATTAGTGTTTCCAGTCAAAAATCTATACGCGTCCGTTTCCATCGAAAGCTCCAACCTCAAAACCAAATACAACTATTCCTGCAAGAATCGCAACTCTTACTTAAATCATCAGCAACTTCCGTGCGGTTGTGTCGCTAGATTTCTCGCTGACATGGAGATAGCGTGTAAATAATATAAAATCAAGATACTATCGATCTTTGAATACAATGAAATTTTTATCCAACCGCAATTTCAATATCCATCTAATACTACTACTAGACATATACAAAATATTAATACTCGGTAAATTAAATTATGCATGTCAGGAGTACTCGTCAGCAAAGAAACTCGTATTAACTTGATTCAATACGCAACTCCGCGCTTCGCATTATCTTGGGAGCACACCGTACTTCACCTTCATCCAGTTTGTGTTCATTAACGAGGGCATTACTTCTCTAAAATACAGTCGTTCGTTACATAGTTATCGTAGTTTACTAATGTAGTCGGTAGAAAACAAAACTTCAAATCTGCTTCCCCAACGATGTACTCGCAAAGGTAAACAAAATGCTATGTAAATATAATCTTCCCCTTCCGTGCCTGGCGGAAGCTAATAGGTTACCACTGCTGGTAACAGTGCCCAGTAAAAATGAATCACTATTGGAGTATACAATAACTCACAAACACCCGCAGAAGATCCCAAACAGAAGGCGATTGAGATGATTAACAGATAGGAAGATTTCACAAAGGCGTATACGTCTAGTTCTACGGCACAGGTAAATTGTTCCCAGCAGCGCGCGCTTACGAAATTGCTGATGTACTAGTGGGGAGCCCGATTAAATGTTCGGCACTGGGCGCAGAAATGTTTACAATTCTGTTCTGTCCCCAGGAGTACTACAGTTCCAAAGCTCAACGGAAAAGGGTACGGGTTATTACAGATTCTTTGACCGCCGTACAAAGTCTACAAAATAATAACGCAGAAGAATAAATAGCGTAAAAAATTCAAGGCACTCCGCTATCGCTAGACCAGAAAGACTACCAGGTCGAGTTTCTGTGGGTATACTCAAATGCCAGGGAATGAGCGCGCGGTCTGCTATGTTATTCCTGATGACGCATAAATCTCAAGGCCGAAAAACGCTTGATACGTTTTCACGAGAAAGGATAACTGAGCAGTGGAGCAAAGAATGGATGTTCAACGTTCTTACGCTAAATAAAGCCAGTGTGATCGAACCATGATAGCCGTCGATTAATAGCCCGCGTGTCGAATACACAACGATCAATCGGCTAAGAATGGGGCATATAACTAAAAGTCATGACTACATACTGCAAAGGACAACTCCCCCTAACACATGCCCATACAGTGCAGAATTAAAATATCCGTCCGTACAACAACATATCCTAATTGAATGCCGATGCAGCCCGTCCAAACACTTTCACGACGTTAACAGAAGTATTGGACGACAAATAATCGTATAACACGTTGAAGAAGTACATTCAGGATAATAAAAAAAAAAAAATCATTCCAAGCGAAAAATTAGTGCATTTTTTAATGTACTCTACTTTAAATAAAAATTACGAAGTTTTGTTTTATTCATATGTAATAATGGTGTGGCGGTCAAAATAGTAACAAAAGAATTCCACTCTTCTTTCTGTATAATTCTAGTAATCAGGAAAACCGGGTAGATTGGGACCAGGAAAACCGGGTAGATTGGGACCAGGAAAACCGGGTAGATTGGGACCAGGAAAACCGGGAATTTAAAAATTACATTTGCGTGCCCGTTATATGTATTTATTAACAATTAAATATAATACACAGGAAAAACATGTCGCGATGTATTATGTTTCATTATTAATATATTTCCGGAAAACAGCGTACGTTTATTATTATTATTATTATTAAAATTATTTCAAACAGTTTTGCCATATATTATCACCGAATCCGCTTTCGCCGATGAACAATTGGCCGAAGTTTCGTTTATCCATTTTATTGACTAAACTATTTCATAGCCTCTCTAAATATCCCGCACTGATCTTAAATTAAAATAAATCGTTTAATAATTCGCATTAGCGGTATATTATTTTAAATTACTTTAGTCCGCACCGCCACACTTTGTTTCACCGTTGTGTATCATGTGAAAATGAGTCGGTCGTGTGAAAGTAAGTTGTTTTGAGTCTGCCACGTGAACAACCTAAGTTGTTTTGAGTCTGCCACGTGAACAACCTAAGTTGTTCTGAGTCTGTCACGTGAACAACCTAAGTTGTTCTGAGTCTGTCACGTGAAAGTAAGTTGTTCTGAGTCTTTCACGTGAAAGTAAGTTGTTCTGAGTCTAGTGTTGATTAATTTTATATATTTGTCTATATGCACGTACGTGTAGAGATATGTATTATGGGAGATTAATCAACTGTAATTCCGTTGACCGGAGTGTAGCTATTTATCTAATACCATCGTTCTAGATGTGAAGAATTCGTGGCGACGCAGACTGCACTGCTGTAGTGGACAAATAGTTCGGTTCTGGCCAGATCATTGTAGAAAAGGGAACGGCGCGGCTGCTGAATTCGGTTGGCCGCTAAAAGTTGAACTGTAGTTTGTTTTTACGACGATGAGCCATTGTTTATCAAAGGCTTGCATTACACGCCGATAAAATGGAATGGCTCGGCTAAGTACATCATCGCATTTGCTCTGCCGCACGGCCGTGGCCTCGCCCGGCCCGTTCCGTTACTGTTACTGTTCTCTTCTTATTCTGCTAGTTTAACAAAAGAACCGAAATAAAGCTTTATTATTTCCTTCTACCAGCGCAGCGCTTCCCCCTTGCCCTAGCGAAACTCCGAACGCGCGCCGTTCTCTTCCGTCCTCTTCCGTCCTTTTTTTGTTTTATCGTTGTCTCGGTTTTGCGTTTTTTGTGTACTTTTGTCGAAAGTTTTTATACGGCTTTCGCCCTCACTTATACGGTGATAGTACCGTCCGGCGAACTGATTAAATTCTATCAAGCCCCCTCCCGCTCCGTTAAGGTTGAACAATGGCGAAAAAACCATCGTGTCGCTTCAGCTTGCTCCTTGGAAAATCTTGTTTTAATTAACTGGTACGGATTATTTCCCATCGGTGCCGAATTTACCGGACCGTTCATCGTCCGCTGCCCCCCAAAACAACTTTTATCGCTTGACGCACGAGCATGATTCTTGCCGAACCAGCGGTGCGATATAATATTTACAGCCTATCCCATATATATACACATTTACATACACGTATGTCGCGAATCGTTCAAAATGATCGAAAGTCGAGAATCGTTCAAAATGATCGAAAGTCGAGAATCGTGCGAAATGACCAAAAGTTGAGAATCGTGCGAAATGACCGAAAGTCGAGAAAAGATTTAACCTATTCGGGATAAACCGCGATATCGGACAACTGTGAATAGGCAATTTTCCGTATGGAATTTGAAATCTTTAACTGTACATCTATTTTTCCGTGCGCGCGTGATGCTTATATTTTATTCTAGTGACTATAATGTATGTTTTGTCCCGCGACTATGTTCCTTTACGTTATTATATAGCGCTGTGTTGTACAATTGCTACATTTTCTTTTCCTAATAAAAGACGGCCAAGAACGATGTAGTCAGTTGAAAAGGATTTTGCTAAAAGAACTTTAGAATAAAAAAGATTCGGCTGAAGCTTGCCTTCTAGCAAAGCCAAAAGGGCTGGAGCTTTCCACTTATATTTACTTTTATGGGGTTACGAGAAATTGTTAAAAATATGTAACATTTTTAATAGAAATATTGTTTTTCTTTTTAAAAATTACGTAGCCAATTGAAATTCAGTATTCTATAAATGCTATAGAACTGTTATATGGCTTTGTGATCCAAAACATCGAATTGAAACCGGCCATTATTTAATATTTCGTTAATAAAAATAACGGACAATTATAAACCTAGACAAATACATATTAAATTAAATATGCTAATTTTTCTCTCTCACACACACTATACATATATATATATATATATATATATATATATATATATATATATATATATATATATATATATATATAAACTCGGCCACTTTGGCCTCGCAAGGGGCTGGGGGGTAGCCTAAGAATTACGTTGTAATTAATATATATATATATATATATATATATATATATATATATATATATATAATGTATATCATTTCCAGCTCTAGAAAAAAGATAAGAGAAAACTATGTATAATATTAGGAAAGACAAATGTATTAATGTATTATCTGAGTATCTGAAGAAGTTTTTTATTATCTCGCCTATCTGCGAATTAAGAAAAGAACACTCGAAAGAAATAGTAATAGTGATTCAAAATACGTTGAATGCGCTTTCGGACGCTAAAAGAGAATCTAAAACATTTAAAAACTACGCGTATGTCCTATTCGATTTTACGGTTTTTCACAGTTGTTCGAAATTATTTGTTAATCCATTAAAAAATCAAACGTTAGCTGAACATAATTTTTTGGTATCTCCTCGGTATCCCTGTAATTTTTCATTTCTTCTGCATATGCAATGTCGCGTACTTGGAATTCTGCTTCTGAGAGGTACTCTAGGTCGCTTTTGTATGCTCCGTTTTATGCAGTTTAAATTTTTTTCCGGTAACCGGAAGTGAGAACGGAGTATTTTAAGGTAATATTGAAATGGTGAAATTGAAAATCGAGAAAATGAGAACGGTAATTTACGTAAAGGGCAAGGGGGCATTGTGAGTAGTGAAAATGTTCGACAGAAGCCAAGCTATAGATACCGCAACAGTAGTCGAATTTGGAAAACGATTAAGGTTTTATGCGAGGAAATCAGAAAGGATCACCACTCCATTCGGTTGAGGGGATAGGTTTAGCCTTTTAATAGCAGAGGAGAAAAGACATTTTTAACATATTCGGTGAAAATATTAGTCGAATGTTATTAAGGATAAATTAACCAAAGCAGGATCATGAGGACGAAGCGTGAAAACGGTAGAATTAAATGGATAGACAGAAAGATGAATTGAGGATAGAGAATGATCAAGTGCAATGAGTGACGAATTAAGATCCTCACTAGCAGCTGTAATATCGGAAGAAGAAAAAAATATCAGAACGAAAAGAAGAAAAGCTGCGAAAATAAAAACAAATCGCTAAATAGAAGAGAAAACGTGATTATTAATGCGCTATTTATTATCAGGTAAAATTCAAATTCCGTTTCTCATCAGTCTTCTGGGTCTATCCGTTAAAACTTATTACTTCCCTGTATTGGGCCATCGCTGAAAAATTCGAAAGTTCTTTCCCCTTTTAAATTCCGGTTCGTACGGAATTCGAGGCAAGGATAGGCTTATTGTTTGTTGCCGATCTAATGCGAATAGAGTGCAGTGGCAGAATTTTGTGAATTCATGATTCGGAGTAAATTACAAATTACCCTAAATGCTGAGAATAAGAAGATTAATAAACGGTTAAACAACTTGTCGACAAAATTTGAAAAAAAAAAAAAAAGTACCGAGATAATAATAATTATCGTCAGTATTAAAAGTCTTTTTAGAAGTTAAGTTTGTAATAAATAGTCGACGATTAATTTTCTTTAAAGGTTTAAAAACTCATTTTCAATCGATTTTTGCTTGCTTTACTAACATAATTTTAACTTTTTCTGAACCTTTTCTGAACCTTTTCTGAACCTTTTCTGAACTTTTTCTGAACTAATCAGACCGAAAATTAATTTTATATTCTCCGAGAAAAAACGAAAAATTAATTAATTAATTAATTAATAATAGTAAGCGTATAAGAAGACGCAATCGTTGAAATTAAAATTTTTCCCGATGTTTAAATTACAGCGAAAATACTTGGGAAAATGTCGTTTAGATTTAAACCTTTTTCTCTCCCCATCGATAAAATCTTTATTAGCGTGAATAAGTCGTTAATTATTTTCGATATTTTTGTTAATAAATGTTTTCGTATGGGTAATTTTTTTTATTTTTAAAGCAACTTCGCTGGCAGCTAATTTGTCATTTTGAAAAAGTAGCAATTAATAGATCAGAATATTATTTTTTCTTTATAATGATTATGTATAATTTTCTCAATAAAGGTATTTTGTTTTGATTTGAATTTTGTTCCTGGCTTTTGTGACACGCTTGTTTGGTTGAGAAAGCAAGAAACATTTTTTTGTACGCACATAGTTTTTGTGGGAGCGTTGTCAGCTTGACAGTCCAGCGCGCAGCGTGTCACCTAATATATTTCTCAGGAGAATAATTTGTGACCATCTGAAATTCTCGAGCTTAATTATAAATTCTTTTGAACTATAAAGACAGTCATTTTTTTACAAATCTGTAAACAACGTCGAAAATTAAGAAAGTTATCGCCGAAACAAGAAGTGAGGAGATTTTTTTTCTATACTGTACGCGCTTCAAATGAAAATAGTTGTAAGAAATATATTTCGACAAGTTTCATTGACGTTTCAAAAATTTTTCAATTTCAGTTGCCGGAAGGAGTTGCTCCGGAATTGACGGTGAGGGAGCTGGAAGATATGGCTTGCAGACAGCAACAACAGATCGACTCGCAGAGGCAACTGCTGGCGGCCAAGGAGCAACGATTGCGATTTTTGAAACAGCACGAAGCCAAGCACCAGCAAGTGGCCGCAGAGCAAGAACGTTTACGTCGCTTACGAGATAGGGTCGAAGCTCAGGAGCAGAAATTACGTAAATTAAGGGCTTTGCGTGGTCAGGTTGATCAAACCAAATTAAATAACGCTTCTCTGAGTAAGTAGTTTTTTTTGTTTTTTAAAAATAATAATAATAATAATAATAATAAAAGAATAATTCCGAAACATTTACTTGAAACATGTTGGTAAGTTTTATATGATCATTAACAGGGTGGTCAACCAACCGAAAAAACTGGGAATAAACTGGAAATTCTATTGTAGTAACGAGAAAAAAAGTAAAAATAGCAAAATAATAGTTTTGATAAAAAAAAAAATCATTTGAAGGGAAATTTTTTAACGTTCTCTACTCAGTAATAAATTGTCAACGTTCTTTCTTATTTGTCAAACATTACTGATAGTATCAAAAAAATATTCCGTTTTTCTTTTACAATCTTCATAGCTGAGTCAGTCGCCATTATCCTTCATTTCTTCAACTAGCGTAATCTTCAATTTCCTCATTGTTTCCGATTCGAAAATCGTCTTCAAGCAATTTCTTCTCCTCCTTCTTATTCGACTAACATTATTATCCTATTAATTTGTTCTCTTATCTCCTACTTACCATCATCATTTTCTATTCTTGTGGACCTTTTTTGGGTTTTCAATGACATTGAGTGCAATGTCACGATAGATTAACGATCGCCCTTAATAGCCCTTTCTCTAGCTATTTTTCAGCTTCAGATTTAATCCTTCTTTTCTCAATCAAGCATTCCGGACTTTGGCCGGATAGATTTTCCCTTCTTTATTCTCTTATTCACGCTATCTTCTCATGCAGTCAGCACCCAGTCCTTAGCTTTGGTTTTTTTACCTTCCATTTAGTCGTCGTTCTACTATTATGATTTCCTTCTTCGAATGTTCGACTCTTGTTAGCGAACGTTCCCTTTTGTATTCAAAAATCTCGGCTCTAGGTCTTCCGACTCGTTGCAGTGCTTCCTTTATCCCTTCCTTCTCATTTTCAGCTTTAATTTCAACCTTTTATTCTTTCCATCAACTAATAGACAATAATATATTATTAAGTATTTTTAGATTCGCTTTATTGGCATGGGGGATTAATGTCGCTGTTCGATAGTTATCACATTTTCTGGCATCTCCTTTCTTACGAATAAGAACTAGTGTTGGTTTATATCATCCTTTGAACTATTTCTTTTCCGTCCATATCTGATTACAAATTTTCCATAAAATCTTCACTGCCGTTTTTCTTAATTTCTAACTCTGCTTGAATATTATCCTATCCGCATGCTTTCTCTTTCTTAAAATGCGTTATGGCTGTTCTTATTTCATCCTCAAGAATGCCAGGTTCATCATTCTCAAGTGGTCTTTCATGCGACCAACTGATATCTCTTTTTGCACTCCCGACTGTTTTTTGAATATTTCTTCGCAGTATCTTTTCCATTCTTCCGTAATACCTTCATTATTCCGTGCGATGTTATCCTTTTTAATTTTCTTTTGTCTTGGCGTAAGCTCTCTTGAATTTGCTTTATCTATCTTTGTGTTATTTGTTTTTTCATATTCTTGCAATTCCCGACAGGTTTCCTCAGTAAACCATTTACGACCTTCTCTCCAGCTCTTTTGAATCAGTCGATTTAAGTTCCTGTATTCCATTGAATATTGTTAATCCCTTCCTTTTGATGTTTTGTTTATCTTTTATTAAATTTAATGTTCTATCAAATATCTACACACCTATCCTTTCTTCCTTGGTCTTTGTCTCCCTGTAATCGTATTTTTTTCTTTTTGTTTTCTATGATTATTTCGTTGACTGTTTTTCATATAGTTTCTTCATTGTCATCTCCTACCGAATCGACAGCGAGATGTGTATTAGCTGGGAATTTGCGATTTTAGCTGCCACTTTTAGTATATATATTCGTAGGTTGTTGTTTTTTACGAAGTTTTACTCTTATTATCGCATATAATAGTTGATGATTCGAGTCAATGTCAGCTCCCAAGTACATTTTTGTCATATGTATCTCCGATTTCCTTCACTTCTGAATTATAGTATAACCGATCTGATTTCTTGTGACCCCATCTTTTATGCTTGCCATATGTACAGTCGCCTATTATGTTGTTCGAACCATGTGTTTGCAACAATCATTTATTGTTCTTAACAAAATTGAAGCATTTGTTCGACACATTTATTTCGTTTTCCTGGCCCGTATTTGCCAATGGTGTCATAGTGTTCATCGTCTGAGTTAGTTTTTTCAACTTTATCGTTAAAATCTCTCCATTATTATCACTATGTCTTTTCCTGGTATAGTCTTCACTAGCGCTTCCAGATCACTGTAGAACTGTTCTTTAACTTTTCCAGTGGCTGCGTTGATAGGAGCATACACTTGAATAACACCGAGAGGCGCTGGATTTGCATTTACTCGAATTATCACTATTCTATCATTTGCTGCTTTTACATATGTTGTATGTATTGCAGATTTCTAAACTCCCTAAAACTCATTCTATTTCACGTTACGTTGTGAAAAATTTCTCACATTACGAAACATTTTGTAACGTTAATGCGTAAAAATCCCTTTAGAGATGGTGGTTTCTTTTTTTCAAGCGCTTATTTCCAGTTTGTCTTTAAAAATTTAAGAAATTTTTCATTTTTTCTTCTCCAAATTTTTTTTTGAACTTTCCCTGCGAGTGTTCAGAAAAATTGAAAAATACTAACTAAAGTTGGTATCGCGTTTATTCTTTTATTCTTCATTCCCACGCAGATAATTTTTCGAAGCCGGCTTCTCGTTTTCTCTTCTAATTCGCTTTTACAATATTTGCGTCTTTCGTAGTGTTCGCTCACCCTCGATATTTTGTTTCTTTTTATCGCGTTATTCGGAATTCATTAACTTTTATCCGCCCTATAAGAAAAAGGAACAACTTTTCTTTTTCTTTTTTTTAAATGTTATACTCTAATCGCGACAAAGTTGACTATGCAATTTTATAAAAGCACTGTTATAATTAAGCAGATTTAGCCCCGCATTTTGGGTCAGCTAATTTTGTTTAATTGCAATCGTTGTTATTACTCTAAGCGCGAGATGTATATATTTAATAGTGATAACAAACTTTTTTTCCCCCAAAGTTCGCCTACAATTTCTTAATACACGCACAAAAAAAAAAAAGAAAAAAATACCGGTTTAGCGGTGATTAGATGTGACAAGGGTTCAAATTTTTATCGCCCTTTTTGTCCAAGAGATATGTTTGCGTGCTGTTCGTTTTCAATGTAATCGTCTTTTTTTGCTTATTAGTTTATACGTCTTTTAATGCAATTATCAACAGTTTCCGAACTTTAAAATAATTCCATAATCATCGTTAATTTAATCGACCTTTGTAACATTTAGACAAAAGCGGAAAACACGCTGTCTACTTCACTCGTTTATAATGGAAGTTTGAAATTTGTTTCAGCTGTTTTTGATTGAAGTTTTTCTTTCTTAAATGTCTATAATCAACTGTGTTGGCTTTGTTTCTGACAAGAGTTTAGTAGTATTTTTTATTATTTTATTTTTTTTTAATTTTTTTGGGCGCGCCAGCGGCATTGACCCAACAACAACAGAAATTAAGGAAGGGGTTAAATAAAAAGACGATTAGAAATAGAGCTTAGGAAAGATTGGAGTACAGGGATTATATCTGGAGATGGAAAGGAAAGGACAAAAGAAGAATTATACGAAGCACGAAGACCCAGTGCCAAGATTTTGGAGTACAAAACAGAGCGCTCAGAATCAAGGGCAGGGCATTCAAAGAAGATGTGGTTTGCATCACCACATATGAGAGGAGAGATGGAACTATAAAGGGGATAATCGGGAGAGGAGGACATGGAAAAACGACAACGTGAAGATGGTAGAAGAGAGTGATTAAAATGCAGTCTGATTAAGGAAACGATCGCGGAGCGTTGATAAAAATAGGATTGAAACCACGGCTGACAACAGGGAACCAGCTGAATTTGAAGATAATGAGAGGCAGGATTAGAAAATAGGGAAGGATAGATGTCCGACCATAGTCGGGAATGATTAGCTGAGGAAAGAAGGAGAATGTCCGAGGTAGGAATTTTGCAGAATAAAGGACCATCGCGGGCGGCCGAACGGGCTAAAAAGTCCGCTAACTCGTTGCCCTCGATGCCAGAGTGACTAGGAACCCACAAAAGGTCAATAGTAATGGAACGGGATGAAAGTAAATTGGATATAAGAAAACGAATTAAAAGAATGATAGAATTGGAGGAATGAGAAGGAGGAGAAGAGATGGCTTGAAGAACACTTTTGGAATCGGAGACAATCACACATTTACTGATCTCTCTTATGGCTGGAATGAACGAGACTGCGCGTAAAATGGCGATAGACTCCGCTGTGAAGATAGAACAGAAGGAAGGGAGCTTGAAGGACTCAGAGTGATTAAGTGAGAGGGAGGTAAACGCGCCGCCCACCCCATTTTCGTTTTTAGAACCGTCAGTGAAGAATGTTAGATGAGAAGGGAAAGATGTGTCCAGCATGTGGAAGAATTCGGCTTGGATTGAAGAATGTGCGGTGGAGCTGGTTTGGAGAGGGAGAGAGAAGAGATTAATAGTCTGCCAAATGCTGGAAAAGTCATGGGAAAAGTAAGAAAGCTTGGAATAAGAAAAGACATAAGGCGAAAAATTGGAGACTCGAGCTGCTACGAGAGAAAAGATTGGGATTTTGTGAGGAGCAAATCGCCATTGGTTTTTAATACTAAGATAGGAAGAGATAAGATTAGATGAGGACACTGAAAGCCGTTTAATTAGAAAATTATAACCAAGCTGCGATCTGCGGATAAACAGTGGTTGCATAGCAGATTCAGAGAGGATAGCAGGAATGGGAGAAGATTTTAGCGCTCCAATGCACAACCGAAGGCAGCAGTTTTGAACTTTGTCCAGTTTAGTGAGGAGAGATTTAGAGGAGTTTCCATAGATGAAGGAGCAGTAATCGATTCTGGAACGAATTATAGCCTTGTAAAGGATTAGGAGAATGGAAGGGTCACCACCCCATTTGGATGGCGAAAGGGCTTTCAGGAGATTGAGTCTTTTGAGGGAAGAATTGTAGAGATAGTTGATGTGTTCATAGAAAGTGAGTCGGCTGTTGAGAATAACGCCAAGATAGCAGAAGGAGCTGACGAGCGGAATCGGAATGTTAGATGAAATAATATTTACCAAAGCTTGATTGTAGGGGCGAAGGGAGAACACCATAGAAGAGGACTTAGAAGGAGAGAGAGAGAGGTGAATTGAGGCGAGGGAGATACTAAGGATAGATAAAGAGTTATTGATCTCTTCGTTGGCGGCGGCCACATCATTACAACTGGAGTAGATGAGGATATCGTCTGCGAAAAGGAGAGAGGAGGAAATTGTAGGGAGGGAAGCAATATTAAGGAGATAGATATTGAAAAGAGTGGGGCTAAGACATGATCCCTGAGGAAGTCCCCGGTGGATGCATCTGGAAATGACACGGGAGGGAGTAGAGAGGAAGAGGGATCTATTTTGGAACAAGTTTAGGATCAGAAAGATGAAATTAGATGGAACGTTAAGCCCAAGAAGCTTGGCGCATAGAGTAGGAAGGTGGACATTATCAAACGCAGAGGAGACGTTAACAAATGTAGCAACAGTGAATTTTCTTTCTATGAAAGCTTTGTAGACGTCTGATAGGAAAAGACTGATGCAGTCGACCGGGCCCAACCCCGGGCGAAAGCCAAACATATTGTAAGGAATTAGATCATTGTGTTCCAGCCACCAGACGAGTCGCTTGTTCACCATACCTTCAAACAGTTTACGAAGACAGGAGGCTAAAGAAATAGGACGGAACGTAGATTGATTTTTTTTAGGTATAGGGATGATAACAAAGTCATTCCAGGATTTAGGTGTAGATCCGGAGAGTAGGAAGGAGTTAAAGATATTCAGAAGAAAATGCAAAGAAAGCGTGGAGAGGTTTTTAAGTATAAGGAAAGATATACCATCTAAACCTGGTGAGGAGTTGGAGGATTTATTAAGGATAGATAGTAGCTCATCATAACGGAAAGGAAGAGATAAGAAGTGAGACTCTGAGTTGGGTGTAAGAACAGGAAGCGAGATTTCCTCAAGGGAAGGAGCGTAGGCGGGCGCGATAGAATCTAGAAAGGAAAGGAGATGTTGCAGTGCGGGAGAGGGATGTACCGGGCGCTTGGAAAGGGCAGAAGTAAAAGCCTTAGCCATCTTCCAAATCTGCGAAAAGGGCGCGTCTTTAGAAAAAGCGGAACAAAATTGTTTCCAAGAATTTCTCTTAGCCGCTTTAAGAACAAAGCGAGCCCTCGCATTGGCTTCTTTGTGAGCAAGAAAGTTGGACATTGAGGACCGCGAACGAAATGATTTGAATGTAACAGTACTTTGTTTGAAAGCCTGTTTACACTCTTCGTTCCACCAGAGTGAGGAGGCAGAGGGCGCTTTTCGGTGATGATTATTGGGAACAAGCGGAGAGGATGAAGAAAGGGACGAATGAAGGGATTGAGTGAACAAGTTGTATTGGGCTATAGGATCAGAATTCGCCAGGATATGAGGGAGAGAATCGTCCATCAATGAACGAAATTTGGTCCAATCAGTTTTGGAAAGAATCCATCGAGAGGAATGGAGAGGCTTGGATTGGGTAGGAGGAGAGACGTCATTAAGGGATAGGAGAATGGGAACATGGTCACTACCAAAAGTGCCATCAAGTGTTCTCCAGGAGCATTTAGGAGCTATATCGGGAGAGGTAAAGGAGAGGTCCACCGAACTTGAGGAGAAAGCGTTTTTAAAGTAGGTGGGAGAATGATCGTTGAGGAGGAAGAGGTTATGATTCAGGATAAAGTCTTCCAGCACAGAGCCGTTGGAGTTGTAACGAGTGCAGCCCCAAAGTAGTAGGCGATGCCTTCCTTTAATTCAACTTTTATATACATATATTGTACGTATATATATTACAATTAGTGTATTTTTGATTTTATAGTTGAGGTGGTGATTGCTAACTCTTAACCTATTCTAATAGAATTTAATTTTCTGAGATCTTTAACTTAGCTGTTGCTAATTCAAAGTGTGTAATTTTCATATTTACTTAATAGTCAGCGATTTTAAATATTTACACTGATTAATGTGCACTGGTCGTCGTTCTACGTACCACTGGACTCACTCTTTTCCGCCTTTTAAGCTTAATAATATATCCACGATTACATGTTTTTCTGTGCAAAAGAAAATGGAAGGTTTTTACTTTGTTATTAATTTCGCATTTTTAATTGATACGATAAATCTTTAAAAACCGAGCACGGCTGGCGGAATTTTTGTATATTGCAGGGATCTGATGATTAATGTATTACTACTAAACGTTAGCTGATAATATTTGTGGCCTGGTTTGCACCGAGAAAATTATCTTTTGACATCAGCCGATACTTTTAAAATCGAGTCTGCAATCCTTTTTTATCGGAATTCAGAATGCGCTGATTTATTATAAACTGCCAGCTCGTTAACGTCTGCCTGACACAAGTCGGAGTCGAATTCTTATTAAAGCATCTTTTCGATCAATCACGCGCCCTCGTGCAATCGGACGACTTCAAGTGCAATCGACTGCACACGGAATCAGAGTCGCTCGTTCTGCGGATAGTTGCCGGAGCAGCCAAGAGCTCTTTACTGTCGGCTAGTAGAACTTCTGGGAACTTTTATGTATTCGTCCTAAAGAGGTCGCGCGCGTCGGAGACGGTTTGTGTTATTTAAACGGTAGACCGTACCCATTTTTTTTTTTTTTTTTTTCGTTTTCTCTTTTCTTTGGTTATCACCTAACATCTGTAATTTGTGTAGATTATTATTATTTTTTCTTCTTTATTGTGTTTGGTTTGCCAGCAGCAGACGATTACCTATCAAAATAAGGAAAAACGTAGAACGAAAATAAAGTCGCTAGAGAAGTTATTCGGAGACGATGGAGATACTACAAAGAGGAAATAACAAAAGACTCAGAAGAGGTCGATATTCGTACAACTAGCAGTCCGAAGGGAAATAAACGTAAGGAAGAAAAATCGGAGAACAATCCTAGAGGAAAGGGAAGCTCTTATGTTGTGCTAGCCGTTGTTTAATTTGTGTAGATTATTATTTGCTGTGGAATGTATTTCGAATGGTCTTTTATATTTAATTAATATTAAGCTAGATGGTAAAATTACACATTAACAAATCGTTATAGAGGTCAACGTAAAACATTTATTTCACATATCGTATGTGAAATTGTTGTTATAGTGTGCATATTATCGCAACTTTGCGATGTTTAAACTGTATGCAATGATGAAGCATCCCAGCAAAAAATGGTAAAATTTAAAATGTTTCACTTATAGGATGTCAAACCACTTATATAAATAAATACGCCGAATCCGAAAATTATTTATTTGCCGGAACACTTAAGAGTATGGCGTGCTTATAAGAATACAAATAAAAACAAAAAAAAAAGAAAAAAAAGAAGGTAGGAGGATGAGCTGTTTTTCTGAAACACGAACTCTCCCGGTTGTGATGATGTGCTGTTTACTTCTAAAAATTCATTCTGCACGCGGTATTCAAACTCTTGTTTAAGGTCTTATCACAGTAGTGATAAGCTAACCGTATAGGGCCAAGGTGGCTTATTAGCCCGCCTAATTTTTTCGAATATTCGATAAAAAGTGATGCGCTTCGGCGGTTCTTAATTACAAAAGTTGCATTTTTAATTCGAAATCGGTCTCGTCTTGCAGTGTATCCTCTCTTCGCTAAATTGCTAAGCTGAGAAAAGGGCGCGAGAAAGTTTTTCGTCCGAGTTTGGACAGGCGCGTATGTGTGTCCGTCTACGAAGAAACCGTAGAGGGGGTTTTATTAAAATCCCCTCATCGGCTAAGAGAAGAAAATATGCGAGACTGCTCGCTGTCGCTACTTGGATACATTTTTGTAACAATTTGATGATGTTTATTATTTCGAAATTGACAAAATTGCAAGGAGCGAGCTGGGCGCACGCGCGAGCGGTTTAGGTGAATTGTTGGTCCCAGCTGGGAATTAGAGAAAGTTTAGAGGCGGCAACGTAGCAGAAAGCTGGCGGAATATTGCAAAAGTTTATCATCGCGAAGCGAATTCGAATTTCTGCTATTCCGGCGCGGTTCGGGCTCACGGTAAAGCCGCAGAAATAATAAGTGCGACTACATCAACGTCTCTCTACCTACAGGCGTCCCGGTTCCCGCGCTATATAATTGAAAACTTTTCTCATACTGCTTCCACCGGCAGACAGTTCTATCTCGCTAGTTCGACTCTTTCGTTTTTATTTCGCGATATTTTTTAACTCCTCCGCCGACGCTTGCCGAACAATGAACAGACTTATTCGGTTCAAGTTCGAAATCGATTGCTTAAAAAGACCATTTTAATCGATCCGTTCCCCGTTTTACATTTAAATAATTGCGTACCAAAGCTCTGTCCAAAGCTTTTTTTTTTCGCGTTCGACCGTTTCGCATCAGTCGCCGAATTTACCTGCGGTATTTCCAAGCTTTCCAAGCTTTTCGCGCTACGTTTCATCGTGCATCACACATCGATGACTTTCCGATGTTTTTATTCACTTTTTATATTTTAGAAATAAATCCGTTTTAAAAATTGATCGAAACAATTTTTTCGGTCCGGTATTAAATATTGTTCGGCTGCCGACTAAAACTTTTGTAATCATCGAGAAAGATTATGAAATAATAAAATTATTAAAGAAATGGTATTCGCACATCTACATCTGATCGCGCGCGAGATGGAATATGTCCGTACCCGAAAACCAATCTGGTTCTGTGCGAAGACACATTTTACCGAATTTATCGAATTAGGGAGACAATAAAGGAGCGACGATCGAAAGGAATAGAATGTAACCAAGGCAGAGAACGAAGGATTGGCTAAATAAAGTGGTCATGCGAATAAAGAAATTGGGGGGGGGTAAATGTCCCGCCAAAGCCTGGCGTAATTGGAGGTGAATAAGGAAAGGAGTCTAAAGAAGAGAAATAGTTGAGGAATGAATCAAGGCGAGCAGCAGAGCGAGCTAAAGAGTCAGCTGCGTGATTGCCGTCAATTCTGGAATGACTGGGGATCTATAAAAAAGCAATGAGAATAGAGCGGGATGACCGCAAAGTAGAGGTCAGAGAACGAATTGAGAGAATAGCACTATCAAATGAATGCGAAGGAGGAGAGGATATGGCTTGCAGGACCCCTTAAATTGCGAAATTATGAGGAATTGGGAAAGGCCGCTTGAAGAGGAAATATAAGAGATAGCTTGAAGAATGGCGATCGACTCGGCTGAAAAGATAGTGCAGAAGGAAGGAAGCCGGAAGAACTCGGAGTGCCGAAGCGACGGGGCAGTAAATGTACCGCCCACGCCATCCTTGCTCCCGGAACCATCAGTAAAGGTCAATACATAAGCAGGAAAAGAGGAATTCAATAAATTACGAAAATTCACTGTTGACTGCGCTGTGAGAGGAGGAATGGGCCCATAGGCTCCATAAACTATTGAAGTCATGAGAGAAGTAAGGGATAGTGTTATAAGAAAAGACAACAGGAGAAAAATTAGAAAGACGGGCAGCAATGAGTAACAGGTTTGGGATTTTATGAGGAGAAAAACGGCAGTAATTTCTGATATAAAGATAAGAAGAAATAAGTTTGGACGAGGAGAAGGGGAAACGTTTAATTAGGAAGCAATACCCAAGCTGAGAAAATAGTGGTTGGGTAACCGATTCTGATAAAACTGCAGGAATGGGAGAGGATTTCAAGGCTCCAATTCACAAATGGACGCAAGAGTTCTGGATTGCGAGAAATTTAGAGAGGGAGAGACTTAGAAGAATTACCGTAGATAAAGGAACAATAGTGGAGGTTGGATCGAATAATAGCTTTGAAATCAATTAGAAGAATAAATGGATCGCTTCCCTATCTTAGAGGAGAAAGAGATCTAAGGAGATTAAGTCTTTTAAGACAGGAATTATAGAGAAAATTAATCTGCTCCTGGAATGTGAGGCGGCTATTCAAGAGAAGGCCAAGATAGCATATGGAACTGATAACGGGAATAGGAATACCAGATATACTGAGGCGAGTTAGAACACGGTTAAAGGGGCGGAGAAAAAAAAAACTGATACAAGACGACTTGGTAGGAGAAAGAGAGAGGTGAGGACGAGAAAGGGAATTGTTAAGGATAGACAGTGAATTATTCAACTCATCGCTAGCGGCGAACAGGTTGTCAGAGGTGGAATAGATCGAAAGGTCGTCAGTGAAGAGGAGGGAGAAAGAAAGAATAGGAAGAGAAGCGATATCAAAAGAGTACATATTAAAAAGTGTAGAACTAAGACAGGAACCCTGCGGAAGTCCACGATAAACGCATTTGGTGGCGGAAAGGCAGGGAGAGGAAAGAATGGAAGTTCTGTTCTGGAAGAGATTGAGTATGAGAATGACGACGACCGAAGGGAGGTTGAGAGAAAGCAGTTTGGAATCCAGAGAGAGAGAGAGAGCGAGAGGGAAAATGCATATTATCAAAGGCGGAAGAGACGTCAACAAAGAAGGCAATGATGAATTTCTTAGTTAGGAAAGACTTATAGACGACCAAAAGGAAATAACTAATGCACTCTACCGGTCCAAGCACAGAGCGAAAACCAAACATATTAGAAGGGACTAGATTGTTGTGCTCCAGCCACCAAACGAGACGATTGTTAATCGAGGCTTCATAATGTTTACGAAAATAAGAAGCCAAGGAAATGGGACGGAAAGAACACCGATTTCTTTTAGGAATAAGAATGACAATAAAGTCGTTCCAGGATTTAGAAGTAGAACTAGAAAGGAGAAAGGAATTAAAAATATGGAGAAGAGAAAGCAACTCGGCACAAGAGAGATTTTTAAGAATATGTAATAAGACACCGTCCCGGCCAGGAACAGGCGAGGTAGATTTATTAAGAATGGATGCAAGCTCGTCGTAACGGACGTGAGAAGACAGGAAGTCAGGCTCAAAGTCAACAGGAAGAACAGTTTCTTCAAAAGAGGGGACATAGGCGGGAGCAATGGAATCCAGGAAGGACTCCAGCTAGGGTTTGGAAGGATGTTAGTGGCGGGGACGCTTAGAAAAGGGTAATCTAAACGTCGTAGCCATTTTCCAGATCTGGGATAAGGGCGTATCTCTAGAGAAGGAGGAACAGAAAGACTTCCAAGAATTCTTCTTGGCGGACTTAAGGATGAAACGAGCTCTTGTGTTAGCTTCTTTGTCGGCTAGGAAGTTAGACATAGAGGAATGAGAGTGAAAGGCTTTGAAGGTAGCGGAGTTTTTTTGAAACGCTGCTTTACACTCTTCGTTCCACCAGAGTGCGGAGGCATAAGAAGAAGAGTGATCGTGCACGCTGGAAATAGGAGGAGAAGATTCAGAGGGAGTAGAATCTAGAGTTTGAGTGAAAAAATCGTACCGGAAGAAGGGGTCAGGAACATCAGAAATAGAAGAGAGGCAGGAATCCCCTAAGGAACGAAATTTAGCCCAATCAGTTTCAGAAAGGAGCCAAAAGGGTGAGTGAAGGGACTTGAAAGATTTAGGAGAGAGCATGTTGTTAAGAGTGAGCAGAATGGGGACATGATCGATGTTAAAAGTACGATCGAGAGTCCTCCAGGAGCATGAAAGACCAAGATTGGCAGAGGAGAAGGAGAGATCTACTGAACTAGACGACGATAGGTGCTTGAGGAGGATAGAAGACCGATTATTAAGAAGAACGAGATCATGGTCCAAAATGAGGTTTTCAGGGAATCAAACTATTAGGATTATGCCGAGAGCGGCCCCAAAGAGGAGAGTGAGCATTCCAGTCACCTCCAATGATGAAGGGACCAGATAAAGATGAAAGAAATGAAAGAAGAGGAAGATTAGAGAGGCCGGAGTTGAGTGGGTTGTATATGCAAGCAATATGTAAAGGACTCGGAAGAAGATTCAAAAGGGAAATGTGAACTATGTTAAGGAGATTAGGATAGAGAGGAGGAAGACATGGGATATCATGCGACAGGTAGGATAGATGGCATCTAATAAGAATGACGACACCACCATATCTATCCACACGATCGGACCGAATTCAAGAATAGCCTTTGTGATGCCGTGACGAGGAGATTGTAAGCCAAGTTTCGGATAACAACGCTACATGGATATTATAGAGGTCTAATAAACCCTCTAAACTTTATTTATTAGTTATTGCAGGATGTTCAAAGCTTAAGGCCGCGACATTTTATCTAGAATGAGGACTAATACCACAAGAGGATAAAAAAGAAGGGCAGGGACGGGGATATAATAAAAGAAGTAGTTATAAAGATAGAAAGAAAAGTTAGTTAAGAAGGAGCGAGCACATTAGCGCAACTTGAGGAGGAGAAAGAAAGAACAAAGAAACTGAAGGTGAAAGAAGTCTTGCTCGTCATAATCTGCGGGCCATTTAGCAGGACCTTTTCTGTTCGGGTCGATTTTGTAGAAGTAAAAGCGCCGGGAGAAGTACCTACATGAACATGGTTGTCGACCAGTTTGTAGACATCCTCCCTTAAAGAGACAATTATGCCTTCACATAAACAAATTGAACGACATGAGTGCAGAGGAAGGTCTAGTGTTTCCGAACCGTAAGTAAGGCGTTATCCTTGGCTAACAGGAGGAAAAAAGGGGAATGGGAGAAAGGCGATGAGAAGGCAAAAGATGCCTTAAGAGAAATGGACGTGATTGGATAAGAAGGAACAAAGATTGTCAAGGAAAGAGGAGGAGGCGGCTATGTTATAAGAAACGAGGAGTTTCATGATTGCGGCGGAAAAGATTAATGACGTTAAGAGAGAAATCATTGGGGGGGAGGGGAATTAGAAAGCAGACTGCGAGGAGCCAGCAAGAAGCTGGAGAGCAACGAATAATTCAGCTGAGGGGAATCATCACGATTCAAGGCAACAGACGGAGAACAAGAATAGAAGTAGGGGACGACGGAAAAATTAGTGAGAGGCTTGGGATGAGATTTGAATTTGGGAGTTTTATGGAAAGTAAGAGATTTAGGATGCGGAAGAGGAGATAATTTAGTACTTTTCGAAGAAAAGGCTTGCGAGTAAGAAGGGGCTGCGGCACGATTAGCGTAGGAGAAGGTTTGGGTAACGAAGTTAGAGGATTTCAATTTGGCGGTTTCTTGAAAGGATATGTTCTCGAAAGCCTTTTAATATCCGTCTGCCTCAGCCACTCCATGCAGGCACGATCGGACGAGCTACGTTTGCTGTTGCGGTAAATAGGAGGCTCCTGGAGGTTGGGACATTCCGAGAAGGGATGCATAGAAGCACAGTGGGATCATACGGGATGAGAGCTAAGACAATGGCCGCACAATATGTCCATAAAGGAAGCATTTAGAGCACTGAGCGGGAGAACAGATACTGGGGCAAAAACAGGAAAACGGGAGTTTGTAAATAGATATAAACTCCGGAAGGAACGAATTTAAGTTCGACACTCCTAGTGAGAATTTTGGAACTATCAAAAGAGCGAAAGATACGAAAAACTGAAACTACTGGGATGAAGGATTCAAGCCTCTCTTTAATTTCGTCTTCAAAAGAGGAAGGACAAATTCCGGAGATAACGCCCATACTAAACAGAGCAATATGGGTGATAAAAACGGTATGATTGTAGGGCTGAAAAAATTAAAAATTATTCAGAAATTCGTTCGCCGCAGAAGCAGTGGAAATAGACGAAAGAGGGGCGGACGGCTTGCGCTTGGTGAGAACGTCCACTGCCATAATTAACAATGAAGAGGGTTTAGTGGATTTAGCATCTTTGGCAGAGGCTGCAGGGCGACCCCTACCGGACGAGCTCATTAATCAAATAGGAATAAAAAAAAAAAAAAAAAAAGGAAAACAAAAGGATAAAAATAAATGAGCGGTGAATAAATCGAAATAAACAACGATAATCTAAGAATCCGAAAAGCGTAGGTAATATTAGCTACTAAGTAATAATTAAATATGACAGCGAAGAAACGGAATTTATTAATCTAAAGAGATAATAATGAAGCGATCTTACCGGTCTGCCGAAACAACTGATAACCGAGCTGACAACAAGAACGCTAGCGCACACGAGATAAACGAACAATAGGATAACATCATTCGAAACAACCTTTCCGAAATATTTGAACGTATATGTCTGCTATCGAATTCTGCTTTTGCGTTGCTTCTCGTTGAAGTGTTATTATGGTTTTTCGTAACCTGCAGTTGTAACAATTATTCAATGAAACCTTTACACCGAATCACACTGGTGAACGCAGGCAATGATTAAATAATGTAGACAAAGGCAGATACGTAAAAGATAATATGAATATTTCTGAATGGCAAACACATGCATCAAAAATAAATGTTAGTTGTATGTTAATAAAAACCTTTTACCGAGGCTATTATCTCATCTTCGGTATCAAAAAGAGAAAAAAGAAATATTGGTATTAATCCAGCGCGTATGATTTTAAATAAGTGTGTACAACAGATGCCAAATAAGTACAGACGCTGTTTCGTTTCTATTGTTAATATTTCGTTAATATTCCGCTTTTTTCTTTTCAGATAAAGATAGGTGATTCAGGGTTTTGCCACATCAGCAGTCGCGTCGAGTCTGACTTCTTATTCGATTAAATCGATTAAAAATTAATCGCGCGTTATTTTGCTTTGCATCGAATCAGTTGTCATCCCGGTATCAGGTTGATTGAAAACATACCAAATTTTTCATCGAGCGTGTATGAGGGTATTATAAAATTGTCTGAAATTAAGGTTGTCGTCTACTACTTTTTTTTAGCGAGAAATTTCAGTTGTGACGTTAGTGTATTCTTTGTTAAAATTTTATTGCATTATCAGATATCGATGTAGATTAAAATTGTCCGGGTGAAAGAAAGCAGTACAACGAATTTTATGAATTTTAGAATGCGAAAGGTGATAATTGAAGATCATTATATAAATGTATTTTTACGCTTTTTATTGATTCCGGTTGTGTTATAGGTTATCTGTACTTTATTAAAACGTGACATTTGCCCGTGAAAAGAAAATAGTTACGATATTAGTAGCATAGAATTTTTATGCTCTGCCTCATATTTCTTTCCTCTATCGCCTCTTTCGATACTTAACGTTTTAAAGAATTTCTACATACCGCGGTATTGTCTGTAAACACTCCTTCTGATTTTTAATACTTATCAACAATTTGAAATGCGTAATTTTATAGTTAATAATGAAATAATTAATTAGCAAAGTGTTTATGGGGTGGTCCACGAAACCACCTGATTTCATATACTCTTACGGAAGAGAAATATTAAAGACATATATTTGCCTGGAATGTAAAACATCGGTTACTTAACTAAAACATTAATTTATTTATTAAGTAAATCAATTTATCCACAAAATACAGGTAAATCAAGATATATACTTAAAATCGACTTTTTTAAAATTTGTTTATTTTTTTGGCTTCCGGCTGTATTTACGTTGTGGGGGGCTTTATCTAAGTTTTACATTAAATACCCTTTCATACTCGCATGTGATAAAACATTTTGAGATAAACGTTGTTTTAGTTTTGCATGGAACGACTTGTAATTTATCATATGTACCATGAAAATTGGACTCACCTGTATCTGGCAGAAAACCACAGCCTGGTATCCGTTTGTCATGAAACATTTTTAACGGCATATTTAAAATTCGTAATTGTCAATAAATCGGTTAAATTTTTTCTTAACGGAGCCGTTTGTTTTTCCTTAGCTCTAACTTTGTCTAGCGCCTATCGAAATCTCGTGTTCTCACGGTTTTTTTTTCTTTTTTTTTTTTTCTCATTACCGGATTTCGCCACGAATGATTTTTGATGGTTTAATAAGCTACTGATCCATTTTCGTTTTCAGCGAATTAGTTTCCGGCGCGCTAAAGAATCATTTTTCTGATTCACGACCAGATATTTCTTCATTGACAATATTTCGTTTATGCAGTTTTACGAAAGCTTTGCATCCCTCTTTGCCATAAATCCACCTTCCTATCACGTCTGCTAATTTTTAATTTGATAGTATATTCGCTGACTTCTGGAAAGAACAAGAAAATACAGCCCCTTAGATCTGAGCAAGATTCGATTAGGTATATGGGGCATTTCACGTCAAATGTCCCAGCGCGTCGCTCGAGCGCCAGAACGCTTACTTTTAAACTGATGATTACGCTACTAAGCATCATACATAAAAAATAACAACACATTTTCGGTGTATTTTTTTTTCCAGCTTTCCTCAATGAAATCATTCGCCCTTTTTTGAAAATGTGCCTTTTTAACCGCAAAAAAACACAAAACCTGTTATATCTTTAAAAGGGCATTTTTAATATTCTATTTAAAAAACTCTAGATCGAAAGAGGAGGGTTTTTTACGTCGATATAGCAATTTTCAAAGTGTGTTTTTTTTTTTTTTTTCTTTCACGAGATATTGAACGCCAAAATAAAGACGGACCGCAAAATGTTTATTGGGTTTTTCCAATATGTATTTGACGTCGAGTTTGGATTGTGGTTAGCTTACGTTTATTTAGTTATTGTGATTATGCTGAATAACAATAGCGAGCGTCGTCGAAAGCGCGTGTATTACTTTATGGACATCGAAAAACTTGAGCTTATGGTGTAACTTCGGAAATTAATTTATTTAGCTTTAATTAACTAACTTTATTATTATAGATTATTTGTTATTTTTTATCTAACGTTATATTCGGTTTTTCATTCAAAATGAGTAATCATCCTATTAACTCGGCGAAACAGTTGTTTAACTTTTCCACACTTAAAAAAGATGAATATGCATCGATACCAGAAATAGCAAACATTTTTAATAATTGTGGAACTGAAATTTATAAACGTAAATCAGATTAATTTATTCCCGATGTAAAAAACATTATCTACAAACACAAAGAAAATTTTAAAAATGAAGAAAAACAAATTTCTGTGATACTTATGTATATGTGTAATTATACATTGTAAAAATGTACAAAGAATGTTTCAATGTATAAATAAATAGTATATACTTATGTGTAGTAGAATTAGTTATTTAGTAAACATTATTGATAGAAAACACACTGTACCGCATGTTACGCTGCGCCGCAGTGGCGGTTCGTCTTTTATTTTGGCATTCAGTATCTCGTTAAAGGAAGAAAAAGAAACACACTCTGAAAATTGCTATATCGAGGTAAAAAACCCCCCTCTTTCGATCTAGAGTTTTTAAAAATAGAATATTAAAAATGCCCTTCTAAAGATATAGCACGTTTTGTGTTTTTGTGCGGTTAAAAAGGCACATTTTCAAAAAGGGGCGAATGATTTCATTGGGGAAAGCTGGAAAAAAAATACATCGAAAACGTGTTGTTGTTATTTTTTGTGTATGATGCTTAGTAGCGTAATCGTCAGTTGAAAAGTAAGCGTTTTGGCGCTCGAGCGACGCGCTGGGACATTTGACGTGAAATGCTCCATATATCGTTCTCAATTCGGTACTTTCTAAAATTTCACTCTCCTCGAGTTAATGTGGAGATTCCGTTACTTTCGGTAACACGATGTTTTTTCTCATATTAAGTTTTAGCCGAGCCGAAATTTCTTGGAATGGATTAATTTAATATATTTGAAATAATGCATATACTAAATAGTAAACCATCTGATAAATATTTTCTTCAGAATCCTTTTTCGGACAAAGCCGATTTTCAGCTGGAAAATATAGAAATTACAACATTAATAGAAAGATAGCGAACAAATTATAAAAGTTTAAAACGCCTATGTGTAGAATCTGCGCCGAGGAAAAGCAAAATCATACTAAAATTAAATTATTATTATTGTTTTTTGGGCGCGTCAACTATGGACACGAATCCGGTGCAAGTGAAATTTTTGAAAGCATCAATGTACGACAGCGGGGTATTACCCGATCGAAACCCTCTGCCTAACCAACTACGTCACGGTAGCTGATAGTGAAATTATCAGTCGCACTGTATGATAATTATAACAGAAAAAAATTGAGAAAAATTCGAAAAAGGGAAGGTTACACATATGGTGTGTGTAAAAACAGGGAAAAACCACCAGAGTACGTGAAAAAATGAGCAAAAAACCATTAAGAAAAACTAATGAAAATCAGCCATAATTAGATTGGAAGATGTATAAGAGGCAGAAAGAGAAGAAGATATAGGAATTGCCATATGGGCGTATTTCAGAGTAGTAATGTAATTTCATACCTGTTTGCTAGTTGTGTTTTTTTTTTTATTGAAATTTAACTGTATCGATCTGGAATAAACGAATTTCAACATTTATTATTGCGGTGCAGAAAAATTGCCGAACTTGAATGAAGCATTTAACTGTTACAAACTTGAAATAAACTGATCGCAAACTGTGAAACAGGTTTGTTTTACAGATTTAAAGTCATTTGGTTTCTCGTATGTTTTTTATTTCAAAGTCTATTTTAAGATCTTTGTCCCTTTAAATATTTTCGTTAAATTATTTTTGTCGATGGAAAAAGTACCTAATTATAGAAGCTTATTTTTTTAATTTTTTCATAGTATCATAAAAATATTAAAACACTCTAATGCGTGTGAAAAAAGATGAAAAAATGTATCGTATACCAATTGAAAGCAATAATGAAATAGAGTATCAACTGGTGTATATACATTACCACCACATCAGTCTGCATTTAGTCGATGAAATTACTACTTACAGAGTACTTTGAGCATAAAAAATAAAATAAAAATAAAAATAAAAATAAACTCGTTTTCATAGTGAAAAATGTTAAGGCGATCATCAGCGCCCTATTCGTTAACAAATGATAGTCAAAAAAGGAAAAAACATCTCGATTTGGCGCGATTAATTTGTTTAATAGTGTTTTTGTTCACATCAGCTAGTACTGCTAAAATTTCCGAGACGATTTATAACAGTATCAGTGAAAGACAGAAAACAAAAATGTCGATTCGGTGTTTTCGATGGCGCGATAAACAAATCTTACGAAAATCGATCAGATTGATTAATAAAAATTATCGATTACGGCAATTTCGTGTTTCGATTTAAAAGTAGCAATTATTTCGGAATTTCACTATGACACTAAAACTATTCGAAGAGATCGAAAAGCTTAATTACCTTCCTCGAAATCGCTTCTAATAATGCAGATTTAAAATTTGAAAAGTACCCTTTTAGGGACAATCGAAGCGGCACATGCGTCTGCACTGTGTGGTAATAAAATGTATTGTTCATCGAACAACGGAAAAGTTTTTTTTTTTAAAGGTGACGACAAAGTGTTCAACTTTACTTTTAGCGTTTTTTGCTAGGTCTATTCTATTCGGTCTGTCTCCTTTTTTGACTTTGGTTTCTGCGAGGAATTTATCCGGTGTCGCCAGACCGCGTACGATAGGGAAATTAAAGGAAGGAAAGAGGTGCAAAGGAAAGTAAGTTGCTATAAATTTTTACTCTTTAAAAGTTGGTCAGCGATAAAGAATGGACAAGTTGTGTGAAGCTGTGCGGTTCTTTCTTAAACGTTTTTGCGCCCACTTCAAAATTTATTACCGAATTCGAGCTGATGTGGATGCGTGTTAAAGAAAAATCTGTCCGTCTATTCTCCTAGCCGGCTGTAAAAAATTCCTCTCCTATCTGACTCATCTGTCAACGTACAAGAACAGACGCTGTTTACGTTGCCAGTAAATTCGTTCTCAAGTTATAGTTTGTAAAAAAAAAAAAAAAAAGAAAAAAGAATTTTAAGAAATTGACCAACTTTTACGCGGTATTACGGCGTGTTGAACAGATTTTTATTAGCAATCGCGAGGAAATAAATGAGAAACGATGACAGAAAAATTTCCTGCAGCTAAACCGAAATTAGTAGTTGTTAATTATTGTATGCTGCCAATGAAACGAAGGAAATTTATTTTCAAGTTTGCCCCGGTGCGGCAATTTAGCCCGCGATGAAATACGCGCATGTACGATTTCGAAGGTGAATTATATGATTTATTAATAATATAAATAAATACCGAACACATAAAATATTTAACATTGGCGCAACGTTTTCGGGATTGTCTTGTCATAAGCTAAAAGATAAGTTGACGTTGGTAACACAGACTTCAATTATATTTATATATTTTTATGTATCTATGCACATAAATATATATATATGGACAAATTTATATAAAAAAGAAATATATTTGCGACACACACACACACACACACACACATATATATATATATATATATATATATATATATATATATATGCCCCAGATTGAAAAAAACAAAAGGTGCATTCTACGAAAATAAAAGGCAAAATAAAGTAATACATTTCGTATAGCTGTAAAAATTTAATTCTTCGTGTAAACTACGGTTCATCCGGTTATCTTGAAAATCACCCAGATACTTATACACGAATATTTTCGAAACTGTGAAGAAACACCTGCTTGATCTAATGATATCAAGCAGGTGCATTTACGATTCCGAATATTGATTATTTATTAATAATACAAAATACACGAAATATTTAAGAAATACTTAGCTACGTTTTCAGGATTATCCCCCATCATCTTCTAAAAAACAGATGAAGATCTGTTCGGTTTCACAATTCAGATTTTAATTTAATATATATAAGTAAGTTACACTCGCGCATAGTTTTTACCTAAATTAACGTACAGCCCCCCAGTCCGGCTTAAACGAAACCGGTTTTCATTCTCCATCTCCTCGTAAAAGAATGAAGTGGATATCTTGTCTGGTTTGTTTACAGTGTCTGAAATGGAGCATCGTGTGAATTACATTGTGTGCTGTGGTTTTTGCGATGGGGAAAAAAGCATAATTTCACTGAAATTCATCGACAAATATGTGAAACTTCACAGTGATAAAGCAATGTCGAGATCCATGGTGTCCAAATGGGTGCCGTATGTTCGAGGAAGCACGAGATTATATGGACGATGAAGCGCGCAGCAGTCGGCCACCAACTTTGCACACAGACGCAAACGTTAAGCGCGTCGAAACTCCCATTCTTTCGGATGATCGCCCCTGTGTATTCGATCATTTCAAAACAGCTCTGGGTGAGGAGAGCGTTTCGCTAATGACGAAGAAGTGGAGAATTTCGTCATGAATTGTTTAGGGTGAAGTTGGACGGACGCTTATCAAACAAGCCATCGAAAAATTGATACCACGTTACCACAAGGCTTGAATATTTTAGGTGAATACGTCGAAAAATAGAAAAAATATTGTAGATTTCAAAAATAAGTTTACATATTTTTTTCGATTTTTTGTTGTTGTTTTTTTTTTTATCGCGAAGTGTAACCTAACTTATTGATTGTCTCTCATATATATGAACTCGGCCATTTTGCCCTCAGGAGGGTCCGTGCACCCGGACCTCTCTTGCTTACATTTCTGTCTCTTTCTCTTCTATACTTTGTATAAAATGATCAAAATTGACATAACATAATTGTAAATCGATCCATATGAATATAAGTTGTGCGCGAACAAACATAAAAAAAAAAAAAAGATAAACGTGTAACCGCTTTTTTTTTTTTGGAAGTCGATAACAAAGCTACATTTCGATAGTAATTTGTAAATTGATAACATTTTAAGTGAACCGCCTCTGTTGTACTAATAAAAAATAATAAGAAAAAAAAAAATGATCTAAAGGGACCACCACATTTTTTCACGTTTTTTGACGAATACTCAATTCATGTTCACCAATTTTCGTCATTAATCACATGGTACCTAGGTTGAATGATACTCTTTCTAATAAATAGAAAATCAATAAAATCGGTCTATATATATATAAATATGAGTTATGCGTGAACAAACATAAAAAAAGAAACAAACATACCCGACGAACGTATAACCTTCTTTTTTTGTGCAAGTCGGTAAAAATTAAAATATTATAAACGTTACGCAAAATTGGGACATTATATACTTTATATGCGACCCCAACCATATCCTTTTTGAATGTCCTGCTCTTTTTCCCGAGTGCTCTCATCTGTACGCCGAACTTTTGGCGTTGGATCTTCCCACCACTTTCAATGTTTCCTTTATCCTTTCCTTCCCATCTCTAGCCGTTATTCCCTTTCTACTTAATTCCCTTATTAGATTCTTTATTTTCTCTGTGATGTAACGTATTTTGTTGCTATACCAATGTCCTTCGTTGGCGTATCCAAAAACAAAAGTAAAAAAAAATCAATGCTTCACGTCTCATTATGGGATTCTCTTTAGAGGGTGACAATATACTGAAATTCTTACAAAAAAATCGGTTTCGATAGATTTGAAAGCAAAAAGAATTTCACCCCGAGAAATTGAAAATTATAAAATTAACTAGCCTAGTTTTAATCGTAGGAGGATAGCCTTTATTTATTTATATTCAATTTAACTTCTGCGCGAATGAAAATTGAAGCGCACGCTAATTTCTATCGTTGGTAACATTGTATTTAAAATTTAAAATTTTTAAATGGATCATCATTAGCAGTTTTTAAAAAAATTTGCTTATGGTAAATTTTCGTGTGATTAGTAGGTTTTCAAATAATAAATAAGTCGTTTTGGAAAACAGTTTTTAAAAGTGACTAATGAAATTCGAAGTTTTTCTATTTGTAAAATATCGAATTATTCGTTTAAAAAAAAAAAAAAAAAAAAAAAAAACGATTTATGGTCATTAGTTGCTTTATGATGCCCATCGCTAATAAAAATTATTAATATATAAACTTACTCGATTTTTGTCTGATCTCGCTTTCATTTCAAAAATCCCTCGGCCGGTTTTTTTATGATTTATTTTATTTTTTCTCGAGTCTGCCCCCTCCCAACACACTTTTTTTTCCTTTGCATGCCCGCCTATTGATTTTTCTTTTTACTAAAGAATCATTTTCTTTTTACGATGCTGTATTTTTAGGCGGATTTTTCACTTTTATTTTTCAATACATCATGACAACTCGGAGAATGGTCGCTGAAATAGTTCAAAATCAGCCGATCTTAAACATCTTTTTCTTCATTTTTTTTTTTGACTGAAAATAATTCGACCTTAGATTGGTAAAACTCGTTGTTTTGTTACGGGCACACTAAAAGTGAAAAAGGCAAAAGATTACGCGAATATTAATACTTCGATAAATCATCAATCTTTGATACGCCTAAAAATGAAATAGATAAAAGAAACAAAAGTGAATTCGTTAAGAGGAAAAGGAAAGAATAGAGGAATAGAGGAAGATACGCAATTGACGAGCGAGTTTCAGTAAATGTGAACTGGAAAGAAATGCAGTAGGCATTTTATAGAAATATGCAGTCGGTAGAGATGAACACACAGGACAAAGCAGATCAAACGACAGCGATAAACGGACCGAGGATGGCAATATGAATCGTCTGACATTCGATGTTTATTGAAAAAGTCGCCTTTTCAACATCCGAATTTATCGTTATCCCATGCTTGGTGCAGAAGTTAATGGAGTAAGATTTATTTTCGAAAATACATACTTGTCGAATTTTGTCATACAACTTGGAAATATCTAACAAATAAACATTTTTACCGAGGTTGCCTCTATTAGCTTTTTTTTCTCAAAAATAGGCTTTCCAATCGAATGTAATTTGCCTTGCGTGATAATAATAGAATACATTTTAATTCATTCATACGTTCATGCATAACATACATGCATACAAACAATGTTATATATATATGTATATATATATATATATGTAGCGAACAACCCCAAGTTGATAGTCTTTTATAAGTTGTTTACAATTGATTAAGCCATTTGCTTATAATCGATACGAAAATGTTACACGATTCTTCATAAGTAATTTCCATTTGTCATAAAGAAGGTGGCACGCAGGGACATGATCGAGATTTCATTAGGGCGTCGTGGTGTGGTGATAACGAGCAACTATGTCTAACTGATTAGCAGAAGTTTTAACCTTTATCATGGCAAAGCAGCTGGTAGGGAAATGCATCGTGACGATAAATCGTTGCCTCGAAAGTTTGCAGAGCTTGTTAAAATTACTCAACGAACAGCTTAAAATTTCGATCGGTTTTTAGTGAAGTCTCAGTGGATTTTATATGAAGCAATTTAAGAATTATTCAAAATTACCACCATTGTAACAATCACATGATTATTAATATGTACACTATCGGTTATTTACACATGTTGAACTGTAAGCCTGTTAATTCTAGTGTAATTTGTCAGCTTGATTCTCCGTTCAATAAAACATTTTACAGTTAGCGAAAGAAAAAGAAAAGAAAAAAAAAACATCTAATAATGATGTTGTGAGATCAGTAAAGATATAGTATCAATTTTTAATCAAGGAGATTCAGAAACAAGAGAAGGGGGAGAGCCACCAATTAAATTTTAATTCGCTCAGATACTGACGATATAAGGGGAAATCATTAGAGAAGGCAAAGATGGAATACATGTAACGAGAAGTAGGAAGCAGCCCGTGTTTTTTAACAAATGGCAACCGGGTAGACAACGTTCGACAGAAAGGGATATCTGATATTAGCTTTACAGATGTACCATTGCTCTGCTCTATTTGGATAGAAAATGGAACGTAAAGAGGAAGCTAAAAAAAAAAATAATAGTAATAAAGAAAAAAAGTTAATCGAGTATAGTTAAAAGGAACGAGGATAATAGAAAGGACGACCGGAAAACTCGATGGGGAACCAGGGGAATTGGAAAGGAAGACTTCAGATAGACGGACGGGAGAAGTGTAAGTATCCCATAATCAACATTTACAAAAATCGAAGGTTCGGGGCTAAGCCTCGTTTTTTTTTTTTCTTTGCTATCTGTTTTTTCCTTCTCTATAATTTCTTTTTTCTCTACTATAACCCTCTTTGATTTAAATATATATAATGGATTGCACAGGACATCTAGGTGCAGTTGCCTAAATATGTGTAGATTTTATTTTTATTATTTTCTCTCCTGTTTTTTCTTTACTTGTTGCACATGACGTTGTTGAAGTAATTAAAAATTCTTTCGGCATACTCTTTCCTGTTCCTCGCGTCAAGATGTTACACACCATCGTTGCACTAAGATACATCTGGATTACTTTCTGCTGCACTGCCTAACAAACAGGCGATAGGTCTGCATTCTGTATACTCACCTTTTAATTTGCACATTTAGACGGTGCACTATTTAATCATAATGGACATTGGACTGTCTTTAGCATTGTCTTTTATTATAACTTTTTCTTCTGATATGTGAATAATTCGTATTTTTCCGACTTTCCGTTTCATTTGCCTTTCATTGACTATTGTCTTTTACCGTCTGTCTTTCTCTTTTAATTCGCCAGTCCCGTTCCTTCTGTTCTCATCTTTCTTATTGCGGTTAATTCTACGTACAAAGTTCCTTTTCATCTTTTACAAATTTCCCGCGCTCTTCTTTCTTACTTTTACATTTTATCTCTCTCCCTTCTTTCCGTATGGATACTTTTTATTTCTTCAAGTCGTTCAACCATGCTGACCGCTATTAAAATATTACCTTGGGACTTTCTTAGCTTCAGATCCAATAAAAAATCATTAGAGAGTCTTTTGTGTTGCTCTTAATTCTGAAACTCGGCTCCTAGCAAGGATAGATAGCGAATTTAGAGGCTTCAACCTAATAAGGTGCGATCGCGCTAATGGTTATGGTGGTATCCTAATTAGGAACGATATTTCCTTTCTTCGCACAATAGTTCTTACAATTTTTCCACTAGTGAACCTAACATCATACTCATTTCTATTCCTTCTCATTTCACCTGCCCTCCTCCATCCATGTCCTTCCTAATTATGATCTTCGAGATTTTACTCTTTCTTATTTCTTCAATTCTCTCTTTCAACCTTTCATCATCGGTGGCGACTGGAATGCGCACGTTTTTCTTTTTTAGAGTTGCATATTCTATAAGTCTAATGGTGTTATTCTCGAAAATTTTATTCCTCCTGATGATAATTTAGTTCTTCTTAATGATTCATTTTCTACTAGGAATCAGTTTATCTTCAGCTCTCTTAATTTAACTTTTTTTTTTCCCTCAATGCTGGCCAGAACTATAACTGGAGAACCCTTTTGTGGGTGCCTGCAGTAGTGATCATGTTCCCACTTCTATAAAGTCCTCTTAATTTTTCTTCCCCTACTTTTTTCACAGACCTCTCCATTCTCCTTCATGGATTTTTTTCTAAGACAAATTGAGCTCCGTTCCATCGTGATTCTTCACATTCTAATTACTATCCTTCCTCTCTGATTCCATATTATTTTATAGTTCTTTTCTTCGCTCTATACCGTCTGCTCTTTTTCTGTTCCCAGTGTTTCGGCATCATCTCTTTGGCGGACTGACGAATACAACGCAGCTTTTAGCCACAGTCGTGCCACTTTTAGAAACTTCCCCTCCAATACCTAATATTAATGATTTTCTTGCTCATAAATGAGCAATGCAAGAAACAGATACATATCTGAAGCCTCAAAAAATTCCTCTTGGAAGAACTTCTGTTCCTTCTTCTCCAGAACTACTTCTCTTGCTCGTGTTCAAAAGACAATTAAAGCTTTTAAATTTTTCATCTTCTAGACGTTCTAATCTTAACATTATTTTCCTTGTGATCATTCTTTATCGGTTCTACTACTCCTGCTTACGTTCCTAGTATTAATGAACTTTATTCTTTCTCTTTTGTATAGAATTCTTCCCCTTTCATCTCCTAACATCTGCTTTCAGTATTAAACGAATTAAAATCGTCCCTTCTAAATATTCTTCCAGTCCTCCTATGTCTCAACGGTGTTTTCTATCTCGCACATAACAATCTATCTGAGCCATCTCTTGCATTTCTTCGAGATCTCTTTAAATCTTTTCTATCCAGAAGTCTAACTTTCCCATCTTGGAACTCCTTTATCACCATTTTCGTTAAAACATCCTCCTTACACACCCTATATAATTCTTGGCATCTTCTTTCAGAAAACTTTTTGAAGGCATGCTAAACAAACATCTTTTTTGGTGGCTGGAACGTAATAATATACTTCTCTATATGGTTGGCTTTGGTCCAAACTTTGAGCCGATCGATTGTATTAGCTTTTTCTTTTCCCATATATACAAATCATTCATTTTTACACATTATAAAGTGGATTGTTTTATCGATCTGTCTTCCGCCTTTGGCAACGTTAAGAGATGGTAGCAATTAATCTCGCGGTCAAATTCATCTCTTTAATAATTAATCTTACGATAAACAGGATTATCGGCATTTTCTCTCCACAGCTGCAAGCTTTAAGAAGTGTCTTCCACATGGTCTTCCTTAGGGCTCCTCTCTCTCAAGCGTACTCTTTTTAGCATCTACCCTATCGCTGTAGCATCTTTTTCTAAAAACTTTGTTTCTTTATTTTTTGCTGATGATATTCTACTTTTTCCAGTCAATTCTTCTCTGATTACGCCACTCTCTGTCCTCTACTCACCTTTCTGTACCTCCTTCTTAGTTTTATTATTGTTATTTATGGAATAAGTTAAGTTAGTTTTAATTTTTGAACTATATATCTATTTTAATAAATGTTGATAACAGTGTTGGGCACTCATACAATAGGCATATTTGCCCTGTGAGACTCACAGCTTATTTTTAAAATAAAATAAAATAAAAAAAAAAAAAAAATCCTCTTATATGGGTTTTACATTCTTATAATCGCACTTCAGCTAATCTTTAACTTCGTTTAACTGCTTCTGCTATCTCTATGTTTTCTTTAATAATCTTCTTCATTCCAATGAAGCTCTATATGAGCCTGATCATGAAATGCTCTTCTCTCGCTGTTGAACTTTCTATTCTTTACATTTGTTAAAGTTAGGGATTCCTGTTTTCCTCACTGTGTTCATTATGTCTTTTCATTCGTAGTCTCTTGATCCGTTCCTTCGTGCTAGCTATATAATTAATTTCTGAACAAAGATCCCCGGTTGACGAGCCAAAAAAAAAAAAAAAAAAGGAAAAAAAAGGGAAAAAAAAGAAAAAAGGATGCAAATTTTTTTACTTATAGGTAATTATGTGAGCGCGATGAGTTGAATAATTTTTTTGTGCCGATTCATCAATTAATAACCGATGTGCATAGCACGTTGATAAGTTAAAATGCGAAAAAATTAAATAAAACAAGGTAAAGAGAAATATCTACTTAAATCCTAACAATTATAAATCCCGACGATTAATCACTTCGTTGAGAAACTTCAATTTACTAATGTGGAACATACTGTTAGATTAACAAGAAGGTTTATTACAATACTCGCTTGAATGTTGTCCATCAAGTGTAATTGTCTAATGCCGGAATTAATTATCTACATCTGTTCGAAGGAAAAGATTAATAGCACGCCATATTTTTAATCCTCGTTAATTCGTAGAGAAAATGTTTGTCTTAATTGCGAAGCTAAATGGAAATTTGGAACGCACTTCCTGTTATGAAAAACCTTCCTATCTAAATTTAAAATTTTTACCCTTTACCTGTAACACTGAAGAGTAACGTGAATTTTTTATAATTTAAATAAATAGCTCTTTGAATTATTTTCTATCGCGGATAAGATAAATTGCCATCGGGCAAAATTTAACCAGTGAAGAATTTAGATGATTTTTCTCTTATGATGAAAAAAAAAAAAAAAAAATAGCAATGAATAAAAATGATTACACTGCTCGCATGATACTCGAAAATTATTGCGCCCTGTTGTACGCAATTCTGTAAAAAAAAAAAAAAAAAAAGAAAGTTCAAATGGAAATTGTTTATTTTTAGTATTAAAAAAAAAAAAAAAAAAAAAACAAAAAAAAACGCCATTTTTTTAAAGTGACCCGAACTGTGTGTTTTATTTTTGCTGCTATTTTATAAGCTCTTAATTACGTGTGCGCGAAAAGGTATAGAGTCTCCGGGTTCTTTAATTCATCATCATTTGCGTAACACTTTGAAATTTTTACATTTTTCTTTTAATCGTGTCGGGGTTTTGGAGTGCGAGGACGAAAAGATTAATTAATCATTTCGGAACGTCTTCGACAGAAAACTTGTGAGCTTTCTGCTTTATAGATTCGGTACACGAATTAGGCACTCATTGTATCGAAATTAGTTTGCCAACTTTCATTTTATTTCATTCGGTTCGATACAATTCGAATGGCCGGAAATATCATTTAACGAAAAGTAAAAATAAATCTCAAAATTGTTTAATTCGATTTTCTATTTATTTGGAACGTACTTTACTACCGATGCGGCAATGTGCCGCACGCAGGACCCGGCTTTAATAAAAGACGAAGTGAAAATGAACAAATATTAAACTCGATCGAGCTTTTTTGGGAAATTGAACGGAGAGGCATTTATAATAGAGAAGATTTATGAAAAGAAATTCATTCTCTAAAAAATTTCGATTCACTTTAACCGGAAGAATAAGCCAGCTATCGTAGCGCTGTTTCGTTCGGCGAGGCTTTGGTTTGAGTATCGCTATTGCACAGTAAAAAGTATGAAAAATTCCTCTCGCGTTGGACTAATGTCTATAGTTGGTAAGCCCAATAAGAAAGAAGGGAAAAAAAGGTATTAGCGGATCATCGATAGAATGGCGACGTTAAAACCTGTGAAATTTTTTCACTGTCAAACACCATCCTGAGACCTGAACTACGGTACACTAAAAAACGACCTCCGCAAAGCATGCGCAGAATGATTAAGTGTTACTGACAGGTGTTTTTGGTTTTATGTTTATTTACGTCCCGGGAGCATGCAATAAAATAGTCAGTATTTATGCAGTGAACATGTGTAGTCGTGCATTCCGCAAATACTCTCGGGCTGATAATTTAGGCGAAATAGAAGTCAGTAGCATGTACGAGAAATTAAAGAGATTCGGAAAAGACGGTTTTTATTTAAAAAAATAAAATAAAATTAATTCGACGGTTGCGTTTGAAAAGAATATTTCGATGAACTGGAACGGCCGAGATTAGTTTAACTACTAAAAAATTTATTATAAAATTTCTCGAGAGAAATTTTAAAACACTATATGACAGGTTAAAAGTAAAGTTTTGTTTCGTAATTTATTAATGAGTTGCTGCTTATGAGAAGAAAACGTGTCTTTACACTGTAAAATTACAATGAACGCGTCAGAGATTTTAAAAATTACAACTGAAATTCCCAATGTTGGCGTCAGTTTAAGTTGTAAATTTTTGCACTAGTAGTAGCGAGTTTGTGTCGGAGGTTTAACGATTTAAAGGTTACAGGGCGATTTATTTACTTTTTTTTTTTTTTTTACGATACTAGAGCTGTAATTAAGCAATGACCGATGCATTCGCTGAGCTAAATTGGTAAAAGTTTGCAAACGATTTTTACTCAACGTTGCTAAGCTCAGCCTGGGGTAATTATCGGAACGTACAGTTTGCACGCTGCAGTTCAATTAATCATCGACCTAGAGAGTTCCGAATCCAATTCTTAATCTGAAATTAGATATTGCTTACACTAAAAAAATTCGGGAAGTAAAAAAGAACCGGTCCACACACTATTCTCTTCAGGTCCTATTGAGGATTCTTAGGTATATTATGAAAATCAGGGATCCGAGGGATTTGTTTTATTTTTCTTCGATAAAATTAACTTTAATCTAACTTGTTTTCTCACGTCCCTTACAAGGAGAAGTTGGAATAAATTAATGAATAAAAGGTACGTTTGCAAATACATAGGCTGAAAGTAATTTGTAACCCCTAATTTGAACCGAGTTACTCAACTACAGTCCAGTAGGTGAAACCATTTTGTTGTTAAAATATCGAGAACAAAAACAACTTGCGTCTCCTAACGGAATATATACGTATAAACATGTAATATGTATAAATAAATAAAATTTCTTTTAGATTCAGCCAACTATCAAAATAACATAGATAATAACTTGGAGCATTAAATATTTATGCCGCTAATTATTTTGTGCGTACTCTAAAGCGCGTAATATTCAATTTAATCATAATCACACATAACAGAAAAAAGCAAAAAAAAAAAAAACATTTTTTTGAAAAGTTAGTTTAGATAATATTTTGAATTGAAACTGATAAATACATACATCGGTATACACGAGAAAGAGCATTTTTCGACTGAAGCTGTTTGATGTACTTATGTTTGTAAGTTTTGTAATCAGTAGCGAGAGCATCTTGCATTTAATAACGAATCCGAAACGTGCAAGTTGCGTTAAATGTCAAAAACCGTTGAAATTAAACGGTTTTGAGTTGTTGCATGCAGAGTTGTCCTAAATATGCCTATATCATTCTTGTGCCTTAGTATGTGTGTACACTAATATTATAATATTTCGACTTATAATGACATTTCTTTACGAATTTCAATGTGATTAACTATAGCACTGTGATGTTTTCGAATGAAAGAAGGCGCCACGGTGTAATCATTTTATTCGTTTTCGGAATTAGTTTTGAAGGATAAAAAATGTTATTCGCTCGCACGCGGTTCTATTATCGATTTTTCTGCAATGATTTTAACGGCAATATTCGCTAATATATGCGAATTTGTTTGTTGTTCGCGCGAATCAGACGCTGGCCATGTTAAAAATAACCATTTTATCTTATTTTTGAACAATTCTTCGTGTGATTTGTCCGTTTGGCAAATGGTTCTGTTATGAACATGAAAATGGTGGAACCGTTCGGCAGATAACATCCAATCCAAAGTTAAAATGTCCGTACGAATTTATTACGGTTATCTGTTCGGCAGCGACCAATTTACCGACTATATTATGCTCGCTATCTGGCTACTCACATATGTGTTGTTTAACACACGTCCGTTCCGCGTCTAGTCGCTGCATGAACGCGAATATTCAGAATTTAAAAGCGATTTTTCATCGTTATCTGTAAACACGCTGAATTATTTGCAGGCCTAAAGCAGATCGTTTGTACATATAAGCCTATAAAAAAAACAACAGCAACCTACAATTCCGCTAATAATAATAATAATAATAATAATGTCATCGGAATTATGTATAAATGTTCTAAAGAATATGATTCCTTTGAATAATATTTTTATTGTAGTGGTTATGATTATGTTCGGCTTGCAATTTATGATGAACAAAAAAAGTTAAAAAAGTAAAATATACTATAAAATCTTATCGATTTATTGACAATTAGAAATCTCGAATCTTCTTTATTGTCAAAATGCGAACATTGAATGGCTGGAGGATTAATTTAACCTTTAAATTTTAAATGTTCATCATGTGAGGAATAGCTGATTAATCGATTGAAGTCATTTAACATAATCACGGAAACGTATTATATATTCTACGAAAATAGATTAGTCCACAAGTTAGATGTTTCGGATTTTTAACATTTAATCACAAATATATTATTATACATGTAATCTATATTGTGTGTATGTACGGATTCGGCGTCTCTGGCGGCGCCAACTGTTGACAAAGTCCGGGGAGTTGAAATTAATTATTTACATTCGTTTAATTTTCGGTTTCCCGGATATCGTCGAATTTAATTTGTCAGCCGAAGCGTAGTTCAGAGACGTTTGCATCGTCAGAGATTTGTATGTTTCCCAGTGTTCAGCCGAACTCTCGATCAGCCGTGCATCTGGCGGTGTAGATATTTTAGTGAATACCCCGGTACTGCGATGATGGCAGTACTTCACTTACCGCTGTTGCGACATGTACGGATTTTGCAGTAGAGCGACGGGGAAAATTGCGTAATTTTCATCGGGGTGAAGCGCGGCCTGGTTTTTTAATTGCAGGATATGTCGCGGTTTTACCTGTAAGAACACAGATCATTTTAATTGTTTTCTACCCTGTCGTTATATCAAAAAAAAAAAAACAGTCGCAACTGGTCGTTAACTATCCGTCATAGTTATTATTATTCTAGTTAATACGTGTTAGGTAAAAAATTTCGTTATACCGTGCCGTTCATTTAGGCGCATTTTTTGAAACCTAGTTTTAAAAATTCGGAAAATCGAGCTGAGTTGGTGTCCGTTTTTTATGAATAATTTCAGTATTTTTTTTAATGCTCTGTCGCTGCCGAGAGTTTTTCATAATAATTAAAACGTAATTTATAAAAATCGAGTTTTCTTAATCTCAGAAGTGGTCGGTTTATTTGACGAGTATAGTTTCATTTTAATACTGTGTCGATCACGGTACGGTTCGCCAAAAAGACCCCGTGATACCAAATTCTATTTTTTTTTTTTTTGTTTTATTCCTACTTCCTCTGATGAATACATAAATACAATCTCAATTATCAAAAAAAAAAGGAAAAAAAAGCTTAATCACCGCTACAGCAACAGGGACGCAAAACTGAAATTCGTATCACTGATGTGTCAGAAAGACCCACTGCGGAACAGGAACTAGGGTATTAGTCAACAAGTCCGTGGCGGACGAGAAGAGGCGAACAAGGTCATTAGGAGTGTAAGAGATCAGCACACGGGGGGCGACAAGTTTTTGTAATTTTTTCTGAATCGCCGTCTTACGTTTTTTTGTGTTACAAGAGAATTTTAAGATACAAAAAGCTCATGTCCTTCCTTTGCGAAATCGCGAAATCTAAATTATATTGGAATTAGTGAATAGAAGCAATGGAAATAAACAATTTAACGAATTAAATGAAAATAACAAACAACTTAAAACAGAATCGACTGAAAACTTTGATCGATTAAATAATAATGAAGAAGTAATTAGAAAATTGCGATGTTTTAGAAACGAAATTAGATTAAAAATTTCACATAAATCAACAGAAGATTGTGTAAGGGAGCAAAGAGGAGAAGAAACAGATTGAGCCCATCAACATGTCCGTAGAATATGCCGAGAGGCAAGTGAAGAATGGTGAGAACAATGGGAACAACAGCAATAATAATAAAATAATTATGACGATGATAATAATAGTAATAATGATGACGATGTGAATAATAATAATAACCATGACGGTGATGACAATGCTAGTAATGACCATACTAGTAATGGTAATGATAGTAATGATAATGGCAAGAATCACGATGTTAACATGAATAGCGATGCAGATAGCAGCAACGACGCAACAACAATTGTTAAGGATAAAGGTGATATTGTAGGTAATAAAGATAGTAATAAAAATAGTAAATGGAAAAATAAACAACTAGAGGCAATTATCATGCTTTCAAAAAGTAAACAGAACTAGGCAATATAGTATCAGAAAAGAGACTCTATCGTAAGGATAAAACGGGCTAAAGCAGAAATCATTAAAGCTAAAAAAACTCGGAAAGTAAAAAACATAAAATCAGATTTATAGGAATTAGGGTTCAGATTCTGGCGATAGTTCAGTGTAGCCTGTTTCCTCCGGAAGAAATGCTATGAACGTCAGCTTCTTGTGAAAATATCGGTGTAAGAACAAAATTTTCGCGACGAAGCCGAATAAAAGATAAAGAAATATGAATAAATAAATGATAATAATAATAAATGAAATGTTTTAAATCTGCATGCAACTAGTCTTTCGGCTGATTAATAAGGTACACACGTTCGTTTGTTGTGATACGCCAAGATGTTATTAGTGGTAAGAGGACGACACGGTGTTATATTTAAAAATATGCAAAGATGTTCATTTCATGTCGAGTGGATGGTTGCGCACGATTATTAGATATGTTTTCCGTATAAGCGTTTACTATCGCCATTCGTCTTCTCAGAGGTATCTCACCGCCGCGACAACAAGGACGCAGAACGAAAATTCGTAGTAAACCCGGTTCTTAGGACCTTTCCTAAGGGAAACCCCTGGGTTCCTGCATGCTGGTATTTTTAAAATATTTATAGAAAATCAAATGGATTATATCATTTTTTGGCAAAAAAATAATAATGAAAAAGGGAAGAAAAAAATAAATGCCTTATGAACATAATCAAAAGCAACAGGATTTTTTTATTTTTCCAATTTTTCGGAATGTAACAAGAGACACCGTCATTAATATACGTACATTCATACATATATATATATATATATATACATACATACATACATATATATACATACATACATACATACAATATATATATATATATATACTAATATAAACTTGATAGACTTCGCCATTAGCAGACTTTCTGATGGTCTTCTATAAGATTTGCAGAATATCAGCTGGTTTTAACTAATTGTCCAAAAATTGAATATAATCGTCTTACAAGCGTAAAATACAAAAAAACAAAAACCTTCTGAATTCTTCAAAAGAAAGAAAGTGGCGAATATTATCGAAGAAAGAAATTTTTCTGCCCACTACCAAGTATAATCGACTCCGTCTAATGTTTTTCAAGACGAGTGACGTTTAAATTATATTTTATTTTAATAATGTCGTTTGGTTACTCGACAGCTATATGTCCCGTTACAGAATTTTCATACTACTAGTATAAGCTAGAGTTGAATTGCAATTCAAATCAACAATTTGCAACGCGACACGATCGCACTGTCTGTATAGGCAATACTATCCTTACTAATCCTTACTAATATTATAAATGCGAAAGTAACTCTGTCTGTCTGTCTGTCTGTCTGTTACCTTTTCACGCTTAAACCGCTGAACCGATTTAGATGAAATTTTGTATGCAGATAGTTTGTGGTCAAGGAAAGAACGTAGGTTAGTTTTTATTCTGGAAATATTATATTAATTTTATTATTTCTTACGTATTCGTTCGTTAGTCGATGTTATTTTATTCAGCCAGATGTTTTTGTTCGGAAATTCTAAGAAACATCAGAACGCCAGAAATCGCGGTTTCGTTATGTAAACAAAATTACTAGCTAGCTTTTATTATTAGTGTATTGTTCATCTTCGATAGTCGCCATTCGTTCGTCCGTTCCTAGCTTTTACCCGCTACGACGTTGTCCGCAGAAAATTATTATTTCAAGTAAGCTGTTTCGACGTCAATATAAATATAAATGAAAGAGGTTTTATTATTAAATCATAACGATAGTTATATAGGTACTTAGTGAGTAGGCCGGAGATTTCCTTAAAACATTTACATAAACGTATTATATTTTGATTTTTAAAAAAAAAATTCTTAATATTTTTACTGTCAATATGCCTCCGCAGGCGTAAATCTGATCTAGCGCGTAACTCTAACAGAGCTCGAGCTGTGAAAGTAGCTAGAACTGAGGAATCTCAAGAGCAGACACAGACCAGACAGATTTTAGATGCCGAGCGTCACTCCTCTCAAAAGGTTTCAGAGACCTTAGAACAGACTCAGGCACGGCAAGCTTTAGGACGCTGAGTGTCACGCCTTTCAAAGGGCTGCCGCGAGATTATAAATGCGAAAGTAACTCTGTGTGTCTGTCTGTCTGTCTATCTGTTACCTTTTCACGCTTAAACCGCTTAACTGATTTTTTTTACGACAAAGCTTTTCATTGTAATATAAAGGCCATCCATTTGAGATATATATATATATATATATTTAATAGTAAATGAATATACACTGGCAGGACAATGTCTGAAAAACGTTGTTTACAAAAATGTGTTGAATTAAAATTTTACTACTGTAATTGTAAATAAACAAAAATAATTACATAAAAGTAAATAATAAAAAAAATATATAGAAGTAAATACCTAATAAAAAAAAACAATAATATTAAAAAAAAAACAAAACCTATAGTTATAATTTAATAATAAAATCTCTTTCATTTATATTTGTTTTCACGTCGAAACAGCTTACTTGAAATAATAATTCTCCGCGGACAACGTCACGGGTTAAAAGCTAGTATTATAATATTTTAGATTTAATCGCAGAAGTGAATTAGTTGGATGTGAGTTAATACTTATAGCATCTATCGACGTATGTGGATTGTAGGTCAAAATTAGCATTGAGGCCAATTTTTTATTTTAAAATATTTAAACAAATATTACGTGTCTTATATAAGAAAAATTTTCTTAATTTTATAATAAATTATATATAGACAGTATTCGTTATTGTTTTATTTTTTTTAAACCATGTGAATATTTTGTATACTACTAACGTTGACTCGAAATCATTTTAAAATAAATACATACAGAATAAAAATTATAAAAATAAAACTAGTTTATTATAATTATGTGAAAATAGCGAAGGTTACAAAAGAGATGTGAAATGGAGGGTAAAGCAAAGCCTATAAAATTTCAGCTGAAGTGCGAACATAAATTTAATAAAATGATTTTAAAAAGTTTATTTGCGTGAACAATTTCCACGGAGGTTAGCCGTCGGAACTCGTATAACATTTTACTAAAATCAGCAATACTTTGCGATTTTTTATTTATACTTGTTTATTCCTTTTACAAAAAAGACGCGTTTTCCTTATCATAATTGTACATGCACTTATTTTTACATCATGCTGTTCTCTTATATTTTGCATATCTGAATATGCATTTAATGATAATGGTTAAACAGACACAACTTTTACCTTAATTTAATTGTAAACATTATGTAAAGATCGTTTACCATAAAAGATTTTTTGAAGCACCTTAATTACTTCAAAGTATCTAAGTTCGTATTGCATTTTTGATGTACTACATGAAATAAGTGCACAAATAATAGACAACATTTTTTTTACGTTCAAGAATGTAATTACGGTTTCTGGGATTGTTGTTAGCTGAATAATTTGTTGTATTGCCGTAAGATTTCTTCTACAATTTATTTCCCTCTATTTCTTTATTTCATTTATTACCATTGTTTCCGTTTATCGTTATTATTACAAAATGCCTCTTTAAAAAAATTCTTAACCATATGGGTATATTAAATAATAATTGTAATGTTTTAACTGTACATTTATTTATCTAAACCCTTTTTTTTTTTTTTTTTTTTTTTTTTTAATATTCAAACCCTGTGTGTTGCAACCATGATTTAAAATCCGTTACATACTAATCGGACAGCGAGAAGTCCTTCTGACACATCTATTTATATTAAATAATTTCATAGTTAGATGATTGTCTAGGACATCACTCTTTATGTAAAATTTCACATTAAAACGCTTGGCTTCTGAGACGTCTAATACCGTTTAATCGTTTCCTACTATTATTATTACTCGTATTATTATTGCTACTATGTATATCTTGAACTTATATATATATATATATAATATTATGCTAAGAAACAACATCCTTACCAAATTTATTTGTTGATACACATAATTCATACTCTCTTTTACTACTAGTACATACATACCTGGATTATTTCTCGACGGTTTCCTTAAATCATTCGGAATTTTTGTTAATGCAACACAACCATGTTGCAACAAAATTCCACATTTTCACTCGCAACGTACTTATTGTTCCTTACGAAAATCCAACTTTTCTATGATTTAATTTTATTATAGAAATTACAATAACATATTACTTTACAATATCAAAATTAATCTTCTTTATAGTGCCATACTTAATTCCTGAGCGTCGGCGACTACCTATTCGTACATCTCAGCTGTACAGACACAGGCATAGTGTACTAGGCAATTGTTATATGCAACGCAGGTGTACACGCGCAAGACTTCATTCGGAACTGATTAGTAGTCGTTTGATTTACATCGTTTTACAAAAGCGCAGTCCCGTGTGTGTCTGCTGTGTACTGACTTAGCGCGCATATGATGTTGTACGTGGTGGTTTGCCATTGCCTTCCACGTGATTATTAGCGAATACTTTAATTTAATTCTTGTAATAAGTTCTGTCGTCGCTCGGGATCGAACCCGTGACCTCCGTAACGGAAGTCAAGCGTTCTAGCAACTAGGCTATCGCGAATTCATACAAAAGCAAAATTAGTACTTCAAAAAAACGTTTTAGTTCCGTAGATATTGGTGCGTGATCTCGAATTTCTTTCCGCGATCTCGGCTCACTGGCTTCTACGGAATATCTCGATATCTGTGATCTTTTCTCTCTTCTTTTCCGGTTCACTAGTGTGTGACTTACATACTTTATTCTGCATCCGTTGTAGCTCCAAAATGTTGGACGAAAGCACGGCCATGAAGTTGCGCCATCTGTGCAGTTTAGCACCTAGGTACACCTCTGCCAATATTTCAGTAGCGATAATTCCGAAATATTAGCGGAACATTTTTGAATTTTGTATTAAAATTATCGTTCGGTGTAGAACATACGATTATTATTATTATTCTTCTTCTTATTATTATTATTGTTATTGTTATCTTTAATGGACGCGATCAGTTTCTTTTATTTAGACCTTAATGTTCAAGAAGAATTCCATCGTTGAAACGCAGTTATTGATGCGATTTCCTTTTTGAGAGGAGAAAGGAAAAAGAAAAAAATAAACAGAATTGTACGCGCGCAAACTAATACGTTGTCGATGATGTGATAAAGTTCGAAGCTATCCTATTTCTCATTTTATTTTCACAGCGTCGCTTTTAATTGGGAAATAATTTTCCTTTTAGCACCTTGGAGCCATTAAAGGAAAACGACGTCGGACGGAGAATTCGGATAATTTTACATCGTTCGTTCGGACGAAGACGATCCCGCCAAATTGGTGGAAAATTTATCGTTTTTCCGTGAACTAACTTAAGAAGAAAAACTTTATATAGTTGATTTTCATTTTCTAATATGCGCTCTCCCCGGCCGGTATTTTTTATCTCTTTCGGTTTCGGGCAAATAGACATCGCCCTCTTCGTTCGCCATTTCCATTCCGGCTCTTTCGCTGAACCGTCCGCGTTAATTTCACTTTGATTGTAAAACTTTACCGCATTCTTCTGCAGACCCGTTTGCGAAGTGCGCGTCTTTTATTGTGCGCGTGTGCCTGTGCGCAAGTCGTCCCGTTCTAAGGACCGCCGTTCGTTGCAGCAATAAAAAGCGGCCAGTAAATGAGAATGAAACTTCGCGCACAGAGTTGACCGTTCACACGCAGCTCGGCTTTCCATTATAAATTTTTCCAAACTATCTGGCGAATTTTTGACAACTTCCGAACTGGATAAAAAAATAAAACGCGGAAAATTCTCTGTGCCTCGTCACGTCGATTTTCGGCCTGTTCTTTTTGAAATGAATTAAAAAGCGCGCGAAATATGCCGACTAGTTTTCCGACGGCAATGTTAATTATCGAATTTTTTTCATAGAGGAAAATATTTTACATTCTGCCCTGTTTAACGGTGAAAAAGACATGTAAAGAACACTAGCGCGTATGACAGAAAGAATGCACAAATGGTCTGATAGGTGCTAGGTCGATTACTAATTGTACAAAAAACCAATCACCAGTTAGTATTATTTTTGTTTCTTCATCGTTGCAATTAAATCCCGAAGCGATCTGTTCAGTAGTGAATCTTCCGGAGGCCACTTAGCATATATTGACTAAGAAATTTTCCGATAAATAATTTACCCTTCCGTCGAAAAGGCGCTTGTGTCATTACTTTATAGGACGCTACCCAAATTTCTCGTTTTTTTAACATTAGCGCGCCGAAATTTGATCAGAATTCAAATTAAAGCTGCAAGAATGTAATTTCAGTTCTTCCCACGGTTCTCTATCGTGTTTGATGGGTCTTTGAAATGGAAAGATATGAGCAACTCGATGGATTTTCAATTCGCCGCGGCGATCAAAAATTATTCTTAAAAATAGTAATGCACGATAGAATACGAAACAGCGTTAGGCCTATTAATATTACATACGTTCGCAGGTTAACGCAGGCATGTGATAGATGATTGCATTTGTATTCAAGTCATCATGTGCATAGCAAACTTTTATACATAAGCGGGGCATCGCTTATATATAAAAGTTTGCTATGCATATCCCAATTTTTCTGGCCAGCACGTGAGATTAGATCAACTTATTCCGCTTAGGAATTATTCCATCTAGTAGTACCCTTGATAAGTTATCATGGATTCTGAAATTAAGCTTTTCATAATGTACTTAAGGTTCCAATGGATCTAAAGAGAATATTGCGGGTGGGGCAGTTCCTTTCTACTTGGCATCCGCCTTTACTTTCCACCAGATAATTCTCTGGTATAATCAATGCTCATTTTCAGATTAGGTATAAACCTGGGAGCGACTTGCATCGGGAACAAGAGACAAATCTCGATAACCTATGACGTCTCTGGTTTGATAGCCAAGCATCTTAACCACCGCGCTATCTATCCGGTAGAGTAATAATGTGATATATAATAATATTTCGAATCCGCTCTCTCGAATTTTTCATTTCTTTAAATGTATAATTCTAATTATTTTTAATGTTTTTTTTTTTTTTTTTTTTTTTTTTATTTATTATTATTTAAAAATAATTTGCGGGTCCCACAAGGCAATTGCCCGTCTTTGTGTTCCCAACATAATTATATATCGTTTATTCATCATTTACATCTTAAATCTAATACATCATATTCGTCTTATATATATTATTTAATTCAATTTGACTTCTATTTTTACTATTCTGCGTCTAATTTTAATTCAAAACATTTATACCAAAGTAATAAGTAATTTAAAGTTGATTACAAAAAATTTAAAACAGAATTCTGGAATAATATTTGTTGCGTAGAATCGAATTGGACTAGTTCATGTAGTTTGCCTCATTTCAATCATCTGCTTTGATCGGACACAATAGAGTTACTTCGATATCCGCTCACGGTGAGCTACAGCTGTTTTTCACTTATGGTCTCTCTACGGTACGGAACATCTTTCGAACGTATCGAGGATTTACACATTATCCTGAATTGCCCAATTCCGCAGGATTTATTTTTTTTAAAGGAATAAGGTTTACATTTAGTCGGGAGTTTCGCTTGTTGGCCTGATTACATTTTTTTCTTCCGAAATGTATTACCTCCGTATGTAACTGCCACGATTTTAACGATTACATTAAAGTGGAATATATTAGAATTTGCTTGTCTGTATGGCGCTGAGTTATTCTAACCCAGTGTGACACTCGTGTGCCACTGGCTGAGGGTTATTTGAGAGTATTTGAGAAATCTTCTCTCTGAGATTTACAGCGCGATACGGAGAAATGTCGACAGTCACTGAGTGCTTGAATATCGCGTATCCAAAAAAAAAAAATAGAAAATTGTAAGTAAGGCTCTATATCCTTAACATGTGATAACGTGTCAGAATTATGTTGGATTGAAGACTTCTCAAAAGTGTTACCTCCGGAGTCTACCTTCGCACAAATGTAGTAATTTCACTTGTCTCGCTAATTAAGAGTGCAATTGCTCATGGCGGCATTTCCGTATTAAAAAATTTATTTATTTATTTTATTTTTTTCAATCTTACGCGCACTTTAGAAACCTAATCCAAGGTATCTATTAGCTAATGGAATGATAGATTGGAATGTAATAATAATATTTGGTGCAGTCCGTGGGCGCTTACGTAGTATTTTATTTATTTAGACGATTTGAAGGAGCGTTTAATTTGTTAAGGTCGTTCCTGTTTATGTTTTTCCCGCGGCAGATTAATTTTTTTCAATTGTAATAATGAATGTTACACATTCAACACAATAAATTACGACCGGGATAAAATCGTCACGATGATAAAAATTATACAATTTCTTCATGCCCGTCTAATGAGTTATTTTTTTGTTTTTTTTCGCAGAGTGTCAAAACAATATTGTGATTAAAAAAAAACAAAGTAATAATGATGCGAACTACCAGAAATGAATGGTCCGCTTGATTCCAGGCATTGCAATGATAATTATCTTCGATGGAGAAAAAAGAACACAAAAGTTCTATAATCCTCTTCTAATGCCGCTTGACAATGTATCCGCGACGGGCAGGCGAATACCAGTGCAGTTCTTAGCCGTTAATTGGGTAGTATCGAATCGTGTCACTCATCTAAGCCGGAGATGCCGTTTCTTGGAAGACTACGCCGATGAAATTTAAATATTACATGGAAAAATGCAATTTACCGACTAATAAGCGGGGCAGACAGAAATGATAATAATAATAATAATACGCACGCAGACATTTATACGATTACATTTCTAGGTTGGAGAGTATTAATTTGTTAATTTCGTGTTGCGAAATATGTGGTACGGACATTTTTAAGCTTCGCGAAGCTTTCGGAAAAGTTAATCTGGCCAGCCGCGTTGACTGACATTTCTGGAAAAGCTGTTTAACTTAACGCCTGGAAAAACGGAACGGTCTGTGTGTGCGCGCACGTGTGATTTAATTAATGGTGGCAACATTGATCGATTAGGGTATTTTGTAGGACGGGCTGGGCAACTTTCGAAATTCAACGCCGGCCGTTCTGGTCGATCTGTCGAATTTCTTCCAGCGTAAGGAATCTTTGATCGTTAGGAGAATGCGAGCATGTTGTTATAAATGAGTTTCAGTGCGTTGGTGCGTAGTAATTAAGAAAAGAGAAGGGGAAAAAAATGGCGGCGAACAAAATTGAAATGGTCCGGCAATGACAAAGTGTGGAAAATTGTAATTTTCAGACATCCGGAATGAATTTATTTAACCAGAATGAAATCTTAATGTCTGCTAGGTAACAGCGGCCTGACACGGCGGACAGAGTAACTAGTTTTTGACGGCGGGCCCGGAATGTGGAGGGAGTTGCTAGTGTGCATGTGTCCGGAAGCGTATCTGGCCTGAAAAGTAAAATTCTACCAATTCATTCCGGAATGACAAATTGCTATCATCCAATTTCCTCCACTAAACTAAAGCTGTCTTTCACATTTGTCGGCTAGTGCTGTCTTTTTAATTTATACCCAATTGCTCTTTAAGAACGCACCTTACACCACTGCTCCATGTTTCTATACTCACCCTTTTTTTTTTTTTTTTTTTTCATAAACTATGCATTTCTTTTTTTTATCGAAAAGTTTTTGTATTTTTTTGGCCGTTTGATACGGCGTTCCGTAAAATTTAATTTTTATTCAATTTTGGAAAAGAAATAAAATCAGACAAAAAAAAAACGAAAAAAAAACAGTGAACTACACGTTCGGCCAGTCGACTAATAATGTTTCGGCTTCGTCTCTAGAAAAGTTTACGATCAGCGATCCTCACTTCTATATGTACGAGGTTACCGAGATATGATTGCACAGAACACTTTGTGTAAGAACGCAAGTGGAATGGTCAAGTTAAATCACCGCGTTGCGATTTGCGGAAGATTTAGATCCGACGTTTCGGTTTAATAATATTAACTTTTTTTCCCCGATTCTTACATAGGTAATCTTTCCACTTGTCCATTATTTGTCGCCGTTCAATTATATACTGCTTAATTTGATCGATAAACCTCTCCTCTTAGGAGTGCTTACAATTGTTCATGCAGATGAAAACCTATATATATATATATACAGGTGGGATCTATGTTTAATTCATGTTTCGTTGAATCCAAAGAAATGGAAACCAAAAAAAAAAAAAAAAAAAAAAAACGCTCTTCGATTAAGAATGTTTTGTGGATACCTTTATTCTTTGCACTGTCCTTTTTTTAAAATTTTATTCGTATTAGGTTGTCGGTTATCATGGCATTGAAATTAAAAATTGGAAAAAACCTTTTTTTCGAGTCGAACCTGTTTGGAAATGTTTAAATGCGACTGTGTGAAGTATACAAATTTAAGTAACAACATTACGATAAAAGAAAAAAAAAAGGAAGAAGAGAAAGTGGATTTAAGAGATTGCGCTGGCACTGGAGTTCGGCAGAGGGCGGGAATGTTTAATTTCGAAGCGAAGTCTATTGTGCCGGATTTAGAAGGTGAACTAGGAGAGGACGGATGTTGGCCGGGGTCTCTATCGTTTATTTGATGGATGTAATATAGATTTTGCTTGTTATTTTGCGTTCGGTAGCGCATCTCTGAACCGCTATTCAAGCCTACTAGAAATTGAAACAAGATTAATGTTCGGCAATTGTCAAAAACTAATCTGTTCGAATGGCTGTGTGCGTGCGCCCCGCATTTATCGCCGGTTCATTCCGCTTATTACGCGATATTTATGCGAAATAACCTGCTGCCGAATGATTTATGAAACCGAACTGAAAAACTACTCCGAAGCCCTTCGGTTAATTTTTTGTCAGATTGTAATTAATGTTTCTTTAATCGCTCATTAAGTCGAACAATACTCTAGCCTTTACACCGGTTCCGATCTATTTTTTACATATCGAATGCCGGACTGAATGCGCATTTTTACACGATTCGTCTTATCACGTTAATTTCGTTATTTTGTATATCGGCTGGTCGGATAGGGCCCGACGGGCTGGCAGGTGTATCGTCGTACGGCGGAAACTGATTATTCAAATTCAATAATATCGCGGCAACGGTGAAAAAGTTATTTTCGAGAATAATGGTCGCCGTCGCGTCGAAATTCCGAATTGAATTTTCTCGAACGGCAACAGCGCCCTCTTGATTGATCGGTTGATTACGGCAAAAATATTCGCCTTCCCTTGCCCGTCGACCGTTTTCGCTTCCTGTTTAATTAACTTTTGCGACCGGACTGGTAACGTTAAAGATTGCGGGCCAAGTCTGTCTTTATGCTCGTTTTAGTCGCGTCGATTACAATAATACTCCCACATACGCGAACATTGTACATATAATGCGCAGTTTACATTCGTGCACAATGACCCGTTTGTTTAATATAGATTAATTTTTTTTGGTTTTCTTTTTTTTTTTTTTTCGGACTGTAATTGCCATTTGGGGCTATCTATAATATTACATTATCAAAAAAAAAAAAAACAAAAAAAAACAACAACAAAAAAACTACTTAAAAATTACTATAACAAATAAGGTGAAATATGGACTATATAGATATATAAATAGCTTCATTCGGGACGTTATTTAACCTGGTTAGTAAGATTATACGGGAAAAATAAATAATGTTTCGAATGTTTGTACGTTTGTTCGGAAAGCAGGAGAAGGGCATCTAAAATGTACCCCCCAACGAGGAGCCGTTTCATTTCGGAATATTTCCGAAATTAAACATCACATTTTCTTCGTTTTTATGCGACATTTTAATTTAGATTCGCCCGAAAGAAATCGCGCTAAAAGCTGAAGTTCATTCGCATTTGTTAAAATATCGTTTGAAAAAAAAAATAATAATTTTCTTAAAATATTTCTCTTTAAAATTATAGTCGCTAGACACAGATATATTATAATTGTTTTCATATATACGTAAGCATACATTTATAAAAATATTATTAATATTATTTGTAACATTTTCAGGAGTACACTGATTTATTTCATTATTCAAAAGCCCGGCAAGTTGAGGGAATATTTCGAAAAGGAAACGGTTCCTCATTAGAAACATTTTAGACTATTGTATAAAATTAGACGCGTGTTCAATGTGTGGTGTTTAGTGTTATGTTTATTGCCTGTTTGAAGATAGTATGTGTCAATTAAAATACTGATGTCGACAATCAGACGCTGTTATTTCCCCAGTTGCCACCTACAAGTCTTAGTCTTACAGACCATTAACGCCAATTGCCAGAAACGAATTGAACGCTTCGAAATGACATGTTCTCAATGTGCCCTACGGATACCGTGGTCAGCAAAAAGAACCGACACATCTGTGTACTAAATGAATTTGATACTAGAGAACAGGAACACGCTTTCTTCCATCAGTCCGTAGACAGATGGCACAGTTCTCCCGGGTATGTGATCAGAAGGGACTCCGTAGAAAAATTGATAATACAAGGAAAAAAAGGATAAGAGGGCGTGCTGGACCCAATAAAGAAATTGACACGGGTTTGTCAATCGAGGTTCTAATGCGGTCGGCGGAAAATGGAGACAGATCATATAGTCCTCAGATGTCTTGTTATACCGTCGATATAATTTAATGTTCATTTTTAAAAAAATATTCTAATTGATGTTTTTCGTTTAAAAATTTATTGGATTTTCTACGATTTCGTCTGTAGACACATCAGTAAAGTTTTTCAAATTTCAATACATTTTTCAGTTGGTGTTACTCTTATCGCACTTGCACGTGAGAAAGGCCAGCGAGTCTTGCGCAATTTTCACTCTGATCATTTTATACACACTGGTCGACAACGTGCATCACCCCTTTTCTGGTTCTACCCACATTGTATAGTCCCAATTGGAAATTACGTTATCATCGCTTTTTCTGTTTCTTTTTTTTCTTTCTTTTTTTTTTTTTTTTTTTTGTGCGCTGAATCCATTTTGAAGCGCACATTTTACTAGTTTTTATACATTTTTTTTTACGGAAAAACCTTCGAATCTTCATCCAGTTTTTCTTTAATCGTACAGCGATAAACTGCAGCCAACTCGGTGCACATTTTCAATTTATCATTCGATTTAGCGTATTGGATAAGTTTATCAGATCATCTCCCGTTAATGCACTTAAAGACAGCCGTGCTTTCCATTCATCTTATATGCTAAATATTTTGATTACGCACAGTATTATCCCTTTTATTTATCGTCTCGTGATTTTTGTAGCGCCGTCGTACACCTTTCTAAAATAGGATATAATACTTTAAGTGAGTCTCATACCCATAGCAGGGCGTCAGGGATTGTGAAGTTAAGGTTGATGGTGTACTGATCTCGACAGCACTAATGAGATTAGGAGGTCCAGTTCCTTTTTTTCGGCTACCTTTGCTTTCCTAGATTTCTCTGGTGCCCAATTATTTCAGGCTGCTTAAACTTGGGTGTGATTTGGTTTCGAGACAAGTCTTGAACCCGTGTCCTTTGATTTAATAGCCAAGCGCCTTAACCACTAAGCTACCGCGCTACCAATCTCCCCCCCCTCTCTCTCTCTCTCTCTCTCTCTCTCTCTCTCTATATATATATATATAAAAATTACAACGTAATAATTCTTAGGCCACCTACATTAGAAAAAATGTCCCAATTTTATATAACTTTTGTTATATTTTATAGGACTTTTTTGTGATTATGTTATATTCATATGGACCGATTTAGAATCACGTTGTAAATTTTGATGATTTTATAGGAAATACAAGTAAGAAGGGTCAAGGGGCGCGGCCCCTTGCGAGGCCGAAATGGCTGAATTTTTATATGTATATATATTCACAGCTGATTAGGCCTGAATCTGCGGATATATATTGTTTGTATTTGCTATTTTCGTAATTATGTTTAACAGGTTAGTGGAATTCTCTTTTAAGGGAGCATTGAGTGATGTATTAGCTCCTTCTAAAATTCGCTATATGTGACTGTTAACGTCCAGATCATTATCCGTTGATCTTGCAGTTAGTGAGTGGAGTTCTAGTAGGATTACTTGCTATCTGTTCCACCATATTGGTATATGTATTTTTTTTTTGTTCTAATTTCAGTGATTATCCCTGCGATAGAACAATGAAATTTTTATACTTCTGTAGGTTAGTTAATAATCTTTTCCTGTGTCCCTCGGCGTAACTTTTTTTTTTATTTCCTTGATGAATAAGAGGCATCCATTTACCCAGCTTCTCTCGGATATTTTAGAAAATACTTATAAAATGGATACTTTTTTTTTTTTTTTTTTTGGGCTTGGCCGACTAAGGGCAGCTACCCAAGACAATTGGACTAGATTAGAAATTAAATTTTAATCCGGTCAGAAATCGATGATAGAAAAGAGACAAGAATAGGAACCACATTGGATGAAGGCAAAGCTAAAATATAGGAAGCACTATATGGAGTAGGAAAATTCAGCTTTAACAGCTGAACGTACAGGATATTACGTTCGCAGGAAAGACTGGAGCATTTAAACAGCACGTGGTCAGGATCACAAACAAAGGAACAGTCGCCAGAGTGCAACGGACAATAAGGGGATGGGAAAAGAGCAAAACGATGCCGAGAGGATGGGAGCAAAGTATGATTGAACCGCAGACGGCAGATGGCAATGATGAAAAAACGTTTAAGAGTAGGAAAATGATAGAACCAAGAACAAGAAGGAGGTCTAGGCTGAATAGAAAGGTAAAAAGAGTTAGGATTGGAAAAGGAGCAAGGATACACATTCGACTAAAGTCTGACATGCATTCTTTTGAAGAGGGGAAGTATGTTGTGACCAGGAATCTTTTTAACAAAATGTGGAGAGTGTAACGCTAAGCGTGCTAAGGAGTCCACCGTGTCTCGTTACCATAATACCCGCATGACTTGGAACCCAAAGCAGGTCGATGGAAATGGAATGGGAAAGGGAAAGACTATAGATGAAAATAATAAAATCGAGTGAATATGAGGGAAAGGGAGAGGATATAGCCTGAAGAGCACTTTTGGAGTCCGAAATAATTAAGTATCTATCAGAGGAACGAGTTGAGGAAATAAATATAACGTCTCGAAGAATGGCATAAAGTTCTGCGGAGAAGATGAAGCAAAAAGCCGGGAGCCTGAAAGATTGAGCGGAATTATTGGCTGGAGAGAAGAAGGAAGCAGCTACTCCTCCTGAACTCTTGGAACCATCAGTAAATATTAATGAATGAAGAGGAAACGAGGAATTAATAAGAAAATTAAATTCTTGATCGGCAACTGCGGAGCCAGAGGTTTTGGATGATGAAGGAAAAGAAAAGAGTTTTGGGAGGTGAAAAAACTCGAAGAAGTTAAATATAAAATAAGGAAGTTTACTGTGGGAAATAGTATAGGAGGAGAATTTGTCTAAACGATGAGAAACAAGGGCTAAGATAGGACATTTATTAGGAGAGAAGCGCCATTTATGAAAGATAGAGAGGTATGAGAGACGAATCTTAGAAAATTAGATGGAAAGTCTTTTTACAAGGAAACTGTATCCTAAATGTGATCGTCGGATGAACAACGGTTTTACATTCGATTCAGCAAGAAGAACTGGAATAGGAGCGGAATTAAGCGCCCTTAAGCAAAAACGAAGAACCAAATTTTGTGTTAAATCCAGTTTGGAGAGGAGAGATTTTGAGGCATTGCCGTATATGAAGGAACAGTAATCTAGTTTATAGATAATATGATTGATTTGTACAGCAGGATTAGGATTTGAGGATCACCGCCCCATCTCGTATGTGACAGGGCCTTGAACAGGTTGAGTCGTTTGCGGCAAGAAATATTAAGGAAGATACTAAATTCGATAGAGAAAGAATTTTTATTAGATTTTAAAATAGAGAAAATCATTTTAACCGACGTACACTATTGATTAGTAGAAAAAGTTTAACCGGAAGATGTCTCAGTATATAAAATTTTATCTGCCGCGTTTGTTTTGCGTTTATCGCGATATTTAAATAATTACGTCAGCGTCAGTTATAAAACCGTAATGTTTGCATGTATACATACATATTTGTATATAAAAAATCGAAATTAGCAGATAATTCATAATAAATGAAACGCGTAACGTATATTTGTTGTTTTTTTTTTTAATGGCAATTTTTGTTTTGTTTTGCGTTGCCGATCAGAGTTATGCTTAACGCTAATTCAAAGGAGATTTAGAAAGCTTCTGCTATTTATAAAAACATTAGCTGCCTCAGTGTCGTCACTGGTGTGTGTGTTATGTTTACGATTTGTTATTTTGCAATTAATGGCAACTGTTTGGCGAGGATAGAGCGTTTTTGTTCGATATACATATTTGGCTACATTAATTTTTACCTATCTATATGTTTGCATGTAAAACATTTATTTAATAAACCCTGTTTTATTTGTTTGCTCGTAAATCCGCACAAAGTGAAACATTTTTCCTTGATAATTTTTTTGCTATTTTTTAGGCCCATCAACTATGGGCATTAACCCACGGGCAAGAGGAATTTTTCTAAATTCTTAATTTACATAATCAGGATATCGAGTCCTATTTGAACGACGGCCGATTGCCATTAAATTTAATTTAGTTGCGAATTTAATAAAAATGGATTCTACACCCTTTACGGGGGACTACAAGTCAAGATCATTCGAAATTTGGACTAGATATTTTAATCGACTCTATTCTTTTTTTGTAATACCCGTTAAACACTTCTGTTGTCCTTTATAATTTCCCGCTTAGATAGCGAAATTCCCTAAATTGCTGCGAGGGATCTGTGTATATTGTATACGCATTTTTTATATCCGGTTTTTTTTCGTAGCATTATATTTTTGTTTTTCTTTCATTATTGTATATTTTAACTTTGACTGATTCTGTCTGTTCAACCTAGTGTCTTGTTGTTAACCTATGGTTCTCTTTGTTTCCTTCACTTTGTCCTTCTTCTGTTGTCTCCTCATTATTCGTCTGCGCTCTTAAGCCATACTTTATTATCTTCCTCCCGTTTTCGTTTTTCGTTGGTTGCCTCTCCATATGATCCTCTCCACTCAAACGAAGAACATGTTCATGCTGATCATGTGTTTATTAAGTGTTTTTTTTTTTTTTAATCCCCCCCTTTGGGCATGTCAACAAAGGATCTTCGCCCAGAAACGAAAGGAAGGAGAAGGATCAGTTAAATGTAGATTCGGTCAGCTATTGATAAGATAAAGGAACTGAGGATAGGAGCAACTGAGATCGACGGAAACGATAAGATATACGAGGCACAATAAGGAGTAGGGAGTTTGAGTGACAGCAGATTGGAATACAAAGAGGTGCGTTCGTTCACGAGGGATGGACATTCAAAGAGGATATGGTCAGGATCACAGACGGCTTCGTCGTCAGGATGAAGAGGGCAATAAGGGGAAAGAGCGAGACGAAAACAAAAACGTGAGGAAGGAAGAAGAGTATGATTCAGACGTAAACGGATAATAGGGACAATAACGGAGCGGTGAAGCGAAGGAAAATCGTAAAACCAAGGCCGCGTGGGAAGATTAGGTTGGATGGAAAAATAAAAGGAAGGATGATTAGAAAAGGAGGAAACGTAAAAATCTGACCAAAATCTAACATGAAACTTTTTGCACAATGGGATAGTGTTGATTTCTTTCTGTCGACTGCTTTCTATTCCATTTTATTGATACTCGGTGTTCCTACTCCGTATTGCGCTTCTTATGTCCTATCTTTTCCCTCTCCACAGATTGTTCCTGTTATTTGTTCTTTTCTCCTAACAACATTTGATACCGTATCAAGATATAATTGATTCTTTCCTGTTTTAATTGTTTCCGGGTAAAAGCCCCGGTTGACAGGCTCAAAAAAAAACAACTTTGACTAATTATTGTGATATTGCAAGGATTAAAGTTAAAATACGTAATAATGGAAGCAAAACCGGGGAAAACCGGATATAAAAAATGCGTATATAACACACAGATAAAATCAATCCGCCCTCGCAACAATATAGAGAATTTTGCTCTCTAGCTATTATAATTAAATGAAAAAGAATAAAGTTAAACGTGCATTTCGAAATGAAAGTGATTTGTTGTAGCCATGGATATGCGGATAAGACATAAAATTACAAAAAAATCTTAGTGAACAGAGAAGATTTCTGTTGAACAATCGTCAGTTTACTCTTTTCTACTAAAACTCGGTATCCCTACTATCTTTATCGGTATTTCTTACATTCTGTCATTTCCTTCTACTTCTGTTACTTCTGCCCTCACATTATTTTTATTTAAAAATAAGAACTTTATTTCCCCCATTTTCCCATTTTTTGGGCTGATGTCCTCGTTGACATAACCTATAAAGAAAAAAGAAAAAATAATAAATTGAACGAAACAATTTTAGTAAGAAAGATAACCATTATTCTCAAAGTTTTGCGAGGAATATTTGTGAGCCAAGTCAACGAGTACTAGTAGCGCTAGTTCTGTGCGGTTTGCAATCACGCGTTGGCTAAATCATTTAATCAACACGTACGGTGTGAGGTTTTTCATAAAACCGATTTTTTTTTTTGTCATGTCACGGAACAACGAGCGGCAATTAAGGGCTTTGCGTTAGGAGAGCAAAGTGTGACGAAAACGTTCGAAAACATGATAAAATTGTACGCTGACGGTACGCTATAGTCCGACATCTGAGCGGCATGACCGATTCAAGGAAAGACATCAAACTCAGTGAGATGATGCAAGTGAGAAGAAAACCCCGCAACGATCACACTGACACGAACATCGGGTAGTGGTCGTCTCGCCAGCCGAAGTTTGGTTGAAATAACTGAAATTAACGAAACGATGGTTTTGCCTGTACTTCCATTTTTACAACCGAAAGCTTGAACAAGTGATGCCAAATCGCAAATCTAAATTATTTCGTTGTTCAATGCCAATTTTTAATGTTTTTTTTTTTTTTTTTATTTTCCAATTTTCTTGTTTATTGATCGGAGAATTATTTTCTGTTATTTTTACTTTGTAGCCGTATGTCTCGAATTTTCAGTTTTGAAAATTCTCGGATGCCAACACTGATCTGACGAATACATGGAGCGAGATGTTGTTATATAAGAAGAAAGAAAACTACTTGGCGGAAAGAGGCTCGCGGTTGGTGTTGTAAAGCTGCCTACTATTGCTATTTTTGAATTTGATTCGAATGATAATTACAGTCTCTGCAGAAAACGTTTGATGCGCATACAGCGGCTACTTAAATGGCGCGAAAGGTGAGACACTATATAGCAGTTACAAGAGTTCCTGCGCCGAATTTAAGCGTACATATTGAGGACGCACTTAGCGATTGTATTAGCACGCAGTTTGATTTTATGTAAGGCCTGCTAGGTAAACGGCACTGGTAAATATGCCTGAGAATGCGAGAGATGTTATTACAGAGTTACTATAGTGTACACGACAGATAACACGGAAAAATAATTTCCACGCAACCGCGTAAGTGTGCTGAAAAATCAAAGCCCGGTACTAAAGCGACAAGAGGTACACAACAAGCCCAAACTAATTTGTAAAATACTCATTAATACCTTAGTGGATGCTGCAATCAGATAACTGTGACAAACGACCTGGTCAATTATCGGTATAGCAGCAGCTGTTTCTCAGCGTGTGACAGTTTAATTGCTAGGTTAGGAAAGAAATTGATGCTAAGGAGTTGGAAGGAAAACTGCATATATACACGGCTGAAAATGGACACTGCAAACAACGTAATTTTGCCTTCCAAATTATCTCTCGTCATGGTGAAAAGTCGATATTGCTACAAGCTCGAGTGTGCAACATTACAAGCAGAAATGAATTGTGCGGGGAACTTTTGGAAAGAAAACCTCGAACGAGTGGCGAGATGAAATTTTTATTTCCGCCAAAACGGCGCTTGATAAGATACACATATCGATTATGATGAGTAATGGAAAGACTTAAATATAGAAAAATTTTGAATCATTGACAGCAAACAAAGTTAGATATCTGAAAGAAATAAATTCGTGAAATTGATTAGTAGTCCACGATCGTTATCGTTAAGCCTTGAGAAGGATGTGTTCAATTGTTAGTTCCGGATTTGTCATCTATGGCGATGAACATATTAATCGGGTGCTGAAGGGCGACCCCAGAAGATGATTGTGCATGACGTGTTTCATAGCAATAGCAATATAGATGTGTCTACCTCCACTTACTGGGCATGGACAGATGCATAGGCGTGAGTGAATAGCTATCCGACATCGTCCTGGTTACTGGTGCAGAATGTAGCTTTTTACACTACTTGTAACTGTCACAATAGTAGTTGGTGTATTTGTCAGAGCATCTCGAATATTTCTCAGCTTGTCCAGTAGGGAGGTTGACTACTGAATAAACTTTCGAATTTTGCTCGTTAATTGGTTAATGTATCAGCGGAAAATGAAATAAAGAGGCAGATTCGAGTCAGTGGATCAATCGAAAAATTGTCTAAATCGCTATCTGCGCTGTTCTGTTATTTACAAAAAATACATGTTTTTCCAATTTCGATTCTTTCCCTCCTTTTTGATTTCAATTTTTCGTTTTTGCCTGCATACTGTTATCTCGAGTTTACTTATTTATTTATTTATTTACCGTTGTCAGTTTCAAGTTAGCATATGTGCGAAATAGTTTATCTCCTATTTCATTTCGTACTCATAGTGTGATTGGTTCAATCTTCGCTGAGAGAACGATGTGTTGCGAAATGGTTACTGTTTATTGCAATTTTCGGTCGCTGTTTTGTTGGACTATTTGTTCTTTAAACTGAATTTTCTTCTTTATTGGAAAAATTCGGTTATCGTTGTTGAAATTTTTTCTGTGTCGCTTCCGAATGTGAAATTTCGGTTTGCATAGGCGAGCCATAATTCCCGTTACTTACTTCGTATTCTAGTCGGAGTTTCGGACGCAGACTTTTCTCTTAACGTCTTTTTCACATCGTTTTGATACTTTTATTATTCAAAGTTTTTTTCTTTCGTCTCGCGTTCATTGCCTTTGCTCGACGGTTTTGCGAGTATTGCTGTCCAGGGGACGGGAAGAGAAGGGCGAATATTTCTCGGAATGCTTTTAATTTTTAATTTAATAAAAAACAGGAATTCTGTTGAATTTTTTTTCTTCTTGTTATTATTATTCGGAACGTGTAGACGTTGTTACGTATGTATAATGCATGAGTGGAGCGCGCATTGAGGCACGGTGGTAAATTATTAATGTGACCAACAATGAAAGCAGTCTCGAATACCAATTCCCTTTCATTAGGGAATAGAGGTATTTTTTTGTTTTATTTTATTTTTATTTTTTTTTTATTTTTGTGTTTGGCTATTTTTTATCCATATATTTTACTGCATCGTGAAGAGTTAAACTTGTGTCTAATAAGAAACTTAAAAATTTTTATTCTAAACTGAAAGTTCTGCTTGTTGTAAGTATTTCTCGGAGATTTCAGAATTTGATATTCGGTCTAAGCAAAATTTATTCTTCTTTTTAGGGATAAAAAAAGGTGTGCAGGCGCTTTTGATAAAAGTGCTAGGATGAAAACTCAGCGTGAATAATGCGTGTCGCTTTTCGATTTGATTAATTTCAAAAATTTAAAAATCAAATCTATTTTTAGTTTGACGATTTCCTGGGACAAAAAAAAAACCGCGATGAGCTTGTAACTTCTGTCATACAAATTTGTTTAAAGTTACGGTAGGCGGAATGAAAATTATTTCAGGGAAATTATGTTCTGTTTAAAGAGAATTTGACCATATAGAATGAAAAAAGTGTTAAAAACGTTGGAAAGGTATCCTCCGGTGAAACCCGTGAAATAAAAATAAATTTGACCAAAAACGATAATTGTAAAATTACTTCAGTTAAAAAAGTGCTCATGACCAAAAGCGTTTAAAAAAATACTAAATTCTATAAGCGGTCAGCTGAAAGAACTACTAGTTGAATACTATCGCCAAGAAAGTGTTTTGAATTTCTTAAGATCTTTCGTTTCGAGAGAAGCGAAATAAAAAGGCACGAAATAGGTATAAACACGCTTGCTAATAGTTATGTAAAAAATATACCGCTACCATCGAGAATAGTTTTTCTTGCGAGTAAATTTTCATACAGTGCGTAGCGTACGGAAATCATTGAACAAGCAAAAGAATGTTGAAAAATGGGATATTACCGAGAAGAAAGAAAGGTTTTATCAGATTCAGGATGAACTCGTTTTTAAGAGACTTGCCAGCTACTCTGTTCTCAATGTACGGAGGTTTTAAAGTACGGGTATAGAGACAGACACGAGGAATCGAGCAGTGATTTTAAAAGAGATATTAGGGCAATTAGAAATTATCAAAAGTTACCGTGAGGAAGTGGTTAAGTACAGAAAGGAGTAACACCCTGCAATTCGTAAAGCGAACAGAATGTTAGGTTTCGTTTTGAGGAGTAGTTCAGACAATTTGAGACACATTTAATTTTATTCACCCTATTGGTCCGCTCACAGTTAGTATTTGGTGCGCTAATTTGGAATATCTAGTGACTTGGTAAATAGGGTTGAACATGTGCAGAAAAAGTTTCAAAAATATACTTGCATTATAAATTTATTGGCTCCGGTGATGTGCGTTTCAAATACACAGAAATACTTCGGCAGTTAAATATGCACAGCTTGGATGGACGAAGAAAACAATTCTTCGTTTTCTGCACAATTTAATACACGCTAAGATTAACTGTCCTTCTACTCTTTTAGAGAAAGTTCGTATCAGAGTTCCGATTTTGCCCGCTCAATCTGTACACTGGCTGTTCCGTTTGCGAACACTTTGCAGTACGCCTGTTCTCCTCTCCGGTCGTTATTCATATTGTATAATAATTTGGAGAAAGACCATCGCGAGCTAGACATTTTTAATGATCACGGTAGTGAGTTCTTAAAAGTTGTTCGGAATTTAACGATGTGAGGCTGTGTTGTATTGACGTCCTTAAGTGTTTCTTTGAGTGAGCACAGAGTGTATGTGTGAGAGTGTATGTACGCGTGCATGTTATAGGTGTAAGCTGTGTTGACGTGGGAGTGTGATGAATGGAATAGAACTCAAATAAGTAATGTTAGATAAAATAGTTGTGTAAGTACAGGTATGATTTATACAACTTCGTAAATTTTCTCTTTTCTATTGTTTCATTGTGCATGTACTTGTATATTGCTACTGAATTGTTTTATTATATTGCGCGGTGCGGTAATTAGCGTAAGCTGTTGCACTGGCGGATTGTGTAAATAAATAAATACGAGTATATTTGAGGACATGTTCTCCGGTCGCATGCCTGTTGTGTTCTGCGCCTTCCAACTTCTCTATTGAACATTTTATGTATAAAAATTAATTTATTATCGCAGCAGAGAACAGCAGTAGTTAGGCAGCGAGATTTAACATTTGAATATAAATAATATTTCCGGTAGCAACTACTGAAAATTCTGTTGCCGAATTCTTCATTTCTCCGTAAAAACCAACAAAAAACATTCTTTTTTTTTTTTTTTTAATTTTCGCATTATGTATATATAGCAACTAGGCTGGGAGGGCAGTTTCTATGTTTAGATCCTGTCATGGTGATTTTACGATTTGAGTAATAAAAAAAGAGAAGAGACGTGTTTAAATTAATAAAACGTTAACTAATATTTATATATTTACCGTAGTAATCATTTTATTTTAATTTTTATGTTCAATTTATATTTACTATGGTAATAATTTAATTTAAAATATGTACCACAGTAAATATTTGATCCAAATTTTTTTATTTTATTGAGTATATTTTACCTTTTCACGTATATCACCATATGCGCGCTGATTAGTATACAAACAGAAACATTTACAGTTGTAGTTGTAACCTGATAACAAGCGGTTGCAATCAGTTCCAAGTGTAGTCTTGCGAGTATAACAATTTACCATGAACGTACTATACTACCTCAATTTACAAGTAGGTAGTCACGACGCTTGGAATTGAGCAGTACGACTTATGTACATATTTTACCTTTCCATTTTTCTTACTTCATTGACAAAAACCTCCATAGCTCGATTAAATTACGCCGTAAACTTACAAATTACTCACTAAAATCTTGCATTACTCCGGAACAAAATCGGTTCAGCAGTTCGTACAATTAGTGGGCAATGACAAACAGACAAACAAATTTTCCGACTGTTTTATATATATATATATATATGCTTATTGCTGCCCAGATCGTTGTGAGACTCGGTGCATCAAGCGGATCACCTTAGACGCAGGCCTATGTAAAGTGCCAGAATAACAAAACTATGATTTTTGTAATGTACTTATTCATGTGAATCGTAGGAACTGTAGAGGGATGAATTGAATTTAAAAAATAAAATATACGAATTTTGCAGTTTTGTAATGTATTATGCGAGATGCGAAAGGTAGACTATTACATGCGAGGTCCCTTACGATTTTATACAGACGCTACGAAGCTTGACATTGTTGCCACATGATACTAGTCAGCAGATGCTATCAACGCAGTTTTTCTGTCAACGCTATGAGACCGAAATCAATTTGGTATTAGCGTTTTTCAGAAGTTTTGTGTTCGCGATTTTTTTGAAACGAAGTTCTTTTACGCGGCTTGTCGGTAGGAGTAAACTGGTAGAAATGGCGAGGTCACGAAAATCGCGTTATACGTCGTCCTCCAGATGACCTTCACTCTCGTTCTCTTTCACTCTGTCTCTTTCTATTGTGTGTGTGTGTGTGTGCGCGTGCGAGCGAGTATCGAGATTCGAGCAGGAAGCATTGGGAACGGTCAGCTATATAAGCTCAGTTCTAAACATGTGTACATTTTATTAAATTTGAAAATTGGCGTGGTTTTTTTGTGCGACGTTACCACACTTCACCGAGTCTGATGATTTATTTTTTGTTTTTGTTGTCTTTGTTTTAATTCACACGGGATTTATATATTGTGTGTCATTTTTTATCGTGCACTTTATGAATGACTTTATACTTGTATATCTACCAAAAAGTGAAAGGAATTTCGTTCCTACCGGGTGTCCCTCTTCAGACACCACTTCTCTTTTTTATCCAGGATTTTTGTTGTTGCTCATTATGAAAAGTCGAGCAGATTTAATTTTAGTAAAAACTGAAAAGTTTATTATTCATACATATTTAAAATTACATGTATGTTTTTAAAAGTGACGGATCTAAATATTTTGGTTTCATGTAGCAAACAACTATTTTAAGTACATAATTTTGTATTTCAGGTTAAGCCAAGATATTTATCAAACATCTGAAATGGTCAAAGTACTCTCGGAAAAAGGGGAACAATATAAATGAAAAAATTTAACGAAATTGAAGTAACTGATGATTTAGAGGAAAATGAAAACTACTTTAATTTTTACCTATTCTAATCCTAATTTTCATACATTATTGGGTTAATGTCACTTCTAACAAGCTGAATAATGAAAAAAAAAAAAGAAGCAGGGTCAAATAAAAAGTATAGAAAATAAAGTTTAGATACATATAAGTGAATCCAAGTAATTGACAATAGTGGCTAAATGGATAAATTCCGAGACAAAAAATGTGTAAATATGAAATTTAATCAGATCTACATTTATTAATTTGTGTATGAGAGCTTTTTTATATTCAGTGTTTAGTATTATTTCTTTAACTTCCATTTTACATTAACAGGAATATATCTCATTATTAAATGTGACAGAGGATTACGATATTATTGTTCATTAATTTGCAAATGAAGCTTCAGCTTTGATTAATTAAGCATCTTAATTATAAGTATTTTGATCATAGTTACTTAGATCTAAACCAGAATAATTTATGAAAATTAAACAGGGTGTTAACTACTCCCGCTGGTATATTTTAAAAGTATTATCTTTTATAGTAAATATTATTATAATTGAATTTTAAATTTTTTAAACCGTTATAATTCTTTAAAATAGTAAAATAATTTAAAACTTTACAATTTATTTTATGTCATAGTAATCAAGTATACCGAATAGTATCAGATACCAATATCATATGTTTAAACGATCATTCGTTGGGTCTCGCAACATCCTTTAGTGAATTTTATAATGATATATTTTTAAAATGACGTGGAAATGTTGTACTTGCTGAGTCTTGCGCAAACATTATAATAGCTCGAGTCTGTTTGTATATACAAATGCAATGTTGCCATAGTGATGGGCTTCACAAGAACTGTGTGACATCTTAAATCATAAAGTATTTATACAATCTGTAAAGCGCTCTCTACTTAAAAGCTGCCGAACGAAATCTGTATATATATATATGTAAGTATATAGTCATTGTGAGACCTGCACAATAATTTGGCAAAAGCCACACATGGGGTAATCTGTACATCATGAAAAATTGATCAAAAACGGTACAACGTTATAAGACCCAAAACAAATCTCACAGCGTGAATTGGCTTTCCAGAAACGGGCCTATCTGTAGCCAAATATACTCGTTTGTGTATATGTATGTATATATGTATATATGATATTAAAGGCAGATCATCATCATAGTGCCATAAACAGTTTTTGAGCGTCGGCGACTACCTATTCGTACATTCTAATTGCATATAGGTAATGTTCTAAGATACATTTCTGAAAATTATTACATTCATTTTTCAGATCAATTTACGTAATATTTTAAACATACATCGCAGATGACTGAAGATTTGGCGACATGCAGGTCGGCCAAATTGTTGTATATATTTGGAATGCTGAGCTCGCTAGTCGAAAATATTAGACATTTTTTGAGTTTATTGTTATTTTATTTTCGCGCCACTGAATACATGGAGAAATAGATAAACGTTAGGCTGCTACATTTATTGCAGCTTTTCGGGTGAAATTTTTAGTTTTTTCAATTTTCTTAAAAACTGTAGTCTTTGCTAAAATGTTTCTTTTACGATTTGTACGAATTTTGTGGAGTTTGTATTTTCCGTCACGAATTCTCGAGTTATTTTGCGCTTTTGATAAAATTGGTTCAAAAAATACCAGTCCGCATTTGTAAATATCCTGAAATTTACCAGATAACTCGCTAGAAATTGTTTTATTTACGGTATCACGTTCTCTCCGAAGGGGAAATATAAACAATGGCACGTGATGTCGTGGTTAATAACTTTGTGCGTCTAAATTCGTTCGGCATTATTCAACTGTTTCAAATTCGGACTGGATAGCCAGAGCGAAATTATATACCGAAATAGATGAACCGGATGAACGAATTTTGCGAACCGTGCTATAGTTCTGATAAAGGAGAAATTTGATTTCATCAAAATAAAGCACGATGAGCGATTGGAAGAACAATTGCAGCGGGGCGGTTAATAAAGAATCAAAAGTTTTATGCTTACTGGAATGGAAGATGTACGAACGTCTTGTAAGTGGGCGTCTCCCTAGTTAAATAAAATTTTATCGCGCGTCATTCGTTTAAATTTTCTACAAAGGCCAATATATATATATATATATATATATACATATATATATTTAACAAACCACTAATCGTATTTATATGTGTACACTGAACTTGCCGCCAATTTTTGAGCAATGGATATTTCATACGCGGCTAGACTCAGAATACAGATAAATGCTATAAATGCTGCGTCTTTGGGTTTCTTTTTCAGAACGATAATCTCAGTTGTTACATTCTTTGTTTTTACTTTTGTGGAATTCGGAAAAAAAGTTTCAGTATATATGCGTATGCTGGTAATGCAGAACTATATTAGAATGTTTGAAGTTCCCAATTAAGTTGCTAGCTGGATAGGTAATTAATTGCCTGTGTTAAACTTACCGAAGAAAATGATTATAAAGTGTTTTCGAGAAAGGAAATATCGCGAAAAACGACTAATAATAACAATAATATTGATAATAATAGTGCTACTTGTTACCAGTTTTAAAAGCGATAGTATTTAAAAAATGAATCTACTAGATTGAAAAGTACTAGTCGTTTTTAACTCTTAAGAATTACAGATTACCCTGAACCGTTTCGGATATTTTTTTTTTTTCAATTACTACAAATATGTTTATATGTCCATTAATTTTCCGTTTTATGATAAAATCGCGGATGAATAATATTTTTCATTCAGTCATTTTAAAGTTGATATCGTGAAATAGTGTGTATGTGCAAAAAAAATCCTGCTTTCCAAATATTTGAAATTTTTCCGAATTACATTCAGTAAAAAACCACAAAAAATTGTGTGCTAAGAAATCTAGCGGTAATTACTTATCAAATTTCTCATTAATAACAAAGAACTATATTTTATTCGGAAAAATCTAAACTTTGAGTAAAAATTCTATAAAAAATATCTCGAATTAAAGAAAGATGATCAAAAATAATTGAAAAAACAAAAACCTATCGAGAGGAATAAAAAGTAAGTAAAGTGATTTCCATATCCTTAGCAGAGTGTTAGAAATTAGTATGGAAATTCTTATTTCTCCCAATTGTCACTACTTTTTACACTTCTCTGAGCAAAGTGTTATTCGGTTTCAAATATTAGGGGTAGCGTACTCCTGGGGACAGCTACGAGACAACTTTCGAAAACCCATGGGTAGCCCCGGTTTTTGCAACCGAATGCGTTAAGAAGCTTACGCGCTATTTATTGAGAGCTGCGACAGTTGTTAATGTAAAATTGATGTTATCGAGAAATAAATATATGCAGGCCCTTCGTTAGTTTATGTCGATTTCTTCTATATTTGAAATTGCGTAAATAATTTTAAACAAAAATAAAAGAAATAAAAACACAATTACACATTTACCGTTCAAGAATCGATAAGTAAATACGACACTTTCAATTTCAATATTGTTTCATTAGAAAAGTCGGTTTTAAATTATCTTCGTAATTGCCTGCGTGTATACAATTAGAAAAGCAATTCCAAACGGATGTAACGATACGCACATAGTTTGTGCGCATATCGACGAAATGAAGTGCTTGCGTTACTATATGTATGTACGTAATGGCAAAGATTTGAAGAAACAATGAATTTCCATAACGATGCGACATTGTGTAGAAGAATTTTAGTATATAAATTAACTTTTTCAATTAAAAGCTATCTGGAACAGTTTCTCTTTTGGGATAATCTGAAATTTTAGCGATCGAAGTTGGTTATTATTTCTTAGCTCGTCTTTGATTTTAAGTCTATCACCATAAAAGTACATAAAAGTAAAAAAAACAAAAAAAACATCCTTTTTACTAATTGATAGAAGGAGGATAAGTTTAGGTCCAAAAACTAAAAAATTGGACACAAATAATAAACACTTGTCTCAAAAGTATTAAAACCCAACGATGTTCTCAGTAACTGAATGTACGTGCATAATGTTATACTTACATACATATCGAAAGCAGCAACCTTAATTATTTTTTTAACCGACATTAAGTTCATGTTTTTTTTTTTTGCTTATTTTTTGTGTTCCTAAGAAAAATTTTCAATTTTTTATTTATTCTTTTTTATTTTCGAGGAATATGGGAAAAAAAATTTAAATATATATATATATATATATATATATATATACTCGTATATAGATTGATTTTGAGATTTATTCCGAAAGTTTCATAAAAATTCATTAAAAACTGAGAATTATTTTATAAAAAATAATATACTTCGGAATAATATACATAAGGAGATATTATAATTATTCTTAAACAACAATAATTTTTTGGAATCCGTACCAGATGAAGATTATAACAATTCTTCTCGAGATAAGATATGGTGTATAATGTATACAGAAACGGAGAACAAAAAAAAATAGTTCATTTTTTGAAGTTAGCATTAGAAATTATTTTAACAAAATACAGGTTTACCGTGACAGAAAATAAAAAAAATCAATCTAACCACTGTAATTTCTGAGTTCTAATAAAAAGAGCGCCGTGGGTTTCATTTTACAAAATATGATATTTCTACATTAGCGTCAATGATTTCGTTATGTGTCCTCTTTCAGACATTCAGAGTTGTTGTAAAAACCTAAAAACCAAACTTAACTGCAGTTGTTTGGGAAGAAATTGTAATGAAAAAATTTTTAACATTTTATTCCACTGTTTCAATTATATCGTCAGAAACAAAAATTTACATCTTTATTCTTTCTTTTTTTTTGCTTGATTTTAGCTTCGGATTTAGAATCGATAAGAGCTCTTTTCAATGAAAAGGAAAAAGAACTTTCTGTGGCTGTGGCCAAAGTGGAAGAGTTGACACGGCAATTGGAAGAACTACAGAAAGGAAGATCGAACTCGGCTTTGAATCAAAATGCGCCTTCCTCGGCAGCGCTAGAACTTGAAAAGCTGCGGGCAGAACTTTTGGTGAGTGTTTTACGAGTTTCAGTTCGATTTTTTATGTTTGCAATAGCCGACTTCAAAAATATAGAAAAAACTATATTAACTAGATTATTATTATTATTATTATTATTATTATTATTATCACTGTACCGTTATAATTTTAATGATTATTCGGTTATAACTACAGCCAGCTTTTATAGCTTAGCTGTTTAGACAGTGGGATTTCGATCGAATAGGACTAGGTTCGAATTTCACTGCGATACATTGGGAATATAAATCTTACGCTGAGAATTAATGAGTCGACGAATCCAAATAAGAAATAATTTAAAAAAGTATATGATGCTGATCATGATCATAGTAAAAATTCTCTTTTATATTATTACGCTCCAATTTTATTACAATATTACATTTTCTTCGCTATCTCTTCATAATGAACGCTCCTTTTTATACAGTCAGCTACTCCCTATAACTCTTCCTTTATCCTCTCCTTTCCTTCGTCTTCTGTGGTGTCTGCACTGCTGTCCTCTGTTGCGCCCATTTCGGACAGCCTAGCTATTTAGTTTTTTTTTGTTTTTTTTTTACTCCCCTTGGGTTTGCTACCAAAGAGCATTAGCCCAGCAAAAAGGAATAGATGCATGGAATAGAATAGAAATTATATTTTTATTCTGTCGACAATGGAATCAAGGAACACCCCTAGGACAGGAACAACAGAGAGAATAGGTAAAGAAAGAATATAAGAGGCGTTGAAAGGAGCAGGAGGACCAAGCTTTAAAAGATGATAATAAAGTAACTCACGCTCGCGAGATAAACCGGAGCACTCGAAGAGCACGTGATTCGCATCACAAACATACTGGGAACTTTCAGGATTCAATGGACAAAAAGGAGATGCAGCCAAAGAAAAGGGATTTAGTGAAGAAGGAAGGAGACTATGCGAGAAACGGAGGCGAGATAATTTAGTAATTATGGACCGACGCAAACTGGGAAACTCATAGAACCAAGGACGAGGAGGAGGAACAGGATTAATCAAGAGATAAAAGGTATTAGGATTAGCGAAAAGAGAAACATAAACAGAGTGCCTAAGATGGCAGGATTTAGTTGGAAGAAGAATATTGTGTGCTGGAACCCTACTAATAAAATTTCCATTGGAAACAGCAGCTTTAGAAAGGAGGTCGACGGCTACATTTCCATCAATGCCTGAATGTCCCGGAATCCAAAGAAAGTCAATCTGGGTAGACGTCGATGAGGATAGATCATGAAGAAGAGATCGAACGAAAGGATAATAGCATCAATGGAAAGAGAAAGGGAAGGTGGTGATAGCGCTAGAAGAAAACTTAAAGAATCAGAAACAATAAGGAATTTGGAAGAACTTGCAGAAGAGGAAATATAAATAATGGCTTGTAGAATGGCAACAGATTCTGCAGTAAAGACAGAACAAAAGGACGGAAGTCTAAAGGACCGAGAATGAAAGAACTGAGGGCACAAGAATGCCGCCGATATTTAGTTTTTTTTTTTTTTTACTTTTTTATTGGGCTTGTCAGCTGCGGATGATTACCCATCAAGAAGGAAGAACGTAGGACAAAAGGAAACTGAGGATACTGAGAAAGTTATTCGGGGAAGGTGGAGACGGCCAGAACTACTATGGAGAGACAGCAAGGGAGTCAAAAAAGATCGGTACTAGAACTCGTGCAATTAGCAGTCCGAAGGGAAATAAATTTGTAGACGAAGATATTTAGTTCTTTAACTTAGTTTTTCCTGTTGATGGGTCAATGCCGCTGGCGCGCCCACAAAAAAAAAAAATAAATAAATAAAAATAAAAGAAGTCGCAATTGTTTCGAACAGTCTTGCGTGTACATACTAGGAGGATCTATTTTCCAGTCGTGAATGTCTTGTTAATTGTCACTGACGTACAAAACAAAAATTCTGAATCAGTTTAGTATAATAAAGGATGTATGGTTTATGAATAAAACAATTAAGCAGACGCGATTAGCCATCCATCAATTTTTAATATAATAATTTTTTTCAAGAAACGGGTTCACCAAGAAGTCATTGGGGACGACAGGGGTCAGTTGTTAAACGGCGTGTTCAATCTAAACAGCAACATTCGAAATATAAAAAAATGAATGAAAAAATAAAAAGTAAAAACAGGTTAATGTGTCAAATTAGTACAATTTAATTCAATAATTTACACACTATTTCATGTACTGTTTATTCTTTAGAAATAAATATTTCTATTGTATTACTTTGTATTTTTTTTTTTTTTTTTTTTTTTTTAATACTAAGAGCAACTTTATTTGTCGGAGTTTGTATTTAAACGTGAAAGTGAACAGTCGTGCGCTCTTGTGTTCTAAATACAGTTTTTTTCTCTTTTTCTTATCTTGTCTCTTTCCTTTTTTCTGATATGTGTTATATTTATCTCTTTTTTTTGTACTCTACCTTTTTTTGTTTGGTGATAATTTCGACATAAACAAGAAGCTCCAGTATCGCTAACCGCCTGTATGGCGGAAAAACCCACCAGTTCCAACACATCTACAAATACTCCATTATCGCTAACTGCCACCGGTTCAAACATGCCTACAAACGGTAAACCAGCTTTATCATATGCTTCTATCGCTCAATTCGATAAACCTCCTTCACGCGACCAAGCAATCGTCATCCACGTTAACAAAGATGATAAACAAGACTGTATACAATGTATCGGCACCCTGATACCTCCGAAAGACATATTATTTGCATCTCGTATATCGAATAACCGTATATGCGTGTACTTAGCTTCAATCAAAATAGCAGACGACCTAATTCAATGCCGCTCACAAATCACTGTAAACTCTCGTATCCTAAAACTACGTAAACTGATCAATCCCGCTAAACGCCTAATAATTTCTAACGCCTCCCCCCACATACCCCACTCCGCCATCGAACGCAAATTGGTGGATATCAATCTAAAACTAACAGCGCCAGTTAGCTACTTGAAAGCTGGTATTACCGAAGACCAATACCGACATATATACAGCTTTAGAAGACAAACTTATATAATTAATGACCCTGAATAACCTATTCTAATACCTGCATTCATCCACATCGAGTACGAAGACGAGAAATTCACTGTATACCTCTCGGACAACGACACTTACTGCAGTCTTTGCAAAACCAATGAACACTCTACCGCAAGGTGTACTATCAAAGATCAAGAGAACAAAATTAGGACGACCACTCGCGATCAAACACCAATCAACCACGTATCTGCGCCAACGACATCATCAACCAGTTTGCTTGCAGATCCATTACTCAATGTGAATCTCTCACCAACTCCGTTGAACCTCCCTCCCGCGGCCAAACAGACCGTTAAAAAAGAAATTATGGATAATGCGACTACGACTACAGATGAAAATCAAGAAAAAGTCTCTATCGATCAACCGTCGATAAACACACAACAACTGAAAAATACATCGCCAGCAACACCAACTTCAACGAAGAGAGTATTATCCGCCAGCTCCTCTCCTGAAAGCACAGACACTAACTTGAGCTCCTTGAAACAGAAAGTTAAGAAAATAAAACCGATCGACACTGATGCCGCACAAACTAGGAACGCTTTACTCTCAGCATTGGATGTTATCGAAAGCCAATATAAGACACTCCCAAACGCCCTCAGCTTCGATCAACTACTACAACTAATCCTAACGAACAAACCAAACCTTCCAGCACAAGAAATCGTCAAAACAATCACCACCGAAGAAGTTAACATAGAAACTGTATCAATCCAGCTCCATACGGCTCACTTCATCGTGGCAGATAGAGGATTGAAAATCCGTATCACCAAACTAATCACGAAATTGAAAATGATCCCGAATGGAGACGTCAATAACACAATGGAATATTAACGGATTCTACAACAACCATGAAGAACTCCGCCAACTACTCTCGCTCAAACAACCTATAATCACTTGCCTCCAAGAAACCCACCTCTTACCAAAACACAAACCGACGATAAGTGGCTACCAAATATACCGCCAAGACTGCAGCAGAGGCCTCAAAGCATCTGGAGGAGTAGCTACCCTCATTCGAGACTCTGTTATCGTTAACCACTGTTCACAAACTCAATCAAACATCCAAAATGTGACCATTCGAGTCACAATCTGCTGCTGTCCTCAACTTGCGAACTTGACAATCTGCAACATATACATACCACCTGATGAAGACCCAACTTACAACGACCTCTTCCACCTCATTCATCAACTACCTCAGCCGTTTATCATTCTAGGAGATATGAACGCTCATCACATCGCTTGGGGAGCTACTAGAAGTAACAACAAAGGAAACATAATCAATAGAATCCTGCAGGACGACTGTCAACTAATCCTGCTAAACAACGGCCAACAAACCAGATTCAACAGCTCTAATGGAACCTTCTCTGCGATTGACTTGTCAATTGCCTCCTCCGACATTGCTCACCGATTCAATTGGAAAACGCATTCCGACCTGTGTAATAGTGACCATTTTCCTATACTTATCCACATCTCCACCACCTCGATGAACCAACAACTTCCTACAACTCAAAGATGGCTTCTAAAAAAGGCGGACTGGAATAAATTCAAATCAATTTGCACCCTCCCACTCCCCAAACCATCACCAGACATCGACTTCTGTATTTTAAACTTCAACCAACACATCCTACACGCGGCTGAAAACTCGATACCAAAATCCTCCTGCAGAATATCCACAAAAAACGTTCCTTGGTGGAATGAAGACCTCAAACTAGCCATCAAAAATCGCAATAAAGCCCTTGCTAAGTTCCGAAGAACCAGACTCACAAGCGATCTCACCAACTTCCGCCTTTACCGAGCAGTAGCCCGTAGACTATCCAGGCAACTGAAGAAACAGAGCCGGAACTCCTTCATAACCTCTATAGACGAGCACTCTGACCAAACCGAACTCCGGCGGAAAATAAGGATCCTAAACGGTGCTAAACAGCCCTTGAATGCAATCACCCTAAAAAAAGGAGATACTTACACGCAAGACTCTGACGAAACCGCCAACCTACTTGGCTCAAGTTTTACACAGACCTCATCTGATGCAAACTACACCCTAAATTTCAAAAAATCAGAAGAAATAAATTCCTACGATCTAAACAGTGACGACTCAGAAGAATTCAACACCTCCATCACCATGCCGGAGCTCTCCGACGCCATCAAGCGCCTGAAGCCTAACACGTCACCTGGTCCAGATAATATTCCGTCTGCCTTCATCAAAAATCTACCCGATACCCTTAGAATAGAACTGCTGAGTATATTCAACTCAATATGGAAAGAAGGCACATTCTCCAAGATCTGGAGCAAGGCCATCACTACACCTATCTTGAAATCAGGAAAGGACCGCTTCCTACCAACATCGTATCGACCCATTTCTCTTACCTGTGTCATGTACAAACTACTAGAAAAAATAGCCGCCAACAAACTGACCTGGTATTTCGATAAACAAAAAATCCTATCAAAAAATCAATGTGGATTCAGAAAGCAACGAAGCACTACCGACCACCTACTGGGACTGCAAAACGAAATCCTGCAGTCATTTAAACACAATGAATACCTAGTAGCCATCTTCTTCGATATAGAAAAGGCGTACGACACTACCTGGCGATTCGGAATCCTGAAAGAACTCACGAGTTTTGGAATCAGAGGGCGTCTGGCAAAATTTATCAATAACTTCTTAAATAATCGCACGTTTATGGTCGGAGTAGGAAATACTCTTTCAAATGAATACCAACAAGAAAACGGAGTCCCTCAAGGCAGTGTCCTTAGTATCTACTGCTTCCTAATCCTGATAAACACTATCTCCGCAATCATTTCACTTCCTATTAACCACAGACTTTTCGCTGACGACTTAAACATAACTATTAAAACTACAAACCTACAGTTCGCAGAGAGTCTTCTCCAAGCATGCTTGGACAATCTAGCGAACTGGAGTGAACGCACGGGACTCAAATTCTCTGTCGAAAAAACGAAAGGCGTCATCTTCACGAGAAAACGCAAACACCGACCCGTAAGTCTAACACTCAACGATCAACAACTAAAGTTTTCGGAAGAAGCTCTTTTTCTCGGATTAATCTTTGACAAAAAACTTCGATGGAGAAACCACATCCTATCCTTGAAAAACCGAAGCCTTTCTGCACTGGACATACTGAAGATGCTGAACAACAGGAAATTCGGATGTTCCACATTACTAAAAGTATACAAAAGTTTAATCCGACCAAAACTCGACTACGGCTGCATCGTCTACTCATCCGCCTCCAAAGGCCTGCTCCAAAGTCTTGACACGATCCAAAATTCGGGCCTCCGTATAGCTCGACGAGCCTTCCGAACTACGCCTGCCTCCAGTATGCACGTGCTCGCCGGTATTCCTCCCCTGAAATACCGCCGGCAAACATTATCGGTCGATTACGCCCTATCAATCTTAAGTTACCCGAACCATCCAAACCACAGTATTTACAGTCCATCAAACCCATTATACAGAGACGGTACCCTCGCTGCCCAAGGCTACTTCAAATGTCATGACGAATTTACGCTGGACATCCCGAATTATCTACTTAAGCGCATGCCTTCCGTCGATCCACCGTGGTGTCCAAACCACCATGAAGGCACCATTTACATCATGATCTTTGATCACCTCCCACGCTATCGACTAACGCCGCCGTACCAGTGTTACACCCAAGCGAACTGAAGAAATACGCAAAATACAAAATAATGTCTAATTGGGAGGTTGAGTGGAACAGCAGCTATTCGAACAAACTACTGGCAATTAAACCGACGATTACTGACTGGACTTACGTTATAGGCAAAGCTGCATCAAACCGGCATATCGAATCAACCTTGAACAGAATCTATCTAGGTCATACTCTAACCACCCATGCATACCTGCTGGACCACCAGGAGCCTCCAGCCTGTACTCAATGCAATTGCCAGATCACAGTCAAACACATCATCACTGAATGCCCCATCTACAGTGACGAACGCCAACAATCCCCACTTACAGACGATCACTCCGCGAATTTAAACATAAATAACCTATACAGACTTATTAAATTTATAAATATTACAAACCTTAAAATAATGTAAATAACCTCACCCGAGGTGATAGCCCCCTCCCTGGCAATATGTACCTCGTAAATAATAAAATAAATAAATAACTTTATTTGTGCTTTTCCAGTTTATCACTTATAAACATTTAATGTACGGAATCGTAACCCTCCCTGGCAATATGTACCTCGTAAATAATAAAATAAATAAATAAATTTATTTGTGCTTTTCCAGTTTATCACTTATAAACATTTAATGTACGGAATCGTAATAAGATAGTTCAGAAATGACAAAAATATTCAATTAAAATATGCAATAAGTCGCGAACGGTTTGACTTATCAACTTCAAATTTGGATCATAAATTACAGTTATTTTTTTCTCTTTTAAATCATATCTGTAACTTAAAGTTAATCGATTACCCTGAATGGCAAAATACCCCAAAAAACCGTCAAGAATATGTATAATACGGAATTTAGAACGACCTCAAAAATCACCTTTAACAAATTCGTAACTTATTACCAGATAACCCCTTAAAAGTGAAATTTAAAATATAAAGTGCAAAAGTCCTTTCGTAAAATCAATAAATGACGGTTACAAAATTATTTACCCCCCCCCTTGTTTTGGACCAAAAACAGCAAAAAAAAAAGAAGGAAGTTTGCGGAAGTACTAGTCCGAGTAAAAACGTTAGAGAAACCAAAACGGTATCTCAAACATATGCATAAAGGACCGCTTCGTAGGAAAAATATAGCAAAGCTTACAGCTTTATATTCAGACCCTTGGGACGCCGAAAGCTCGGGATGTTTTGAAAAAAATAATATTTCTTTTTCCAGGCACGTGGTAAATCGCTGGAGAAGGAGAAACGGTATTTCATTTCCTTGACAAAACTTTCAAAGTTCAAAAAAAGCCGAAAAAATGCCGTACCCCTTCTTAGCGCCGCGAGTATCATAGCTAGAAAATTTTGAACAAATAAGCCGCATTAATTTCACTTTTCGTTTATTAATTTGTTAAATACCCTTTTCTGCTTCATTTTAAGATTGAAAAAGAAAAGGCTGAACATAAATTCCTAAATTCGAAAAAAAGCTTTAGAAAGAAATTAATTATTCTCTATTTGTTATTTAATAAGGAATCTAGATAAAACTTAGCCCATTGTTTGCAAAATTTAAAGCATTTGTTCGCTTGTAAATCGCTCTGTGAGGTATTTTTCTTTCTTTTGTTTTCTTTCCCTTTTTTCTGTAACTCCCCGTATATTTTAATTTTTATATCGCACTAAATATCGATATATATGGATCGATAAGGCAGGATTTACACAGCATTTTGAACTTCAAATGGAATAGCTTGCAATAATTATTCGTCATTTTCGAATCGTCGTTTTTTACGTTTACATTAAATGTTTTTAACAGAATTTTTTCACAAATTTGTATATGCTTCAGTTATGGAACGTTTTTGTAGAAGAAAATGAAACTTTAAAATAAGAGCTGCTTTTAGTCTTTTATACTTGCCTAAATGACCGCGGAATCCGATTCAGATTTACTTTTTAGACTCTGAGTTTCGACAAATTATCCTTTGCCATTTTTTTATTTTTTTTTAAATCTGTTGAACGAAATTCTAAATTTAGAGAGAAATGAGACCGGAGCGGACATCGGGAATGACGGTTTTTTACGACGATTAAAAATATATTCAGAAACGATAAAAAAAAAAAAAAAAAAAATGGAAAAGATATTATAAATGTAACAAAAGAAACATAACAACTAGAGTTCCGAGTAGCCTATTTAATTACATTCAACGTAAGTCATTAATAACAAAACAATTATGGGTTAAATAAAAAAATTAAGGAAAAGCCAAAAAAAAACACTCCCCTTCCAAATATTTTCTTCAACCACGATTTCAAATAAGTTTTCCCGTCGATTTAATCATGGATTGTAATTATTTCAGCATGTTTCCCAATAAGACCTTCCCACCTGAATAATTCTATATATGTGAAGGACGTTTGTGTGCAGCGTCGAGAAATCTTCTATCGCACATATCTTAATGATTACATGATGTTGACGGATTGCCGGCGAAATCTAAGAATTATTACGGTTAAAACAATTAATACGAATTAAAATTTGATGCAATCTATTATAAATTCGACCTATCATCAATGAGTGTGTATTCAACGTAGTTACCTGGTTATAATTTATAATATCTAGGCGTGAAAAAAAAAAAGCACAATTGACCGCGAGTAAACATCAAATCTCGAACCTACAGCAGTGTTCCCGTTCGATATCGTTTCAAGCATTTGTACCGTTAATAATTGCATATTCTTCTAATTGCAATCTAATACGCCTTTGTTCTTTCACCATCATCGAAGGTAACTGCGGAAATACAAAATAGAGCCGAACTTCGCGAAAGTCTTCGAGAAATATTTAAGCGAATTAAACACAGCGGCGCGTTTTTCCCGCGGCGAAAAGTGTCCAACAACCGGTTCTAGTAGGAAAAGAGAATTTTATTGCCAGCGTTTTTTCCCGCTTTTCACCTGTATTCGACGCTGCTATCATGCTTTTTTCTTCTCATTCTTTGTTCTCCCCACATTAAGGTGTTGGCGCACCACTAGTCTTTCATTATTATTAATTTGTCTTTAACCGTTTTCGTCGCGAAAGGAACTGAAAACGGAATAAACGAAAAGAACAGTTCCTGTCAAAAGCGAGACAAATGAGGTTATAAACCTGGCCATCAGTCGTCCGAGGAGGGCGTGATAAGATGGAACGAAATGACACAATAGTTAACATCTGTGTCACCAGTAATTAGTGAATAATTCGCATAAAATCTGTATTGACTAATAATTTTATTGTTCCCCTTTGTTCTCCTGCAAAATTCTCTCTCGCTGTTGAACGCGGCCGATTCGCCTTGCTCACCGGCGATTTTCCTTACGCGCGTTGATTTAATAAAATTATTACTTCCATCGGCGCCTTTGTATCGGTCGCACTTTGTTATTCTCCAGCGGCGAGTTGCGCAAAGGTTTCGTTCGAATAGTTGCTCTTCCGATGTCCAGGTAAAAGTTGTTTTTTTTTTTTTTTCTTTATTTTTAATTTACATTTTTCAGCACTTACACACCATTAATTCTTCTCGTTAGACTTTGCACGGCTGGCATAAAAGGGTTAACGAAATGTCGATGTTATTCGATACTCTTCTACGAATTACGGTGGATATAAGATATGTTTTGTTTTTTTTTCCCCTACTTTTTTATGTTAACTTGTAGTATCGGATGACGATTAGCGACATCGTACGTGAAAGAACTACAAAATATAGGACTAGGAAATGGCGTAAATCGGAAGATAATTAGGGGAAAAGTATAGTAATTCAAAATTATTGGTCACGTAGAAGAAAAAACATATAAATATAATTAAAAAGTTTCGTAACTGTTTTTTTGTGAATTTCAAAGTTTTATTGTATAGCGTTTATTCGCGAACGGCAGCAGCGTGACTTGATCTGCGAATAAGCCGCGCACGGATATTGCATTTTTTCGTTGCTCTGTACTGGATGCTACTGAAAACTATCAGCTAATTCAGTCCTCCTGTTACGATATTTAACTCTCCGGAGGACCAAAATAGTTCAAATATGGTTAGCAACTCGAAATAACAAACTGGACTGATTTGCGAATGTGATAGATTAAGGCAAATCGAACGGCAGGTGCGAATAAAACGGAAGACCTGAAAAAAGGACCATGTTTTGAGAGTTTTAGACGAGAAGATTATAATTTGGAAAGGAAACGAGAGGAAGAAAATAAGATAAACAAGGAAGTGAAGAAAAACCAGAAGAACAGTGTGTAAAAGAATATGTTGGCGAATTATCGGTGACGAAATAAACGGGTTTTCAGCGAAAGCCGATAAAAACCGAAGAGGAACGGTTGATAGCGAAACGAAGTTTGTCAAATTAATGCTTCCTTAATTAACTAAAGCCCATCTTATTATTGATTAAATAAAATAATAGATACCGAGATCTATTAACACCTCACATATTATTCGCTGTGACTTTATAGCACCGCTTCCCCGTCAACAGTAGTTTCCTTTACGATCGTTTAAAAGATATATTTCCTTGACACTTGTCTCTCGTGTGGATACCGAGAATTACATATACGGCAGTACCGTGTGAAATTAAAAACTATCGTTTCGCTCGGAATGTCCCCATTCGTGCCGGATTTTCCAAAGATGATTGAAACATCGCCGAACGGTTAACCTGGCGACCAACCCAGCGACTAACTTGACGACAGTTTGATTTCCGTGAGTAAACTAATTTGAGGAATATTTCGAACTAGAATGGCACCGTATATTTGTATATTCGTGTGTGTATATATATATATATATATATATATATATATATATATATATAAAAATAAACTCAGTAATTTTGGCCTCGCAAAGGGCTGTTCCCCTTGAGCCCTCTTGCTCACATTTCTGTCTCTTTCTCTTTTATACTTTGTATAAAATGATCAAAATTTACAACATAATTCTGAATCGATCCATATGAATATAAGTTATGCGCGAACAAATATAAAACAAAAAAAAAAAAAAAAAATAACCCGACGAACGTATAACCTCCTTCTTTTTGGAAGTCGAAAAAAATTAAAATATAACAAACGTTACATAAAATTGGGACATTTTTTCTAATGGGGGCTGGCCTAAGAATTATGTTGTAATTAATATATATATATATATAAACTCGGCCATTTTGGCCTCGCAAGGGGCTCTACCCCTTGATCCCTCTTGTTTACATTTCTGTCTCTTTCTCTCCTATACTTTGTATAAAATGATTAAAATTTACAACGTAATTCTTACTGGCATCAGCACAAAAAAAATAACATAATCACAAAAATCCTATCCTAACATTTAACTTTCATTATATAAAATTAAAACAGTTTTTCGTTACATTTTTCGTTACATAAAATTGGGAAATTTTTTCTAATGGGGGTAGCCTAAGAATTACGTTGTAATTAATATATGTGGCTTATCAATTAAGTCTTCCATACTTGTATGCAGAACAAAACTGCTTGACACCTACTTTCTGTGTTGACAGTCTTTTCAAATTCCATTTGATCAGGTGGACTTTTTTTTTTCTTTTCCTTTTTTCTATGTAGATCCTAATTTCTCCTTGAAGACTACAATTTTTACTTCTATTAGACTATCTGGAAACTAGATAAGAAAAAAACATATCTAACCTTCCATTAATGCGAGTTTGCGGTCAGCGTTTTGCAGTAAAATTTCACGCTAAAATTAATAAATACGAGAAACTAATAATATATATTAAATACGCGTCAGTATGTCAAACGGGCTTTTTTGTATGTAATTCTGAAACAAGAAATAAAATGAAATTTAACGTTTCGGTAATGTATTCATATTCATTATCGAAGGAAAATTGACAGTAGTAACATTTAAACACGTACCGGAATAATTAACATAAAATGTATTTACGACTGGATTTTATTTTCGCTACCCTTTTAGCTGACCAATTGCCAGCTTTCAAATTTGATGTAAAATTTTAGGCCATTCTCTCGGTTACCTTTCCTTTTTTCTACTCGCCTCCCTAATTAGAGTACCCTTATATCTCGGTCGATCTTGGTTAGCACTTTAGACTAAATAACTCGGCTCATTCGTGTTTGGTTGTCGCCGGATTTGTGTGTGCACGTTTGTGACACGCGGCAATGTTCTTTCGATCGACTACACGAGTTTCATATATTCCGTAAATGCGGCGAAAAAAATGGAAAAAAACGCAAAAAGAAAAAACAAAAATTGATCGAGAGGGGAGGTCTGCAATTTTGTATACAAAATCTAGAAGTATTAGTCAAAGATGAAATAGCGGGAAAATGATATCTATCGCAAAAGCGGTTTTTTAAATTTCCATGTCCGAATGTGGTTCTGATAAACACTTCTTCTTAAACTTTTAATTGGATTACGGGACAAACGTTTAGTGAAATTTCTAATTTCGATTTCCGGGGCCAGGTAAGATTGCAGTCAGTCGTTTTTATTAATTATAATTTACTATACTTTCACTTAGGAAATTTCGACAAACTTTACTAAAAACGCGTTATCAGGTAGTACTTTCATTTAATTAATTATTTTTTCCTCGCTGTTAAACGAGAACAACCCTGTTTTGCCGGTTCCAGTTAGCGCGGCTGTTTTTCGAAACCGTATTCTACAATTCACGTGATCCTCTCTGTTTCTGCAACAGAGTGTATCAAGTTGTTTCGCCGTACAGCTTAACGACAGTGTTCCCCAATATTAGGGATGCTAAACTTTACGTTAATCACATTCTCCGATTACTGCAACGGTGCGGTGTAACTCCCAGAAGACCGTCGCTGATTGTTGACTTGCCTTAAAATCCTCCTCACCGAGGTCAGCGTAAGAAACTTCCGACTTTGGACAATTCGGCGTTTGCCATCGGAACTAACAAAAATCCCAGAGTCAGTAGGGATTGCAGCGCAGTCACACGGAGTTGTGCAAAGAAGCCAGTTAATTTAATAACGTGCTCGGTCGTTTCTTTTTCTGTTTTTTTTTCCCCCTCGCTGACGATACATTTTAAAATATCGGACTGTAAGTTCATTATTTTCGGCCAGTGTTCGTTAGGGAATTAGCAGCGATGGAAAATTAATTAAAACACACGGTATTTCTTTTAACCATTTAACCGTTTGCTTGTCACCTGGAAAATACTAAAGAACAGAACTTTAAAAAGTAGTCCGCTAAAAAGATAAAATCTGTTATGTATTTTTTATCGTCACGTCGAATTATTTAATTGCTGACGGAAAAATTCGATCAAGACGTGATCGATAATCGTTTGGCAAGCGGTCGACGGTATTTTTGAGAATATGATTAAAACGGCAATTGCGGCCACCGTGACTGTTCGTCTAAAGCTGCTAGAAGCCCGACGTTAGCGTCTATTTTTTTCGGCTACGCATCGCAAAGTCTAGACAGATCTAACTAATTCGCTGTTACTCTCAAGCGCTCTCTGTGAAATTGTTCCCTCGGCGAAATTGATTTCCGAGCAATTATCGGTTATTTCCTGTTTCCCCCATTCCCCCTGTTCGCTGTGACTTTTGTTTTTGTACATTTTGGAAATGTTCTTTGCACTGAATCGTATTGTTTTTCTCTCCCCAATTGATTCACGCGCGTTTCGTATTTCCTTCTGTCCGTTTGCATGCTGTTTTGAACCGTCATCTGCCACGAATTAGACGTTGGCTCTAATTTGTTTCCGATGTCTAAGACGATGAAAAATAAATACCCGAATGAATTATCAGGCGGCGGGACCTCTTTAAAATGGTACACATTAACTATTCTCGACGCATTCCTATTTTATCAACAGGCGATTTAAATAACACTCTTCTTCCTAGAAATTAGAAAACCGAAAGGGGAGAAAGTAATTTCGGGGCTGTTCTCGTTTACTTTTGCACTACATTTCTTTTCCCACTTTCTCGTTTATTCTCTCTGCATAGGACGAGAAACTACCACGTCGATTGACCGAGATTTAACTTGTACCGTCACCTATTCTGCTTTTCCTTTATTCGACTTTAAACTATCGTGTGTGGTATATGTATTTCATTCTTCCCTCAAATAGGCTCATTTTGAGATAATTCGCTCCATCTTTGGAGTTTCATTTGGACTAAATTGTTCCTCCCTCACATTTGCTGTTTTACTCATGCGGACGCGAGATTTGTTGGCGGCTATATGCGTTGATGAACCAGCATTATCGCGTCTATATACGGATAGTTTTAAACTTTTCTCTCTCCTTTGGATTTTTTTTTTTATATCTCCTTCGTAGTTCTGTTGTACTTTTTCCGATGTACTTACTCTTTAAATGACGTAGTAGCCCAGACACATACTTCCTTCCTACTTCCAATCGTTATTATCTTTTTCGTCTTTTTTATTGCTGTTCACCTTAACCTTTTCCATTTAAATCGTAATACTTTCTTTGCTTTGGTTACGTTTATTGCAATTCGGCTGTCGTTAGAGCCGATAAAAATTCAATTTATTAACGTCGCTTTTGTCTAGGAATTTTACTGTTAGATGCTTCGGGTTGATCAGATGTGGATGCGGCTATTTTTCAGTCTCCGCTAGAAATGGTATTCCATTCTTCTCTCGTGACGTCTTTATCTGTCGGCCTTCGCTGGTCCTAATCTACATCCCATTTTCCGTGTTAACATTTTTTCTAATGTCTACTGTCACTTTCCCCTTTCTTTAAATTTCAAATTTTAGCCCGCGACCATTTATCACCGACGGGAACTGGAGTGCACATTTTTCCTTGTGAGAATACACATTCTACACGTTACCGACGGATCCACATCCTGGAGCATCTTATCCCCTTCGTGATTATTATTTGGTTCATCTTAATCCCCACAGTTTCCTCGATTCTTCAGCTATCGGTTTAACTTATGAGAAGCCTTTCTCTTCACGGTAGTAGTAGTGACCATGTGTCGTCCCTATACTAATAATTAATCCATTCGCCGACACTTGTATGAAATCTTTCCGAAAACAGACTCTGTTCCGCTCGTTTGTTCAGGCATGTGCCTCTATGATCCTATATCTCGTTATAATTTCTTTTTACATTCCATCAGGTCTGCTCTTTCTTTATTCTCTCATCCTCTATCATTTAATCATCGCAGTTTAGCCTCTCGTTTCTTTGCCGGAATGGGAAAAATGTAACGCCACATTTTAGTCACGCTACCTTGGAAACCTTTCGTTCGAATCGTACGGTACGGAAGATGTTCTCTCTCATGAACCGGCTAATGCAAACGCTCGGTTTTTTCAACTTAAATCCTCCGAAGATGTCCTCTTAAAAGAATTTCCTGTTCTTCCTTCTTCAGAACTACACCCTCTCCTTTCGCATATTTGAGAAACGTAACTTGCAATATTAACGAATTAAAGTCTATCCTTTAAAAATCTAGCCCCGTTCCGAGTCTTAATGGTATCATCTTGAAAACCTCGCCTACACAATCCTTTAATTCCTTCCTTTCTACTGGTATAATTCCTCCCTTAACCTTTATTACCGTTTCGATTACTAAAAAAGATTCTTCCTTAATAGCATCTTGCATTAATATTAAAGCCTTTTTTTCCTTTTTTCTTTCGCTAACTAGAACGAAATAATTTATGTCCCCATAATATGTTCGGTTTCTTTCGGTCTGGTTATTAATAAATCTTTTATTCAAACACATTATGTTTCTCCTGTTCGTTTAACAATAATATTCATCTACCAACTCCAAAAGATAGAATGACAGTTTGCAAACATTCCACTTCAATTGAATATTCTTAACAATTTCATGAATCTCCACCTCTCTCTTAATTTCTCTATACTTCAAGAGAACGGTTTGAAGTCAATGCTACTCTTTTTAATACCGATACGAATTACTCGTAGCGCGCTCTATATTTACGAGTATATTCTAAAATATTATTTTTATCTTACCTGGTTTCTAAATAGAGAACTTCGCTAATATATCTCAGACAGTCGTAGAGAGTAGAGCAGTGATATATTTCGCTCTTGCACGTGTCGTCGAATTGTACATCGGTGTCAGAGTTCTCCTGATTTATCTCTACCCCGAGGAAATGTATAAATATTTATACTGCGGTTTAACAGTAGCCCCCCCCCCCCCATCGTCGATTCGGGTATCGAGAAATTGATACGAAAATTCGATATGTAATCCGGCAACGTAATTTATCTGCGTGCGCAAGTTTCTCTACTCTGTCACTGTATGTGCGACTAGGCCAAATATACTTTCGACTGGGCTGATGCAATGCTCGTCCGTGTAGTGGTTCAGTGAGGAATTTTGTAATTTCCCGCGAAAATGGCCACCGGTTTAATGTTGGGGAATTTTCCGATTAATGTTCGTGTTGCGTACAATTAATTTTTTTGATTGACGTTCTGTTAATCGGTCGTATCTTGTTGCGCATCGACCTGTGGTCAGTTTGGCCGCCAACGAAATTAGCTTCGACCCAGCATTATGTCTAGTCTGGAACCGAGTCGCGCCCTTATTTTTCTACATCGTTGCGTCATTCAGAATTTTTTTTACCCATATGCTGATTTTTTTTTTTTGATTTTTTTTTTTTTTTTTGTAGTATAATATTTTACTGTCTATATAATACACGTGTCATAAACGGAAAACATTTTTCTGTCAATCCGTGTTGTTTTTCTCTTTGCTCATCGAGAGGATGTGATCACATCGGACCCGAGACCCACTTGTTTTTTATTGTATCGCGAGAAACCCTATACGGAGAGTAAGGGAAATTCAAATTTTAGTTTGCTTTTCGAATTATAAAAATAAAAGCTTCGTTGCTGTACTAAAAATAACGATGTTTTTTCTTCTCGATTTCATTACGAGAAATCTAGTTACCGCATTTCGCGATCTAGAAAAAAATCATCTCGATGGGAAATCGCTCAGGATATTTGGCAGTTCTTTAGAATTCGAAATCTGCTTTGCCTTTTATTAAATTACTTCTATTTATTTTTCGCCATTGACTTTCCCTTTTTTCCCCTTTGGCTACGATATCGCAGCAGCCGATGATAAAACGCACACTTAATGCGTCTTTCATTGTGCCGGAATATTTCTCTTTCCTCGCTTAATCTTTCGATTTCTCCTCCCAAGTCTTCCTATGTTGCATTTTTAACTTTCGTCCTTATAGTCTCATGCTTCTGTCAATATATCCTTAAACGATACGTTTCTTTCTGGTGCTGGTTATTCTTGGTATCTCTCTTAACAATCGTTTGACATAATCCCATTCTTATTTCTCTCTATAACAGAGTCTATCATCGGTTCTAAATTTGACTACCATTTATCTGCGGGGCTGTACCGCCAAGTCCCGACTCTCTGAATTAAATATAATTCGGGAAATTATTGTCCGAGTCTCGGTGCGCTTAAATCTCCAATTCAACAGTTCTTACTATAGATCTAATACGTCACGCCGGTCTATTCGCAAATCGTATTTAGACTATGCTGTCTTTGCTGAAAATGTGTTCAATCCTCGTGTCCTTTACTCTTATCCGTTCGTATCTTTCAATTTCTAAAAGCTACGCCGCGAGAAAGATTCTTACCGTTTTTATTTCTCTTCGGCTTAGTTCATTCTGACTACACATAGAGTTCCTTTTTAATAATCCCTATCTCTCTATCATCGTCCTAAAGTTTTTATTCTATCTTCACTTTCAAAATTCCCTCCGCAAGCCATAATTAAGCAGGAATTCTAAATACTACCGCGTCTCTGTTTTCTTTTTCGGTAATGTAATTTTTGATTGATGATTCGAAAGTTTTTTTCTCGGCGCTTCGCGGTTCTTTTATCTTTAACTGGTCGCGATCTTTTCCCTTTGTTTTGTTAAATATTCTTGAATGAAGTAATAATTACAATCCATCAATTTTGCCTTTAATCGTCTTTCTTACAATTATTTGATTATTTCCGACTCCATGAGCGGCCTTCAATCCCTCTTTCCTGATTATTCTTTTGAAACTTTGTTTTGTTCATCGTATATGTTCACTCGTACATACCATCTCTATTCAATTGGCAGATATATTTGATGTCGATTCGTAATATTCTGTTCGAACATCTCTGACAATGAAATGGCGGATTCTTGGACCGCTGCTGCTTCCCCCGCTTGGTTCTTCAGAAAATCTTCTAATCTCTTATCGTCGTGCAAAAGTCTTCATTTTAGATTTTAGTCAGACCGATTACTTCTGTTCGTCTACTCAACACACCTTTTCTAATCCGTGGTTACTCTTGTTTCCTTCACACTTTGTCGTTTTGTCGCTGTTTCCGTTAATCTTAAGCCGTACTCTGTTAATTCTTCTTCGTCTTTTATTAACTTTTTCTATTGCGTCATCTCGTTCAAATGATGCGGTTGTTTTCAACAATTATCATGCGATTTTGAGGTTTATTTCTTTCTGCCGATCGCTTTAGTCTGCATTCCAATTTGCTGAGTCCTTCTCCCTTTATAGTAGTAGCACTTCTCTTACCTTTCCTTCTCCACTCATTTATATTGATTACTTTTTCTTAAAGATGACGTCCGATCGTATATATAACCGATTCATTTTTCTTTTTTTTTTTTTCTAGGTAAACTTGACGAGCCTGAAAAAAAAAATAACAATAAAACTCTATATTATAAATGGTTAATTCAAAACAAGGTTGTTCCAACGGGGGGTGTTTGCTTCTTATATTCAAATCCGGTAAAACCGAACTTATTGGAAATTAACAAAAGAAGAAGAAAAAATGATACGTACATAATGAAATAAAATATAAAAAAAACAACAGAATAATCGACGTATTATGAAAAATATACGTATAAATTTACTTTTCTGAACGGTTTTATATTTTTCTCGGCTTTTTTATAACATCTCTGAAATTATCTCGTAATTCTGTCCGGGACTATCCTGACGCTTCAGCCATACAGTAGCAGCGAAACGACTCGGAACACGTCCAAACAATTCTGTACGCGAAGGGAACTGGATAATTAATCGCGCTTTCGGCAATTTCACGGGTGAAGATATTCGAGACGGCCGCTTGTCGGACCGTTGAATCATGGCTGCCGTGCACTTAATGAAGAAGCATTCATTTTGCTGCGGATTCACGCCAATCTCGAACGGCCAAGCACAGAAACGTTGAAGACGGTTCCCGAATGCCAGCGCGCCAACACATTGCCGCATTAACCTTCCTTAAAAGTTTCGTAGCAATTGTTACACGATACACAAATAGAAAAACACTCACTCTAACGGAACTTTAAATTAAAATTCCCCAACTGGACATTTTCCCGCCAAACCTAAATTTACATCAAAACGAGTTTATTTTTTTCATTTTTTTTTCTTCAAGGGGGCCATGTCAGGGGATTGGAAAAACTTGTAGAAATAACTGGGAAGTATTGTTTCAGTCGAAGTGCTTGGCATCGAAAGTCACGGTACAAGTGGAGTCGTTTCTAATTGTATGCGCCTAATGTGAAATCACTATTTTTGTGTGGCATTTGGAAAAGTATTAGCCCTCACAATATTCTAGATTCATCGGTAGACACACATAGGGTGGTTGTACGTTGTCGTGAAAATAGCTCTTGATAGCCTATCATCATTGTAGTAATCTAGTCTGGTGTTAATGAAACAAAAAAAAAAAAAAAAAAAAAAAAAACCTTCGTAGCGCACTTTATATTTTCATTAAACTGCCGACTATTCTTTAAATTAGAAATGCAAACCCCTCCGGTTTTGTCAAAGCTGCCAAAGAATTTAAACATCAATCGAAAAGCACAAAAAGACAACGTCGGAACTAGACTGAAAAAGTCGGAACCGGAAACGCGTATGATGAAAACTGAACAATCGAAATTTCATCCGATTTCGAATTTTGTCTAAAGTGTAAAATGTTTCCTGCCGGCCGATGTTTGTTCGGCCAATAAGTTTTGGATTGCCGCTGATGCAGATTTGGTCAAATTTAACGTCTTGATAGTATATTTCTTGATGATAAATTACTTTGCACATCATTTTACATAGGTCTTTCGGCCGCGCAGTACCGAATTCGAAGGATTGCTCGAGAAAAGACCTTGAGAATGCTATTTTCACCTTCCAATTATTATTAACCGAAATTCACACTTTTTCACGCAATGAGTAATAGCGTTCTAGGAGAATGCGCAAATCCGAGGCCTCGTGAGAAATCTCGGATAGGACTTGAAACCCCGATTCGGTCAAATTACGTAATTTTGCCGAATATTCGATAGTTTTAATCGTTACGTTCGGGGTATTTTTTTTTTTTATTGTGTGTGTGTCTATTTATAATTTAACGATATTCGCGCGGTTGAAGAATAATTGGCGAGGATAATCTCGGAATTTTGCAATGATTATATTTTGTTGTTTTTTTTTTTTTTTTTTTTTTTTTTTTTTAGTACCGGAACAAGTTGAACGAGCAACAGTCGCAAAGACTTTGTCATCAGCGAGAGGTTCTTGCTCAGAAGCAGGAAGAAATAGCGGCCATCGATCGCAGAATTTCCGAACTCCAAGAAAGACTTCACAAGAAGCGCATCTCCAATCAACAGCTGGCCAACAATCACGCAGTGAACAACAACAACCAGCTACAGCATGCGGCGCAACAACCGCTACAAAATCCGCATCCATACCCGCTGCAACATATTCATCACCATCCATCTCAACAGCAACAGTATTCGCAGTAAGTATGAGAGCCGGAGCTTTTCTAGCGGCTCGCAGAATTATGCAGCCTCTTACTGCAATGTAGAAAGCGCGATTAATTGAAAATGTCACACGGACACCTAGCACATTTTTATCTTAACATATCGCCGATTAATAACCCCGTCCATGCGTGGGGCAGTATGTGAGGGGAAAAGTTTTAATCGGCGGGGACGTGAGACGCGGAGGCAAGGGACGGCGATGGGCCGACGGTGACGCACACATTCGTCGCATTCGTAATGCGGCTTTGAAGAAGAATCGGGAACCGTGATATTCTGTTTACTTAATCATAAAGAGGAAAAGCCGAAGGCGGCGAGCTGGTCTTTTGTTTTTCTTACAGGAAAATAGTAGCGGCGATGTAATTCGATTAGCGCGTACGTTGCCCGGCCGGTTGTGAATCGAATTGAACGGGCCAATTGAATCGAAAAAGAGAATTGAAAAGTTCAACTTGGTTGCGATCGACTTTCTCCTCGATGTGCATGCTTCTCGATAACAATTTCTTCTTACAGACTCTCTTTCACTTCTCTCTTTACATTGTCATTTTCCGCACGTTCGACCGTTCATTATCCGCGTGCCTTTGTTGCTCGCTCGCTCCGTAATAGTCTTTCCATTTTCCAATCATTTTTTCAGCCTCTCTCTCGCTCTCTCTCCATCTCTCTCCGAATTGTAATTAAACTCCAGCTCGTCGCATGATCGACATACAAGGAGCAAAAGAAGGAGAAACTGGATTAATTAAAGGTCAGCGAAATTCCGGGGAAATGCTCGCGTGTCGAGATAGTTTCGCCACGGCCAAAAAATGTCCCGTTGTCCTTCGTTCATTCGTTATTGTCGACTAGAAACGGACGCGCTTAATCGAACGCACTGCGCATGGTTGAATAATTTGTTAGTACGGAACATGAAGAAGCGCGGCCACAGCTGTCTGCCAGTTATAGAGAGTACTTCTGTGTAAAAAACATCGCCGCCACGAATCCTACAGTTCGCTGCCTTTCACCTTTAATCTCGCTACAACTTTGCTTATTTGGACACACTGAGCGATCTTTTTTAAAAAATACACAAATTTAGACGTTCGATTTTACATCGATGTATCGAAATATTATTTAGCCGATGTTTTTTTTAGTAGCGGTTAACCGGGAAATCCGATGAAATAAAGAAAAAAAGGTCAATATTCGTTATTTGGAAATATTGACATGTGTGGAAAAATTGATTTAGTACGAAAAAAAAAAGATGATTCTTGCGCGACGTAAAAAAACGCGTTCGAAAATTAAGGAAGAAGAATATTATTTAGAAATTAATATAGGCGCAATTATATTTCAAATACGCGTAATGTATTTACATATATAGATCGAAAGCAGCAGCCTAAATTAAATTATAATGTTTTTTTGATGTTCCTAGAAAAATTACTTTTAATTTTTGCTTTAAATTTTGGAAAATCCAGAGCCACGGGTAAAACGAGAAATTTTTTTCGTCACGGCAAAACTCGCTCAATACGAGTATTCCCCGGAATTCCGCTAATCAACGAATATTAAAGATAATAATGTGAAAAATATATCACATATCTTTTTTAATATATCTAAGATTTAATTGAATAGAAATACACGCTAATAATAAGTAACATCTTCGAAAATTAAATAATATTTATACCGTTAATTGGGGTCTCGGTACACCGAATTCGAATTTATCTGGAAACAATTTAATAAACATCAGCGCAATATTTAATGCGACAAAATCAAGTTATTACTCAAAAATATATTACCTTTTATCAAATTTTTTAAAATTTTTTAATGCACTTTGTTATTTAGTTTTTAGAGTAAATCTTGAATTTGTGTTTTTTGGCTGTTTTTTTGCTAATATTTTATTTTTCATTTTTTTTTTTTTTTTTTTTTTTTTACTCTGGGCGCGCCAGCCGCCTTGACCCAACAACATGAAAAATTAAGAGATAGAACTAAATAGCCAGGCGGTCAGAAATGGAAAAGACATTCAATTTTTAATGTAAATGTTTTTCAGTGGTAATACAGATATGTGTAAATGGGGTGATACTTTTGATATTGCATAAAACTAGGTGTTTTTTTAACGCTTATTTCAATTGATAACCTTGAGTAATTCATCGCTACTTACCCGTATATTATATACACTTACTAACTAAACCCGGTCACGCTTCGCTGTGACTCAGTTTAATATTAATCATTGGGGAAGTAAATAAAAACATTCTAGTAAACATCGATTCTGTACTGCTACCATATCATGCACTCAAAAAGTGAAGAATATTGAAATACTTAACAGACTGGAAAAGAATCTTGAACTCCTACAAACCATCAAAAAACGAAAGCTACAATATTTGGGATACATCACGAGACGATCGAGGAATACCATTCTAAAAATACCACTTGAGAGTGATAAAATTGCCGGGAAGAGATCGTGAGGAAGTCGTGTCAAGTTTCATGGATGGACAATCTTAGCAACTGGTTCAACTGTTCCTCAACAGAACTTTTCCGATCAGCCGTTGATAGAAAGATATTCCAATTGTGGATGATCGCCAACCTTCAAAATGGAGACGGCGGATGAAGAAGAAGAAACTGAGAAAACACATTATTCAATTTAATACTATACTTTGTGTTGCTATCGCTATGCTGTACAATGAAAGGAAAGAAAGAAAAAATGTTTGAAAATCCTGTTTTTATTGCAAAACTAATGAATGTACTACACTTTTTGTTTGCCTACAAATAAAGATCAGATGGTTTACCTACTCTGGAGCATGCGAGACATATAATTGCCCGTGAGAGAAGCATTCACTTTCTGCATTCAAACGGAACACTTGCAAAGATTGTCCTTGCGTTTTATTATAATAGTCATAGCGAACGCAAGGCGTATATTGGGAATGTAAGTTGTTTGAACTCGAACGCGATATCTGTCGGAATAAGTGGTATTCGTGGAAGTAGTACGTCTTCACCTCTATGAGGCCCGATCAGAATTATTGCTTCAATTAGATTAGTCATCAATTTTTTAACTACCATCTACCGTTGCATAACTTTGGCTGACTGCTGTTTCGGAGTGATATAATTGGCACCGCAATTTTCAAATTCAGAGTGTGTGACGGTAATCCAGGAATATCTAGTGAATTAAGAAATTCCATTGGAAAATTCACTACTTCATTTTGGTCCATCACGGAGTCAATAGATTTGTATGCCACTATTTCACCTGCGATTCTGTTTAGGATGATGTTCATATCGTGTACGTGAACATTTTTAGCCGCTAGAATGGCTCTTCCACTCAACCATGTGTGATTTTGATAATTTGTTTCGATGCTTTGGTATACCTTGTCTACTGATTCCTCTTTTGAATGTACGATGTTGCAGAAATTAGAGAGGAAGGTGATTTTTCCGGTTTCTGGATAGTACCGCTACCAATTTCGAGTAATTGTCTTGAAAATACGGCAGCTATTGGATCGTTTTGAAGTTAAAATCTCATATTCGTTGTTAAGCAAACATGCAGTTCATCAGCTGGTGTTGAGAATACCTCATTGGAAGCGTTTGCCTGAAGTCACCGGATAGTAACACCGACGCTCCACTAAATGGAACCTGATTATTTCGCAAGTTTTTCAATGTACGGCCTAATGCTTCTAATGACTTCTTGTGAACCATTGTACACTCATCTATATACATATATACCTTTACATATACAATTTATGAAACTGAATTCTAAAATTAATTCTATTACGATTTCTTTTTTGATTTTTACTTATTTGAAAAACACCCTAAATAATCGCGTTGAAATTTTAAGAAAAACTACATGTTCGTATTTTCGGCTATATATTATGTCACCTTATCTAACGCGTATTCCTTCAGTTAATTACAATCTATCGGCAGAGTAGACATCTGCACAAATATCATTTAAATAGATACATGCAGATACAAAGGTGAATAATTTATTTATATCAAAAACTTCACCTGCATTTTCATGGTAACATATTTGGTAACACAGTGCAAATCAAAATTTCAAATACCATGCGGTTCAACTTTCTCCAGTACTCTACCCCTCGAAATCACGAACAGTGTCGTAAAGAACAGGTTTTTTTTCTAGCATCATCATCAACCTGTTTGCTTGCTCGACGATGATGATCATTTCCTTCCTTGCAACGAACCTGTTGCAGCGCACCCTCTCTCTCACCCATATACACATAGTTTCTTATTCATTTCATCCCTGATCGGAGACATACAGTCACGATACGTTTTTCTGCAATTCCTCTCTATAATACCGCAAAGGAAATCGTGGATCGCGTCACTTAAATTATTTTTCGAAACGCTTAAAATTTCCCGTTCCCGGGGGAATTTAGGGATAGAAAGTATTTTCAGGTTAATCCATCCACTACTTTTCGAGCTTTGCAGTCACAAACATACGGTTGCTTCAATTTTATGTATGCAACTAGCGGTACAATTGTCAGTAAATAAAAAATCATTCGGATCACCCCGCATTGTCAAAATTTATTCGCAGTAAAGAGGCATTGCTGTCACCGATGAGCTTTGTTAATTTGCACTATGGCGATTTCAAATTCGCTTTCTTCATTCGAATCTATTCAGTTTTGTGTCTTATAAAAAATTAGATTTCCGCGATCAAATGATAAATATTCAGGTGTCATTAGCGTACTGCTAAAAACTTATCTAAAGTGGCCATATTTTTTCAACTTTTTTCGATGACTATTAATTTTTTACGTTGACATTCAGGCTCACGTGGTTTCGAACGAGAAAAAAATATTAAAACATCGATGCATAAAACTGAATATGTTTGATTACAATTACGATTGAAATGAAAGATCACACATTTCGCAGTTATGGCCAAAAAATAAGACTTTATTCTGCTTTACTGTCGTTGATAGATCGGGAAAATGAAAGTCGGAGAGTGAGTGGCAAATTTAAATTAATAAATGAACATTCTGCGATAATTTCAATATCACAACTGAAAATTATGTACCGGCATTTTGAAGAGTGAGTGAGTGTCGACTGTAAAGTGCTGTGCGGTATCCATCCGCTAGTGGCATGGATCTCGTACCCCCTTTTCTTCTTTAATTTCCATCGAATCTACTCTCATTGCGGACGATCTTTGATACTGACGCTAAAGTTACTAGTGTCCTAAATACGCGATCAGGAACATTAAATACGATGTCCTAAATATGCTAACAAGCATCATATGAAAGAATTCCTGAGAATCGTTAATACTCGGGAATAACCATTTTACATTATTCATGTTAGTCATCTAATTAGCAGCCACGCTTGTAATCATAGCCACGGGTCGTTTATGCATCAATTTCGGTGCTGATAAAACGTTACTTGAAAATTTAAAGAACACTTATCGATAGTCTTTGATGAATGTAATAAAAGTAAAGCGTGTGTCCTATGCTCTCGATTAGGTTTCATGGATTATTTTAAGTTCAATTAAGAGTTTAATGAATCTAAAAAGAATATCGCGGGCTAATTCTTTCACTAATCCTTCGTTTTTCCTTATTTAATAATTTCGCATTTTTTTTTTTTTTTTAGAATAATCGAATTGCTTTTTTTTTTTTTTTTGTTTCCGAATCGTTATATTTAATACTGACTTTTCTTGCCTGCTTCTAGAAATTCGTTGACGGAAAAGCAACAAAAGACGGTTCAGCAATTGTACAGGTTATCTTCAGGTCCTCCAGCACCATTAACCAAGTCTTCATCTGGCCGAAACATAACCAGTGCGAATGTGGCGGCTGTCGAACCGTACTATCATGTGCCATTGAAGAATAATATTACCGCGCCAAATGTGATCGGTAACGATCCAAAAACGAACACCGGTTCTGCTCCGTACTTTAGGAAGTACCAATCTTCAGCTCCACCTTCTACGAATAATAATAATAACAATATTAATAATAATAATAATAATAATAATAATAATAATAATAATAATAGTAATAATATTAATAATAATCTCGTCCCGCCGAACGATTTACCTTCTAATCAGCGAAGGTTACCATCCTACCCGGTTGCGGTTTCCTACCTGAGTAAAGAATCGAAACCGGCTACAAAACATCTCACCGTTGAAGACAGAATACCACCGCTGAACGCAATGGTACAGCTTTCCGCCTCGGTCGCGCTAGCCCAGCCGACGGACGATCAGTCAGAGAAAAAGCCGGCTTGCAGTCGACTTTGCCCTTTAGCGACGACTGCGAAAGACGAGAGGACATCGGTGCCGAACAACTTACAGTCGGAGTTCGGACCGAATAAGTACGATCCAAAGTACCAAACGTTACCGTACGGAACGAAATTCAGCTTGAACACCGGCAACAAGCAGCCCATGTACCGGCGCCAAGCTGCCGAGGGAGTGGAGAGTAGCGGCACTAACGCAGAATGCGAACTGGCCAGTAACTGCAGCATGAGCAGCACTGAATATCCGGATAACAAAAGCGTCAGTAGCGGAACTGGATCAGCCGCTGAAGAATCGTCCAATAAATCGGGACCAGCAGCCGTCTCGGATAAGGTGGCCCAGCAGCCATCTTCCTCGCCTCCTCTCAGTCAGCTTCAGCAGATGAACATCGTCCACAGTATCCCAATACAGGCCAGCACGAACAAATGCTTGGCCACCACTCCTTTAAATAACTTACCGAACAATAAGTCGCCAGCGCTAATTTTGAGGTATGTAGTTAATATTTTTAGAGATTTGATTTTTCGCTTTTTCCGATAACCGTTTTGACACATTTTCAGGCTAGAAAAATTCTGCTATCTGTAAACGGTAAATTAACGGACTTCCTGAAAACTCTGGTAAATCCTTTTTGCCCCTTTCCATTCTGATTCCATTCTTCGTGAACCTGATATCATTCGATGTTTTCTGCTGAGACAATATTCTATCTTCTCTGTTAAATATTCCGAATCTTTTTATTAAAAGTGACTTCTCAAATTCTCTCATTTCCTTCTCCTTCTGTTACTCCTGTCCTCGAATTGTTTTTATCCTCTATCCTTAAACGTTTAAGAATTCACAACTTTATTTTTTTCTTCTTTCCATTTCTTGGACTAATGTCCTCGTTGACGAATCCGTTAGAAAAAAAAAAAAAAAGAAATTCACATCATGACCCAATATGTAATTGCACTGTGAAAAAAACAATCTAAATGCATAAAAAACCGGTTTCTTGCAACTTTGATAGACTCTAATAGAATGCTTGGCTATCCTGCAGGCAGTCCTTTTCGTATCCTCAACAAATAACATCTCTTGGTTCCTCCTATCCTCGGACTCGAAAAGTGTTTTATTGGCTATCTCCTCTCCTTTTCCTACTCATGTCACTGATCCCATTATTCTCCAAATTCGCTTCTTAATTTCTAATTTATTTGCATCCCGCTCTGTTGTAATCGATCTACTATGGATTCCTGGTCATTGCGGAATTCCTGGAAACGAGTTAGTTGACATTCGTTGGCACGTTCGGCGGCGACCAATGGTCTATTCATTAGTAGATTTCCTGCTCAAACTCTCTACTGTCTTTCTTATCGTTCCCACCACGATTTCTGAACCGCATTCTATCCTTCATTCTTTACCAATCCTCGATCTTTTTACCTTTCTGTTCAGCCCTTTCCTTCCTCTCTTCCTTGATTTAATCTTTTCCCCTACCTTAGCCGTTCGATTATTTCCTCTATAGTTTGCTTCCGGCTTCTCTTTTCCGTTTTTCTATTGTTCAATCTCCTTTGTGTCCTTATGATCCTCCGGAGCTCAACTATACCTGTGATGCGAATCACGTTTTGTTCGAATGCCCCTTTATTTCCTCCGAACGTTCTACTCTGTATTCTAGTCTTCTGCGCCTTGGCCTTCCTACTCCTTATAGTGTCCGCTCCATTCTTGCATTCCCCTCTCTGAATATAGTTCCTTTGTTGGCCTTTTTTATCTCCTCAATTTCTAATCTTTTTCTTATATAATGTACAATTCTTTGCGTTGGGAAAGTTCCACTGTTGACGTGCCCAAAAAAAAAAAAAAAAAAAGAATGCTATTAGAGTCTATAAGAGCTGCAAGAAATCGGTTTTTTATGCATTTAGATTGTTTTTTTCAGTCGCATGCTAATAAGGACGTATATGTGTGTATTTATATATAGCGTTAATTTTTTTATTTTTTTGGAGACTTGACGCGCCTTAATAGACCTTATTCAATATTTTGATCAGTTACAATTTACATGTATGTACATATATTTAACTATAATGTATTTGTAAGATTACTCTGCAATAAACTGCGGATGTATTTTGACTGTTTAACTTCTCTTGTAACCATGTTAGGAGGTCGCCGCGATATGTGGTATAACTCTGACAGTCTTGCATAATTGCACCGATTACACCAAGGAGCTGGTCTATTATGGCTACGTGTAAGGTTTGTGCGGCCAATCGTTAGTCTATTGATGGCCCGATCATCTCCTTCTTTCGCATAATAGGAATCCTGCACATTGGACCATGTTCGTCTGATGTTTTCCCTATCAAATCTTCATACGCAATAAATAGCTGGAATGTGTTTGACGGTTGTCTCGCTAGTTCCCGTTCATAGCTATTGCCGGGATCCAGGTGAATGACATCTGAACGCGTTTTTTACATTTAACCCGTATTGCGAACAATAACCTGAATCAGTGGAAGCTGGAGCGTTAATTTATTTTTCTACTATCGTTCATATCATAATCAACATATTTCCTTTCGATATAATAGAAAGAATTGATTGTGTGTATGGGGTAAACGTTAATTTGGAAAAATTTAATTAATGACGATATGGGGCAATTTTAATTTTGGCGTTATATTCGCCCGGTCCGTTTCAGCGTAAGTAGTTTTAGTTTTCAGAGCGATAGGAATTTTAATAAATTTACGCGCCACAGTCTGCATATTCGCACTGTGAAAATCTATGAAAATTAATGACCGCCGTGGTCTTCTTGTTTTAGTTCTCTCTGTAAACGGTGGTGGGGGTGGGGGGGCTACATTCTCTCCTTTAATCGGTCCAGATGCCGCTACACCTTAATTTCGAAATTTCCTTATAAAAGAAAATACGAACGCACCGATTATTATTCTTCTCGCAATTTCCGATCTTAGGCATCGATTCCAGTTAATCATCGGTGATAAGCCTCGTTCTCGTCTTTGACACTGTTTAATATTTCGCCGCGAAGTCCATTGTTCCGGGCTATTCGTTGCGGTGTGCTACGCATTTTATACATTAGAGATTACGTCACTTTTAAACCGACGCCATAACTTATTCCTATTTTACGTTTCTTACCTTTCTTCTTTCGGCATTTCTCCGATTTCTATCCGTAAATTTCCTTCTCCCGATCTTCTCGGCCTCATTCTTCCGTTCTCCCCTTTTTTCCGCTTCGCGTCTCGACTTCCATTCTTACTTTACACTAGCCTCTTGCCTGCATTTGTTTCTTCTACAGCTTCTTTTCTGAAAACGCTTCTATTTCTTACTTGACTGTGTTTCGACACTCGTCCTCGCCCTCGGTATAAGATAGGGCTGTTTATAAATTCCTTTTGACGCACGCGAAAACCTCGTAGAACGAATACTTCCAAATTTTACGCTCTTATTCATTAATTAGTACGCATCGATTAATTCGTATTAAAATAAACGTTATCTTTTGAAGCTGCATTAATTGATTATTCGAGACTTTCTGTTCTTTTAAAGGCGCTATTTGAAAATTTAATAATTAAAAAATGCAACGGACGGCGGCGAGTTTTGTAAACCGGTGAAAATTTGCAGCATATTAACGATGAACGAGGCGCATAAATTCGTAGTCGTGGCTGAAAGCTAATAAAAATGTTTACATAATTACGCCATTTAAATATGTGGCTACATTATTAAATGATTAAATACAGAGTTGTATTATTCTATAAGAGTTCTATATCCGAAGAGAAAATAGTTTTTGCGTAGAAGCGCCTCTATATCGAATACATATGTCCATAGATTATGTGAGCCATGTCGTATTTGAATTAATGTCGGTTTTAAATATTTTTTTAAATTTAAGAATTCTGTATTTTTTTCTTTCTTTTTTTTGTTGTCAAATAAAAAATTATTGAAAATAATAGCTGTTTGTAATTTGAATCGGCAGTTTATGTATAAAAGTATAATTTTAATTTGTAAGATTTTATTACATTTAAATTATTTGAAATATTACGAACGAAAAAAAAATTACAGCGCAAATTATCATCCGGTTGAAACGCAATCGCCATTATTTATTTTTCGAGAAGCAGGCGATATAATAATCAGTAAGCATCTGAAGGTGCGCTTAATTTCTCAAAAATACGTTTAATTTGTGTTTTACAACACATAATACGTCCAGGTTATCATTGATTCTCGAAAATTCTCAGTCAGATTTTGTAAAAGTAGGACTGTTACTTTTTTTTTTTGAAGTAAAACTATTCAAAAAACAAATCAAAAAAAAGAAGACTACGCTCTGTAACAACGTACTGGAACAACTGTAAACTGCTTCGCGAACGATAATGCGACTTTGTTCAATACTTCAAGCATCCTTCGGTAATTGCATTTTTTTAGTTAACTTATTACATTAAAGTTTCGTTTACAAATAAGGATTTTCCGTTTATTCTCCTTTATCTTCCTTTTTAATATGTATTTAAATATTTTCTTTTCTTCCTTTTTTTTTTTTCTCTTCGTTTTCATTTATTTTCAATTTATTCTCACATTTTTTTTTCTCAGTTTCTTTTCTGCCCATGGGAGACTTTCGTTTTTGTTTTTTGACATCTTAAACCGTTGACAGCGATTTTAAATTTCTTCGACTGCGGAAAAGAAATTACATCTCGTAAAAAAATTGTCGTTTAGGAAACATCGTAGATCTTTAGTTGTTTAGTTTTTATATTGTACTGCTTTTTGAAAATAACTTTTTAATCCCTGTTAAAAACTGGGTACAAAAAGAAAGGAAACAAAAATTAACCTGAAAAAAAGTTACGTTATTTATTTATTATTATTTTTTTTTCTTGATATTATTACTAACGCTATTAGTATTATTTCTCTTTGACTCTGAAAGCTGGAAAAATAAATAAACTCTGAGAATATAAATCCGCCGTTCGATTACGGCTTTTACGTGTCGAGAAACAATAAAATGCAGTCTGCTCGGTTTTCAGATTTTCTCGTGAAAACAATTACTGTAAAAGTATAACAATTTATGAAACTTGTTCGTCGCTTCGCGGTTGTTACACGAAAAATACATATATATATACATATATATATATATATATATATATATATATATATATATATATATATATATATATATATATATATATATATATATATATATATATATATATAATACATCAGAAAACAGCTTTTGCTTCGCTTTATTTTTTAATTTATCTACTGCATTTTTCCAGACCGTACGAATCAAGATCACATTGTTATAACGGAGTTGCACGATCTTTACCGCTGGTGACCACTATCAATTCTACGTACACAGTCTCGTCCACTGCAAATGTAACACTAACAAATATACATCAGGTAAGCATTTACAATTCTACCTCACAATAATAATAATTTTTTTTGGAATTTAGCTACAATTTTGTGATTTTTAGCATTTATCGCCATGATGGCTGAGTAACTCGACGACTCGCCCTTGCTCTATACCGAATTGGATTTGTTTTTCATGGTGTTAGAGTCTTTTCTTAAAACATCTTTAACCCCAGGAGATCTAACGCTTAACTATATTTACTGCCACAGTGTCTCGAACATTGTGAGCATTAAAAATAACTTGACATCCATTTACTCATCTGTATTATTGGTTGCCAAGGTTTCTTTGACACGGCCAATGCTTAATTCTGTATCACCATGACGTTATATTGTGCAACATGTGACCCGACAAAACGTAAATTGTACCGGTCGCTATCACGGTCTTTTCTCGTTGTATCCTAAGCCGGGCTTCTGACGGATGCACTTAATCACGTCTGCTGCATGATGCCATTCAAGTGCTCTTAGATTCTTGTAAGGTCCCCTGTCGCACTTATCATAATCCTCGACTACTACTCTTTTTCCTGGCTTTTTGTTTTTATTTTTTCTCCTTTTAAACACGTCTTTCTCTTTAAAATGGCATGTTTCATGTGTCTGCGATTTACCTTCTAAAAATCGTACGGCTCGCCGTTATTATATACATTTAAATTGTACACCTATTTGTCGGCTCATTCTCTTCCTATAGCAGTGTATCAGTGATATCGTAGAATTAAATATTTCTCCGGCGTCGGGAGACATTTAAATCATTCTCCACTTTTGAACATTTGCATTATTTATAAGAAAGGAGAAAAAGAGCATTTAGGATCGATATCATCCCCGTTTCAAAACGATAAGTAATGATTGCCCGAATAAATTGTGTCGCTGGTAGTAAAATTTTTTATCCGTGTTGGTTGTGGGTGAATTTTTAAATTCTACCGAATTGAATTTTAACCGAGCGCACGTGTCTTTTTTCAATAACACATGATTTAAATTCAACTTTCGTCCTTCAATTTTTTCCCGATTATACGGTCCGGTAAATTTTATTTAATCAAATATTCGCAACATTAACTCAAAAAGGCGAATCGCGTTAACTTTCGTCAGCCGTCGATAATAAAAGCGACCCTTTCTCTCCCCCCCCCCCCCCCCACGTTCCTTTCATAAAATATTTACGAAAAATCCCATCGAATATTTTTTATTCAAAGCATTTTACCTTTTTACTGTTATTTATTTGTTTTTTGTTGTTTATTTTTGTTTTTTGCTCTTTCGAGTTCTGTTTTTTTTCCCCGAGATTCCGAAATATTGTCCAAGTGTACGAATGTCTGTAATACAAATAGCGAATGTACCGATTTCGGACTAGAATATTAATTAAGCGTCTACCGGGAATAGTTCACGTTGTCTGCCGAGTCCATAAATCAGTTTTTATTCTATATCTATCAGTTAATTACGCGGCCTGTCGAGAACGTATTAAAATTCCGTAAAATTTATTCTGTTCATTGTAATTCGGTCAAAGTCGGAGATTATTAATTTTTAAATAGTATTAATCTGGAATTGTAGCAAAAAAATATAACCGAAATGTAACGAGCAGTTTCGATCATACATATACAAATGTGAAAATTAATGTAGTTCGTTTGTAACGTTTATCGATTGAAATCCCTTTCCACAAAAAAGGAGAAACCAATTGAAAAATTTTAAATTCTATGTCATATTTCAGAATCAATTTCCTTCGTATTCTGTATTCTAGAACGTCATTTGGACACCTAAACGTCAGCTGAAACGAAATCGTTTTAACTTCATACTTTATTATTACTTGTAATAAAAAGGTCTAAAAATTATACACGATTTGAACTAGTTACATATTGCCTGTAACAGATCTAATATAGCACTTTTTCTTTTTAAACTACATTATCGAAAACAAGCATATACGTATGAATTAGGAGCATATATATTAACAGCTGTGTTAGATATGTATAATGTATGTTTTTTTTTACTTTTTCTATAGTTGTAAGAGAATACATTGTAAAATTATAAAGTTGAAGTAACTTGCTGGATAACTCTTCTTACTTTATTTAATCGTGTAATAATCGACTTTTGTTATCGACTTAAATCCGTTATTTTTATTCAGTCATTGTCTTTGTTAAATTTATACATATATTATAATAACTCCCGTGATCATGGCGCTTTGGCTTCGAGACGCGTCGGGTAATTAAATAATTGTTTATAGTAATGTGTTTTAATTTGACCTTATTGTACAGCAGTGTTTTTCAAAGTGTGGGTCACGACCCCCTGGGGGGTCGCGAACGAAACATATGGGGGTCGCCGATTACAAATAAATTGAAAAAAAAAGTACAAATAAGATTGAATGATTTATTAAAAATTAAAAACAACACATAAAATCAAGTATGAAATGTTTTTAGTTACTTATCATTAATTAATTATTAATGAGATGGGTTGAATTTTACATAAAATAGTTTAAAATGATTTATTATTTATAATAGATTTGTTAAATTTCTTTATCTTGATTTAAATATTAATTTTCTCTCAAAAATATATTTATTTTTTAATTTTTTGAAATTGTTAAAAAAAAAGTGGCTTCTTAATTTTGTTCTTGTTTGTGTAGCATCGTGCAATCATATGCCGAGTTAGTTCCGTTTCAACACTTTTTTCGGTCTTAGAAAAGTAAGTAAATAAGTCCCATACTCTTTTCAGGGTGTCGAGGATTGTTAAGGTTCACAATGTACTACGGACAACGGCACTGATGAGAGGAGGGAGGTTAGTTTCTTTCTCTCGACCGCCTTTTTTTTTTTTTTTTTTTTATTTATTTATTTGGTGAATAATAACATAAATACATAGTAATTGAAACATAGCCATGAGTATCTCAGTTGAATGAACACCTCATGGATTGGAAACAATAAAAAGAAAATGAAAAAGACAAAAATTAACCGATATAAAAATTAAAATAAAATTATACATTAAATGAAAAATCTTCAAGGTCCGAATATTTGGAAGCCATGATAAAATTCGCCACGTGCAGGAATTTTGATAAATTATCGTTGTTTAATGGAAAACAATTTACGTCTTTAAACAAGAATTTCCATTTGGCGCACTCATTAACGATATGAGTGACAGTTTCAGGAGCATTTCCACAGGAACACAAATCGGTGTCTGCTAGATGGAAACGGTGCAGATAACTTTGAAATCTACCATGTCCAGTGAGAAATTGCGTCACATACGTATTAATATTATTAATTTTGATTGGATTGGTTTTAACCTCGGGGACAAAACTAAATGTTAATCTTCCAGTTGAGCTATTGTTCCAGCTATTTTGCATTTCAATAAATCTATTGTTTAGATCCAACTCCAAATTGAGATTATTTAACCCTTTAAAATACAAAATTTTATGCTGCAATACGGAATGCAGTGGCAATTGTCCTGCTATTGTTCGCAATGCATCACCGGAAGTAGTTCTATGCGCGCGGAGAATAAACAAAAGAAATTTCCTTTGGGATTTAACTAGTACTTCCTGAATACTTTTACGCTTTAAATCCTCTTCAAACATAAATACGCAGTACGTGAATAATGGAACAACTAGCATATTATAAATTATTAAACGGTGTTTAGTGCTCATCCCATACGTGCGTCCAGACACGGAGTGCAATTTATTTAGAACCGTTGTAGCTTTACTGGACAAATTTTTGAAATGTTGATTAAAACTGTAGCGACAGTCTAATGTAATACCAAGATATTTCAGTGATTCGACGATATTAATTTTAAAGTTCGGTATAGAGAGATGTAGCGAATTGTAGTAGTCCCTTTTTCGTTTCCTGTGCATGATTAATAAATTAGTCTTGTTTTCGTCCAACTGTAAAAGATGTTTTTCCATATAGGTTAAAATATTGTTGATTGTAATCTTGAAGTATTTACAAATGGAGGAACGATGGTTAGAAGTGACCGCGAATGCTAGATCATCTGCATAGAAATATCTGGTTACTGCCGACGGGAACTCCATCAACGATAAGTCTGAAATATACAAATTCCAAAAAATCGGGCCCAAAATCGATCCTTGCGGGCATCCGCGAGTAACATTTCGAAAATATGTTTGATGTTCGTAAATAAATTGAATAGTTCTGGAATCTAAGTATTGTCTTAAAATTGAGATTATTCTATAATCGAGCCTGAGTGCTCTAATTTTGTGGAATAAGACTGGCCACGAACAGTTATCAAAGGCGCCTTTAATATCCAACGTTAGCAGGCCGATCGCAGTCTTTTTACTTAACGCACGCTCAATCTGCTTAGATAATTCGCCAAAAAGCGTTGCCGTAGAACGGGACTTAGTAAATCCAAATTGCCGATCATCGTGAGGTAAAACCGGCAGTATACGATTCAACAAAACATATTCAAACACCTTGGCTAAAGCGCTTAACAAGACAATCGGTCTGTACGAAGATGGAAGACTAGGACTACGTCCGGGTTTTAGCACAAAAACTGTCCTTCCTGCTCGCCAGGCTTCCGGGAAGACTCCGAACCTCAACAGAGCGATGAATAAGCTCTGAAGTAAATTAGGATAGTGGAAATTCAAGATCTTCAAACATTTATTCGTCAGCTGGTCTAAACCAGGAGCTTTATTTTTAGTCCGGCGAAGAATATCCTTAATTTCCGCTTTGGAAATAAATAGTTCGCTGTTAAAACTAAAGCCGCTAAGGTTAAATCTCTGGAATTCTTGCAACTTGTATGAGAAGGTTTCGTCCCCATTTGTGTTTGAGTTTACTTGATAAAAATAATCAAGAAGGGCCTTTATCTTTGAATCCTTATCGGAAATTTTTTGATTATTCTGGTCTAAAAAATACGAAGGAATCTGTAACTGGCGTTTATTTTTGAAAATAGTCTTGTAAGGAAGGCCCCATAGTTTCGAATCGGAACAAAATTTTTTCCAATTTTTGGTTTTCGCGTTTCGCATTTTTTTATTAAAAATTTTTCGTACCAAATTCATAACCAGGCGCGCATTGTGATCATTAGCTCCCGACCGCCTTTACTACTCCTAATTTCTTTGGTACCCAGTTATTTTAATCCGGGTAAACCTAGGAACGTCTTGGATTTGGAATGAGATCTAGTTTGGTAGCCATATACCTTAATTACTAGGCTACCACGCTACTTCTTAGATAATTACCGAGAGAAAAATCAAAGTTCACCGCTGATATATGTGTATTTATATGTATTAGGAGCTAAACTCATTGGCCACTTTGCGGCTTAACCCTTCGTATTTTTAATAGTTTTAATTAATGTATTTTTAAAGTAAAAAGGTACTGCAGTGCTCGCATAGTGTGTGTGTTTTTTTTTTTTTAATTATACCAACACATCGATTAAAAAAAATAAATTTTAGATTAAAATATTTCAAATACTAAAACTGTTGGCACAGTAATGTATGTGAGAGAAAATATTTGAAATTTAATACTCTTTAAAATGCTCTATTAACCATACTTATTTCTTCAAATTTATGTTTCAATGGTAACTAACATTGACAACAGTTTAAATTCTTTTTTTTTCTTACAATGAAACAGATAATAAACTTATGTACTATTACTACTACCTGCTTCAAGTACTGAGTTGATTGTAGGAAGGATGTCGTGTTTTGCAGGCTCATAATTTTAATTAAAATTTACGATAAACTACATTTTGAGTTTATATGTAACGAACAGACAAGAGCTAGGTTCCGGGAATCTTCGGTAATGAAGCGCAGACTCCTTGGCTCAGGTTGCTGCCTCTTCTCACTTTTTCTTTAGAAAAGGCCCAGCGTCTAATCTCCTTCCGCTGTGCAAAGTATTTCATCTCAGACTTTGGTATCGGATGTATGCGTTTTCTCTTTCTCTAACAATTGTTCTTTTTATCTATCTATCCAACCTAGTCTTCCTGTCAATTCAGGGTTCTCTTTGTTTCCTTAACTTCGTCGTTCTGTTGTTGTCTCCGTTATTCGTCTGCGCTTTTAAGCCATACTATCTTCCTCCCGTTTTCGTTTTTCGTTTGTTTCTTCTCCATATTGTCCTCTCCATTCAATGCTGATCGTGTGTTTATTAAGTGTTCATCTCTTTCTGCTAAGTGCTCTGTTTTTTATTCCATTTTATTGATACTCGGTCTTCCTACTCCATATTGCGCCTCTTATGTCCTATTTTTTCCCTCTCCGCAGATTATTCCTATTATTTGTTTCTTTCCCCTAACAATATCAGACCGTATCAAGATATAATTGATTCCTTTTTGTTCTAATTGTTTCTGGGTAAAGGTCCCCGGTTAACGACCCCCCCCCCCAGACAAGAGGATTATCACTGAAATTAAAGTACGTGGTTATTATGTCCAATAAAGGATTTTAAATAGTCGAAAACTGCGAAGATAAACAAAACTTATCGAAAAGAAAATACTTCACATTTAAATGAAATGAAATGAATCTGATCAACTCTGAACATGAAAGAAACAAATGGAGAAAAGAAATGTTTGAGAGATTTTTTAAAGGTGGCCCATTAATTAAGATGAGAAAAAATATTATAAACACGAATATTAATTAAATAACTGACATTACATATCCATTTCCCAATTTGGTACCATAAATTTAGAAATTTAGAGATTTCAGATTTTTTCCCTATTCTTGCGACGAAGCTTAAAAAAAAAAAATAAAAAAAACAGCACTTTTTATACTGCAGAACAAGCTATGGAATTCTTTCGAATTCGTTGTTTTGTAACTCGATATATACATTTTTTTAAATGTAAGTTCTTGATTTTTAAAATGTTGGCCGTTTATAGTTTTTCCGTATTGTAATAACGAAAATACACGGATTAAAAAAAAAATCAACATTCCGGCTACTGCAGAATTGGCTATGGCCTTTTTTGTTAATTTTTTTCTGTAGCTTTATAATGTGTGTATGCATATATATATATAAATGTGTGTGTGTGTATGTATGTATGTATGTGTGTATATATCTATATTTATTTCTTTTTTTTGAGCTGTTAAAAATAATAATAAAAATAATACTGATAATAAAAGGTAGAAAGAAATTATTTTAACAAGAGAATGGCGGCGAGGGAGTAATTGCAGAGGTTTGTGAGACTTCTCAACAAAGCCTTAATGGGATTTCGGTAAAGGGGATGAGGTACGTGTGTAGAGGGCACTCTGGGTTTATGATAAAATATATTCCGGCTAGGCTCGGGTTTCGCCAAGTCAAAGAACAGTGTTTCGTTTACATTTTGGAAAGTAGTTAATTTGTCAGTTAAGTTTATAATTTATGAAATTTTCCGCAGCAGCCTGGCCGTTGTTATGCGCCATTGGAGAACTGGAAATAAAATTTAAAAAAATTACCGCTGTCACCTTGGCTCCTTTTTCGCTAACTGCATATTTGTTCCTCAGATTTCGCGCGCAAATTAAATAGGCTGTAAAATTTTCCACAACAAATCACCTACGCTTGAGTGAATTTACCGCGCCGAACTAACTTCTTTAATAACGAACGGCTTAGTTTTGTTGGCGTTGGGCCATTCTGAATTTTTTCCGGGCACAAAACAGAGAGAGAGAGAGAAAACGAAGAGAAAAATGAAAAATTTGTTTAGCCGTTGCGTTGTTTTAAAAATTCTGCTAAAATTCTCCCGCGAAGCAAATTCAGGATTATACTCGCAAGGTCTTAGCTCAAGAAATTTGATACTTGCCCGTTAATGGTCGAGTAAGAAAGGCTGTTTGCGTTCAAGCCCGAATTGGTGAACTAGCCTTATTATGATCGGGGAAACAGTGCTTCGGTGCGAGAAATAAATTGAACGCGACTTTCTATTTCAAACTAAAGCGAGAAAATTCCGAAAATTGCAGCCTAAACCGCTCTTTTGACCTTCTCGATTAAAGGCGAATTCTCAGAATTTCCGTTATAATAATACATATACATGCGTACAAATTGAACGGTTGCGACATATTTTCCTATATTAAGTATCCGTGTCTAACAGACCTTTCTTTGTTTTTGATATTTATAAAATTAATACCATGTAATTATTTTTTTGATTTTATAATATACATATATAAAAAAATGTATTCGCTAAAGAACAGGTCTCCTTAACGTTTATGGAAACTGCATCATATTCTAGTTGTAAATGAATTTATTATACTAAAATATTTTCTATAATCAGTGATAGTCATTATTTATTATTACAGAAATTTTAAAACGTACTGGTAATAGGAAAACGTTACGCATTTTATAACGGTTTTTCATAGTATCCCAAGTGCAAGAATGACATAATTTATATGTATCCACTGCTGGATGTAGACATCTCCTGGTGAAATAGGTGGGCCTATTCCCACGCTGACTGGAGAAATCAAGAGATACATTTTATACCTGTTGCCAGATAACATGCTTTTTGATTTACTAAGACGTCTTGAACTTTATACAAATGCAATTTCAGTATGTCTATAACAATCTGCACATGCGTATGTGTTTTTGATTTCCTGGTGTCTTTACCAGTCATTAAGTGGTAAAGAAGATAAGGTTTCCCATTTTAAATATTGAACTGTCGGCATGTGATAATGTACAGATACGTATTACGGGGCGTGTTACGTAGTTGCATGCGTTTATATATTTATACTTAATCTTAACGCTAGAGTTCTAATATTATAAGTATAAAATAAGTTAAGATAAATTATAATTTTTTGTATTGTATATATTTTTTGAATAAACGTTAATAAGAGTGTCGGGCACTCACACAACGGGCATATTTGCCCTGTGAGACCCACAACTTATTTTAATTAAAAAAAAAAAAAAAAAAAAAAAAAAAAACAGACCTGACGCTTGTGTCGTATTTTATGAAGTGTTATTAATATGTCTAATAATAATTTCTGATCGTCGCAGAGGATTCGAGACCCAGACTACCGAGTTGGCAGTCGAATGCTCTAACAACTAGCCTATCACAAAGACCATACTTATCGAAGAGTAAATTGCAATGAAATATGTCATTCTTAAAAATAAAAATAAATTTACCTTTTTGAATAGCGGTTTTTATTAAAAACGTTACGCATTTTGTAACGATTTTTCATAGTGTTTTTTTCATATTATCTCTGCTCTAAGAATGGCACTTTCATCAGCATATGAATGTATGTATTTTCCGAAAGCAGCTGAAATCGATTGATCAGTTTTATCTTTATTAAACGAAGAGGAGAGGATTTTTTTGTTTGTTTTAGTAATTACTTCTATTTAGGGTTTATTAAAAAGTAAGAAAAAGTAATACGCTTTTTAACTACGATATATAGAGAATTGGGAACAGACAGTTCATAATTAAATATATTTATTCACAGTATTTATTTGTCGTCGATTTAAAATATTATGCTAGTTAAAACACACTAGCTGCTGTAGGCTTATGCGGATGAGATAATTTTAATAGTATTTTTCGATTCGTGATTTTTTTGGTTTTGTTCCGTGCAGCACCGGAACAGTTCAATACAAAAAATTACTCCAATATATACGAATGTAGCTTCCATATTATGCGCTTATTTTTATTTATTTGTGAAACTCATTAATATACTGATTGATTTGCAAGTTCAGAAAAAGATCGATCACCGTGTGTACACTTTTTCTTTTTTTGTTTCTCTTTAATGGAGTTGCAACCTTATGAACAGCGAGAAAATAACAAAAAACGTAAGCTGTCTACAATGTAAGAATTTGGCTATAATTATAGTCAACTGTTGGGACAAACATCCTAATTTTCTTAGTTCGTGTAGCGACAAAGTCTCCATTTTAAAAGCCTGTACGATTTCAAATAAATCATAGAGGATACGGCAAAGAGGTGCACTTTAGAAAGTAAGATAGATTACTAGAAAGTTATACTTGCAAAGTTCAAGCATGCCGGTAACTTTTGATTGAGAAAGATGTTTTGCAAACTTTTTTCTATCTATTTTGTGTTTAGATAAAGAAAAAATTCGAACTGTGTGTACGCACATATCAAAATATACGATGACTGAGTGTGAACGACAAATCCACTTCCTAGCGTCAAACAACGCTGTACTGAATACGTTCCATTCGCAATACGCTTCTTTCACCGTGTATAAAAACCTACTCATAAAAGAGGAAATTGTCCAAATTTCACCCTTCCCCAAGGGGATAAAACAAAGAAAGGATGTTTCACAGAAATGTAATCATTCAACCGAAGCAGCGGTCGTAGGAAAAACGCGGAGTTGGAGTATATACGATGACGTGTGGTATTCATATTTATTTTAATTATTTGAGAATTTTCTCCTATCGCAAGATGGCCTGACGGCCACTATTAGATACCAGAAGTTTGTGTAGATTCTTTTGTGAACAGCATCTTGAACTATACCTCGAATATTACGTGGGCAGTAAGTTGCACACAACACTGTATTTATTTATATTTTTCTTTGTTTGACAAAGGGATAGTCGTTGACATTTTTTTAAGTTGCATGTACTCGTATTCGCCGTTAAGTCTCTTAAACATGTATTTATCAGTGTTTATTAAAAATATTTCATTACGTCTCGCGACCTAACTGAATTGAAAACAAAGCGGCGAAACGTCGAGTAATTACCATAAATAAGGGTTAATTTCGGAGTTATTTCATCAGTTTGTCTGTGTTGTTATAAGACGTAAGCGCATTTCTGTGAACGGCCTACATTTTGAAAGTAACATCAACCGCAGAAGTGAAATATTTAATTAAAATTTTGCCCTCTCATAAGGTTAAACGCTGGCGTTGAATAATGGACTACCCAAAAAATGGTTAGAACCCCCCTTATTTAAATTCTTCCTAAAAAAAAAAAGTGCTTGTATCAACATTTTAAAAAACGTCAATTTTGTTTTTCGTAATAAAATTTTAAAATATGATTTATATAATCGTAGGCAAATTAATAACACTTGTATACCATAATTCCGCATATTATACAAGTCGTGTAAGTGCAAAAAGATATATGTATCCTTATAGTTTATTATTATGGCCAATATTGGTCAATTCTCGGTAGGCTGTTTTGATATGGACGCAATTATCTCCTATGCCTTTAGTGTGCACGTACGATTACTCCATTAATAATGAATTATAAACATGTTTAGATATTATTCAAACATTTTTATCGTAATTTTTACGTTAATGAAATTTTTTTGACATTTTCTCAATTTAAATTGGATAACTTTATTTCGAGATGTATGTAACATACATTTCTCGTTTGCGACTTTCATTATCGTTATTTTATTTATCTACAGAAACCAGTCAGCAGTGTTTCTCCGATTTATCAGACCTCTTCGATTAGAGTGCAGCCGGTACAACCGCAAATCCTAGCATCTCTGACTAGTGTAAGTTTTTTATGATGATTTATTATTTTATTTTATTTGTTTATTTATTTTTTCCAAAAAACTTAATTAGAAGTTTTAATAAATTATAGCAAAACGAAAATCAGTTTAATAATTAAATTTTTATTGCTTAAAAATTTTTGAACACATTGGTCATCCAAAGTCGTTTAACCGCGAACACGTTTCGCGAGCGCTACGTTTATCACTAGCGCTAAAAACAGCAAACCGAAACATTGTAAATAAACGTAGTAATCATTTTTATTTCTGCTCCGTACAGAAACAAGGAAAATGTAACCGTTCGGAAAATGTACTCTAACACAGTGTTATTTTTAAACGGAAGTTGTAACTGAAAATATATTTAATTAACATATTACGTTGAGCATTTGAATCGTAATAAATATAACAGATCGTTAATATTTTATAGAAATCTTCCCAATGAATTACTTCACTTAGGAAATAAGAATAATTTCTAGATTAGTTCTTAATTTCTTTACAAAATATTAAGCTTGATAAGTACAAATTTTCAGTACATATATATATATATATATATATATATATACATATGTATGATATATGTATATGGTTTTACCTTTAGTACTTTAAAAATGTGACTTCTCAAAAATTCGAAATGCACATTGAGCGTTTTCTTCATGTAGGATTACTTTAATAAAAATTTTTTGAAAAATTAATCTACTAATTGCCCATTATAAAAGCAGGGATTTATTTTTGTATAGTTGGGTAAAGTAATTTGTAAAACTTTTGTTAAATTTTTATTTGTTAAAGTGTGTAATTGAAATAAGTTAGCTGAAAATTTTGTGATAAAACTACTCGTATTACCGAAGACCTCGGATTAGTAGGAAAATGAAAATTTAATGGCATCATGTTTTTTTTTGAAACATATGAGTATAACATTAATCCATATAAGTATTGCATTCATTAACAGAAGTGGGGTTATGCGTGGTTTTTGATTTTAGGGACCCGGCCTTGTTATCGCCAAGAAGTTATATCGACCCAGTGGTTTTAGCGCCGCCGTCCTCCCAAAAATAACGTTGTATCTTGGATGTTTTTTTACAAAATTTCTTCTTGCCAGCGAAGTTCTTTGAAAGTTTACTGGCGAAAAAGCGTATGTTTAAAAATTGAAAATTTAATTAAGCGCATACTAACGGAAAGGTTTCGCTGCCCTTCGCTCTTCGCACAAGAAAAAATCGGATGTTTACTAGATAAAATGATTCTTTCTGCTTTCTTTTTTCTTATAATTCCCTTTGTTCTTTTCGTAATCTCGCTCCTGCTGTTTACCTATTTTTCGAAAAACTGTAAAAATCTGAGTCAGAATTGCCCGAATGTATAGTTTTAGCTTTTAATGTTCTGTTTTTTATTTTTATTTTCATAACTAAAACTATCACAGTTACATCTGTTTCGTTGCGAGATGTCCCGTATCGTCGTTGAAGTGTTTACATTATTATTCGTTGTTTCATGCAAGCTAATATCACGAAGTAAAACCTATTTTAGTTTTAAAAATAGAATTAGTAAAAGAAGTAAGTTTTATGTTTACTATCATAGTGCCAAATATTAAAAAAAAAAAAAAAAAATGAAAAAACTGGTATAAAATTTTTTTTTGAGTTGAAATCATGAATAATAAAATAATTATAAGATATAAAGTGTTTTTAAGAGTATATCTCATCTTAGAACTATTTTGATATTTTATTACAAACAAATGATCCGCGTAATTAGAAGAGAGGAAAAAAGAAAAGATAGACATGTCCAAACTTTTCTGCCATTTAAACCTAAAAAAGTTACATTACGTTATTTACTTTCCGCTAATATTATGAAAGAAATGTAAAAACCAGTAGGTCTGACTGTTTAATGCACTTTATTTTTTCCACTTTACATGTCTTGTTCGTTTATTAATTTTTTAAAAGAAATAATGAACGTGCCGGCTAATTTACTTCTAGACTGCGCCTCAATCGTCTCTGTATCTGGTTTAGATGAAATACATTTTCCAGCAAGTTCTAATTTATTTATTTTTTATTTTTTTTCATATTTGTAAATATGATGGAATTCAAACATGCACTAAAATTAGTTATCATTTTTTTCCCTCCAAATTGATTTGGGATGATAGCGCAGGGACAGCGTAAGCTTCAACAAGCTCGAGATTTCTCGAACCGTTTATATCGTCCTGAAGGTTATTTTACTAAGTTAATGTGATCAACGTAATTAAAATGTGTCATTTTCCATTTTATTCGATAATCCTCAAGCAAGAAATTGAGATTACGAATATTGTTATTACAAAAGAAGTACTGAAAAATGTTGTAATTATAAAAATACGACAAATAGGTTTTAAACAAAAATAAAACGATATTTTCAATCATCTTCATATAGGAAGTTATATTTGCAGAAAATTGCTTACTCTAAGTATTATTTTTCGATTTTCGCTTCAACGTTATTCTATTTTAATTTAAAAATGGTGTCGTCATCTATCGGTAGAAAGTAGAACTAATAGAATAAGTAATTTGAAAGATTTAGGTTGTGCGTCGCTCAGGGTGAAGACATAACTTCGACAAAATATTTTGTTACAATAGTTAAACTGCAAAATTTTATCATACACGGTTACTTCTATTGCCAAAATAAATTTTTCAAATCAAACTCGAATATGTGATGGTTGCATATGTACCGTTTGCGCTAAAATTGATTTTGGATGGGAATCAAAAAAACTCCAGTAATCTCAGTGACGCAACATTGCTCTATGTATGATATTATTTGGATATTTTTATCGCTATGTTTAAAGAGTTTAATACATATATATATATATATATATATATATATATAGTAGAATAAAAATTCTAGAGTTCTCTATAATATTAAACTTTAAGAATTTATAGTGTTTAAGTTCGAGAGTTTTTCTTTCTTTCTTTCTTTCTTTTTTTCTTTCTTTATTTATTTTTTTGATTAATTAAAACTTAGTTCATTTAGAGGAGCTTCTGTTTTTTATATCTCTCTTTTCCTATTGGTCATCCTCAATTTCAGGAATGGTGAATCTAAAAATTGGTCCTTAATAAACAAAATTCTAACTTAGCCTCCTTGGCTTTATGCTGTTAATTCTATTACACATATTTAAATTATATAAAAGAGTATTCCTCCATAAAAATATAATTACTACGAATAAGCCCAAATAATATAAAAGGATCTAAATCTAGAATCTGCTTTACTGATCTCGTTGTATTGTGAGTATTAATGCTGTGTAATTAATTATACAAGAAATCTTAAATAAATGTGTGGCAGTACAGCAAAAAAAAAAAAAAAAATACAGTTAATTTGTTATATAATAATAGATGCCGTTCTGTAGTATGTTTATTGTAAAATTCTTTTCGTTTATTTTACTTTATCGATCCTTATTTCGCTGACAGTTACTTCAATTATTTTTGAATTTATCCACCAAAATAATATTTTAATTTGCTCCCTACTCTAGTTATTAAGAACTTAACAATATTTATGGAAATTAAAAAAAGGACGTTTCTTTGGATTTTTTTTTTTTCATTTACTTTATAATCAAATAATTAAAGTGAACAAATTAAGAACTTTTTCACGCTTTTATTCGTCTAAATTTGTTCGTGTTACTGCGCCGATACATGCAATTGACATTATTATTAATCACTTAGGGCTGAAGTTGATTGTATTCAGTTTACTACAGGTTCTTACAATCTGATCTCGTTTGATAATAAAATTCAGTTTATTAGTATTATACAATTGTTTTCTATAAAATTTTAACAAGTTTATCGTGTTATTACATACATATTTACATATATACTTAGATGTGTAAATGTTTGTATGTGTAAAAATATTGAAATTAAAAAATTAATCTAAACAAATCGCTTTCAGAATTCCAGTCAAGATTCCCGGAAGCAGTCTGATTTGGTACATTCGTCGTCAATTCACTCTATGCCAGAAAATAATAATCATATTTCAAAGCCGGCCCTTCCACCTAAACCAGCCGCTCCTACCAAATCAACACCACCGCCACCGCCAAGGCAAAGTCCTTTTCATGCTCAATACGTGTCACAGAATGATCAGCACGATAAATACGTTAATCATGATAGACTGTATTTAAACCAGAATCACTTTTTAACGAAGCAGCAGCAGCAACAGCAGCAGCATCATAATATTTCTTCAGAATCATCGTATCTATCGTCAGCGTTCGATAATATCGACGATTCTGCGAAAAGTAGAAAGTTATCTTCCAGAACTGGCGAATATATTGACGAAATCGATAATGCAGCTGCAATTGGGAATTCAAGGTACGATGCGAGCTTTTTTGTGACCTTTGTTTTTTTGTCGTACCTATAAATTTTTAATCATTTATTTTTTAATACAGATTAGCTACGTATTTGGGAGGATGGAAGGGGGTCTCCATTGAGGACATATGGTGGTTTTTTTTTTAACGAATAGTTCTAAAATTAATTTGAAGGTAGTAATGGCGTTATGACGAAGTATTTACCTACTTTTTTTTCCTAATTTGTCAAGAAGGACGTCTAAAATATAACAAATTTTTTTCTTCTTCTTTTTTGGGGCGCGGTAACAAAGATTCTATGCTCGGAAGCAATATAGAAAGGAAAGAATCAACAGTTAAATAGCAATTCAGTCGGATATGGATAATATAAAGGAACACTAAATAGAGAAATGACATGAGATATACGAAGTCCAGTAAGGAGGTGACTAAGAGTTGAGAGTAAAAAATAGATTGTTCATCTGAGAGAGACGGAAACTCAAAAAGAATACGATTAAAATCATGGAAAACCTCATAGTTCAGAGGACAAAAGGAAAACGAGAAGTCAACAGTGAATGGTTAAAACGTAAGCGAATGCCGAAGTAAGGGGAAATCAAAGGGTTGGAAGTAAGGATAAGAATTTTCTTTGGAGTGAAATGCCAGTTTTTTATAATATTGGATGTAGGAGGATTATAATTCTATTATTACTTTCTTAAATAATGTTAAATTTATACTGATTATTCGAACGCCTTTTTTTGTTTTCTTCGATGTATTTTGGCTCTTTAACTTAGTGCAAATGAAAATTTTTGCGACAGCAGGATTTAAATTCGAACAAAGCACCATTAGCTAATCAACTACGCTACCTTTGCTAGTTTCTTAAATGGAGTTATAAATTCCGCGCTGATACTTTGGAATGCGTTTCTCGCTTTCCCTACGCGGAACTTTATACAAGCCACCGAGTAGTCTCATTCGGTATTTTTTCAATATTCAGTAAGTCTGTCTTCCTTTTTGTGTTGATGAAAATCGTGTATCTAACCGAAAATCCGTTTTAAAATTGCCTAATATAAACACACAACTTCTCCAAATCCCCGTAATTGTTCCATCAATTACAGAACTGACTAGACATGTGTAGGAATCCTTGCTCATTTCATAATCGTCCATTACCTATATCTGATTATTTTACTCTACACGCTCAACGTTCTCAGAACTCCGTTAAATCCCGTAATATTACGAACACTCGTCTGTGAAAGTTCCGTTCGTTACTTTAAGACTAATTTTCCTCAGTTACGTATTTACAGGTATTTCTGCCGAATCATATCACCTTTACCCCGGTACCTTAGTAATGCTATTCAGTTTTCGAAGTATGACTTGTGATCTTAAGTCACTACTTTAGTTCGTAATAGTCAATACGATATTGCAAAGCCCGGCGCTGCTTACGAAATGTAATATTGTACAGCTTAGGTTTTTGGTAGAAAACAAACACCAAGTATTGTTGGATATGGGAAAACTAAATATCACAGTTATGTATTTTGCGAGAGCGGAAGCATAAATTTCTATGAACATGTCAAAACTAATACACTACACTTCATATGGAATCTCGATTTGGGGAGAAGCAAAAAGTACGATGACTTAAGTAACCAGCATAAGCGATGTTTAAAAACGATAATCCCAACAAATAAACATACCAATGATAATATCAGCTGGCGGAGAGGTGAAATGTCTCCAAAGACGCTCCATTACTACTGACTACTTGAATATAAGACTAAAAGTTTACTTATTCCTTCGATGTCGAAAGGGAAAAATAACAAAATAGATGACGTTCGCTTGAACATATTTCAGAGGATTTAATGAATATAGAGAAATGATAGGCAGTTGTAAATTACAAATCAAGCAATGATTATAATGTAAAAGAATGAACAATTATATTTTCTTGAAATTATATATGGTCCGATTGTGGATATTTATAATTAATTAAGGATGATGCGCATTAAACTTGTTTTTTCTTTTAGTTGTATTTGCGGTTTCTTTGCATGCTTTATTTAAAAATATTACAATAAATGATAATAACAGTGTTGGGAATCCATAGACGACATTTGCCTTTGTCTGATCCGCAACTTATTAATAGAAAGAAAAAAAAAAGCACACGTAAGAGAAAGGAGCTCTTTTATGACTGCGGAACGACTAAAATAAGTCTAAAGGATGCCTTAGCTTTGTAAAAATTTTGGAAAATGTAGCCATGTTTACTATGCTACGATAGAAATGAAAATCAAAAGTCACTAAGGCATCGCAGAACCGCAATATTCATTTCCCTATTTCTGTTCGTAGACTCGTAGTGTGCGTAATGTAATCTAGATTTTAAATTTTAATAGGTCTGTTATTATTATTAATTATTTATTATTTATTAATTATTATTTATTAATTCCTTAACGTCGTTCGTCATCTTAATATGCTTCCTGCCAAATTATTTCCTTTCCAGCTGTTTTCGTTAAACATATTTTATCGTATGTAAATGTACCGTGTTGTATCTGTGTCCTGTTTTTGTATACAATTATCGCTTGTTCTACTGTTTAGAAATATCGGCTCGTTAAACGCTAAAAACGATTCCTCGAACGGCGTAAAGTCGGATTCCCCGCCGCCGCCATTACCAAATGTAGAACCACCGTACGACGACGACGTAGACAAGCACGTCAGAATGCGTACGATCGTAGTGCAGACGAGAAATCTTACCGATTTGGAAAAACATCAGAATTACAGCAGTCAGCTGATGTGCGATCTGTTAAATCACGACTCAAGCTCGGGTAGTGACGTAAGCAGTTCCGAGAATTCTTACTTTTCCAGCAGTAACAGACGGATCGAACTACCTCCGGCTTACCTGTTTCCGGAAAACGAAGCACCTCCCGAAGATCTGTTACCCAAGTCGGACAAAGAACAAGAAAATTGCTGCGACGGAGTGTCCAATCATCATCTTATGCTGAACATCGGTTCGGCTACAGACGATCAGAATGATAATTGCAGCAGCGATAAATATAGCAGCTCTTCTCCCGATTCAGAGGATGCCGAAAAATCAAGTAAACAACTCGTATTTAACGTCATTTCACTCGTATTATAAGCTATCTTTTAGAGTATCCTGCAGTCGTTGTATAAAAATGATCAGTTTAGAAGCTCTCGTTTTGAAATAATCATAATCGTTTCGGTATAGATGACAAACTCGTGGAGTGATTACATTAAGACAGTTTACAGTGCCTCTAGAGGTGAAATAGATACGCCAGTTGCAGAGGAATAAAAATAAAGATATTGAAATCTGAGGTAGAATACGTAACCAGGGCAACTAAACAGAGAAAAGCGCCTGGACCTGATGAGATACCTAGTGAAATAATAAAATTATTGAACAATGATAACGTCGAAAAGATAACAATTCTGTTCAATGAAATATATAATTCAGCAGAAATACCAGATGAATGGCTTCGCTCAACATTCGTTACAATACCCAATAAAGCAACGGCAACCAGATGTGATGATTACAGAACGATCAGTTTAATGAGTAACCTTCTTAAAATATTCTTTAGAATAATGCAAGAATCAGATGTGTCTGTGAACAGGACTTGGATCCAAAATCAGTTTTGGTTTCAGACAAGGACTCGGAACCTGAGACGTACTGTTGGCTGTGAATGACTTTTCGAAAAATGTCGAGACTTCTTCGATTATGATAAAGTATTCGATAGAGTTAAATATAAAAAGTTAATTCAAATATTACAGGAGAAAATCGTAAATGCGTATGACACAAGGATTGTCAAGAATCTGCATTGGAAGCAATCGGCCACAGTCCTAGTAGATGGAAAAGAATCGGAAAATATCGAAATATGCAGAGGTGTACGATAGTGTTGTATATTGTCCCCTTTACTATTTAATGTATTTTAAGGAAGCAGTCTATAATGTCGAAAAAGGTGTTAAAATGAATGGGAAATGGTTAAATAATATAAGGTATGCGAATGATACAGTACTATTTGCTGATTCGATAGAAGACTTACAAGATATAACCAATAATATGAATGACGCGGGTATAAAATATGGGCTTAACATAAATGTGAAGAAAACCAAATTTATGGTGATAAGCCGGGAAGAACATCCAAATACAAGAATCTTAATCAACGGTCAGGAAGTAAAGCAAGTACAAGAATTCAAATATTTCGGATGTTTTATAACAGAGAAGTTAGAACCTGAAGTTGAAGTCTGACGTAGAATCGAATATGCTAAAACAATTCTGAAGAAACTGGGAAATTTATATTTGATAAACCAGACAAAGGATGCTTACGTATATTCAGTTCTGTTATATGGTGAGAAAACGATAACATACACAACTAAAATTATTAATCATTTGAAAGCTTGTGGGATGTGGTTTTACAGAAGAATGCTGCGTATCCCATGGACACAGAAGTTAAGCAACAGAGAAGTATTGCAATTGGCTAATACTGAACGAAACGTAGTCGAAACAATACAGAAACGTAAGATAAAATACTTCGTGCACGTTATATGAGAAAAGAAATACAAATTATTAAAACTGATTATACAAGGACAAATTGAAGGTCGAAGAGGTCCAGGAAGAAGGAAGATGTCATGCTTAAGTAACATACATCAATGGACTAGGATAAAATCAGTGGAAGATCTAATGAGGGCTGCAAGAGGGTGGAAAATTTGAAAAATTTCAAATACCAAGGATCGTCTACGTGCAGTCATGCGTAGGACACAAGAAGAGAGAGAGAGTGTGTACAGCAGCAGTGGTCCCCGTGTTTTTGCATTATTTATTTAATTCAAATAATAAGAATTCCGCCATTTCCATTTTATACTAAGATTACTATATTGAAAAATAAAATTTAATTTTTTAACGACTACCTTTTCATTTCGCCGGGAGCTGCTGTTTATCAAAATAATTAGAAAAACCTTTTTCATATATCTTGTTTCGTCAATAAGGTTTACATATTAAATTAACTTTACCGAAGATATGTAGATTTTATTACCCGGTGCAGTTCGATATATATTATTAAACACAGGAAAATAATAAAATTTTAAGTAAATCAATAAATCTTATATACCGGCTCATTTCTCTTAAAAAATGTGTTGTTAATTAAATTACACACGTTAAGTTACTAGTAATTTTACATTATTTTTAAAAAGTGTTAACATTACTGTTACTAATGTGAAAAATAGGAAAATAATGATGGCATAAAATCTGAAAAAATTGAACTTGTTTTAAATAGAGACACAAAATTAAATATTCCAAAAAAAAAATAAAATCATAAGTAAATAATCAAGTAAATCAATAAATAGCAAGATTTTTAAAATGATCTATTTTTTTCTGAATTGGCTTACTTTTTTGCTGTCTATTTAAATTTTGATACAATTAAAGGAATTTTATGTAGGTGAATACATCCTGTTTGTTAAAACTGTATAATAAAACAAACTTTAATAACAAACAATATAGAACAATAAATTAGATAAATACCTATTTAGAAACGTTTTCGGGCATAACCCATCATCAGCTAAAACTAACTTAAAGGAAACTTAAAACGTACTGAAGTGAATATAGGGAATACATGTGTATATATAGTAGATGTAAAGAGGAATAAACATAGCAGGTATAAAAATCAATAAGTTGAAAATGCTAATAATTAATATAAAATATAAAATAAAACAAGAAGACAAAAAGTTAAATTTTTATATTAAACAGTGGATTATTATTATTAGGTGTTTGGTCATTTAAAATATTATTTTTATATTTATTTATATAATAATTTTCTGCAATGTTCATATTATTACCTTTGTGATAAGTGGCCAGGATGGTTACAAACACAATTAAAAATATCAATAATAAATTAAAACAAAACAATGCAGTCATTGTAAAAGCAGATAAGGGAAACAGTTTAGTAATCATCAATAAAAATGAAATCATCCAAAAAACTGAAAATTTTTTAAAAGATTAATAATATACAATTAATAAAAATAGACCCCACTAATAAATATCAAATAAAAATAAGAAAAATAATAAAAGAATAAATAATAATGAAGCTAAATATTTAATAAATATGAACCCAAAAGCACCAACTCTTAACCCTTTAATAAAAATACATAAAAATAATGCTCCTATAAGACCACTAATAAATTATACTAGTGCACTTTCTTATAAAATCTCAAAATTAATAACTAAAATATTAAAAACTAATATATCAATTAATAATAATTATGCTATTAGAAACAGATTGGATGTTTTTGATAAATTAAAAAATATAAAAATTAATAACAAAACTAAACTAATTTCTTATGATATAACAAACCTTTATACAAATATACCTATAAATGAAACCATAGATATAATTAAAAAATCTGTAAATAAGTTAAAGAATAATATTTTTTGTAATCAATTAATCCAAATAATTAAAACTATTACAGAACAAAATTACTTTAATTTTAATAACTCCATGTATATACAAAATAATGGTTTAGCTATGGGCTCACCTTTGTCAGGTATTTTAAGTGAAATCTTTTTACAAAATTTAGAAGAAATATACATGGAAAATATAATACAAAAATACAATATTAAATCTTATATTAGATATGTAGATGATACACTACTAATTTTTGATGAAAATAATAGTAATACTGGAAATGACATTCTAAATGATTTAAATAAAATTCACAAAAATATTCATTATACTATGGAAAAAGAAGAAAATAACAAAATAAATTTCTTAGATATAACAATAATAAAATCAAAGGATAAGTTAATATATAATATTTATAGAAAACAAACCACCACTGATAATATAATTCATAAAACATCAAATCACCCAAACCAACATAAATATGCTTACTTCATGACTGCAATAGATAGATTATTAACTACACCCATGAATATAAATAAAAAACAAATAGAAATTAATATATTAAAGACTTTGGCAAGAAATAATGGTTATGACGAACAAATAATAGATAAATTAATTCACAAAATAAAATCAAAATCAAAATATATACAAAAATTAAGAGTCAATAATGCTACTAACAATAAAGGATGGATAACATTCACATTTATAAACAATAACATATACAAATTAACCAATTTATTCAAAAAACAAGGTTTAAATGTAGCATTCAAAACTAAAAATAATTTAAGATATAAAATAAACTCCTTAAATTTAAAAAATAATAATATTTACAAAAATAGCGGTATATATAAAATAAATTGTACTGATTGTGAGAAATCATACATTGGTCAAACAGGGTGAAAAATTCATTGCAGATATAAAGAACATATAAAAACATTTAATAATAATGAAATAGAAAAATCAACCTATGCAGAACATTGAATTAAAAATAAACATAAACCTAATTCAATAGAAAATACTGTAACCATCCTGGCCACTTATCACAAAGGTAATAATATGAACATTGCAGAAAATTATTATATAAATAAATATAAAAATAATATTTTAAATGACCAAACACCTAATAATAATAATCCACTGTTTAATATAAAAATTTAACTTTTTGTCTTCTTGTTTTATTTTATATTTTATATTAATTATTAGCATTTTCAACTTATTGATTTTTATACCTGCTATGTTTATTCCTCTTTACATCTACTATATATACACATGTATTCCCTATATTCACTTCAGTATGTTTTAAGTTTCCTTTAAGTTAGTTTTAGCTGATGATGGGTTATGCCCGAAAACGTTTCTAAATAGGTATTTATCTAATTTATTGTTCTATATTGTTTGTTATTAAAGTTTGTTTTATTATAAAGGAATTTTTAAGTTCAGTAGTTCTCAAGTTTTACGAAAACCTATGACCATTAAAAAATATATATATGAGACAAATTTATTCTTACACTCGTACGCACACACACACACACCCGTATATGTTAGAATTTTTAAAACATTAGCGATCATGCATTAATTACGTCGGCTGTTTTTCTTTCAACTTGGACCCCTCCTCTTTTTTGGTGAGATTTAGTGAGATTTGGTGGGACCCACCTTCTCTTCACGTGAGATTTACACAATAGTTGTTAAAGGACTAAATTTATTTTTATAAAGCAGAAAAAAGCACCAGACATGTTTCACTCACTCCATAGGCATTCATGTACTATACCGGTTTTTGTTTCTTTTTAAAACTCTGATCGTTTTTTTTTTTTTTTTTTTTACTTTTTCTTTATTGTCGAAACAAAAGTTTTTAATTGCTATGAGATTTTTAAGCGGGTAAAATGGGGCGCTCCAAAGAAAAGTAAAAGAAAAATTCAGTAATTTTTTTTCTATTATCTGTATAATAATATATGTTCTTTAAAAGTTGACGTGAGATTTTTAATTATCCTCCCCTCAGTTTAAACGAGATTTAATGAAATTTCGCTGGACCCCCCCCCCATTTCGAACTGACGTAATTAATGGATGTCTCCTTAGCAATCACAGTGCTATGTAAAATTGTCTGAAAATTTCATAAAAATTACTCGCAAACTGAAATTGCTCCTGTTTAAATTTAACGATTTGACTATTTCCGTAAGAAAATATTCTTCAAGGGTATAGCACATTTGCAGTAGCTGCATTTACGAAATATAAGACTATAAATATGCCGTTTACGTATTGTCTTAAACGCTAAATTCCAATTTAACACCATAAAAAACTATGCGCTATTAGAAAATACTTTTTCGCTAAACAGCTGTAGGGAGGAGGATTGATTCTAAGAAACACGCATCGATAAAGGCGATCGACCATGGGGCTCTAGCAATAATAAGATAGTCAAAGGCAATTAATGGTTATGTAGTAAAATAACGCGATAATTATTGAAATGACATGAATAATGTTCTATTTTTTTTACAGGTGATGCCATGAAAATGATAAGAAAAGGCAATCTGAAGCATAATAACGCTAGTAATAGCAAACGGCGAGTATCATTTGATCCGCTGGCATTATTGCTGGACGCGTCGCTGGAAGGCGAACTAGAACTGGTAGTAAAAACAGCGAGTCAAGTAAGAAATCCGAGTGCTGCTAATGATGAGGGTATCACGGCACTGCACAATGCTGTTTGTGCCGGACATGTGGACATTGTTCGCTTTCTCGTGCAGTTCGGCTGTGATGTTAATGCTCAAGACTCCGACGGATGGTAAGGACATCGTTTTGCGTAGTAAATTTAAGTTTAAAGTAATCTAAATGTTTTTTTTTTTTTTTTTTTTTTTTTTTTTTAATTTCGGTTTTCAAGGCTAATTACATCATACTGAATGTGAAAAGATATAGGGAATTTTTTTAGAAAAAGAAGGAAAAAAAAGAAAATTAAAGAAAAAACGATAAAAATAATTTGTTAAATATTTTAAACTCAACGCTATTTCAAATTAACTACCAAAATACATTAATATTGGGTATGTCTTTCTATTAAAAACCCAATAACGGTATAGAATGTATTTTATAATTAACACTAATAAACTGGAAGCCAATAAATTTGTTCAATAAAATGCCTGTTTATTACAATGTAACTGTTGACGTCATCTAATGGAGAATTACTAGTGTTCGCTATACAGATGCGGACGCGGTATGTTTTAATTGCAAGAACAAAATTTGTCGATTGAATATTGACAATACCTCTCTCGTTGTGCATATTTGTCACAATTTTTATTGGCATTAGATTTTATAGAAAACTATTATTAAAATAGAACTTTACCAAAATGTTTCCTTTTTTAAGAGATTTAACTTATTTATTTTTACGAAAGTATTTTTACATTTTTAAGAAAAAAAAAACTAATCGTAAACAGTTTTTATTCGCCAACGTAAAAAAAAAACAAAACATTTTTTGGTCAGAATTGTGCTTAAAAATGCAATGATTTAGGATAAAAAACAAATACACGCGTAGCGTGTGTGTAAATATTAAAAGTCCTGGTCATAAGTTCATTTAGGCGGATTGTTGCAAGCCCTCGCCATCAAAAAAGAATCATAGTTCTCTGAACATCCGAGTACTAAAATACCTTAATATTTAGTTTTCCTACCGCGGTTAGTTGAAAACGACTAGACACGCTGATAATACTCAGGATAAAAATTTTTAGCAGATCACTAAGGTCATAGGTGTGAAAGCAAAAAGAGAAAAAAATTTAAAATTTTCATCGCGACAAAAATAAATGTAACGGTATAAATAAATGGGGCGTAGTAATGTTGTTAATAAAAAGTCATTGCGGTTTAAAGTTGCTATTTTTAAACGATACAAAGTAAACTTTTAGCGGATGACAATTCTTTCAAAGTTTTTCTACAAATCCGCCATCATCTGCGGGATAAAAAGAATTTTCAATGCCGCATTTATTAATCTTTCTCGACGTCTCCGATCAAATTTCAAAGATGACTTAAAAATGTTTTTAACTTGTACAGTAGTGAAGTAAGTGAAATTTGAAAAATATAATTTTTTTTTTTTTTTTTTTTTGTAATTCTGTTATACCGAAGAGTTGTTATCTTAATCCTTAACCGTTTTCAAGTTTTTGTTTCCTTTTTTTTTTAGGACTCCGTTACATTGCGCTGCGAGTTTGAACAATCTGGCAATGGTGCGGTTTTTGGTCGAACACGGGGCTTGCATTTTCGCTACCACTCTCTCGGACCAAGAGACTGCCGCCGAAAAATGCGAAGAAGATGAAGAGGGATTTGACGGATGTTCGGAATTTTTATACAGTAAGATATTCGTGTGAATTTAATTTTAACTTTAGCTATAAATATAAATATGTTTAATAATCAAACGGTCCAGATAGATTCTGAGTGTAATTGTCGGAAGAAATTATTTTGCAGCTCTTCTGTCGAACCGCACATTATAGTATTCTATAAATGTCTCGTATTGCGTAATAAAAATTACGAACTAATTTTCGAAAATATTCGTATTTTATAGCGAAGATGTACCCTTCTCGCTGAAATAAATTTTTGCGCATAGGCGAAAAATATTATCGTTTATCAAGTACGAATATAATCGGACATAAAACAGCGTGTAATTATTTACAATTGCATAGGTATTCAAGAAAAATTGGGCATCCTGAACAATGGTATAGTGTACGCGGTATTCGATTACGATGCTCATAATTCGGACGAATTAAGTTTCAAGGAAGGAGATCGTTTAACGGTCATAAGGAAAGGCGACGAGTGGGAGAGGGAATGGTGGTGGTCTCGACTTAACGACCAAGAAGGATACGTTCCTAGAAACCTACTCGGAGTAAGTTTCTATTCTTTCTTTGCCTGTTTTTTTTTTTTTTTTTTAAATTTCATGTAATAGCATAATTGTAATTTATCTTCGTACTTTCGATATTTCATCGCTTTTTTCTTCATTTGTTTCATTTCATTCTCATTTTATTTTTTACGTTAAACTTGGCTGCATTATTTAAATCAATCAGATATCTTGAAACTGACGTTTGAAGCACGGAAAGCTATATTTATTTTTTAAACGATTCTTCTGTCGTGACAGTAAAATAACGTGTAATTAATTTTTCAGTTTTCAATAGATAAGTACTACATTTTTATCACTTCTGTAGTGTCGATTCTGTGTGAAGCAGGAGCAGTTTACACCGATAGATAGCGTTCGATAAAAATTGTTTTTTATTATTAATAATAAAACCATAGTTTCCGCTTCTTTTAATATAATAAAATATTAATGTTTCACATTAAATGCGTTACTATTATTACTTTTATTCGGGGTAATACCGTTCGAGTCAAAACAGAGACCGTGATTCTAACTATATTCCTTTTTTCCTCATTGCCGCGTTAAAAAGAGGGATATAGAGTAAGACTAAAATGCCGGCCAGTTCGTATGTTCATTTCTAGTTCATACGATATACCAATTGTAAATAATTTAATTTTAAATTTAATTTTAAAATTATTTACAATTTAGTGCGTACGCGTAGAATTTCATTAAGTACGTACTTAAACATTTTAAATCTGTTGCATTGGTTTTGTATTCCGAATTACTCTATATTTATATTTAACGAGAACGGTTAATGATTTTCTACATTTTAAATTGCTTACAGTTTAAAATTATTTAAATTATAAAATTGTTTACTATTTAATAATTATTCGCAAGTATGGCCAAGTTAAAATTTCGAACCAATGGGTTTTTGCTTAAGTATTTTTTTTTTTTTTTTTAGTAAATTTTATGTAAAACAATATAAAAACAAAAACAAAAAAAGTCCTAATCAAATCTTTTTGCTTTGAAATTTTAACTTAGCCATGGATTCGCGAATGGTTATTAAATTGTAAACAATTTTAAAATTTAAATAATTTCAAATTGTGTTTAACTTGCAAATAGTTTTAAATTATAAATTTAAATTAAAAGGTTCTAGTTAGTGTATATTTGAACTGTGTAAATGAAGGAATTGATTGAACTGGAAATGGGAGAGAAAATGTTACAAACTGACGGCGTTTTAGTGTTACCGATGTATAAGTTTGCAAAATTTTAGCGAGCATACATGCCTTACACTACTAAACCACCATCTCGAATCCACCACTGGTTGCAATACAAGAATTTAGCCCGTTATTGTTTTTATGCCCCTTCCACCCATTTCAAATCTTTCCGTCGTCCACACTTCTGTCTAGATTTAAGATATTTGCGATTTAAATTTTTTTTTCAGAATACTACCCGGTTGTATCTGTTAACTTTTCTGGCGGACGACTAAATTAGAAGGATATGTGATGATTTTCAATAATTTTTTCATCCATAATCATTTAATGTCGGTGAGAAGATTTGCCCTGTATTATTTTTCAACGCTTGAGGTTCTTATACAGACTCAAAATGAGAATTGAAAGCTAATGCCGGGTTTTTATTTAAAACGGTTCCGGGAATTCCTCAAACAGCTAAAACGCCGTAGGTTTTTCTCTAGATCCATTTTTGTTTTACACTGTAATTTCATTAATGAAAAGGAATATTAGAAAGGATAAAAAGCTCCACAATACTGATGTTACTACGAAAATTAAAATTCAAAAAAATAATAATGAATAAAGATATTTTCAGTTTTACGTGACTAAAAATGTTCTGCGACATAAAGCCCTAGTTGCCGATTAAACTAGTAGTAAACACGCTACTATGGGAGCTGGGCTCACATTCTCGTAGATATGTCCAATCACTGGGGAACCCTTCGACTAAGTTGATATTTAGCGGGGAAAAATTTAAAAAAAAATAAATTCCGAAGAAAAATATCGATTTTAAATATCCTTAGAAAACGGTATTTCAAGGGTTTCTAAGTGTTCTGTTAAGGTAGCGAATCAATGTCGTAAGGACATTTCTTCGGTAGTTTATGGAAAATTTTACGTGACTTTTTTAAGTTTTGACGATGCGCTTTTCGGATGATGATCGGTTCGGTTCGGTGTCATTTTCGTGCAGAGACACTTTATTTAAGCGTTTTAAACGAAAAAAATATTCCCAACATAAAACTGGTCGGCTTAAAATTTAAGGGAATTTTTTTTTTTTTTTTTAGAGTTCTTAACCCGGCATTATTAGTAATCCATGAGGTCCGCGGGCGACTAGCTAATTAATGATTGCGGTCGGGGGGAGGGGGGCACATTAACATAATCTCGCTTTGACTCGGCGTTGCCCGGAATTGTTTGCATGTTTTCACTTCTATCCGATGCGTAAGTTTAAAGTCCACACCGCGAATAACACTGATCGTTGTAAAAATACGTTTACATTGTATAATTTGTTTTATCATAGATGTATCCGAGAATTCATCCGAATAAAAGCTGTGATAATTGAAATTGCACGGAACATATCGAAGGATTTTCTTTCGTATCGGAATTGTGCCGACACCGTAAGCGACTCCCTTTTTTTTTTCTTCAGTAGCCATTACTACAACGGCGTTGTTCCAGAGTTAATACTCCGTATTTAGCCGATGTATTTTTTCGTAGCGCTGTATGTGTGTGTGTGTGCGTGTGTGCGTGATGCGCTCATCTAAATAATGTGTCATGACTTTCTTTCCTTCAAATTCTTAAGTATCTAATATTAGTAGCGCGCGTGCGATTTATATCTGTTCGTCACCGTTTTGTGAAATTCTACTTAATTAATTTCGCACACTATCCTAAATCGAAGCGCCGGTCTTAAAAATGGAAGTATTTCATTGCACTGTAAAAATCCTGCGCGCAGTTTCGATACACATGTTAGTGTATCGTCTCTGTATACTATACATATCATCTGTGCTGGATGCTCCTTCGTGTTTTACGTTAATTATGCATCGCAGAGGTCACTTTGGAGAGAATTCTTTAACTCGGAAATATTTTTCCATTTTGCTTCTAGTCTCGCTTTTCACGAACTCTCGCGAATTATTGCAAAGTAAATATTTTTCGGCAATACCAACGGAATTGTTTCGTAAATTACACACATTGCGGAGAGAATATTTTGTGTTATCTTTTTCGTGATGTATGGTCTTTTTCTCCACCCTTTTTCTGTATTATTGTCGAATTTTTAAACGTTGATAACAATTTATTTTTAACAATACTTCCGACAGTTATTATACACATTAGTAAGGAATTTCAAATAATAATTAAAAATACCGCTAGGAAAAAATTAGCAGTCAACTTTTGTTTAGGTTATATTTTTTTAAAAATTTTAAAAAGGTGTACTTTTTTGTTGTCGATTTATTTATTTATTTTTTTTTCGTATTGTACACAATTTCTAAACAAACAATGACGTGTAATTAAACGTTCTATAAACGGAAATTATTAGATCATTTTAACAGAAACTTGTTGGGCCCAGAAAACAGTGCAGCCGCGCTATCACTTGTAGTCTCGTCTAATCGCTTCCATATTTACTATTAACCGGAAGTTTATTTAAAGAATAAGCAACAGATTTTTTATAAATTTTTCCGCTCCGACGATATTTAATGTCGCTTGTTTATTATTGTCGAGTTATGCTGAATTATCGAAAATCGATTGCACCCGCTCGCTATTAAGTCGTTGCACGTCGAAATGTTACCGAATTAAACATAATCTATGTAAATCTCTATATAGCTTTAAGTAATTTTATAGTATTATCTGCGTTAACGTAGAATTTCTTACGCAGGTTTTCCTTATTATTGCTTTATTTATTACTTTTTTTTTTACGATTCCAAGAGAACATTTCATTTTTATAGCTTTTTTAATCGGAATTTATAAAAAAAATATTTTTTTAACCGACGCTTTAAAATTTTGTGCAGTTTTTACTGTGTGCGGTTTTTTTTGTTTTGTTTTTTTTTTAATTTATTTAATTTTTATTTTTTGTTTGTTTTTTTTTTTGTTTTTTTTTGAAACATTATTGACCGGTGATATTTAAGCGACTGCAGTTATTAATTCTAGATTATGAATAACATATCATTTTCACTAAATGTGACAGTAGCGATCGACGGGATAAATTGCCTTTAAATTGTCCTAAAATAAACGTGCATGTATTCTGCTCCATATGGCTTTCTCTGCATTATTTGAAACTTTTTAACTTTTTTTTTTTGGTATGTTATGCAAGAACTACATATTCAACCAAAATCTATTATGTAAATTTTTAAAAATTCTTAATACTCTCAAGCGTATATTTAAAAATAAGGACGTTGTTGAGATTTCCGCGTTCTTATGTTTAAATGTTGGAAAATTTTACCTGCATCTAAGCTGAACTTGCGGAATTTACTGCGTTATGTTTGAATTTTTCGAACGTTTAATCTTCATCATACTTTAAAAATAGGCCGTTATTTTTTTCTCGTTTTTTAATGTTTTGCTAAGGCGGCGTTACGAAAAAGAGCTTTTTAAATTGATTCCGGATTTAAATCGTAGACACGGCGCAGTTGAACCGAAAAATCAGTTTAAACAAGATAGGTCGCGAGGAGAAATTTTGAATTTTTACATTTCTTTTGTGTTAATTACTAGCGAAAAAAAAGAGCCTGTTCAACGTCAGGATCCAATAAATGGAGTAAATCGGAAATCACGAATAAGAGTTACGAAATGCAATTGATTCTCTTTTTTTTTTTTTTTTTTTTCGTTTAATATCGATCTTGAAAGCCTGAAATGTTACGCCTTACTGATATATATTCAGGTATATAGTAAAGATATTGTGACACTGTCATTATTGTGCAAGTTTGAATATTTTCTGCGCGTTTTAAAAAAAGTTATCGTTTTTAAGAAATTTTTTACTAAAATTCTGAACGCTGTTACTGTGATAATAAAGAACTGGCAAAAGACGACCGAGATGACAGGAACGTTTGTTAGATTTGAGAAAGATAAATGCCTATAAGTTTTTATCGGCATTTAGTAAAACTTTTAGAAGAAAAATATTTATTAAATTTCGATAAATCCAAAAAGATGAACGTTTTTTTTTTTACCACGAGCACGTTTACAGCGGATCTTAGCTCATAAACGATATGAAAGAGGAGAATCAGTTCGATATTCGGTGTGAGATATTGATAAAATAAAGGAACACTAAGGATCGGAACAAAAGATGGGTTCGAACTGCAGCGTAAGCTGTTGATCGTTCGTGAAATAAATTTTTGTCTTACGATCGTATTGTTAGTTTTCCTTTTTTTTTTACATTCAAAAAAACTCCAAAGGAAAATAATTGTAAATTTTGTTTCCATTCAATAAATTGCAAAGAAACGACAAATCCCCTTAGTATTTAAATCGGATCTCTTAAATTTTTTTATTTTTGCTTTTTAACGAAAGTAGTTAATACTGTATATTACTCGATATTATTAATATTTATAACACTTCTTAGATACTATTAATGATATTATTTCTACTTCAATTAAAAAATCGTTGATAGCTCTCAAGTTATATGCATATCAATGATATCATCTGTGTTCAGAATGATGTTGTCTGCATTGGCGATAGGTTACAACAGTACCGTTAAAAGCGGTTAGCGGTGCGTAAGATTTACAGATGGCGGCTGCTCATCGAGTAAGTGTGTGTACAAGTAACCTGAATATGGCCATAATCTCAGTCGTTTTTAATCCCAGCGAATAAGCTTTACCAGCGCACAAGTACAAAAGGTTAAATGTGCTTTTTTAATGTTTCCAGAAGAATGTTTAATGCACCACCGTCAATCGTTCTGCTCTTCCACATCATAGTAAAAAAATCTTAACGTTTAGACTCTGTTACGTATCGCTATCGGTGTTTTAACGGAATACAAAAATCTCCGTTTGTATCGAAGTTCAGCAACGGAAAACTACAAGTGAAGTCACAATTAAATCTACAAAAAGTTCTAGTGTCTGAATCTTTAAAAAACTCTTCAATGCCTTCAACTCGATAAAGGCTCCTGGAAAAAAGCCATTTCATTTTTGAGTAAATTTCACCTACTGCGCACTCTGCTTATCGCGTTACTTATTATGCTACAGCGTTAATCAGAGACAGGGATGAATGGATGCTGTTAAAAATGTTCAAATGTTTTAGAACTTTCCATGTTCATTGTTCCGAAGAAGTGAAAGGAAAGAACTTGTGATTCGGTTGAACTTTGGACAGTCCACTAGAAACGAGAGAGCAGAAAATCGAGGGAATACGTATAAAAAAACGGGGATGGTTATATGTTTCGAAAATTATCTGAATAAGGGGGGGCACGCGAGTAGTCTACCACTGGCCAGAATTTTATTTTATTTCGCCGTTGATTTTCATTAGTTTTGCGAGCAGCCAAATTTTTTCTGAGCCATATTATAGAAACTTTATTCAACTTCACACAGGACGTGTTCTAAGACATATTTCGGTTTTAGAACACTTTCAAAACCAGAGAATTAAAATTTTCGTGAAAACACCTTCGCATTTTTTTCCCTTTTCGTACTTAATTGTTTCCTTTTTACACCTGATTATCGTTTTTTTAATGCTGTGAAGTGCGTAATATGCACTGCTTCAAAATTGTTTTTTATCTTTTATTACTAGAATCCTTTATATCGATAAAACTTTCTACATTTATAAATCAGTAGAGTAGGATTTTGTGTATTTTTGGTTTGTTTTTCTTTTTATTCTCGCCAAAGACAAAAAAAAAAAAAATAATATATATTTTTAAAATTTACCTTTTTGTACCGATATTTAAGGTTTAAACAACTTATGCATATCATTTCTATAGATATAGGAAACATTTGAATATGGTTTTTGGGGCGTATTAATGAGTGCGGTTTTATTTCTCCACTTTTCCAGTGAAAGTGTAAAATTACGAACTTTAACATATCAATAGCGGTCGCTTTCAATTTTTACTTACGCGTTTTAATTTTTTCTCTATTTTATTTTAAAAATTAGACTTCATTTTATAAATTACCTGTTATATACACACATTTACCACATGGTCCCGTATAAAACATTCATTTTTTTTTCCTTGTACATACGCACTGTTTATATTTTTAATATACCGTATTATTATAGAGTTATTCCTAAAATCGGAACCATTAATGTGCCTTTTTCTTCCTTTTTTTCTTCATTTTTTTTTTTTTTTTTTTTTTTTTTATCATTACTATTCGTATGTATATCATTTTGTTCTTTGTACATACTTTTCTTTTTATCGTTAGATTAATATTAGTGTTACTTTTTAAATGTAATTATTGTAAGTATTATTTTTCTTTTTTAATTAATAAAGTGACTGATTACCTAAATCATATACATGTATACGTATTTATTACGATATGCAGAAATTTTTCGATTATTACAAAGACGGAGCAAAGTAGGCCGGACTTGTAGTTGAGAACATTTCCAGGCCAAAAAAAAAAACATTTTTTATAGTTACAACTTTAACAATTTTGCAAGCGTTGAAATTTATTAAACTATCAGCTCGCGCTGTTTATATCGCTCGGCATTATTGAAATGTAAAAAAAAAAAAAATGTGCATCTTCTGTGAGCCGTTCTTTAAGCAAAACTGGAATTTTTTTAATTATGCCACTGGCAACGCCATTGAATTACGTTGCTACGTTTACGCACTCAAACAATGATAACACCGACACAGTAGGTGAAGTATTTGAAGTCGGAAAAAAGGAAACTATAATGACGTGGTAAACATCATTTGTTGGCTGAAATGTTTATTGTTAATAGTATAGTGGCCATGTAAAAAGGTCAAACACATAAAATATCACAATTTAATAATAAAAAAGCGGCACCGTTTGCCCTCATCCCTTCGTTGGCTTCGTGGATAATTAAAAACAGCATAAGTAAAAATTACGCAATTTCCGGGTTTTATTATTAAAATAGTACCTCGCGATTACCAAATTTATTTCAAATCTCGATTAGTAATATATCAGTGACGCAGCTTTTTTCCGAAAATGTGTTTAGTTGCAATTGACGGAAAGGTAAATGTAAAATTTTACGCATTTATTCGCTGGTAATCATTCGTTATGAATAATAATAATACTAATAAGAAATGATGAAATCGACGTTTTTTATAGAAATTCTGAATTTCTTCGCATTTTTATGTAAATAATAACTTTTCTAAATTCTCACTGTATTCTTAGAACGGGGACGGTCTAACCGCAAAAATTCCTTCGCTGAGTAATATACCACACTCATGTAATGTAATTATTTCGGTTAAAAATTACTTGACCAGCGAATCTTTCTAGATGAATTGAGCAAAATCATTTTTAAATATACATTGATTGAATCGCGCCTGCAGCGCGATCTTTTTAAATGCAAAATTATTATTATTTTCTTTCTCTGAATGAAGAATTCGGGGTTTGGCTGACTTAGGATAGAACCGCTACTATCGCGCTCATTAGTCGGCGTGTTATCAGATCATGCACATACATATATATATATGCATATACTTGTATAGATGTATTTAGCAGATTAAAGAGACACCTCCATATTATTTATTTGCCTATTTACACATCGAGATTTGTCGTCCGATAAAAATTGTCACGTGCGGTCAGGAACTGATAAATTGCTAGTCAGATTCGTGATTGCCTTTATGATCACGATCGAGAGTGCGTGCGATAAATTTAAAATTTTATTCGACCACCATGATCGGGTAGTATGTTTGTAAAAGTTATGACGATTATTTCCCTCGCAGTAATTTTCTTCTTTTTTTTTCACAAAAAACTGCGGTCACTTCCCCGTTGGCAAGCATTTTTTTTTCATTCTCTTTTATACAGGCCTAATACTTAACGGAAACGATCCATAGTACACAATGTCCACTGTACTTACACTGGTCCTGAAATTGTCGTCCAACTTTTAGTAAATCATAATAATACAGACAAAAACAAAACTTGTAAAATCTACAGCCGAGTTCAGTAGCCTAAAACACGTATTTCATATATAATTTAACAGCTAATTATCGTTACTTGGGCTTTACAAAACCTTTACAGTAAATAGAAAGATTTAATTCAACGTTAACAATTTATAATTGAGTAACAGATCAGCTAACTGAAAGTATGTAAAGTAATAAGAATAGAAGTCAGCGGCGTACCGTACAGGGGGAGTAACAGGAGCAGTCGGCCCCCAGGGGAAAAATTGTGGGGGCGACGCCCCCTCAGAAAAATATGTATATTATAACAGTATATATATATATATATATATATATATATATATAACAGTTATTTAATAAAATTCGAAAAAATTAAATGAAAAGCTAAATAAATATGAAGAGAGATAAAATTTAATTTTTTAACCATATCAAATACTATATCGTCGTCAGAAAAATAAAATAAGGTCGCCACCGAACCGAGAAACCAGAAATTTCGGATAGATGGAAAAAATAAAAATTCGATAAGAGAAAATCATTTAAAGAAAAAAGAAAAGCATTTCATTATTTTTGTATTAATTTATATAGGCCTCTCTATGTTTCGGGGTAATTTATGCTTTTCCTGGTTGTGAAACGTTGGCACACCACTGATAGTAGTTATATTTTAAAAAATGAATAAAGATTGTGATATATGAACATGTTAAGAAAGAAAAGATTTATTTGCATAAATAATAACATAACACTCATGATATAGTTATTAATATGTGTACCGACACGATTCTTACCACATAACTAAATTAATGAATATATATACAAATAAGACATGATATGCGACGTTAAGTTAGTAGGAAAAGAAACAAAAACCTACTGCATAAGGGGAGGTTTTGGTCGCTAGTGCCACATTACATAGATATTAACACAGTGATTATCAAATAGAATATTTTTAAAATAAAACTAAAACTAAATAACTAGTACTAACGTCATATAATGCAGAATAATATATTATACTTAAATCTACAATGTTTATACTTAGTATACATAGTGCGTAGTTGCCTGGAATCATAGTTACCAATAAAGCTGATAAGTAAATTCTCGTGCCCCATACATTTATCACAAAAATGTTAAGGACAACTAATATAATCGTACATATCAGCACCGTTTTTAGATCACCGAATTTGACTACTTTTTACAAGTTCTTGTTTTTGTGGGGTATGACTTTAGATGACTTTCAAGGAAATTTCCCATTTTTAGTAACATTTTTTATTGATTCAAATTCGGTATTTTTAGAATTAAGTTTAAAATTTTAAGGCCTTTTTTTTGGCTTTACGTTTAGATATTTAACATTTCAAAACATTGCATTTCTTTAAGTATTGAAATTTCAACCAATACATAAATAAATTACAATTTTTGAGGATCATCGATATTTTATCGCAGTTTAATAATTTTTCAAAATATCTCGCTGATATTTTTCACTATTACCATTATTAGTTTCGCTCGTTTAGTCTTTTGAAACATAAATTTGAGGCAATCGTAGCATAGTTGGTTAGGTGCAGTGCATTCCGTTCAGCCAGGTGTTGGTTCGAATCCCGCTGCTGCATATTTAAAATATCTATAAATTCTTTTTACGCTGGGTTAATATCCACGGAAAAGCCTCCAAAAAAAAAAAAAAAAAAAAAAAAATTGATACGTTTATTTTAAATATTTTATAAAAGTTTCTAGTTCTATTTTTTTCCAAATTGTATTAAAATTTTTTCTAATTGCTGTTTTTGAAAATTTACCTTTGGTTTCTTAAAATTTTTGATAATTATCTTTGATTTTTAAACTGTTCATATATGGTTTCGATGTTATTTGACTTCCCTATTTTTTCCAACATTTTAATTTATGCTTGCGAGCAACTTCACACTGTTCAGTCCACCATCTGTGTGTTTTGTTGGCTAGCCGTTTTTTGTATTCTTTCAGAAAAAGCTGTTTTCATTTGATTTTATTTCTCCCCCCTTTCTTTTTCAATATTGCAGCAGCTTAATTATATCTTCCTGTTATATAGTTTGTCTTTGTTACATTTAGTTGCATTTTCTGTAGTGAAAACACTTCATTTTGGTTGTTGTAAGGAAATAATCAAGGTGAAACATCGTTTTTTTTAACATTAACATACCCGATTTCTTTTTGACTTTGCCTTGAAATTGTGACGTGATCAATCTGAAATTCTCCAGTGGATGAAGGTCCACGGTTAACGAGCCTCCCCCCCAAAAAAAAAACAAACAAACCCGGAAGCTTTTATTAGAACAAATGCAAGGTTTTTTGTTCTCTTGGTAGTTTTTAAAAGTTTCTAGACATTAATTCCAAATTGAAGCTTTTACACAGATTTTCTATTCGTCGTTCACCGGTTCTATTCATTCTTTATTGTGCTGGGTGTTCCGCAATCATTTCCAACTTAAAGTAGATTTAGTTCGGTGTCAGTAAGTTTTCTCACCTTTTTTATTCTTCAATTAATATTATATTTAAGGTGTAAAATAATCATTGAATCGAAAGCACCTGTGAAATTAATAATTCATTTTCTTATAAAATAATAAATGAAATGAACATTTTTAAACCAGCGATTCTCAGTACTTTTCTTGTTCATATACGCTCAATTCTCTTATAAAGAATCGAAGTTTTAGTTATATACATTCATTTATTTAACTTATTACTACAAAATAAAAATTTACAGAAAAAATAAGCCAATCTGGACAATAACTTCTCACTATGATAGATTTTTTTTAAAAAATTAAAATTTAATCAGGCATATTTAAAAAAAAAAAAAAACAAACAAAATTGATCCGGATTCTAAATTTTATTGAAAGGTTTCGTTAATTTTAACAATTTTTAACGAATGTAACAATAGGAAGTAGTAATTTTCAACAAATAAACATTTAGCAGCACACAAGTTCAAAAAATGCCAGGAAATTGACTATTAATTGCGAATCAGAAGAACTTCGTATCTAGCGAAAGCATTAAGTGCAGGTAACATAAAAAAAAACGATCTGCTTTGGAAATTTTTGACACTTAAAACTATCTAAATTATAATTTAAGCGCGCAGTTTTACATTTAAATATTCATAAAAAGCGGTAAAGAGGAATTTAAATGAACATTCTATTATTAACCCCGTAAGAGACAAGAAATTTCATGATAGTAATTCCACGATGGCTTAGTAGAATTTCACAGCAATATTGCTTTAAAAATATTTACCATTTTCCTTTGAAGATAAAATCATCAGTACTGGTAGCTAATGTTAACCATAAAGTATACGAAAATTAAAAATTTGACTAAATCCTTAGAAAAATTTGGAATTATTGTTCTAGCGCGAATCTTACGACACTTAGTTGCTAAATACGGAAGCTGATTGTATCATAACTGTATTTGACGTGTTAATATCTTCCCAAAAACCGTTCTGGCATCATACGTTGTCAATTACGATCTTGTGGGTGAACCAATATGCAATCACACATTTTCTCCACAGCAGCAGCGAAAGCTATATGATAGTACCGAAGTCGTAGAACAATGCGAAACGGTTTGAACTGTAACACTTTCGTTAAAGTAACGGTAGTCCATTTTTTGTTTTGGCGCCAGCATTGAAAACAACTTTCAACTTAAAGTATCGCTTATAATTATGCTGGATATGATACGAAGCGCACAATTCATCTTTTTTATTCTACGTGTATGACCGGACCAATACTCCCGCATAAGTTCTCAATACGCACCTTGGATACTCCTTTCGTGTCTTCGATCGGAACGCATCCAATATTCATCGGTTTTTCGGGGTTAGTTTCGAACGGAAGTTTTTAGCGACAAAGTGGCCGTTTGGGTGGCAACTATACATGACCTTTTGGAGGGATTTTCGCATTCATCCTCATCTTGAGCGGCAGAGAGAGACATCTACCTCTTCGACCCGCCAAAATCTTTTCGGATGGAGTTGATAGTGTCGAATAATTCTCTCTGAAAGATGGAACGAGCAGTTTTTTACGTTAAACTTTGCGTGATCGGAAACTCTTCCCGATACACTGTCCATCTGAAATTGGTTACCTCGCAGCATCGACAGTTCGGCGGCTCTGATTAAGAACGTAAAAATCCTAGTATTTCGGTCCGTGCAAAATATCGACCTCCGGTATTCTATGTCCTTACTGAACGCGTCATCAGCAAATTCAATATTTCTTAAACGACAAAATCTTTCATGCCACACCGATCCTATCGACTATTAGGCTAGAATTTGCAATGCTATTCAGATTGAAATGTGAAATGCGCCGTCGTATTTTCAGCGAACAGCAAAGTCCGTATGACGGAATAGTTACAGCCTAATTCTTCGATAGGCAATTCAACAAACAAGTCGCTAATCAACATTGTGAGCAGCAGTCGAACAAGATTCTCGCACATCTTTGAATCTAGTCACATACAAATTTGATCAAGGTGGAAGGGAGAAAAACTGTTTTTTCAGTTCTCAGAAATTATAGTAGGAACTCTACTGCTTTAGATGAAGAGTCCACCCCGTTTCTTGATTAAAATCTATAATCGTTGAAATGTATTTGTAATTTTTTCTTCATTGGTTGCTCGTTATCTCGTATTCTCGTTCATCTTTCATCATTTTCCAGTTCGTCAGACAGAGTCGGGGGGGGGGGTTGAAATCTAAAAAAGTACGATGAGCGTTTTCACAAACACGACATGGGAATGACGTACCTGCAGTCGAGGACGGAATACGATTCAGTGAAACGTTTCGAACAGCGTTCTCCTTTTTTAATTGTTTCGTATCGTTGAATCGGATTCGTTTGTATCGATTATTTATGAGCAATTTAATACGTTTTTCTAATTGAAAGTGTTTTGATGTTTTGTTTATCAAGATTTTTCGGTTCGATGTGGGCTGCGCGAATTTTTTAAAATTCTCTTAATGGCGCAAATTCATCGTTTCTCGATGGGGAGTTTTCGAAATAGATTTTCGATTTATTATCTAATTTTGTTAAAATTCAAATGTGATATGATGATGTCCCATTTATATCGGTGTCTTCACCGTACATTTTTAGGCTTTTTAGCGATAAATTGACTTTATCAATGAAATAAATCGGTTTCAGAAATAATTTTGTTTACTAAAAATAAATTGTTTAGATGCGTATTTTTTTTTGGTTTTTTTGGCTTGCCCAACTGTGGGCATTAACTCAGCGCAAGAGGAATTTATCTATATTTATCTATATGCAGCCGAATTTCTCAATACTACATAAACGAAACATCATTTCTTAACCAATTATACTACGGTAACCGGCTGGGTCGATTTATATCAGGATTTTACTTGTTCCCAAGCTTTTTTAACCTTTTTTTAATAACTGAATACCTAGTATTAAGCTAGATGCTTCGACGACCAAATTCTCTCTTTTATGTAATTTGACTTTTTCACATTTGGGATAGAGTCTCAAAATGAATTTTATGCATTTCGTTATATTGTCGTTAAATCTTAGGATAACTTAACACGGACGGATTAAAATTTTCTTCGAAACTATTCGATAGCAACGATCTAATAATTGAATGACGATTAATTACTGATAATTTCTCGCACGTTTTTCCTCTTATTATCCAAAATCATCAGCATCAAAAGTATTCAAGTTCTGTAAACTTCTTCACCGCTGCTAATGAATTTTGACTTTCCAATCCATTAACGTGGTTAATTCGACTTCGAGCTGTTCACAAACTTCACAGCGCTATCACTCGAATAAATATCTGGTATTTCGAGCTAAGCATAAATCCATATGATGAAATGTTCGGCGATCACATCGTCAGTTGGAGAAGAAAAGTATACATGTCGGTGCTGATACAAAATTAGCCAAATTACTAGCATCTTTTCTTTTGCACCATAGTGATGGGTAATACAGAATTTTCGTATTATACGACAAATTCGTATGTTTTAAATGCAAACCTAAAGACCATAGAAGATTGTACAGTAGAAGAAGATATTCTTAGCACTGAAATCTGCACAAATATCGTCGGAGCAGCAAAAGATTAAAATTGTAACATGGTAGACATTGATGACGTTAAGTCAATGGAAATGACGCTAACAACAACAGAACAGGCTTTATCTGACACCGCCTCGTCTGCTACTCACAAACTAGTCGAACCTGTTTCCCATAAAAATAAAAAGAAAACAAATAACAAATTTGAATCCAGATGTTTCAGGCAACACGATAATTAACAACAACATCGAAACGCAGCCTATATTATATACGTATAAACAAAATTCTGCATTCCGAAAAGGATGAAGTAATTGGCAGCTGAAATGATGAACACGAATATAGCACATCTTTAAAACAAATATTACTTCCCCTCCGCGGTAACATGGAACAAAATGACCACATACGTCCGCTAACATTCACCAACTTTACAGTATACTTTAATATGTGCAAAAGTTCAACAAATTCGTTCGAAATTTCTAAAAACTTCACGAAAAACACCGCAGGTCTAATTAAAACAGTCACCCACTCTTAACCAACAGAAAATCAAAATATAAATTTACAAAATAAATTAAAAAACGAAATATATCATAAAAATAATTAAATCACTATGGCCAAAATTATAAATTAGAATCTTAACAGTCTAGAAAGTAAATTACCCAAGCTTCAAATAATACTCGCTCAAAATGATCCGGATATTATACACCTACAAGAGACTTAAAACCAACTGACAGTATTCATTTGAAAAACTATATACAGATAGGATTTTCCTTATACTAGCCAGTGGGGATGCATCAATTGCTCATAAAATATATATATATATATATATATATACATATATCTCAAATCTCAGGTGCCGTACGCTACATAGCGCGTTGGCGCAACCTATTCGTACATTTAGCTGTACAGATATAGGTTGTGTACCAGGCAATTGTAATATGCAACGCAGGTGTACACACGCAAGACTACATTCGGGACTGATTGAAGCCTCTTGTTATCGCGCTACAAGTGCAGTCCGGGGTGTGGGTCTGCTGTGTACTGACCTGGCGTGCATATGATGTTGTACGTGGTGGTTTGCCATTGCCTTCTACGTGACTATTAGCGATTATTTATTTATTTAATTCTTGTAATAAGTTCGTCGTCGCTCGGGATCGAACCCGTGACCGCCATATCGGAAGTCAAGCGCTCTAGCAACTAGGCTATCGCAATATTGCATCTACGAATTGGTCTACAAACAATCGGTATTATAATCAAAATCCTATTCCGTATAACAATTTACACTACATATCTACACATAAAGATGACTCGGTTTCAGCAGATACCCTCGAAAACCTCATAAAGCAGCTGCCGAAACGATTTATAATTGGCGGTGATTTCAATTATGAGGCTGTAAGGATACGAATACACATGGCAGAGAAATCGAAAAATCTATCGATGCAAATCATTTAATTTTAAAATAACGATAAACCGACAAACTTTAGTGCATATTCAGGAAGTTTTTCTTCTATCCTCATGTAGTCACAGCCCAGCACATTTAATGAAGTGTGAGATACTCTCATCAGTTTACATGGTAGCTACCATTTCCCTCAACATATCTATATCGATTCCAGCCAAAATATTCGCCACCTAAACCAGAGACCTCGTGAAAAAACCAAATTGTTCACTGTATTTTTCGTAGCTAACCTTAAGATTAGGAAACAACACCACAGATGTTAACAAAATCAATCAGTTCATCAAAAACGAAATATATAAAGTTACGAAAAACTCGATACCTATCCTGAAAACCAACCTCTCGCAGAGACAACCAGTCTGGTGGGGTTGGACCAATGTTAAGATGCAGTCAAACAAAAAAATAAGCTCTTATCAAGATTTAAAAAACACCCGTAGGACGATAAATTAAAACTGTTTAAAACAGCGAGGGCTAAATGTAGGCGTATTATTAGAGATGCCAAGAAAAACTCGTAGATTAAATTCATGTCGGAAATAAATTCGTTCGCTGCAATTATTATGGTTTGGAATCAAGTTAAACCTATCACAGGTAGACCAACCTTAAATGCAATTTCAACCATCGAAATTTCAGGTGTTGTAACAGCAGATCAGTGTATTATAATAGCCAACGGCTTTTCCGACTATTTTTATGCCACCTCATCAACCAAATTTTACGTAGACAAATTGTAACGAACCAAGTTAAAGACAGAGAAAACCCCCATTAAGCTATCTACTAACACGGATGAGTCATATAATCTTTCATTCACCTTCAAGGAATTCGAATCGGCGTTAAAATCTACGAAATGCACAACAGCCGGACCTGATAATATCCATGTACTTATGATTAAACATACGAATATGTCTTCTCAACAAACGTTACTGCAATTTTACAATCTAATTTGGAATACCAGTAAAATACGAGATAATTAGAAAATCGCTTACATAATAACGCTACTTAAACCCGATAAAGATCTCTTTGAAATTAGTGTGTATAGACCCATTTCACTGAGACCAGTTCGATAAGTAAACTAATGAAGAAAATAGTCAACAATCGGCTAAAACAACTTTCTAGGTACGATTGATTACAGTTTGGATTCCAACCAAGCAGAAGTGCCATCGATTCCTTAATCAAACTTCACCAACTATATAAGTGATAAATTTCTGAACAGGTAATATACAGTGGTCATTAGTTTCGATCTCCAGAAGGCCTTCTTCGACCGTATCTGGCGATACAGAATCTTACAAAATTAAGCAAAATGTAAAATAAGTGGTCGGCTGGCAGTATTCATAGAAGAATTTTTACACGATAGGTTATTCCGAGTAAGGTTAAATAGTTCCATTTCCGATACAAAAATATTAGAAACGAGGGTCCGTAATTGTTCGTTATCGCCATTAATGAAGTGTCGAAAATTATTAAAGCGCCTGTACAGCCTCAGATGATCTGATCATCTACCTTTCCGGCACAAACGTCCAAAATATCGAAATAACACTTCAACACGTAGTCAATGAAATAGAAGCAAGGGGGGATTAAAACCTTCTCGGCAGCGAAAACAGTATGTATCGCATTCGATATTCAACGGCCTCTTTCACCCATGCGCAATATTTTACAATACAACGAATCCGTGAAGACGTCAACGTCGATGAAGATATCAGGAATAACGTTCGATAGAAAATTGTCTTGGATAAATCACATCCAATCCTTACAGATGAAATGTCACAAAGCGTTAAACATCCTAAAGATGGTAGCGCCCATAAGTTGGGGCGCAGACAGAAAACCGCTACTACTCCTTGGTTTTTTTAAAATTATATAATAATGCGAATTCCAACACACTGAAAAAGTTGGACTCAATACAAATCATCGTGATGCAACTTGTTATAGGAGCTTTAAGAACCAGTTCCAAAAATGCATGCCTGAACGAAGCCACGTTTCAGAGATGAGAGCAACATTGATATTATGAAGATCCAATAAACCCTCCAATGAACTTCCATTGGCTTTGAGACTACGACAGTTCCACTGTAGTAGATTAAACACAGTCGGCACTATGGAGCTAAAGAAACATTGCAAGCAAAAGACAACAACAGGAAGGCACAACAGAGGATACAAGTGAAAAGCATTTATAATAAAAAAAAAACAAAAAACTAAGATAAGTAGATAGAGAAGAAAGAAATAATCTACCATAATGATTAGAATTCAGAAAGAAGTGAGCCAGGGCAGCTAAATTATAGCGGAATACAGAAAGTAATAAAGAGATTCTAAAGCATACTTGTGAGCAGAGACGAAGGAGATATACAGAGATGTTAGGAAAACAGGAAAGGAAGTATACTAACATCCAAATAAATACACTTAAAGCTGGAGCTGAGTGTTTGTACAAATATAACAATAAATGTGAGAAAGTAATCCAAATGGAACTCAGCCCACCGATTGAATAAGTTATCCCAGCGTGAGCCCATTCGAGAAAGAAATGAATAGTATAAAAATACCAATGCTCAATAGTGAGTATGACCACTATAGCAACGGCACTTTTAATGACAAAAGGAAATGAGAAACAGGAGGCAGCGATGTTTAAAGTTAAATCAATGGCCAACTAACTTGGATGATATTGTATACAAGGAAAGGGATTAAACAAGAAGATATAGGAGAGAAAAAAAAAGAAAAAATTCTGCCCTGAATCTTCTCACTTTCTTTCCTTTTTATTCTTATTTGATTTTTCCTTGTTATTAGGAAAGAAATTAATTAATATGTATGTTATTAGAGAGAAAACAGGAAAGAGAATCAGCAAAGGATGTGGAGGAAGCAATGCTGTTTAAAGAGAGAAGCTCTAAGACCGCTATTGAAATATTTTTAATCAAGGGAGACAGAGCCGAAGAGAGAGAGAGAGTTTGGAGAAATTGAGGATACAAGATTAATATCAGTAAGATTTGCAGGAGAACAGTAGAGTTTGGCAAAGGAGGGACGGATTTGTTGAGAGCCCATCCATTGGAGGGAGTGGGATACGGTTAGATGGAAGAGGAAGGAATTGGAGGGAGGAATTATAGATAGGTTTAGAGTACCGTTTTTTGCGGAATGTAAGCGATTTAGGACGAAGGGGAGAATTAGAAAGAAGAGTGACGATGGAGATTTTGTAGGATTATTGTGAGAAGAGATTGGTCGGGAGGCTCGGTCGGCAAACGAAAAAGCGCGAGTGACTAAACTGTTATTTTTGATAAGTGAATCCTCTGGGAAAGAGATATTCTCGAAAGCCATTATGCGTTCGATCTCCTTTTGAGGGCAGCATCGATCATCGGCACAGTGAGAGTCGTTGCAATTTTGGCAGATGGGAGGTTCTTGTAGGTAACTACATTCTGAGGTTGGATGTGTGGAAGCGCACTGAGAACAGAGATATACGAGGAACTGCGACAATGTTTTGCAATGTGTCCAAAAAGAAAACATTTTGAGCACTGCGTCTAGAGAAGGAATGAGAAAAAAAAAAGTAGTACATAAATAAAAATAAACCAAGAGAAAATTAAATCGAAATTACGTAAGTTTGGCGACAAAAATATAAACTTCTAAATTCTAGACTACAAACGATAAATCAACGGCCGAACAGATAAAAGAAGTAAAAATCAAACGTATTAACAGTTGCGACGAAATCAAACGATAGAGCACCGATAAGCAACACGATATAACGACTTGATCGCACGATAACTAACGACAAAACTGAACGGATCGAATTATAAGAACCATTAAGAAAATATCGATAGCGATCGATTAACGTCTTTTAGGCTTACATTCCTGTTTACCTCTCTATTCGGCAAAATTGCCGCTTTGCTTCTAAGAAGCAGAACGGAGAGTCCAGATAAAATGTGGCTATGCGAATTCTCGTGTGCCTAATGCGAAGCCGACACAGAGCGGTCTGATCTTTACGAAGCGAGGGAAAGTGATACAGACGTTGTCTTTAATGCGGCGAAGGTATGGTGGTCGGGAATTAGTCCACTTGTCTTGTCACAGGATCTAGAAAAATTTTCGATTAAGTATTTAGTGTTTGATAAGCGGTCTCCTTATATTCGAAGCAGGTCGCATCAGTGCTGCTTCCTTTGCTGCTCTGTCAGCAATTGTGTTTCCCAAAATGCCCGAATGTCCCGGTATCCATATAAGTAATGGAATGACAGCTCGTAGATGGACGCTATTATGGGGTTGCGTATTTTTTTGTCTTCTATATTATTTCTCATAGCGAGCATGGAGTCAGTTACAATAGTTATGTTCTATTATTCTTTAATTCTTCCGCTTATTACCTCAAAAATCAACTGCTTTCTCTGGGACCGTATTGTTTCAGTTATTTCACTCTTTGCAAATAGAGCGTGACTTCGAATCAATCGCCCTTTTTCCTTTTGCTCTATCATCATTTCTCGCCTAATGCAAAAAGAAAACTAATTCCTTTATCCTTAATCCCGGCCGCGTTCTTTTCAAATCCTTTTACGTCCGAAAGTTTACATCGATATAATTTCTCTCGCATCCCCTCTCCGTATATTCTTTCTTTCCCACCTCTTTCGGCGATTCCTAGATTCCTTTATTTTCAACAACCGGCCAATACCTTTTGTCAGTGCACCCAAAAAAACAAAAAATAATGTCATCTCATGAAAAAAAAAAAAAAAAAAACCTCTGGCAACGTTTTAACGTCTTGTGTAAAAAGCGTTTTATGATTAAAAATATAGACGAACCTTGCGACGATTATCCCGAATCTAGTACACGTAAATATGATCGAAGCGGTCGAAGCTAGTTTGCTGATATAATAACAGATAGACGTATCGGAACAACAATAATGTAGGCCAAAGTTGTCCGTGTGCTGTTTACTCTAGGAGAGCAGGTAAAAAAAAAAAAAAAAAAAAAAAAAAGAAGAAAAAAGCAAAAAGAAGAAAAAAACAAAAAAACATAAGTAACAGAAAGATTTGTTTATTCTTTAAAATAAATACAAAGCTCGGCAGTCAGATACCAGAAAGTTGCGTCATACCTTAAAACCAGTTGAACCGATTTGCTAATGTAAAAATTTAATCAATATACCAGAGCAGCGCGACGCGGACTAGCGCATTACAAATAATGTAAACTTAAATGGTTGTCGCACACCTCTACACACACATACATGCATGCTGGCAAGTAAGAAGGAAACAACGTGTGCAAGGCTTGCGTTACGAAGTGTGAACAGCGTCACGCACACGTTTACCTGGGAATTTACGTGCGTGAAACTCGGCTAATATGTGTACACACATGGTATAGGAGATAGGTATGCCACGTCATCATAATCATCGACACCTAAAATCGTTATCTATAGAGAGCTCGGTGTCTTTTGTGTCGATATATCCTTATCACTAAATGTACCGCCGCCGCGGCAAGGCTGCTGCAGCGGAGAAGAACGAATGCGAAAGATAGGAGAGAGCGCTTCACTTGTTGGAAATCAGTAAAGTCGTAAAGCAGCGAAAGACAAAGATTGTTGCGTGGAGGTTTTCGCGCGATTTTCCGTTAAAAATTTGTCGAACCGTGTGTGTTCCTTAACTTCGGCGAAAATCGCCGCACCTCTGCGTTTAGGCCAGCTAGAGACATTGCCGTGTCGAAAGTTCCGTGTCCGGCCGAAACATTTTTTCCGTCGATACGACAATCGTGCACTTGACCGAACGTCAAAACATGGAGAGCAGCGGCTCCAGCGACATGATCTATCCCGGCTACAGCGACATCGGGCAACATCAGTACGACACGGAACAACAGCCGTCCATTCTGCACGAGGATGCTCAAATTTCCACCACGACGGCTGTTTGCAGCAACTACGACAATTCCAGCTGTTGGCATTTCATGCCGCTCGATTACCCGTACAATCCGGACGACGATTTCAGGTATCTCTATTTCTATATTTTTTTGCGCGCCGTCTAATTACCGGTAGTTTAGGGTAAAATTCTCATTATAATGAAGATAGCCGTGAAATTCAGCTTTTTGCAGAACACGGCGAAGGAAATAAAATAAAATAAAGAACACCTAGAAATCATGTAGAAAATTTCCCGTCGGCAAAGATGAATTAACAATTATTGATCAGAAATGAGAAGCAAACGAGCAAATAAAAATCTACACTCTCTATTAATGATTAATTATTTGCCAGCTTTTATAGAGTTATCTGTGTTGCACTAATGGCAGATTTACGGGTAATAATGCGCCTCGTTGAGAAGATTTGTTTCGATTAAGAAATTCCCATGGCCTATCGAAATTTTTATCTTTCAATGAAATTAAACATTTCTAAACTTTTTTTATTCTTAATTTTATAGATTTTTTTTTTTTTTTTTTTTTTTTGCAAATACTTCGAGATGCTAGCCGTGTACAGCAACTCTTACCATTACCCCAAGACACCTTCAAACTGGACAGATGTAGAGTTATATTGTTCGGTCTAAATTAAACTCCTTCCAATTTTGAAAACCATTTCTACTACGAATGAAATTCAGCTTTGTCGAAATAAACGCTGTACAATCATTTCAGGACTCAGCAAAATATGCGTAGAATATTATTACCGTGAATTAATGAATATCGATAAAAAGCCTTCTACAATTCGATTTTTTAACAAATATATATGCCCTCGTAATAATCAAAATAACTGCGAGGCAAAAAAAGCAGAACACTTCTCCCGCTTTAGCTAATCCCTCATGATTATTTTTCATTTTAATGTTTATAATTAACGTGTTTTTTGTTATTTCCTTTTTCTCGCTTCCGGCAGTTAGAAAGTTTTAATTTTCGTTTAATTCGCTTTCGGACTTTATTCATCATTTAAATCCTCTACCCTTTCAAGTAGTGTCACGTGATATATTCTCTTCGCGTGTCGGTGCTATGTATTTCGGGGTTCGCGCATAAAACTAAATCTTGCATTTTATCTAGTCGATAATGTTAAATATTTGCACGAAAAATCCTGATCATCGGGACTAAATCACTCCGAAAATAATTTATTCGCGAAATCATATGAATCGGGCAAACCTTTTCATTTCTCGCGATCGGATTTACACATCTCTTACAGGCTTATTATCCTTCCGAATGTCGTAGCGCCGATCGTCCTTGTTCATAGATGTAATGTGTTAACAGGAAATACTCGTCGCTGGATTTTTATCATCTTTTTCGGTGCTATAGTGAAAAATTCGGATATTTATTCGAAAACACCAAATTCACACGCGAATATTAGTGAAAGGAGAAATAGAGAAAAATTAGAAAAATTTAAATACAAGTTTAGTAAATCGTTTCGTAGGCGTATCGAAATCGTTTCGCAGACAACAGTGTGACGCTGAAACTGCAGTTGCCGAAAAATACCGTTATTAAAAATATTCAAAAATATTTGAAGCCATTAGAGCCAACTTTTCATCGATTCGTCTCGCATGAGATATGATAAACCGCACGACGACAGATTGTGATGGTCCAGAAAGAATTGAATTGAATAAAACGTGGCTAATACAGTCAGCGTGGAATTTTTTATTTTCGGTCTTATCGAAACTATGGACATTAATGCAGAGCGAGAGGAATTCATCGATATTCTAGTGTAGTTCTACCTCGACGAAAGGCACCCCGCTTGCAACCGCATTTCTTCGAAGTAAATGAAAATTTCAAAATTGAAATCGTCATCGAAAAGTACACCGCGGAGTTTTGAGTTATTTGAAATATTCATTGCGCTAAACGATTACGTAATTAGTAGCAGCATCGTGTTTATTTAATCTCGTTTGCAATGAAAAATATTCAACAATTGCAAGTAAAATGTAAATTAGAAAAAAAGTGCTACTGTAAAATATCACGAGTGATCGAAAAGATTTATTTATCGATCAAATCACTTTCGGGGAGGACAAAAAATCTTTCTAACGTGGTGCCACAGTCTCTAGTTAAGGTGCACGGGGATATAAAAGCAGAGGTGTCATGAGTTTAGTTTGAGTCTCTGCTCCGCTGTTACATATACGTAATATCTGAAATAATGAGAAATCGGAGCGGAAGTGAAAACGGGTATCCCGGTTAAACAGGAGAGTACGCTATACGAATAACTTAATTACGAAACTGCGGTGGCGTAATTATTTTGGGGAAACCATGGAATAATAAACATTGAAGATTAGGGATAAATAATAATACTTTTGGAAAAAATGAAAAATTCTCGTTACTTTTTCATCGCATCTTGGTATAAGGCGCGCCATGAAAATAGCACGATGCACGTTATACGGAAGACATGCTTGAAAAGTAACAAGAATTTTTCATTTTTTCCAAAAGTATTATTATTTACCCCTAACCTTTAGTGATCCCTTCAAAGTATCTGATATTATATGCCACATTGTAGCTTTGAGAAACACTGCTATTGGAACAACGCCGTTTTAGTTATGCGATTTCGCCTTTATCAACTATTGTTCGAAAACGTTGTCTCCTTTGAGTGTGTCTTTCGGGAGTTTGGGAACTAGGAAAAAATCTGCCATGTCCGAAGAATAGGGTTGCTGCGGCATTACAGCGATGTTATGCTACCGCGAACACTATTGAATAAGCAAGTATGAGTCGTTGTCAACGACATGTAAAATCCACGAGTTGTTTCTCCAAAGTTCCGGGGTCGTTGATTGTCTCGCTGTAAGTAGTACTCCTTATTGACTGCATGGCCCCAGCTGCTAAAACTTCGTAATGACCATGTCATTCTAGCCAAAGCGTAATTACAAAATTCTCGTTACTTTTTTATCACAGGATACACCGCGGATGCTCGCTTTATTTAATATTTATTTATTTATCTGCAATAATTCGGACGTGTTTCGAACAGGCATTAGCCTTATTATTTAAAACACGTCGCCCGCAATACAATTAAATTAATTAGCGATAAAACGTGATTTATGAAATTAAAAAGAGAAAAAAAAAAGTACAATATTCATAAAAAGGAAAAAAAATAACTGCAACTATGAATTCGAAAAAAAAAAAAAAAAGTAATTAAAACGGAAAACAAAAATAGTATTACCCTGTACGTTAAAATTTAAAATTTATTAAGTGAATAAATGATTATTTGAAATCGCGAAACAACAAACCGCACGGTCTTATTCTGCTATAATACTCGCATTAACAAGTATACAACGAAGGGATATTATAGGTAAATTAAAGTTAAATTAAATTACGATAGATGCTTTTACTAATTAAAATTAATATCTAATTGGGTATAACAACTTGATAAGGAATATTGTATAGCCTAAAAATGGAGGTTAACGGAGCACTAAGCAGTCCTCGTGATACACATAAACACAGCGTCCACTTCTGTTACCATATCTTAGTATCATGTAGTAAAGACAGCAAATATTCATCTATATACGCGAAACGAGAAAAAAAGGTTGGGCGAATTTTTTTCCGGCAAGCTTATAAAAGTCTAAAATTTTATATCCTAGGTAAATTAGTTTACGATGCTGTGAATGATTAGATTACAAAAAAAAAGTTACTGATAAATGGTAGATGGAAATTTTCACTTTTTACTGATAACTGACTTTGAACGAATATGAACTTTTACAGTTACTCTTCTACCTAAAAATGAACGCTATTTGAATATTAACAGTACGAATTATTATCTGGAAAAAGTGAATTATACGCTGTTTTAACTTTTTTTACCCCATCAAAAAAAAATCCACTCGAATACGTATCAAGCATAATAAATTACTCTATTATACCTGCTTGAAATGATATTCAGTCGAAAGTTTATTTCAATTTATAAAAGAAACGCAATAATTGCGAGTTATATAATATACCACAATCGGCAAAAATTTCCTTTTTTCTCAGCAGCTAATAATAAATTTTACGTGAAATTCGAAAATTGCCGTAAAAATTTCTAATACAATTTTGAGCGATTTTATTTAAATTTAATTTTAGTATTTTGATAAAAATTTACAGCAGTAATCGTTGGAATTCTAAATCTAAAAGTGCGCTGATTGGAAATTTGAATGATTTTCAAAATTCGAAATTTTTTTTAACTCTTTCCAGTCAGTCCGCTGGGGTAGCGTGCGTGTAAATAAGTAGACAAATAAATATAGGAAATCTCGAAGTTCTTAAAATTACCGAATTTTGAAAAAATAGTTTCGTCTAATAAATTTTTATCGTCGCATTTCTTATGACAGTGAGCGCAATTGGCGACCATTTAATTTTATTAACATAAATGGAAAACCAATTTTAAAGTTAAAAATACATATTATTATAAAGTTGAACAACGGTAAAATTGGATATTTTATTATTTATGTTTTAATTCAATTTTATTACATCTATATATAACACGGCAATGTTGTTTATTATTTTTAAAAAATGCCTCACCGGGAAAATATAATATTGCAACCGGGCTAAACCTGAACTCAAAAAAAGGCGATTACGAACGCGCACAGCTTAAAAAGTATCATAAACAGCTTCGTTATTTCTGTCATTTTCGTCTATGTAAAAGTAATTTAAAATAAATTCCTCGATAAAACCAGAACCACGTTTAATTACTTACCATAAAACCGACATTTTCCAGAATTCATACTGAGCATCCCTATAAAAAAGTGTCCCGAATATCGGCGAATTTATTTTAAAGCGGATGAAGGCATACACACACGGTTTACGTCGAAAAAATTGATTTATTTTTTGGAAAAGCTTCAAGACAGCCTATTTTTTTATAATTATTTTTTACGTTCGATCCTCAAAATCCTCGTATTATAAATTTCTTCTGCTATCTTGGCGCTTTTTCTTTCAACCTTTTCTAGAAAATATACGAAATATCTTTCCTCTCCCGCTATTGGCAGATTAATCTTATATGAAAATTCCTAACCGGTCAAGGCGGTGAACTCGTAAACTTCCTTGTGTATACAAATCCACTTCACTCGTTCCAAATTTCACTGCTATCTTCTTTTGTGTCTTCCAAGTCTCATCTCTCTAAATTAGATACACAATCTGAAATCCCTGTCCTCGGCTCCACTCTGTAATAAATTCACTGCGATATACTGTCAGTTCTTGTTGAAACGTCGCTACTGCCTATTTGCAGACCTTATTTATAGTTTTTCCTCGCTAAACGTTTTCCACTCGCGAATTATCCGCTTATCCATTCCTAATTTTCAATTTTTAAGAACCACAAGTTTTCAAGAAATCCCTACCTTAGCTTCTACTTTAATTCGTTTTAATCTTACGCGGTCTCTCGTAACGATCTCCGCTATTTTCCCTTCAACTTAATCGTGTTTTTCGACCTTACTTTTAGAATTGCGGTTCTACAACGATTTGTAGAACATTGTAGAACAAGAATTCTACAGTGCTTTCTGTGCTCACCGTTCTGTTCGTGCTGATTTTCTACAGATTGATTGATACTCTCTTGATAAGTAATGATATCAACGGCCCTCCGTTGCTTATTATTGTTCCTTTTTTATTTAGTACAATGCGTATAATCATCTCCTGCATATATATCTGGTACAAAGATGCACTCTAAATTTTACCGGCATTTGCGTTTCTTCCTTTTGTACTCGGGTCATTTTGTCTGAAATCTGGCATCCTACTTTTCTTTGGGTTCCTTCTCGAGTTTGTTCGTTCATTCTGTAGCCGGTTTCATTACCCGGCTGTTTTTTAATCTTTCTCTCATTTTTTGCTCACTTTCATCTTCGTATTACCCTCTCTATCCGACTGAAGGTCGCGTTAATCTCATCTCCTTCGAATATCCTTTCTGTCCTCATCATCAGAATCGCCGTATATCAAAACACAAACTGTTCCTTACTGAACACTGTATCTTCTCTTTCCGCATGCATCATGCTTGCTACATCGATTCCGATCTATTGCCAATATCCGACCAAATCATAAATATCTGCACGCAAGTTATACGAAACTTATTAAAGCTTAAGGGGTAATAATACAAATTTTTAACGTATAGCTGAAAGAAAAAAGATAAAGTTATTTGATAAGTAAAATTATTCGAAATATTGTTGTCATTTGTTTTAGCGTAAGAAAAAAAATCAAATAGTAAAGAAATTGATTTTATATATATTTTAATAAAAAAAAATATTAGGTATCATTTTAAAAAGTTATAAATTTTATCAAAGTTTAATTAATTTCACCAAAAAAAGATACAACAAAAATTAAAAACCTATTTCTACTCCGTTTTTTCTATTTTAGGAAAGCAAAAATTATATAAAAGCGCTTTTTACCAAAAAAAAAAAAAAAAAAAAAAAAAATCAAAAATGAAATGCGATTAAAAAAATACCGACTTTAAGATTTATTATAAAAGTTTAATGTAGCTCTGAATGAATTTTGATGTTTTTATCGTGAAAATAATTTTTTTTTTTTTTCTAAGCATAAATATGACAAAGTAGTTGATTTTTAGCGAAAAAAAAAATGAAGTAAATGATAAAAATTGTAAAATCAAATGTTAAAAAAAAAAATACCGATAATTAAAGATTTATTATAGAAATTTAATAAAAGTGCACTAAAAAGTAAAAAACAATTACTCCCAAAAAAAAATATATTTCATAATCGTAATTCTTATAGAACACTGATACCTTAATTAGAGTTAATATCTAGAAACAATTTAACGAAAATTTGATTATTATTGTAATATGAATTTGGTGCCTCCTCTAATTAAGGTTATAAGAATTAGGATAATATCACCTTAAGATATATGGGAGTAATTGTTTTTTACTTTTTTGTGCACTTTTATTAAATTTTTATAAAAAATTTTCAAGTATCGATATTCTTTTAAAATATTTTATTTAACAATTTTTAGCATTTTACTTAAATTTTTTTTTTTGCTAAAAATTAACTTTTTTGTCACATTTATGCTTAGAAAAGAAAGAAAAAATAATTTATTTATTTTAAGCTGCATTTCACTCTGTTACACCAACAAGAAATTATCCGTAAAGGGACCACATTTTTCCACGTTTTTTAACGAATACTCGGTTTATGTTGTCCGATTTTCATCAGTAATGGTACCACCGCTGAATGGTATTTTACTTTTTCTAATGGACAAAGAATCGGTAAAATCGGTCTATATGAATATAAGTTATACGCAAACAAATATAAAAAAAGAACAAAACATATGCAACGATAACTTCCTTTTTTTTGGAAATCTGTAAAAAATAATGTTATAACATTAACAAGACAAGTACTTTAACAACCGTATCGATTCTTACCGAGTACGCTTTTTCGATTTAAAGTTTGAAAAAGTTAATCAGTGGGTTCCCGATCATCTCGTACCTCTTAAACACATTGTGCGACATGAATAAATCTTTCGACGTAAAGGTTCGTTTTTTAGTTAAATCGGGAACACAGATTGTTGATTATGCGAACGCAGTGATGACATCATCAGGGAAAAACTTTTCAATAATGTACGCATTTTACGGAACGACCTCCAGCCATAAGACATATCCATGTCAAAACACACACACACACATATATATATATATATAGTGACGATGAATTTAAAACCGAGAAGAGCCAAGCAAATTACAAAAAGAATTGATTTCGGAGACTAATGATGCTTAATCAGGGGGTACATCGTGTTTTATTTGGAGAAAAAAGTTGAAAAACACAGAGCGGATAATTTTCTAAAACCGATGATACGGTCGAAATAAGTTTTAACGCTAGACACCGCGTTTCAATGGATTTTTGTGTCGCTAGTGAATCCTGACTGACGAACAACCACAGTGAGGATTGCCTATGAAAGACCTTAATTAAGTGAAACCGCAAACGTTAAAGGTACACATAAATTATAAAGTTTAATACGTGCGCTATTTTTTTTTTTTACATATAATGCAGAACAATGAACTTCGTGGAAAACTTTGTATTTTTCAGCGAGGCACAACACGGGAGGTCTACCGCGTTTTCCAGCGTTTTTTCATTATCAAAATAAAGCAAAGGTCGACATCGTCGTAAATAATCGTTATAACAACCCTTTGGAACAGCGACGTAGTTGTGCGCTGGAGATGAAATACTCCCGCTTTAGCGAACATTAAAAAAGAAAAGTATTCCGAGTTAACGTTTTTCCTTTAATTCCATTTCTATTTTTTTAAATTAATTGTTTAATTAGTGCGTATTGCTATAAATTTATAAAGAAAAGTACAACACGAATTTCTTTATCTGTTTCTCTTTTTTTTCATTTCTAAACTCGATTTTAAAAATAAACGTGAATTGAAGTTGTTACCTAAATGTAACGTTCAGTCACGCCACTCTTTTCGACCCCGTTTTGCAGATTACTAAGATGCAAAACACGAGAATTATATTCCTAATTGAAAGTTTCAATTAAAAATACGTTCTTCATTAACATGTTTGCAGAATTTTAGCTGTATAAAACGAATTTAACTATTAATAATCTCTGCCGAGCAATAAAAATATTCTCATCAAGGAATATTAATAATTTTCGAATTTGCTTAAGGTGTATGCTTGTGCGTGTGTGCGTACAACGCATTATGTTGATCTTGTTCGCCCACAGCTGACTTTTAACATCATTTCTTCTTTAATTGTAAACCTTTTTATTTTCTAGAGGTTTTTTGGTTTTCCTTGTTTCGTTTAAATGCCGTCGTTTTTAAGTCAAAAAATAATGCCGAACTATAGCGTACCGCATCATCTTTTTTTTCCATAGCATTCAGCATTATCGATAAAATTACCATAACCGTTTCCGGCGACGGTGCATACAACAGAAAATGAATAATGCACTTTTTTTTTGGTATATGTCATTCTAACGCTACAGGTAATGCGAAAAAACCTTGTCTAATTACCATTTCCATCTCGCACGCGCATGTCGATTATGATCTCTAGATCCATCCACCGATCTCAATAAATCTTATGGATGGTTGAAATAATTAAAAACGTCTTTAGCAGCGTGTAACTGCAGTTCTTTTTTTTCTTTTCTTTTTTTTTTTTTTTGTTTTTTTTTGGAAGGGGGAATTATTGAGAGTAACAAATGTTTTTACTAATAATAAAGTCTTCACTCCAGCAGTGACCGGGCAAATCGCATAGTACAGAAAGTACAACTAATTCATCCAAAAATTCTGAATTCTGGAAAGTTCGCCGTACTTGATAACGCTGAGAATCGTCAGCTTCCCTGCACGTCTCGCGAGGCACCTAAGACATAGGACTTTTTCCGACAATTGAAAAACACCGACAAGGCAAAGGTCAGTACGTGAAATCTTTTGTTTCGATGCCCTCTTGAGCGAACCAGCGTGTAATAACTGTACAGTGGGGAAAGGTTAATAAAGGGATAAAAGGACGATGCGACTGCAGATAAGTAATTGCGCACATGAAACGGTGATCTAAATGCAACGAAAAAACATACACAGTCAGATTTTTCTCTATGCGCTGTGCGGATAATTAATATTTTCTACGAAAGAACCGTATCAATGCTAAATTACCGCAGATTGCAGAAATATTTTTAAGCATTTCGTATTTGACTTTAATACTTACACGAGTTATTTGTATATTTATTTACCTTTCTAGCATTGATGAAGAAATGTGTTCTTAAGTTTATTTCTTTTTTCTATCATATACAAATCCACGCAACATCTCTGTATAGCTCCATAATTATTTACAGGTTTATTGTAGGATTGGAAAAAATGTATTATTTTTCTTTTTCTTTCAAACATCCGGATAGATTTTTTGTTAAGTTGTGTACCTCATTTGATTGTTGCATTTACGTGTTTTTTTTTTATTCGAAGTTACCCGATAATATCTGTAATAAATTATTAGCCGGGAAAATACTACCATAGATTGAATATTTTTTCCTCTCCGATGAACAATCGATAATTTTCGGGATGTGTAAAAATATTGCCGTTAAGATATCTGAATACAAATATTTATTTTTGTCAACATTTGTATATATCGCGCGCGTAAATTACCGAACAATCTTTTATTCAAAAAAATAAAAATAGAATTACATAATCAGTATACAATAAAGTTGTAAAAACTATCTTTTTTAATAAGTTTTTCCTTTATCTTGCAAAGTTGACTTATCTATAATTTTTAACACTTGTGGGTGTGTCAGCGAGAGCTTAATATACACTCATACTTTTTACTTCCATACTCGTCACAGATGCTGCCAATTGCGAGCCGATTAAAACATGAAACTGTAGAAACAAAAATTGTAAAAATTTTAACATTCTGACCTACTTTTTACTTCATGCGAACGATAAGTTTTATACTTCCTCTCTCTTTTCAACTATCATTCTTTTTCATTTTTATATCCAGTTCTCTTTTTTCATTTCCTTTCTTCTGCAACCGTTTCTTTTCGTTAGTAATTTCGTTTGAAGCTTACACATTTCCTTGTCTGAAATACACATTGTAAGGAAAACGAATTAACTTCCGAGCATACCTGGTAAAAGGAGTCCGCAGCAATTATTTGTAATAATAAGCTTATCTAGGGTATAACGGTCGTGGGCGGAGTAAATATTTTTCCACACTCAAATTGCACGCGTTCCGATTTTTCTTTTAAAAGGGGGAGCTGGTCAGCGAAAGACTTTTACTCAGAAACGATGAGAGGAAAGAAGACTTTTCAACTCGGTCGACTGTAGAGAGAAAAGATAACAGACGTTACCGACAGATTCTAAAGATTATTAAAAATGGAAAACACGTGGAACATCTGACCGATATTTAGCGCGGAATTCTTTAAATAAGGGTGGGGATTATTTTTTTTTAAAGGAAAAGGGAAAAAGCAGCAATATTTCCCTCGACGAAACTGAAGGGCAAACACGTGGCAAATTGGGATGTGAACAGAATGGTGAGTGCAAAAAATATGAATTAAGAAGACGTTAGGAAATGAGCATAATCAAAGAGAACGCTGGTGAAATGAGACATAATTAACTGACTGGAGGAATTCTAAGACGGTATTTCAAATGGAACAAATATTTTCTTATAACAGTCTCGCTTAGAAAGATAGTAACAGCGACCATTTCACTAATTACTTCAAGTACATCAATTTACTTGCGTCCATGATAGCAGAAGTTATTATTCGGAATTATATTTCCAAGGCACTGTAAAATTCGTAAACGCATTTTTGGATTCCTCAAAACGATTTACTTGGAAGGTTGATTTTCGCAAAAATATATGTTTTTCTCTTTTCTGTAAATTATCCCGCTGTTTCTTCATATTATCGATATCTGAACGATTTAACCAACTTTTTCCCCCTTAATTATTTCCCAACGGAGGTAAATTTTAAAGAAACAACAACAATAATAATAATAATAATAATAATAATAATAATAGTAATAATAAATGCTTCAATGTTTTAACAAAATGATGTAACTAATTATACCTATTCTGGAGCCCCCAACAACAGTTGCAGAGTTAGAGCGATGTTTTTTCGTTCTTAAATGGATATAAAGTTATTTTAAAAGATTCAATTCCCTAACTAGAATGTCTGTAAATAAAAACATAATTCCTAATGTTAGAGAATTTAATGAGAAAATCAGTGTAAATTCCAAGAAAAACTGGAAAAATAGGCTTTTGGAACGTAAAAATAATTACCTTTTTCATTCTTCAAATTTTTGAATGTTAAATATTTATTTATGCTTTATTCTATTTTTAAATATTTACCCGTAATTTTTTTTTACAGTTCCTATAATTTGGATATCCGAGCGTGCGTGCCACACACACAAACACATGTATATATATATATAAATATATACTATTTTTAAAACAAATATCATTAAACTAATTTTAATTTTTCTTTTAATTTTAAAATAAATTTGTAGGTCTCACTGGGCAAGTATGCCCGTTGTGTGAGTGCCCGACACTCTTATTATCGTTTATTCATGTTGAACACGTTACAAATTTATACATACTTATACACATCGACCCATTTAAAAAAAAAAATGTACACATCGAAATTATATAAACCTTAATTAATATATGTCTTAGTAAATATATATAACTTATATACAGGTATAAAGAAAAAAGAAAAACCATACACATACCTACATTCACTCTAAAAGTCATATATATCATGATAGCGTAAACAATATTTTCTTTATGAATTACGAACAGTAAGTTAAAAGAGGAGCAATACAAAAACAACAACATAGAATACATGTTATATCAGTATCTGCATGATTGAAACTATCTAGGAGTGAGGAATTCGGACGCTGTTTGTTTTTTATTCTTTGCACCATTCCTTCAGCCATTTCACCACCTCCTTTTTCCACACGCTAATATGCTATTTTTTCGTCTGTAATATGATTGGGGATAATGCTCATTAATTTAATTAAGACCGAATCATCTATGTTATCAATTCGTATATTTGCCCCTCTAGGGTATATGTAATATATATTATTTTGATTTCTTGTTATTCGAGTAGTTTTTGACCTAGTTGATAACATTATATTATTGCTATTATATTCGAGTAACCTGTAATAGTAGTAGTACATCTTTGGTGTGACATTTCATCATTTTCCTTCTATACATAATTGATCTCGAGTCACTCCGTTTCTAATGTGGTAGTATAATTTTAAGACACCTTTTTTGATTTTTACCGATTTTATTGATTTCCGTTTTCTTAGCCTCTCCCCATATTTGGATTCCATATAGAATTCTAGCCATAATTATTGCATTGTAGTATATACGTAGTGTTTTATATGAAAGTACCTGCTTTAGTTTGTATAAAGCTGGAATTGTCTGTCTTATTTTCGAATTTAAGACTTGAACGTACTTTTTCCGGCTCAGGGATCTATCGATATATATTCCTAAATATTTTAAATCTTTGGACATAAACATGAAGGTGAATTATTCGTTTCATGTAAGCATTCGTTATTATGAAGAATGATTCGCGGGTCGCGACTCTTGTGTTTAGTACTGTTTCGGATATGTAACAATTTAGATTTATTTATATTTACACATAACCTTAGGCATGTGCCCATTTACTAAAATTATCTATATCCTCTGGCAGTAATTTTTTCGCCACTTCTATGTTTTTATTTTCAATTAACAGCGCAATGTCATCAGCAAAAACATATACCTTTGCATTTTTAGTGGGCCTGTGTAATGAGTTAGTGTATATTAGAAATAGGATAGCAGCAAGTATAGTTCCCTGACCTACCCCAAATCGAATAATTTTTTTTGATTACTATTACTCCCTGCGATTTTTACTACACTTTTCCTGTTTTTTATATAATTTTTAAACCACATTAGTTGGTTATTTAGAATACCCAAATTTTCTAAGTCATTTATCAGTAAATCGTGATCAACTAAGTCAAACGCTTTTGTTAGATCAATGAAGGTAATTATAAATTAGTTCCCCATCGACAGTCCCGTATTTATCTTATTTATCATCGTTTTTAATAGCGTTATCGTGGACTTTTTTTGCTCTAAACCCGTGTTGATTTTCATAAAGTAAGTTGTTTTTTTCCAAATAATTTCTTAAATGTTTATCAACGTATCGTTCTAATATTTTACCTATTACTGATATTATTGTCATAGGACGGTAATTTTTGCATTGATTTTGCACTCCTTTTTTAATGAAAACACCTCAGAAAAAGAAGTCAGTTTCTATATTTTTGTTTTCAAACTGTAATCTTAAATAATAGCCAATTTCGCCCAAAGTCACTGTTTACATTATTTTGGTATTTCACATTTTAAATTAATAAATAAAATTCGATTACCGCGAGCGTCGTTATTTAAAAAAAAAAAAGATCAGACTGTTCAGTATTTTTTAGGGCCCTAAAAATCGTTTTTTTTTTGTTTTTATGCGAATTGTTAACAAGAGCAGTTCAAAATATCTCGAATCGAACGCCACGTTCTTTCAAGTTCATGTGATCGGGGTCTGCTGATGGAAAGGAGCTGTTGACAGAAGCTGTTTCTGAAAAAATTTTGAAAACATCGAAATTTTTAACTTTCTTGTTAGGAAAATTCTGCAATTAATGAATGGCGAAGGATCATCGTGTATTATCTATTTTCTCGGAAAAGAAATAAAGAACAAAAAAATAAAAACACGCACAAAAAGAAAAAAAAAGAAAAAAGAAAACGAAAAAAAGCCATTAATAGGATGGTTGTAACGAGCAAGTTGAACTACAATCTTAATAATTAGGGCAGCCGAGAAACGATATAACAGCGAGCAACTTGTCCCGGTCTTACTACCCCGGGCGCGGGCAGTACTTCCTGTTTAAATTGTTACTAGCGAAGCGTGTAATTGAGTTTACTCTGAGCAAGTCGCTGTAGACAGCTCACCAGCTCATGCCGACGAACGATACGACGTTTTCGGGTGCGTGACGTACGCCAGTATTATCGAGTGCGTTGATAAGGAGAGATGAGCATCACGGAATTGGCACCTGTTTCGTTCTCATACATTTCCATCGCATTATCTAACCGTGCCGAATGGCAATCGAGTGCCATCCGACTGTTCGCCACCGCCATGCCAGCCTGTCTACAGCAAGCGGCGGCTACTCGCATATTTTCTTTGATAAACAGATATCTATGTCTAACGTCGAATAATCATAATCCGCAAGTTTACATATGCGCCACTTCCTCTTTGAGGCCTCCTACCTGAACTGAACCGCTTCGTCACCTCGTTTAAGTTTTCCATTTGTTTTTTCTCAAACACCGGCACACTGGCTACGTCGTTATTCTACCATCTGTCTGCACTGTACCGAGGCAATACTTTGTCGGATAATGTATTGCAATAAAGATGCTGAAAGAACCTGCCAGTGAGTTTCCCACTGTAAACTTCATTTTCGCAGTCGCATTTACTTTTTTTGAACGATATTCGTTTTTTTTTTTTTTTTTAGTACGTCAAAGACAAAAATAATTAATTCCCTTTCCTCTCCGAACTTATTTAATTTCCGCGATTAATCGGAATAATTTACGTTCCTTCATCGAAAACTACGCATCATTAAACAATTATAACCTCTGCACCAAATTCAGTTTTTCTCGGCCAAACTTTTGCAACCAAATAATATATTATTCGTATAATTTGGTTTTTTTTTAAATTTTCCAAAGTTCTCTTCATATTTATCGCAATCATTTTAAATGGACGAAAAGGACAAAAAGTCCATTTTATTTTATTGAATTTAACCTGCTCTGTGGTACCTAGTCTGGATTAAGTTTATTTATTTCCAAAAAATAAAGATAAAAACGCGTCTAAAAGTATTTTAATGCGACAAAAAAAAATATATATATAAAATAAAACGAAATATTAATAAAAAAAACCGCACTGCGCTGTTGAAACATTATTATCACGCCGTGTTCGAAAATGGCTAAGACGCGGTGGAGTATATATATATATATATATATATATATATACAAAGAACGAAATGTGTGCGAATACTTTGAAATAAATTTTAACTTTTATTTTCGGAAGCACAATTAAAAATTTTAATAAATCCCAGCCTCGTGTACATGTACCAAAATTATAATAAATGCTACATTTTAACTGTTAATGATGAATGATAAAGTATTCGGAAAATAACAGTCGATGTATGTGCGGGCTCAATTTAAATAAGTATTAACGTTGATATAATTAAAATGTAATTTTTTTTTTTAATAAATCCATTTAATAAAACTTAAGATATTCAAAAAATGTCAAAATATAAATAAATTTTTAAATCGTAATAATAATAATATGGTTCTCGTCGCGATAGTCTAGACGCTAGAGCGCTTGACTTCCGTTACGGGAGTCCCGGGTTCGATCCCAGGTGACGACAGAAATCATTAGGAAAAATTTTAATTTAAATAATCGCTAACAGAGTCTCATGTGGAAGGCAATGGAAAACAAGCATGTCATCATATGCGTGTTAGTTAGTACATAAAAGACAGATACGGGACTGCATTTGTATCGCGATAATTCAAACATTTACAATCAGTTCCAAGTGTAGTCTTGTTTATATACACTCGCATTGTATATGATAATTGCTATGAACACTACCTGTTCTGTACAGCTGAAATGTATGAACAGGTAGTCGCCGACGCTCACGAATTAAGTATGGCATACTCCATTATGAATAATAGGAATAGATATGTGTATGTATTAAAATTACGTTACAGTTAACGATCGATTATTACTCGACAATGTGACTTTTAAATTTATTTTCATTCTACAAAATTTAATGGTTTATAATCAAAATCTATTTTTAAAATTTTCGCGTTCCTAGCATCGCTTTCGGTAATTGACAATGATGTGTGTTCCCTGATGAAGTCGATTTTTGTCGATTAATTCGTTGCTAATGTGACGTAAATGTGTTCGGAATAGAGTATTTTAAAAGTCGTTTGATTATATATTGTGTTACAAGTTGAGCATACTTTTTTTATATATAGACTGTTAACATTATCATTTGAAGTTTGTTTATGGCGCGTGTAATTTATTACATAGCTTATTGTTAGTATAACATATATTTTATGTGCTTTTCTAAACATGTTAATAATGTTGTAAATCAGTCGATTAACGTAAGTAAATTTTGTTCATTTCCTATTATTTATTTATATATTTTACCCTTTTTTTTTTTTTTTTTTGAAAAAAAAAGGTTATTTCTTTCGCGCTTATTATTATGTTTGATGTTTATTTTCTGCGACGCGTTTCAGTGTGTCAACAGTTTTCGAAGGTATAATAAGTAAACTAAGAAAGGTGTTTGTTTTACATCGCGCGGAACGACGAAATGTTAAAATACCCTATGCCAAACACTTTTACATTAGCAACAAATTAATCGACAAAAATCGGTTTTATCGGAGAACACACTATTGTTAATTACCGTAAACGACAAGTAGTAACATGCAAAAATTTTAAAAATAGATTTCGATTAAAAACCATCAAATTTTGTAATAAATAAATTTAAAAGTCACATTATCGATTAATTAATAATCCGTCATTAACACTGTTGTAAGATAATTACAATACCATATCTAACCACATTATTACTATGATTTAAAAATTTATTTATATTTTATATTTTTTGTACATCTTAAGTTTTATTAAATGGATTTATTAAAAAAAAATTTACATTTTCATTATATCGACATTAATATCGATTTAAACTGAGCTGCGTACACATCGACTGTTATTTTCCATGTTTTCTAGGTTTTATTATTTCATTTCAGTTTAAACGAGAAAAGTTAAGAGAAAGATCGAAAATTTCGGAAGCAAGTTTTACATAGACTCGTCGGTGTCAGCTCCCCCCCACACACGTACGGTCTTGTCCGCGCCCTAAACTGCTAGTGGATCGTGGTGAAAATTGTGTATTTTTTTTCTGGCTCAACCTTCGCCATTTAGCTAGTTTTTTTTTTTTTCCCACTTAACCCTTTATAGAGTATTTTATGAAACTTTCTTACTTTTAATTTCTATATTTCTATTTTGTGGTGCTCTATAAATTTATATATCAGTAAAGACTTGGATTTCGGATTTGCCACTATCTGAATTTCATCGCAGAAGTATGCAGCTGCGATAGAATTTCCGTTCTAAGTTTGTCACTACCCTGTTCGTCTACTATAGACTGCCTAATAAAATGGTCTGGCCTCCATTTCACAACCAATGTGCATGTTCCCTCATTAGCAATATTAATTTTAGCCAAGTGAACGGGGATTTTGTTGTGTCCCGTTCTTGGTCTAGTTACCGTTACCTCTCAGAAACTTCCTTAAGCCATGCTTGAGACATACGTTTGTATTCTTAAGTGTGATTTTTCCCCTTTTGATTGCTACTTTGTTGGTATTCCACTTCGTCACAGTATGTTCTTTGGATACCGGTAAGAAATCCCGTCAATCTAGTTTCTGGACAATTGTTCAGTTCTTGCAATTCTGTCGTCCACTATATTTCGTTTCCTTTCATAACGCAATGCGGTGCAATCCACTTTAGTGTGAAAGCTGTACGGATTAAAACTGTGCTTCATTTTTGACGAAAAAGATAAAAGTCTGAATACAGGCAATTCTTCTGTACGGATAACCGTACAGGCCAGAACTGTCGTTGTTTGTTAACTACGAAACTGCGAGCAACTTGTCAGGCTAAAACCGTATTAATTGCATGATAAAACAAAATTTAAATGTTTTATATTATTATATAGAAGTGTATAAATATACGTTTGTCGTTGTTGTTGTTGTTGTTGTTATGTTAGTGGCGAAAAATGATAAAATCTTAAGCAAAATTTGTCTGACCTCTCGAATAATCGTAAAAACCGATATAGCTTTCGCAACATTTAATAGTTTTTATGTTAGGTTCGTTATTATCACGTTGTATAAAAAAATTACTTTTTATTACGTTCTCTTAAAAACAAAAACCCGGGCTTATTTTTTGTTTCATATCAATATATTCTATTTTCCCATGTCCATAATTAATTAATCGCGTTTAACATATCTTTAATTTTAAGGTTTATTTTAAAAATAAGTGTTTCATCGCACGCCTACACCAATTTGCTTGAAATTCTAAATAAAAAGTGATTATTATTTCTTTTAGCCTCTTGTCGGGGTTTTCTAACTCACAAATTCCCAGTTTTTTTTTTTATATATTTGGTTTAATTTTTTGCAGCGTCAACTACGGGCATTATCTCAGTGCAAGTGAAATTTTTATGTGTCATTGGGCGGTAACAAAGATCGAACTCGGTTCTAACCGAACGAAATACAGTTAATTAGTCAGCTACGCCATAGTAGCTGAGTCTCTTCCAATTCAGTTTCTTTTTCAAATATTTCCCCAGCCTGATCAATAGGTGTTTCATCTTAAGAGTCTGCGCATCCCAATATTGATCACTAAACTCTTCTATTTCAATACTATCAATTCGATTTCCTGATCCAAGTTGAATGGAAGTAGGTCAAAATACCACAGATATTTCATATACTAGGGGGCTTTCCCCCTGACCGCTTCGCGGCCCAACCCCCCAACCCGGACCCGCCCCCAAACCCCCGTTTTGTGAGAGTTTCGACGTGACCAAGGCTCAAAATGCATATATTTTTCGATGTTCTCACTCGACTCAAGGCAACATACAATTGTCCATGAGTGAAGACATTATCCCTCAAATCAACAGCGGCGAAATCCAATGTTTCACCCGGAGCTTTATTAATGGTCATGGCATAGGCTAACTTGATAGAAACTACCTTCTTAAAATCTCAATGCCAGTGTCGCCAGCTATAAATTTGAAACTGATCCTAGGAATTAGAAACGTCTTACATTCATTTTCCGGACGAAATACTTCAATTATGAAACCTTTAACAGATTTAATGACGACTTTTCTTCCATTCACCAGACATTCTTCGAAATTCAAATTTCTGATGAGGATACAAATCTCTCCAATTTTTATAGTAATTTTGTGATTTGTAACTCCTGGGTCTGACATTTTGTTTAAAATTTCAGTACATAAATGTGTGGAATCTCCATTTGTTTCTTTTTCATCAATCAGAGTTGTATCAGCACTATATAAATTTATTTCATCTCCAGAAATTTTTTTCCCTATTATCAATCTGTTTATTTGATTTATGTTTTTATTCGTTGGTGATAAAATACATCTTTTGGACATTTTAGAAAAATTTGATAGACCATCATCAAGATAAATGTGATCAATCATTTCATTAAGTGAAGTAAACATTTTTAAATCGGGGAAATTTAATAGGATTCCATTTTCTTCGCCATACAAAGTCTCTGGCATTTTTCCTTCACCAATTTCTAATAAAAATTTTGAGTAACTCGGACCACTTTCGAAAAACACATACCCCTCGAACCCTTTTTATAAAACGATTGCGACCAGTCTCTATATTTCTCTTTTCACTATTACGGTACTGTTCGTAGAATTGCAAATACGTTAGTTTGCTCATTTCTTCAGTTTGTGCCTATCACAACTTCAAAATTACAATGTCGTTTTTCAAATTTAAAAATACACCAATAATACACCATAGAGGGAACAAAAGAAGAATCGTTAACAAAAGATGTTTCGTCTTTGTCCACTATGAGTAATAGACGATGAACGAAAAGCCAGTAACGGTTGATGTGTGGGTGGAAGCGCGGTACTGCGTAGGTAAATACAGGAGTACTGCATTTTCATGCGATTGGTAATGATCTTATTAAATTAGCGCTGATCTATTCCATTTTTGTTTTGAGCCCCAAGGTATGAAAATTTTGGACATCTCATGATTTTCCTAAAAGCCACTGACCTGGAGCTGTCGATTAGAAAAATAATTAGCTTTCAACGGTTTCAGGACTTTTTTTTGATTTTTCATCTAATAATACGAAAATTGAAATTATTTTGTCAAAAGTTTGAAATAGAATAGCTCCTCAAAAAGTTCAATCGCTAGAAGGGTAGTGTAAGCGAGGGAAATACCCCAAATTTAATTCTCTTTAAAATGAGACCTAGAGCAGTTCAGTAGAATAATTAGTTTTTGATAAACGATTAAAAAATTGGAAAACGGCAAATAAATGTGATTTATTTCTTTGATTTTGAGCCCTAAGGTATGAAAATTTTGAGCATTTTATATTTTTCCTAAATGCCACCAACCTGGAGCTGTCGATTAAAAAAAAAATTAACTTCCTAAATGCCATAGAACGACCTCAGGACTTTTTTGTAATTTTTGGTCTTTGTCTTATTTTTATCTATTTTGGTAGAAAAATTTGATACATCGCTCGTTTTGAGCCCCAAGGTATGAAAATTTTGAACATTTTATAATTTTCCTAAAAGCTACTGACTTGAAGCTGTGGATTTAAAAAAAAATTAGCTTTCTAAGTGCCATAGAACGGGCTCAGGATTTTTTTTTCCATTTTTGGTCTTCTGTCTTATTTTCGTTTATGGTGGAAGAAAAATTTGATTCATTGCTCGTTTTGAGCCCTAAGGTATAAAAATTTTGGACCCTCTATAATTTTCCTAAAAGCAACTGACCTGGAGCTGTCGATTAAAAAAAATATTAACTTTCTATGCGCCATAGAACGGTCTCAGGACTTTTTTTTGATTTTTCGTCTATTTATTTCCTTGGCGCTTTATTATATATATATATATATATATGTATATATCATTCGCATTCGCAGTGGTGCCACTACGTTTCGAACCCTCAATTTTTTCAATTTCTTTTTAGAAACTTCCTCTCAAATTTTGTATCTTTTTTGTTACAGTGTCCGGGAAGTAAAGTTTTTGTAGTGATATATTAAGACTAATAACCCTCATTTTTAAATTTTTGTTCACCTATTTTTTAGAACGCGTTTTTCATAAACAAGGGTGCTATTTGTGAATATTAATAAACTGAACCAAATAAAGTATTTATTGCACAATCGCGTAACTCATTATGAGGAATTACTAATCAACTCTAAACACAAAAAGAAGATAAATTAATAACAATACGTAATTGTCCCCAAAAATTTTAAAAAAAATGAAAAAAAAAACGGTATTAGAATCTTACGGAAGTCATGATAAAACCTCCAGTGAAATTGTTGAGTAAACCACCACGTCGTTCCGTGAACAAAACTGTGAGGTTATAACCTGCATGAATGATAAGTGGGCGGGTTTATACAGATGTCTGTGACAGATCAAGTCTGACGTCACGCGTCACATTTGACGCTGAGTCATTTCCTGAATTTTCTGCAAAACTTGTGCGCCAGTTCGCGGACAAAACTGCACCGTGTGGCAGGCTATTCGATTTAGCGAAAAACATAACAGGTACTTCTAGATTATTGTGAAAAACTTTCTGCTATTTAAAATGAAAATTTTTAACATTGATATTATCATTAAATACAATTCCGAGTCATGAAAGAGGTAATTATGTAAACCACAAAAAACCGTAAACTATTTAAGCTGCATCGTTAAATATATATTAATTCAGCAACTTGCCAGTAACAAAAACATTTAACATTAAAAATCGGCTAAAATGAATATGCAGAGGTGCCATTACGTCCGATTAACGAAATATTTTAATACTTTTGACGTATAAGGCGAAAATCAATAACGAATTAAAATGTAATTTAATTAATGATTAGTTGGCTTTTTTTAGGATTCTGTACACATATAATGTACGGAATCCTAATAAGATGGTTCAGAAACGATAAAAATATCAAATAAAAATCAATAATTCACGATCGAATTGACAAAATTAGATCATAGATTGTTATTAAAATTCTCTTTAAGGCAATCTATGACTTCAAGCTAACCGCTCATTCTGTTAAAAAAGTCCAAAAAACCGTCAAGAATATATGGGAGCATCTAGTGAGAACGGGCCAGCGGGAGCGTTCGGCAATTTTTCAGTCGAGCGTACCGAGTTCAACTAGCTCGCGATCGCAGGGAAATAGCAAAAAAAAATTTGTCAAAACATAAATAGGTGGATTTTGACCGCCTAGTTTTCCGATGGTGCCATTCATTTTTTATTAAAAAAAAAATTTTATACAGAAAAATTTGTTTGAAGTTCGAACCATTTCCCTGGAATTTGCCAAAATTATTTTCGATAAATTTCAAACTAATCTGAAGATTAACTCGTCAGCAACATCTCCACACATTTTCAGAATAGGATAAAAAAAATAAATAAGATACAAGCAAATAAATGGATGTCGTTTGCAGGCAACCACACGAGGCGCTCGGTTTATATCGCCGCTGTAGCCAAAAACACGTTGATTATACATATATTTTCATCTTTGTCTATTTGTCTGTCATTTGAAAACATTTTTATAATTTTTCATAAAAATAATATTCAATCAAATTTATATAAATAAATATTATGCAAGAAAACAATCAATTAAATAGCTAATAAATATTAACTTGAAATAATGATCGTAAAATTGGTTGAGAAAAATTAGAAGACAGATTTGAAAAAGCGGTTATAGTCCCTGGTACGTTATCATGTCATTACGTAAAACCATTAAATGAAACAGAGTTTGGAGCTTAAAAATTTTCAAGATCGGAATTTTCAAAATTATTTCCTAACATGAAAGAGGCTCAAAAGAAGAGCTTGATGAACGAAATTAAAAAAGGAATAAAACGGCGTATGTCTCGTAAAATGAAAAATACCGAAAGTAGCGCGGCAGCCTAGTGGTTAAGGCGCTTGGCTACCAAACCAGAGGTGTCATAGGTTATCGAGACTTTGTCTCGTTCCGGATAGAAGTTGCTCCCAGGTTTATCCAGCCTGAAATAATTAGGTATCAGAGAAATCTGGGAAGGTAAAAGCGGCCGAGAGTAAAGAACTGGCCCCCTACTTTCATTACTGTTGTAGGGCTTTGTACATTGTGAACCTTAACTTCACAATCCCCGACGTTTTGTCGAGGGTATTGGACTTATTTTACTGAATTTTAAAGATGTAAGTACGTAATATTGTTTCGCTTATTGTTGTTTTTTGTTTTGTTATTTATAAAATATAACATTATTTAAAGTTAATATTTATTAGTTATTTAATTGATTGTTTTCGAGCGTAATATTTATTTATATAAATTTGATTGAATATTTTTTCATGAAAAATTACAAAAATGCTTTCAAATGACCGAAAAATAAACAAAGACAAAAATACATAAACAACGCGTTTCGCGATTGCGGCGATGTAAACTGGGCGCCTCGTGCGGTTGCTTGCAAGGGACAGTATTTATTTGCTTGTATCGTATTTATTTGCTTGTATCGTATTTATTTTTTTTATCCCGTTCTGAAGAAGTATTGAGATGTTGCCGAAGAGTTAATCTTCAGATTAGTTTGAAATTTATTGAAATTTTTTTTATCAAATTCCAGGAAAATGGTCCAAACAAATTTTTCTGTATAAAAAAAAATTTTTATGAAAAATAAATGGCACCATCGGAAAGAGGAAGTCAAAATCCATTTATTTATGTTTTGAAAATTTTTTTTTTCCATTTCCTTGCGATCGCGAGTGAGTTGAACACAGTACGCTCGACTGAAAAAATTGCCGAGCGCTTGGCTGGCCCGTTCTCACTAGACACTTTCATATGATGTGGAATATAAAACGACCACGAAAATCACTTAAAAATTCATAACTCATCACCAGATAAACCTATAAAAGTTAAATTCAAAATATAAAACAAAACGTAGATAGCAAAAAATTATACGGAGCCCCCCACTGGGCCCAAAAACAGCAAAAATATTATGTTCGCGTAATAGCTCGAGTAAAACAGAGGAGAAAATCAAAACGTTTCTCAAACTTATGCATAAACGGCCGCTTTGTAGGAAAATTATAGCCGAGCTTACAACTTTATACCGAGACCCTCGGGGCGCTGAACGCTCGAAAGTTTTGAAATAAATATTTTTTTCTTAGATATCGCTGGAAAGTTTGCTATTGGCCGGGAACGAACCCGTATTTCATTCTTTTAACAAAACTTTCAGAATTATTGATAAGTTCAAAAAAGCCCAAAAAATAGTGCTCCCAAGCGCTGTCGCTACTATAGTTGAAAATTGTAAACAAGGTTAAAAATGTGCGCTTCCCGGTATTTTTCGCTAGATTGTATAGCGTCCGGGATTTCAAACAGCTTGTTTCTGGGTAGTCGTCCTTGTTGTCTACAGCTATATCCAAAAATTTTAAAAAAACTTCGGATTTGGGCCCTTGGGGCGCTAAAAGCTTGAAATTTTTGAAAAAAATGTTTTGGAAAGATCGCCTTTTGTCGGGAACAAAATTGTATTTCATTTCCTTAACGAAACTTTCAAAGTTGGCGAAAAGTTCAAAAAAGCATGAAAAATTACGCGTCTCTTCCTCTTTGCAGCGCGAAAAATCTGGTTTCTCTTTGTTTTGACTTTAGTATTACGTAAATGTAAATTATAGTTACGTTTAGCTTAACATAATCATGGCTTCACCGAACTTGTTTTATTCTTAGTTGTTGCAATGTTATTAAATAATAGTTGAAAAAAAAAAAAAAAAAGTCGGTTTAAAAGAAAAAATCTCTATACTCGTATAAATAGGCAAAGACAAAACAGTTCAGTACCTTTTTCTCCTCTGTTTATTAACCGATTTTCTTTATTTTTTTTTTATTTAGTAGCTATTGTTTAGTGTTACCAGTAAAAAAAATTTGGAAGCAGGTTTTTTTTTTCTTATTTAAATAAAAAATTAATACAATAAATGAAAAATGAAGGTAGCCAGTAAATCTGTTCTTATCAAAATGTTTTAATTTTTCTTAATGATCATTATTATTGGTTTTGTTACAGTGTACTAAATTCTATAAGGTGTGTCGTTTAATGTCAATAAATGAGGGTTTTTAAATTTTGATTTTATGTTATTTTATTGAATTTATTTTTTGTTTAATTATAATGGTATTGAACTGTTTTGTATTGTAAGTACTTATAAAAGTGTGTGTTCTCAGATATACAAAGAACGAATGTATACGAGTAGAAAAGAAATTTTGAAAATTTGCAAATTCATATATCGAAAAATTTTAATAATAATTTTGGTCGATTTTCGACCAACTGGAGAACACTAGCATTTATAAAGAGAAGAAAAAAGTGATACCGATATTCTACTATGTATTCATGGTCAACGTTTATATTTATATTTGCCTGTAGCGGCGTAGTTGGTTAGGCAGTGATGTTTCGTACGGGTATGACATGCCACCGTTGCACATTAACATTTCCAAAAATTCCACCCGTACTCGGTTGATGTCCTTAATTAAAAAATTTTATTACGTATAAAAACTTTTCAGATTTCGCGGTAGCAATATTTTTTTCCCGTGTATTATTGACTTTCTTTAGTTTTTATAATGTATTACTGTTATCGAATTAATACGAAAAAAAATGTTTTTCTCAAATTTGATTAATTGGTTCAGACTGCAAGGTCCGTAAAAGTGTGAGATGTCGAACCACGTGTAAAGATATAATCTCCGGTGCAGTAGTTCTGGTGGAAAATGAATAAGAGATGGATAGACCAGTATAGGCCATTTATAGACGCGATGCCGACTTGGTTTAATTTAGCTAAAAGCGTAATATCGGTGAAAGGCTTTTCCGTCTCTTAAATCGATCTTCGCAGTTATGAGTATTTACTGGAAAAACAATATCTGCAATTTGTTCGAGGCCATGTTTTTTATCTTTGCGCTCTTCCCTCCATTCATGTCGTTGTCTTATATCTCTCATCGATTAAATCTAATCTTTCGTGTACGTTTTTATTTATCTAATCCGAATGGTAATTCGCTTTCTCGCAAATAAAAAAAAAAAAAAAAAACTTTTCGCAAACTTTTTTTGCGCGATAAAATTCCGTCGAAGCAAGATGAAAATAATTCCGATTTCGCGTATCATAAAATTGCGTACATGTTTTGTCCCGAGATATTTAATAATTCTGACTAAATAATGAAAGAATGAATAAAAAACTTGTTCATTTGTAATGAAATTTTGTAACGGAACCGGCGAGTGGCGAAGGAAAGAAATATACTTATTTCGGAAATAACGAATATTTCGCCGTTGCTGAATTAGTTTAATTAATAACGCAGGTACAAGTAACTTTTGCGGAATTAAATATTTCCGGGGAAACCGACGAAACTCGATTAACCTAAATTCGAGCGGATGGCAGTCCTTCAATAAGCTGCGGAAAATAAAAATGCAAACTTATAATCCACGTGCCAATCATATGCGAATAATGCAGTAACTGGCCGAGACATGAATGACTTTCTTTACAGGAACACCATTACAAATGGTACATAGTCGCGAGTAATTTCTGCGTCATAAAACATACTCTGAATCAGGTACGGATTAAGGATTTACGGAGCCCGGGACTAATCTTGAATGCTTCGAAGAAAAAATGGTAAAAAAAGCCATTACTATATATTCGCTAGACGATTTTCAAGCTAATTTTGATACACTTGTGCGATATTTTTGATCGCGTTCTTTTCTTTATACCAATTAAACATGCGCGCGTTTAAAATTCCGTAATTGTTTATGTGATCAGAAAAATGTGAATGATATTAAATTTATCGAAATACAAATATACAATTAATAAAATCAGCGATCGATTAAAACTCACTTTTATTTTTAAATGACTTTTATACGGTTCAAAATAAAACGAGTTTACAATAAAAATTAAAAATAAAATATTGTTAAAATTAAGAATATATCAGATCGTAAAACGTTTTTACATAGAAAAATTTACAACGATTACATGCGTATTAATATTTGAATAAATAATTGTTATTAACTGATTTGTCGAATGATTATTTATTATTCAATACGTACAGTTCAAAGGACTCATTCACTTTTTTTTAACACAATAAATTAAATTTATCGTAGAAAATTTCTATAAATATTAATTTTGTGTAGCATTTAGTTTATTGGAAGAAAAAGAAAAAGTATATAATTTTATTAATGAACTCGTATATTATTTTCTTATGTATATTTATATTAACTGAATTCTTTTCAGAATAAAGACCGCAAATTTAAAATTTTGCATTTTTATAGTATTGCGTATTTTAGGGAAAAGAAACTTAAATTTTGCCTGTGGAAAATTAAATTAGTTTCTGTTCAAGAGCGTATAACCCCTTATAACCCCTATTAGCGCCCCCCCCCCTAGATCCGGCCCTACTCTTAATGTTGCAATCTGACCGGAGGAAGGTTATGGTTTCAAAATGGAACTAGTTATTTATCGGTTGACGTCCAAATTAAAATAATTACTATTATTTGATTTTTCCTTTACATGAAAAAACGCAAAACACACAGAAAAATTCAGTGTACGTTTGAGGAGAATTTTTAAAAGAATTTACCTCTTTTTGGTCTCGGTTTGTGTAAATGGGGGAAAAATTGTATCCGTCGACTAGAACTTTTGGCAGTTTAAGTTGGTAAATAATATTTTTTCCGCTTTTTTATTCAACAATGATGCTTAACAGTAAACGAAAAGTATCAAAACATAATCTAGAACAGAAAAAAAAAAAAAAAAAACGTTTCTTTTCATTATCCCGATGAGTATAAAAATGTTTGAAATTAAGAAAAAAAAAAAAAAAAAACAATTGCTCGAAACTATTAAAAGCGTTCATTCGTTAAAAAAATTTTTGCGTTTTCATCACCGGTTGCTTCCTGATGTTTTGAGCGCATTTGATACAACCCTCATTTAGGTTTGAAGCAGAATTTAAAAATAAAATAGTAAAAGAGTAAAAATCATTCCTCTACGCAAGTGAAGAACGATCGGACGTAAGGCTAAATTTTTACATGGTTTCACCTGTTCAGTGTTCAAAGGCAGATTTTATCAGTGTTCCAAAGGCTTCAGCACCTGATTTCCTTTTTTATAATCGAATGTAAAGGCTTACGATAGGAAAAGAGTAAAGAGTAAGTTTTATCTATCCTTGATAAAGTATCATTATAACAATGTACTTAATAGCCTATAGTGGGGATCTGAAGAGAATATTGGACCAGGTTCTTTCTGCTTGTGATTGGCACTTTCCCAGATTTTTGTAACAGATATTATCATTCTACGTGTGCAAATATTCATCGTGATATGAAAAGACCGATAAATAATTACGTGCAGAAATAAATGAGTGACAGCTGTAGTAAACTGCTTCATGACTTCAATAAAAATATGTAATTACTATCCGTTTACTCATTATTCAGCACGTTTAAGCAAGTGCGCTTTAATTAAATTATAATAATTCATTTTTACATTTATATTTTTAACAATTTAAAATACTTCATTTACCCGGTAGATAAGAAAAATATGGAAATTACGAATGAAAAAAAAAAAAAAACAAATCGTAAAATAATCAAAATAGTATGGCAAAATTTTTACTATTTCGCTATATGAACCCCGGAGCTTGCATCATTTCTATGCACATTAATAACCGATTAAAAACCAGGTTTCTTTAAATGTGATTAATTCGATTTGGCATCTGATTTCATACATTGACGATGTATTTTTTCTTATTTTATTTTAAACGAGTTTGGCAGCAAGGACGTTAGCCCAAGAAATAGGAAGGAGGAGAAATAAATTTATATTCTTCTTAGGTGTTTAAGGACAGAGGATAAAAATATTCCAAGGGCAGAAATAACGAAAACAAGGAAATGAAAGGAATACAAACAGCACTGATAAAGGGAGTAGGGATATGAATTTTTAACAGGCGAGGAATAGAAGGACGATTGCTTAGCAGAGAAGGCCGAACATTCAAATAAAATATGATGACAGGATCACAAAGAAAGTAATTAGAAGGGGGTGAAAAGAAGGAAATGGAGTAGATGCAAGTGAAAACCGAGAAAATAATGCAGAAAGGAGACAATGGTGTTAAAGCGAAGACGATAAATAGCAGAGATTGCAAAGCGTTTAAGAGAGAGAAGTTGAAAAGACGGCTGCGTAGTAAGGTTAAACAGAGATAGAATTAGAAAATGAAGCAGAATATAAGAGTTGAGGCAAGGTCTGGAATGAGTCAATTAAGGGGAATAAGAGCAATATTAAGGGCTGAAAATGCGCCAAAAAATACGTTCCTGGAAATAGAAAAACAGGCTAAGGAATTGTGAGCACTATTTTACGGAAAACCTACTAGTATGATGAGGAAACAAAGAGAGGTTCCGCATAGAAAATTGAACGAAGGAAGAAAAAAAGCTTAAAAGATTCAGAATAATTCAAAGCAGAACAAAAAAAGGCAGAACCAACTCCACTTGGCCCTTTGGAACCGTCAGTATAGATAGTGGGGTGCGTAAGAGAAACAGCGAACTTAAAGCACTAGTGAATTCAACTTTGGCGATATGTTGAGGGACAACAGATTTAAAATAAAACGGTGATTAAATATCGAACATTTTCTGCAAAAATTTTAATAGTGTTCAATATTACCACGTTGGCACTTTTATTAAAACGATTTACTGTTTTTTATTTATTGTTAATATTTAAAATGAATCAAACTGTAAATTATACAATATACTCATCTTAAACTCAACGCGTTTTATGTAAAAATTGAACTATAATGTAGATTACCGAATAAGGGTTTTACCAGGTTATTGGCATAGGAAAAAATGAAGGAAAAGAGATGAATAGCTTTCGAAAAAATTATATCCCGGAGAAGTGTATTTACAAAAGAGTTTCAGAATCATTTTAATGATTTGAAATAAAAAAGAATGTATACGCACTGTCAAGGAATCTTGACTATCATTCTAGAATTCATTTAATCGCGGAATGGACAATACTATTTTTTTTCAGACGTAATTAAGTAAGGATAGCGTGACCGAAAATTTTACGTACGGAGTGATTTTGCAGTTGAAAACCGGCAAAACCATTATCTCTGCGGTGTCAGTGGTAGAAAATTCAATTCCAAGTTAACTCGCGGTCGTTGGAAAGTTCCCAGATATTCCGAGTTATACGATCCGGGTTTATTTTCGAATTTTGTAGTATTTCTTTATCTGGTCTATCCAAAGACAGCTATAAATAAATTTTTAAGCATACTATCGCTCTTCTTTTCTTTAATGACTTGTTTAAATTATAGCTTAACTCCTATTCTTCTTTTCTTTTTTTTCTTTTTTTTTTAATTCCGGTTATACGTCTATGTGTAAGGATTTGTTATGTCTTTATCTAGTTTCAGCTTTAATTACCGGGGGAAAAAATATACGGAGAATAAATTCTGTTTGTATAATGGGGAGGTGACGGTATTTTTCTATGCTAGAACGGACGAATTAACAGATCGGCCAGTGTAATCATATTTCGTTATTTAATATTTAATTTGTAATTCGATTTTATGTTTACCAACTTCATTTGATTCACAATATTGACTTTTATTCCTTTGCTTTCGTTGTATTATTTTACGCTTTTGTAAATTCTATACCAGAAATATAGATTTATAATTAAAATTACGATTTATTTAGCGTCTCTTTATCTAGTTTATCTAAGGGGGAACGTTTACAATAACCGGGAAAAGATACGGGTGTAGGAGTGAACTTTTTTTATGTAACGCGGCGGCAATAAGAACGGTTAAATTAATAGGCCGAACCCTGCTTCTGTGAAAATTATAGATCGTCCGGGGGGTGTCATCGTGACCCAAGGGATGCAGCTATTATATACATATTTATAATGTATAAAGCGAATTTTTTCATTTTTAATTTCTTTTGGAAAGCTCAAAGTACACCCTTCCAGCATAAATAAGCATTTAACAGAGTTCTCATTAAAATGCGATTTTTAAATGTTTAATGCGTGTTTAGTTTAGTTGCTTAACAGACAAACAAATAAATCGTCCTACAGCTGTGAACGCTGCCGATCTGACTGTAGGTGTTGGTGCGTGAACATTAGTTTCGGAACATTTGACGACGAGCTAGGAAAAAACAAAGTTAGCTACCGGAGAACCATACAAAAGAGGAAACTACAAATGCGCTAAGTGTAGAATTTCGGTGAGCGAGTGTTGGAACATAGGTTCGTTATTATTCGCATTGTTATCGTGGCGATGTTGCAGGGGATAGGACTGGTACGAACACGATCATTATTACCGTCCAACAGAAATCCGCTAGGTGCCTTACACGTGTAGTATCATTTCAGTTTCGGCCGGCCGTAAGGGATGGTTTAAGACTACCACTACGGCGGAGTTTGTTCTCTTGTATTTGCACCATTATTATCATTATCATTATTATTATTATTATTATTATTATTATTATTATTATTATTATTATTATTATCATTGTTATTACTATTGTTGTTGGCGTGCGGCATTAGTAGAGGGGGCAAGGGGGGCAGACAAAGTATTTCATTTACTTCACCATCGTCTCCTGTTACAAGTAAGCCGGCTTGCATATTTGGCCGGGGATAGCAGAGCGGCCTTTTATCCGACGTAACGCCAACCTATTTAGGAGCTCCGTCATCTCTAATGGCAGAGTTGAAGATGAAATAATAAATGGAATTTTCAGGAGAAGAACTACAGTGCGCGGTCGGTCGGTCCCTTTGTCGGGTCGTCAAGAGCCCCCGAAGAAAAATAATATTCGGCGCATTCGGTACCCTGCTGCACGGCATACCGGGACGACAAGCGCGCGTCTCTCGACCATAACAACCCTCTTTAGGTGTAAAGGACCAATCCAGTAAGTATGTTTGTTTTCGAAACGAGTAGCTACTGAACGAGACCGGTTCTGATTGGTCAGCGCGGACCACTCCTACTTTCCGATTGGCTGGAAGAAGAGGAATTTCGAGAAGGCCACTACTGAAGAGTAGGCAGCTCTCACGTTGACGGCAGCCTTCTCGTCGAGACCATCAAGTGGCTTCTCGTGCCTCTATAAGTGGATATCTTCGCGACATTTGCTCTTATTATCCTTTTCGAATCATCGACATTTCCAGTTTGACGAAGCAGTTTATGTTTATGGTTTTTTTTTTCCGCTTTTTTCTTTCACATAAATAATATAGTCAGGCGGATTCTGCCGCTAGGATATCGCGATCCAATCGAAACTTCTTACGTTGCATACAACACTGCTGCGTTTATCCATCGCATATTATTATCCACGGGATAGTTTTGGTTTTATCGTCGTTTAAAATTTTCGCATGCGTTTTTTTTCGCACTTTTTTTCGCAATTCTGTGCGACAATTATTTGAGTCGATGCGCCGTCGATATCGATTACCGTATTAAAAGAGGCGCGAAAAGTCAAGCGGAAATGTCTTCCGAAAATAAATCTCCGCCGGCTGGCAACCAAACTCCAAAACCTATCCTTCCGTCATCTTTGCTGGCCTGGTATCCGTTCCTGCAGCCTTGGTGTCCAGCATTATTTCCAGCGTGGTGTTCACCAGCGGCCTTAAGAAATGCATTTCCCGGGTTCGTAAATGTTACGTTTATTTTTTTCTTGTTTTTTTTTTTTATTTCATCAAAGTGCCGAAGTTCTTAGTACACTCTTCGGAAAACATGTAGTGTTTAAGAAATACCGACCGATCGGAAGCTTTTCTTTGGGGATTCTAAAAATTCAACAACTATTGTGAGTCCCATACTCTTAGGAGGAATGTATTTCAAAATTGCGTAATATATCTAGCGAAAAGCGTTTAACATCGAATTAATTTTCAGTTAACTCGAAAACCTCTCCCAAAAGTGATAAAATTTTAAAATGTCGACGCTTACGATTTACGTTTACTAATTTTCAGATTATTTCGTGAGTAATTTTATTTTTACTAAACGAAGTGTGTAACGCAGATGATATTGATCGCTCGGGTGAAAAATAAAAATGCGAATTATTATCGCACTCTTAATATAAGAAAATTATCGTTAGAACTAAAAGTGTATATCATCGGCTTTTGCCACTTCAATAGATAGCAGAATTTTTTCTCGCGAATGTGAAAGTTTACTTTTACGTAGTATATGAGAACGGAAAGATCAGGCCGATTTCTAACAACTGCTGGAAATTACTTTTTAACTAACAAAAATGCCGTTAAACTGAGTTTCCTTATAATGCGATATAAATTAAATAAAAATCTAACGCGCGATAATAAAAAGTAATTCCTAATCTTTCGCTCTTTAGCAAAGTAATATTTTCCTATTTTTCACCGGAAGTTGCATTTATATCTTTATAAGGTTCTGTAGGAGGTGTGTATCACTCGGCGAAATATATTTAAAATAACTACAATGACTCGGGGCTGTAGTTTAACAGACTACTGGTCGCGGGTTATTCTTCGAATTAAGCAGCCATCACCATTCTACAATGTGTACCTGTAATAACTTTATCAATCGAAAGACTCTTCCGCACTAATGATGTGCTTTGAAGATTGTTACCGAAAACTAGATCTGATATAACGTTGGGGCAGTGTTAAAGTACAGAAAAGTTTCGGCATTTATTGAAGATCGTTTTCCCGGGCCAATATCGAGACTGCGAGATTTAGCATTTATAACGGAGTTTTAAATTTAATTATATAAATCTCGCTGTCATACGTTAAAAATATATAATTAATTCGCAATAAAAATTAACATCCAAAAAGGAATTTTGTCAAATTAAGAATCACATGGCAAAAGATAAAACTGTCGGTAATATTTATAAAGCGGCACTGTTAAATATAAATACAATTTAAGAAAAACGCGTATTCTAACAGATTTTATAACGCCGTTAGAAGTTATTTGCAAAAATGTTTGAAATATTATAGATTCTTTTATATTGAAAGTGTCCTAGAAAATTTTCAAACGAGATATTTGATAATACTGAAAACGTTTATATATCTTGATTGTTTTTTTTTTTTTTTAATCCGTATTAAATACTTTTCTTAATTTTCTTTCGTTTCAGTAAAAAATAAAAATATAATGATAATTCTTAGTAATTAGCAAAGGTTCGGTTTTAGAAAAATAAGAAATATAATTACAATTTAGCTTATGAATCGATATTTTTGCATATATATTTCTTTTTCCGCATATAATGTTTTTTTGTTGTTTTTTTTGTTTTTTTTTTTTTTTTTTTGGCGCATTAATTACGAACATTAACTCAGCGCGAGTAGAATTTTCGGTGGAGATTTCGGTGTGCGGCAGATCCCTACCACAATGAAACATAACCAATTATACCACGGTAGTTGGCTCCTATAAAGTATGTTACGGAGGTACTAAAATTTGGTGTAGAGGATTTGATGCAATCAGTAATAGTGCGTACTTGCAAGAAGATACATTGATGAGTAAAAGTGATATTGGACACTTGTAGCAGAAGATATCGTTGAAATGATAAAATATATGAAATAAACATTTAAATAAACGCTTGCGATGTAGAGAACTGTTGAATTTACGTTCTTTATCAAAGAATAGTCAAAAATATTTTGCTCGAAGGAATATTAGATTTAAAGGATAACGGGGATTTAATTTCATTAACGTATTAACGCGGAATTTCTTTAAATTACAGGCTGATTTGCGAGAAAATAAATTTCTTGTACCCGATCCTCATTATTAATCTTTCGCTTCGATTACCGTGATATTGTTTCGGTTCATCCTATTTTATTATAATATTCGGATGCAATTAGATATTTTAATATTGATAAAAAAAAGTCTCGAAAAAATTAACTGTCAATAACAATCTTATAATAGTCAAATATTCAATTCCTCCGAGTACACGTCGGGTGCAATTACTTAGGACGCAGTAATTGAAAAAATTGAAATTCGTAAACTTTTTTGACGCAAAATTATTTTCGAAAATTTCTCTAAACTTCTGTATTCGTTTTAAATGAATGTAAATCAAGTTTATTGTATGCCAAAAAAAAAAAAAAAAAAAAAACAAACAGCTCTCCCGAAATGATCAGGAGTCGATCAAAAATCTGATAAAAAATAAAGAATATTACGTAATATTTCAAAAAACTGTTACTAAAGAACTCAACTACACTTCTCATTTATTACATGAAATTCAGTCTCTTCCAAATTCTCTGCGATAGCGCTTTAATAATTACACATTTCTCGATGATGAAAATCCCCGTTCATTTTTTTTTGGCCTTCTTTTGATTAGGAAAACCGAGTTTACAAACGTAAATTGCAAGATCCCTGTTATCTAATGTTTTTCCATGTAAGGATCTGACGATTTATTTCTTCAATTATACTAATATCAAACCAAGAACAGAAAAAAACCACCGGAATGATCTAAGAAGTGCGTAAGTTAAATGGTGAAGAACAAGCCAAAATGGAAATTTTTTACATAATTTTAATGTATAAACATTAATTTAAATAATAAATTAATAACCGTTATAAAACTAAATAACGGGAGCTCTACTAAGCTTAGGCTGTGTTCAAACAAATTCTTTAGCCGATGGCAGAGTTGGATTTAATATTTTTAAAGAGCGTGCTGCTTCATATTTCACTTGAGTTGCCCAATCCTTACTGTGCCTCTTATATTTTATTATCGTTGATATCCATTATTTATTTTATCAATATCTGACCGTGTCCCCATCTAATTGGTTCTCCTCGATCATAGCGTTTCTTGCCTTAGGTCTGCTGCAAACGTGCCCAAGTTAAAAAAAAAATATATACATATTTTCGAAATTTTAATAAAGGTTTTTTTGCAACTTTGAGTAACTAAGCAAACTATTAATTTTTCTTCTTTTTTTTTTTTTTGTTTTCTTAAATTTCTTATGCAAATGTATCTTGTACTAATGCGCGTAGATAAATTAGTATTCTTCAGTTTTATACAGTACTCCTAAATATTGGGTAAAAAGCTTATTTGTTAATTAAAATTCTTTAATGTGAAAAGTTCAAAAGATAATTTTTTCTTTTTAAATTGTTTTAGCACAACTTCGTTAGCTTTTCGTGAACTGGAAAATGTAATTTAATAATTAACCTATATGTATATATTTCTTTTTCTGGTGTATTTCAAAATCTGTAAATGTTTGATTCCCCCTCAAATTGCATTTAACTTAATTTTCAAATTCTAATAACACGTTTTTTATTTATTCATTTTTTTTTTTTTTTTTTCGATTTCAGTAATAAATTAAAAGTAAATAATTTTTTTCCTCTATAATTACAATAAAAACGTTTTATGGGAAATTTTTATTTCCCGAGAAGGGGGGAATCGTCAATAATGGGATCTATTCTTATTTAAGTAGGCCACGTGTCTATAACAACCCCGCAGATTTACAGTCGACATTTCCGTGTAGCGGAAAACCGTTAATTTTCATTGTTGTATGGACTTTAATTATTTTTCTCATTTACAGCGGGGCGTGCCGATTTTGATACACCCTCGATGATTTTTCCGGTTGGAATTTTTAGAGAAAATTTTGGAGTACGAATTTAGTTTTCCACCGTCAGTTCGAGTTTTAGTTCTTTTAACTCCTGTCGCGAAATTTTAGCTTCGGCCGAAAAAATAAAAATACAAAATTCCGGTTACGGTTTCGTCTGTAACGTAACAAGAATTTAAATTAAATGCGTTAATCGTTAGTCGGAAAATTAAAAAGGAAAGCGATATTTATAATCGGAATTCACAAATTTTACAAAACCCCACCGGCTCCTCGCGTACAAAACAAAACCTCCTATAAAACACTAAACTTGTTAAATTTAATCGATATAAGTTGTTTCGTACTACATATTATTATAATGCGATATATAAATGTGTATCGAGATTTACAGAATTATACTATAAGGGAACGGTAGAAATAAAAATGTCCCAGTGTTAAGTTCGGTTCAGTGACGGCAAGCGACGGTTCACAGTAACAAAATACTACAGAAAAAGAGTAAATATCAAAATTGAGTGCTTTGCAGAATCATAGGAATTTTGAGAAGGAAGGGAGGATTCGTTTTGTGTGAAAATTTGTCTTCATTCTTAAACTGACTTTTATATGACGGGTATTTTATCGCGAATAGGAGCTAGTAAATTTTAACTGTTATTGATATTACATTTAGTTCAAAGCTGAGAAATTGTTAAAAATATACATTCGCTATTTATCCAGACTTACAGTGAACTAGCTGGCGCGTTTACGCTATCATATTTCAATTGTCAGTTTTCTCCGTCTATGAAAATGGATTGACAAGTAATTCCGAACTTTGCTTAATATTACCAACCTTTTTTTTTTCTCTTTTTTTCTTTTTGCTTAGCCGCGGTATCAGTGACGTTTTACACGTGCTTTGGTAAAATTAATAAAAACGTCGAGAATAAATTTTTCAATCAATTTTTCAGTATTTCTTAAAGGAAAATTATACCCATCCGGTATAAAATAATAATTTATAAATTTCCGAAATGTATCTGCGAGACTGTTATTAAGAACAAACTTCAACAAATTAATGGCGCAATATACTTCTGAAGTGTCTATAGTCTTCTATCAATTACCGGTCATTAGGAAATGTGACTTTCCACCGAAATCGGGTAAAAACGTTCATTGTTCGGTCAGCGATTGAACTAGGAGTTTTATTTTTATTTTAATTTTCAGTAAACCTTCGAGTGTCAAAAAAGGCAAGCGTCCGAATAATAATAAAACGAAAATCTTCTGTTTACTTAATTATTAATAATATCGCGAATCTCGGTAGTTGCTACTGTTCTATTTCGTTATATTTCACTTCTCTATCTGTTCTATTCCTTCCGCTATTTGTCTTTTCTTTTTTCAATTACTGAAAGAAACTCTTGCACAGGTTAATTAAATATATAATATGCACAAATTCATTTACTATTTTTCGCTATTAATTATACAACACAGGCGCCATTAGTGCATAGTGTTAAGGAAAAAAGCTTAAAAACTCAATTTTGTGCCACTGTTTGATTTTGCTTCAATGATGATGCGGGGTGTTCCTTTTTTTCTTTTTTTTTTTATGCGGGGTATTCCGTTTTGTAAAGTTTCATCTAACACGGCAGTTTTACTAACGAAACTCGGTAACATCATTTGGATTACCGGACAAAAAAGAAACATAGAAATGTATTTAGTTTTACTTTACGGGTTTGTCAGCGACAACATTAGCCCAAGAAATGAAAAGAAGAAGATCTTATTTTGAAAAGAATAATTAAAAAACATAGGAAATAAATTTGAAGGCAGTAATAATAGAAGTAGAAAGAAAGGAAAGAATATAAGCAGTACCGATTTGGGGGAAGTAGATATACGAAGTTTTAATAGAAAAGAGTAGAAGGACGATTAAAGGTGGAACATTAAAAAAAAAAACAAAACACGATATCAGGGTTACAAAGAAGGTAATTAGAAGGGGACTGAATGCAGATGAAAAGCGAGAAAATGGTGCGGGAAAGAGACTATGATTAAAACGAAGACGACAAATAGCCGAGATTGTGGAGCGTTTAAGATAGGGTAGGTATTTAGAAAACCGGAGCGACGACTGAATGGAAAGATTAAATACATGTATAACCAGAATTAAAGAAAAAAAGAAGAATAGGAGTTAAGCAATAATTTAAACAAGTCATTAAAGAAAAGAAGAGCGATAGTATGCTTAAAAATTTATTTATAGCTGTCTTTGGATAAACTGGATAAAGAAATACTACAAAATTCGAAATTAAACCCGGATCGTGTAACTCGGAATATCTTAGAACTCTCCAACGACGCTGTGTCTCTTGATCGGTGGAACTCGGAATTTAATTTTCTGCCTCTGACACCGCAGAGATAATAGTTTTGTTGGTTTTCAGCTGGGAAAACACTTAGTCCGCGAAATTTTCGGGCACGTTATCTTGGCTTAATACGTCTGAAAAGAAATAGCATTTTCCATTCCGCGATTAAATCAATTCTAGAATGATAATCAACATTCTCGACAATCATCAAAATGACTCTGAAACTCTTTTGTAAAAAGTTTTCTCCGGGACATCATTTGATCGAAACTTATCTTTCTTTACATTATCTCTTTTTCTTCTATAACATCTTTTCTTCTATAATCGAAATTATAGCTCCCCTTTTTACATAAAACGCGTCAAGTTTAAGTTGAATACACACGTGTTCTTTTGTATAGTCTATGGTTTGATTCTCATTTTAAATGTTCATGATAAATAAAAGACATTAGACTGCTCTAATAAAAGTCCCCCCAACGTAATAATATTGAATAATATTAAATTTTTGAAGAAAATATTCGATATTTAATTGTAATTACACTTTTAAGAAATAACTAATATATCGTCAATGTATAAAATCAGATGACAAGCTGAATTACCCCGCATAACATTGAAAAACTAGTTGGACTAACGCGTCGGAGTATTTGATAAATTAAATAATTGTTTTAAATCGGCGTTTAGAATTAACTACGGCACAAGATAAAAGAAAACAATGAGTGAAATAAACAGATATAACAATTGTTTGACCGACAACGTTTTTAATGATGGAAATAATTGTAAAAAAGGCGACATCGCATAAAAAAATTCAAACAAGCAAACGTATGTATGATTTTACATCCGCGAAAGCGGTAGGCGGCCCATTCAGCGAGGCACAAGTTTTTATTATTATATTCGATTTGGAACGACGATGTTCACAAAAACCAACAAAATTAATATAAATTTGAGTTCCCAACAATTGGATGTTTAACTTGCTTCTTTCAGTAATGCATAATCCTGTTATTAAGTATTTGGCCCTAATTATTTAGATATCTATTATTCGTTGATGGAAATTTTTAAAGTTTTTCCATGCCTACATAATTGGTAAATTTCTTCAGTTAAAAATAAAATTATAAGTTTAATGGTTCATTTTTGTTCCCTCGCTGTACCGTTAATAGTAACAGTATACTTTGTGAAGCATTGATGCACTTATCTTTTCGGGACGAGAGGAGAAGACCATATCTGCTTGGTCACTTTCAACACAAATCTCATTTCGTTCATTTTTTCTTAACTCATCGGATGATAAGCCAGCACAAATGAGATTTTTGTGCACATTTCCGGTATGCAGCAACGCTGGTCTTACCCAAACGAAATGCCACAGTCTAACTAACTACGCCACGAAAGCTGGCTTTTCTGCCGCCTTCATTGCATTCCTCATATTACTCGGTGTATTCGATAGAGAGAGAGAGAGAGAGAAAATAACTTTTCCCGTCTATGTTATACCTCTAATTTGAAAGAAAACGTCAGCTAGAATAAAATCAGATTTTATAATATCTGACTAAAACACCCAAAACAGAAAATTCAATAAAATGTGTAACTATTAAAATGGCGTAATTTTATAATTACGCGCTTTATTGAATTTTCTGTTTCGCGTGTTGTATAAAGTTCGTTAAATATACACAAAAATGCCCATAAAAGTCAATTGGATCTCATTAAAAAGAAAATCTCTCCGCGCCTCCAGGCGCTAGTATTTTTATAATACCTACGCAAGAGTAGAGATCAGTTGGGTGTAATTCTTGACGAAAAAAAAGTAAAAAACCAAAAAGGATTTTTCCAATTTTGAAACGTATTTTTTTATATTTCTCATAACGTAAAAAGCAACACTGTAACACGAAAACGTAAACGATTTTCTAATTAGCCTCGTGTAAAAATTACCTATTCGAAAAATAAATGTTATGCAAAAAATTTTAATGGAAATAAAGTTAACGCAAAATTTGAAAACAGAATTATTAAGTGTTATTAATATTATTTACTAGATAATGATATTCATTGGGTTATTCTTTTCTTAACTACTGTTAATTTTACACAATTTCACAAATTTTCTTTTTCTTTTAAGTGATCATTTATGAAACTTTTAATCTAATATTAGTTCCGTATATCTATCGCCTTGGTGTTCGTTGTGAATTTATTGAAAGGTTTAAAAATCGTTACTTTTACTTCGTTTTTCACCTTGTTTTCATCTATGAATAAACACTAAAAAACGGAAATATAATAAAACCGCAAAAATTATTCGGCTTTTTATTATTTCTGCTTTTTGCTATTTATTCTTTTTTTTTTACTTGATCATATACATAAAATAGACTTTTTTAAAAACTTTTTTTTTTTTTTTTTTTGATTTTTGATTTTAAACGTGGATTTATAACGGGATACATAACAGCGCCGCATAGTGGTACATTTTTAACAATAATAAAAACGGTTTGGCTTGTTACTGTTACCATTTCCGAGTTATATACCGCTAATTTACGCAAAAAAGGCGCAGAACGTTTTATGACCATTACAAAATGTATGTTGCGTTACGTCGAAAAATCATCAGTCGAATAACATGATGAACTTAAAACACAGAAGTAAAATGTTATACCGAGCGCTAAAGTTTTTTACGTGTTTTTCCTACAACATGACGTAAACTTAACATAACTATCGGGGGGATACGTTAGAAATGTGATGGATAATTTTAAATTCGAAGCTTCCTTGCTGAATGAAATTTCTATTATTTTTTTTTGATATGTAAATTTATTAGTAATTTTTACGCAACCTATATTGGATTTTTCTTTCTTTTTTTTTCTTTTTTTTTTTTTTTTTGTTAAAAATACAATAAGACCCGATAAAATTTAGTAAATGTCATTTTCACTTGTTGTCTATATTAATCGGTCCCATAAGATAATTCTAACTGCGCAAAATTGCCGTTCGAATTATACGGCGCTCTCGGATAAATTTATCGACGCCATGCTTAAAACAACTCTATACATTAGGGCCGGCGAGATAATCGCGCATATCTTAGAAAAACCGTAATCATTTTAGTAGACATTTAAGAAAACGGTTCAAAGTACTTTAACTGAATTACGCCCTTTCAGGACATTGAAAAATGACGAAGTTCGTTTTTCCGGTCGTTGTTTACCATAGCTAAATAGTTTACCCGAAAGTAACCGAAATTCGTTGTTACTGCTCTTTTTTTTCTCTCTCTCCGAATAAACCTATTTAAAAAATTCGTTTCAACCAAGACTCAGACTCTGATAGAGCGCGCGCGCGGGGGGGGGGGGTAAGATTCCCCCGTTAATTCGGGGTAACATGAAATGAAAATCTAAAAAGAAAAGATAAATTAAAAATAGATGAACAATAAAAAATAACATAAATCTCGTTTTTATTTCGGAATTAATAAAATCTATAGTAGACGCATAAGGCGCACGTTCAAAATTTATCCGACGAAAGCCGCAAAATAATCAGAGTTTTTTTGTTTTTGAAAGGAGGGAATAGAGGCGAACCGTAAAAAAGTATTTCGACGAGAAGACAATGTGCGACGGTTAATGTTGATTGGTTTAACGCATTTATTACAAAAGCAACATAACGGTTCGCTAGCACTGAAGGCAATCGTCAAATTGGCAATCATCTCTCGGTCGAAATTAGTTCAATCAACAACTTTTATTGCAGTCGAACTAGAGCTTTTCAGATTTTACGTTCGACGTCGGCGGTAATAAAAGTGAACTGAAGGCACCGGGGTGGCGGTCATTCGTGGCAGTTGTAAAATAAATCGGGAAAATACGATTGATGCGACAATTTGGCAACATATAGGCGTTATTTGTTTACCGCTCACCTGTGTGTGTGCGTGCGAGTCCGTGCGCGCGCTGTGCTCTGTGTAATTGTTTACAATGTCACACGATGAGCCAGATAAAGAACTAGATATATAAACTCTTCCTGTTGTTTAATTTTCGTCTTTCTTACACGCAAACCTTATCTGCGTGTAATTTTCAGAAACTCGATATCTACTAATTCCCGCTAAACGATTATACCTTTTTGACAAGGTTAAGCCCTGTGTAAAACGATTACAGACCCGGATCGTCCGACAAACGTACGAAAAAAGTATATTCGAACTTACGTAATGCATCATCGCCTACTCTTTACGCAGGTTAGACAACTGAAGATAGCCGAAGAATCAGTCGCTGCCTGCTCCGAGCTAAGGGCGAAGGGGTGTCTGATCAAGCTTCCATTAGTTTCATATTGACCGACTACTTTTTTTAAAAAAAATTAAGTAATTCGGATGTCTAATCCGTCAAGTTAAAATAAATCTACAAAGTCAGAAAACGATCATACACAAGGCAAATAAAAAGCTTAATGTCTAAATATGTATACTTTAAGAAAAAAGTAGAACTTTCGTATTTTACGTCTATCAATGTAGAGCCGATATCTGTTTAGTTTGTCGCGCAAAATTATCTTGTTTTTTCTTTTTTCTTTTGGGAAGTTTGATTGATTCTGAAAGTAGCATACGCTACCACCAAATACTTCAAAACTTTTTTTTTTTTTGAACAATATATATATATATATATATACCTCGGTCATTTTGACCTCGCAAGGGGCTGGGGCTGTGTATTCATTGTGTTTCCAAAAACGATAATCGCCACCGAACGCAAACGTGAATTGCGGACAAGGAATTAGTAAAATCGGTCTATATAAATATAAGTTATGCACGAACAAAAAAAAAAAATAAACATACGCGACGAACGGTAAAAGTTAAAATATTACAAACGTTACATAAAATTGGAACATTTTTTCTATTCGGGGCCGGGCTAAGAATTACGTTGTATGTAGTTAATATATGTGCGTATGTACATTAATAACTATGCCATTTTTACGCCGGAGGTATTAGACTTAGTGTTTTGACTAACGGAAATACAATTCAAAACAATTAAAAACTGCTACTGAGAACCGAAAAGTGATACATAGACAACAGGCTCTTCTACATATAAGAATTATAAAACATCATCTCATGCTGGAATCGAATTATAAATTAATGACGACGCCATTCTTGCAGCTGAGTTTAAATAAGAAGGAAACATGAAAAGTTGTTATATAAAAATCGTTACAGAAAACTGTGATGAAAAATCCATTTCGTTATACTTTGAAATAAATTTCTACGCAAAAAACCGAAAATTAATCTTTTATTTTTTTTGAAATTGATATGTCTCCTGGCTGGAGGTCGTTTTGGAAACTTTGTACTCACAAGAAAGCGTTACCGCTATTTACATTTATACCAGAGTGTAAACATTTTATTCAGTTTGGGATCAACAGTTTGAGTTTATGTTTTTACTTATTGTCGTATCATCACAGTCCGGAAGACATATCTGTGCCGTAACTTCTGAGTAAAAGATATGGTGGTACTGGTCTAATTTTAAAGAATGACATTAGTTAATTAAAATTTTCTGTATTATAAAAGAACTTATCATTATTTGGAGGTTCAGGTAGTATTCCCATAAAAAGGTCCGAAGAATCAGATTGTATATATATGTATATATATACATGTATGCATAGGGTATGTGTGTGTCGGAAAATTGGAGTTTGCAATAGATCGTCCGATTTTAAGGAACACAAACCGGAATAAAAATAAAAAGATAAGTTTATTTTTATGGAGTTTTAAAAATCATTAAAATTTGATTAACCCTTTTTTATTTATTTTATAGATATTTATAAAAAATTAATAATAATTTTACTATCGTGCACATACGTTTATGAAAATTGAATTTTGGTAATTTCAATTTTCCACCATAGATACCGCTAAAACTGAATTTTATTAAATATATATATATATATATATATATACACCGTATATAAAAAAGTACGTTTATGTCAAAGTTACGTAAAAAAATATAGCAGGATATATTGTTAACTATCCGATGAAAATGAATATGCGTTTAAACTTAATTTAAAAGCTGAAATTTATAACAAAAAATTTCATTTAACCGGAAATACATATTTTTTTGAGGGAAAACCAAGTAAACGTACACAAAAAGGAGTCCCCGACTGTACGTTTAGGGTCCCAAAAGAAAATGATGGATTGTAAATTACTTTCCTCAAAAATTATAGCACTAAAAAAAAACGGACCTGCAAAATCTGTCTAAGGATATCTTTTCTCGGTAAAAGAAAAAAAAAAAAAAATAAAGGGAAAATAAAGTTTTTATAAGTAATCAGACTTTTTACGTTTCCAGATTTATCTTCTATTTCGAGAATTTTTACTCGCATTCAGTTCGGCGTAATGAGAGCCGGTTCGAAATTTCAGTTTTTTATTTGCGTATTTTTCGGAATAATTGAAATCAGTTCGTGAATTTAGAAAGAGATTTAAAAAGAATTTGGACATTGCTTAAGAAAATTCTGAAGCGTTATAGCCTTTTCAAAAAAAAAAAAAAAAAAAAAAAAATTATACCCGATTGCGAATAATTTGCAGACGGGTGAATGTGATCATTGAATTTGTAGGCTTTCACTGGAATACAAGGACGGTATCGTAAAAATAACCCAAAACTCGGAGTTGCGAAGGTAAAGATTTCGCTGGACGAGTACACTCGAACAATACCGGAATTTCCTGGAAAATATCAAAAAGGTAAATATCGCGGTTAGCAAGTGAGGAGTGGAAAAGTAATTGTTGCCAAAAATCGAAAAGACCGCTCAATAGTTAAAATACTCGTTACCACAACCAAAAACAGATAGGTATAATAGAAAACGGGTGTGGAATATTTATTTAAAAAAAAAAAAAAAAAAAAAAAAAAATAGAAAATCGATTCCAACTGGAATGAATAAACACGCATTTCCGAATAATGATGCTTTGGTGTTTTGTACACATCGTCAATTCGGCAACTGCACGAATATACGAGAGACTGTTATTAAAAAGAAGAAATAATAATAATAGTGGCTTTTAAAATTTTTCATTTATAATTAAAGTTTTCATATATATGTCTAATAAAAAGACCAAATGATGTAAATGTTTACCCATTTTGTATACATTAACACAAACTGTGATAATAATACTATATTGAGAACTCTATATTCGTAAAAATTAGAACCCAATCTTAACAGATGTCGTTTCGATAGCGTTAAATATTTTAGATTTTCCTATCTCTCTATATTTAAAATAGTTTCGTAATTTTTCAGTGTATCAGAAATTAATCTGCTATCGGCTTAAGGGAGGGGGGGGTCTTGGGGGTAAAAAAAATGATTTTTTTTTATGTCATAAAATGAATGTACAACATCATAAGAATATTGCGTCAAAATTTCAAATAAATCGAAGCAAAACTAACGAAGATATGGCATTATAACTGTGCGCCGCTCTAACTTTACTAAAAGAACGAAAACGACCGTCTGGCCCTGATGCACAGCGGGATTAAAGAGCATATTTTTCTGTCCCTTTTGTATAATCCCTTAATTGATTTTTTCGAAAAAGATTTACGCAGGTAGGTAGATGTTTAACAGATTCGGTGCGCGTAATGCTATTTCTTGACGACACGAGGTTTCAGTCAGAAATTAGTCTCTATTCACGACCTCTCAAGCGTCATTCTCGGTTGCATCGCTGCTTTGTCTTGTCAAGAATGCTTACTCGGCCAAAACCAAAAATCCCTGTGTTCTGTTGTAAGTCCGGTCGTTTGCACTGCTGCATCGGGGTAGAGACGTATTTGTGTCTGAGTGGTAGTGGTCGAGGCACTGACTTGTACTTGCGGCGGAAAACGCAATACTGTGTGTCAAGTAACGCTGAGCTGAGCGAAGATTTTGTATGTTAATCAACAAAAAAGAATGTGAAGGCACGCCCAGAAGAGGATGGAGACCCGTTTGCGCGATTTAGTAAAAAAAAGTGTAATAGATACTGAAACTAAGGGTGCAAAGAAAATACAAAGAAAAACACTTTCCGGTAAAGGCAAGCTCTTTGCTAAATTGATTGATAAACTAACGCTTTACTATGGCCGTGCCATCCGTTACAATTCTCATTCTGTAGAAGAAATGAAGAAGGCCATTTGGGCGACTTATTATCACTACGCCTCAACTGACAAACACCTACATCAAAATTGCCCGAGCGGCGAAAACTCATGGCGTGAATAGCAGAGAGCCGCAGCTGCAAACGAATTGCGTTTTTTCAAACACTCTTACTCTGCTCTACCAAGTGATGTTTTAGAGGGGATTAAAAACCAATTTATGAATATCTGAGCAAAGATGCTCTCCTGGAGCGATGTATTGGCGGATTCTCTCAAAACAATAATGAGAGTATCAACCAACTTATTTGAAAGATTTCGCCAAAAACTGAGAGTGGTTCGACAATTATTGTTGAGTTTGGAACTCATGTGGCTGCCTCTACCTTCAATGAAGGCTGTGTTGCTTACTTGACCTTTCTGGAAGAGATGGGAATCAGTACAGGCCCAAGTTATCATGGATGGGCGCAATCAGTGGACAATACACGAATAAGCAAAGCCGATGAGCGAGTGGTGGAACATACCAAAGAAGAGAGAATTCGTCGAAGGCAAGAGCAAAAAGATGCTTTGGACATTCTAAATCAAAGTTCTTCACTTTATGGGCCTGGCATTGATGATTCTGTGTGAGTATAGACAAAAATTACTACCTTACTAACGTTTAATTTGTGATTTTATATTATAAAAAACTTTAAACACGTTTTTCTCGAAACAACGTTTTCAAAACCGATGCACTCTGTAACTCAAAATCTACTGCACCGAGCGTTCTGAAATTTGGTACACTATTTTTATAGACAATTTTCAAGGTAGCAACGTCGAGTTTTTTTTTTTTTTTTAATTATTATTATTTATTTTACAATAACAAATGGCTAATTTTTACTCAAAAATCGGTATTTTCACTTCCAAGTGTTACCAACGATTAAAAAATAAAAAAAAATTAAAAAACTCAACGTTGCTACCTACAGAAACTCATTAACTAATGAAAAAACTTTAGTTTTTTCATTTCCGATAATCCAGTGTTGAGTTATGCGGTGCACCGCAAAACAACTTTTTTTCGAGGCGCCTACGAAAGTTTGCTGCCATTGGCTTAATTGTTTATATTTTTCAATGAAAATTTAACACAATATTCTTCAGATGTTACTTTATCATGTACCAATTATGTAAATAAACTTGCATTAACCATATGCTCTAAAAAAATTATCAAAAAATCGTCTTTTTTTGACCTCCAAGACCCTACCCCCCCCTTAAGTAGTCGAGAATTATTTCAATATTAATTAGTGCCCGGAAAATAATTTAAAATTTAAAAAACTCGTTGCCCGCTTCATCAGCTGATAACTCTTTATACGGTATACATTCGCACGATGATCTTAAATAATTAGAAGTTGAAAATTTGAGAGCATCAGAAAATAGCATTTTTGCTTTTTTTTTTTGAAATAATGTGAGCAACACCGAAGGAAGGTGTGAAAAAATTTCAGCTTTTGATAGCTTAACGATTCAACGATGTTCGATAGTGTTGAAGCCTGTGTGAGTCGGCGAACAAAGCGAGCGGGGGCAAGGCACCCGGTAATTTTTAAAATTGAATTTTAGCTTTAAAATTATTACAGTGTCCATTTTATGCATCAGTGTATAAAATTACTGCATAACAAATTACGAAAAACAGAAAATGTAATTATTAATCAGAAAATAAAAAAATAAGGTATAAATAGCGGCATGTTTCCGAGAGTCACATCATAAAAAAAATCGCGCTAATAATAATTAAAATTAACATAGAAATTAAACGAATAGCAAATATTAAAACGATTATAATAATGCTGATTTAAAGAAACGACGATATATCGTTAAAAACTGTTAATTGTGAATTTTAAATAGCGGATTATTAGCCAAAATTAAATGAAATTAATCTCGAATTTATTAAAATACTTCATGGTGTAATTAAATAAATTTTCATCAGTTGCCTATTTTAACATTTCCAAATCAGCGCGTGTCAATATGTAGTGATAATTTATACTTATTTCTAATAATATATTCGGCCACAGACGACATGTCTGTCCGTGTTTCTAATTTCGGCTACATGCTGTTTATTGCAACACGTATGCCAAAAGTTACGTTTGTGTGCGTTACACGTGCGCTAAATTTTATTTCATATATATATATATATGTATGTATAATATACCGGATTTATTACATTATTGTTAATGTAATGTTAAATGTAATACTTCCGGCACTATATAAATTTCACAAAGTAGTTATTAATTCGCAATAATATGCCGAACACGAATAATAAAATTTATTCTAAAATTATGTAACAAAGACAATTTAAGAATATTAAAAAAACATTAAAAAACGCTTTTAATGCTTTTTTTTTTTAATATTTTCATACGGCTTGTGTTGGTTATATCATTTTATAATGCATTTTGTTATCCTAGTTCGGCATATTGGTGTGAATTAATTATTTTGTGAAATATGTATTATTGTTAACTTATTAATATAATTAAATTTGTTATATAATAAACTGTTTTTTGTTCTGTATGATATTATAAGCATTTTACGAAGCAGCTATTAACTGCTTGATTAGTGCATGTGAATGTAGTCCAGATTTGTTTATTATTGTTAGAGTTAATTATTTCTTTTCTTAATATTAGTGCTTCATTTCTGTTCGCGCCATGCAGCACATTTGTGACTTCGCTACAATGATAATAATAATAATAATAATAATAATAATAATAATAATAATAATAATAATAATAATAATAATAATAATAATAATAATAATAATAGAAATAATAACAATAATAATAATAATAATAATAATAATAGATGTTTCGATTCGGACCTAGCGATAAATCGAAACAGCTGCAAACGGTCTATTTACACAGCAAAACCCCTACAGACGGGAAATTGCCACTAAAGTAGAAGAGGAATTAATTAGTTATTTGCCTAAAATTTTTCATCTCCTTACCGAACTTGCCATTTATGGAAAAGAAAAAAAGTATTCCTCTATGATCACTGTTGAGAGCTTATCAATTTTATTTTCAAAAATTAATCTATTTACAATTTTTTTAACATCGCGTCAATTGCAACCTCGCCGATATTTAAAGGCCGATGACAATGTTTTCCTGGAAAGAATCGGCGACGGCAACGGATGCGGATGTAAAGCGCGTAGATACGCGCTGGAGAAGTGTCAGCGAATGAATAATAAAACGAGAGTGTGGATGTGGTCCTTCTCCGTAGTTCTTCTAAGCCGAGATTCCAGCGACATCATTTGTAATAAAGAAAATTCGAGTGTTGCGTCCATTTACTTTGTAACGAATAGGCTAGTGACGCGGTAACTGTCGCACCTTTAGATTATAATAAAAAGGTTTGTAATACCGGATGTGGAAATGGAACTGGAAAAAAGAAAAAGAAGAAGAGAAAAAGGTGGCCACGGACAGAGAAGGCCGGCCATAAATATATCGATGACTTCTTGTGATTCTGCGTGTGATGCTCGCTACACCTGTGCCTCTTTGTTCGTCTCGAGAGAAGATGTTCTCTTCCAGTAGGTCAAAGTAGTTGTTTGTCAAGCGAGCTGTTTTCTCTTTTACACAGGTGTCAAGTGCTCGTTAATCCCGCTATCGGTACATTCCTCACGTACCGAGTGCTTCACTGGAGAGGTTTTTATTACCGTTCGAGAGGCCCATTTCCCGCACTCGCCCGTTCTTTTTATTCTGCCGCTGCATTTTGTTGTTTTTTTTTCCTTTTTCTTTTTACATCAACAAATAGTTATAGAAAAATTATACGGAGCTCCGGAAAAAATTTCCACTCGTTCACAGAACACAATCGACCAGCGGTCACTCGCATTTCTCGCATTCTTAAAAAGCCCCATATCTACCGGTCCGCGGCGAAGAAAGAAAAAACCCAGTCACAATCGCGACAAAAGAAAATTTTACAACTCCTTTTGACGCCCTCTCGCTATTCGACTCGACCCAAGCCGGCCGCTCTACCACAAATGTTCCAAAATATCGTTTTTATTACTCGGTAAATTAATTCCTGAGCACGTTCTCTGGCCGAGCAAAGTACATTTCGCCGCTTACCTGTTATCTTTTTTTCCCGATTCCTTTACGTCCTTTCGCGCCTAATTACTTTTCCCGCCTTGCCGAATTTCTGACGTGCCGACGCGAAATTCGAACGCATCCTACCTGGAATTGTTTTATTGCATGCGCGCTCCTGATCAACTACGCTGCTGTTACTATTTCCGTACAGCGAATCGCGAAAGAATTGATTTTGAATTTTATTTTACTTTTTTTAAAATGTTACTTCGTTGTTATAAAAATGTTTATAATTTCGTCAACGGCCCCTCCCTCCAATCATATTCGACTAGCGTTAAAAAATGATTCGGCTGCGCGCATAAGAAAGGCTATTTACAAATCGAATACTACCGCAGTTACAATAAAATGCTTTTCGCTTTTCTCTTTTCGGTCACTTTCTCATTTTATAAAATTTTTCAATCGTTCTTTGTCGTGAGAGTTTAAAAACGGGCCTTTTTTTTTTTTTTGGCAAATACGATCTATATATTTATATGTATATTAATTATAACCTATTATAGTTCTTAGGCCGGCCCCCATTAGAAAAAATGTCCCGATTTTATGTAACGCTTGCAATATTTTAGTTTTTATCGACTTTCAAAAAGAAGGAGGCTATGCACTCGTCGCGTATGTTTTTTTGTTGTTTTTTTTCTCTGTTTATTCGGGCACAACATATATTTATTTTACTGATTCTTCGTCCATTAGAAAGAGTAAGGTACCATGTGAGTAATGATGAAAATCGGTGAACGTCAATTGAGTATTCCTCAATAAAAACGTGAAAAAACGTGATCCCTTGTGATAATTTTTTTTTCTTACTATTTTTTATTAGTATAACAGAGGCGGTTGACTTAAAATGCTGCTAAACGCTTCTGCATCTATCGTTTACGAACCAAAAGGCGTGTCATCACGTATAAACGTGGCAAATTCTTCGCTATTGTACAGTTGGTCGTTCCTTTTTCGTTTCCGCAGAGTTCACGTTTGAGTTCGGTAGCGGTTTTCGTTTTTGGAAACATAATTAATACACTTCTTATTAATGTGCAGGTTGATGAATAAGAAGTCCCACCATATACGAAAAAGCATGTAAAGACTATATTGCTAATTTAATAGTACCATGGGGAAACGCAAAAAAAGTATTATTTATATGTGTTAAGTTGTTTCGGTAGTTTAATCAAATTTATGGTATAAATTATTGGTTGTATTTTTTTTTATTATATAAAATTGGAACAAAATCTAATGGAGGCCGGCCTAAGAATTGCGTTGTAAATTTTGATCACTTTTATACAAAGTATAGAAGAGAAAGAGACAGAAATGTAACCAAGAGGGGACAGAGCTCCTTGTGAGGTCAAAATAGCCGAGTTATATATATATATATATATATATATATATTTATTTATTTTTTTCGTGCGATTAACACGGCTCCTGAAATTCGTATATCATAAGCACATTTCAATCAGACCGAAATGGTTCCGTTAGCTTCGGTGCATCTCGAAAATTTGATTTATACAAATATGTTAGAGGAAAGAGAAAAAATCAACGTAATATTTTTAACAATTTCATATTATTTCTTTTTCCCATAAAACTTACCTCTACAATCTAAAATGTAACTTTTGGAGGTGCCATTTAGTTGCCGAAGTATCGCCCTGCATTTTCGTAAAGTAAAAAATGATATTTTTACAAGTTTATGATTGCATATATTTTTAAATAATTATTAGTGTTTTTTATTTTAAACCATATAAGCATAATTAAAAAGTTAATTTATTACGAGAAAGATAATTTGAAAAGCGAAATAAATATAATTTTTCTATTACATGTTTTCTTCTAATTCCCATCAAGTATAGCGTTATTAGATATTTAATTAAATACGAATTCTTATTAAATTTTTTTCAGCTCTTACTTTTTGTTAAAATAGTCTTGCATTTGTTAAATTTTAAGTGTATTCAATTTTAGTTCATAAAAGTTACACATTTTTCTACACACAAATTTATTACTCCGACTGCAATCGTAGCTTGAATTTAACAACACTAAAGCGATAAAAATTTGGAATAGTTCGGAAATGAACCGAATATTGATGCTGCTTATTCGCATACAATAACAAACGCGTAAGGATACTTTGGCAACGAACCGGCACCTCCAAAGGTGGGGTTACATTTTAGATGCTTCTGGTACTTCCTCTACGTCATTCTTCCTTTTAAGAAAGTCATGCAAATTTTTTGCGAAAAGAGTAGTTTCGCTGTGAAAGTAACAACTGTAAAATGTTTTAAATAATGACGTAATCAACCGAAATTTAATCTTCTGCGTGAATGTTTTAAAAAAAGATCATCGTCCGCGGGTGTCCTCATGGTTCGGAAGGATCGAGTTTCATATACATGCGTGTGTACGTTGTGAGAAGATAATAATTCGCGAAACATATTACACGATTCTGCGATGATTCGTGAAATCCGCACAATAATTTTTCCGAAAAGAAATAAAAATGTTTTCAATTTAAAAACTACTTCCTACTCAAAGGCGGCCGTACCATTCACGAACTGCTCGAAGGGAAAATATTTTCGTCTCTTATACAAATTCCCGGATTCGCAGATAATCATAAGCAATTCGCGAATTGTTTAAAATTTGACGCAATTTATGCATAGCGCGCAGTTGCGGATAATCCACGAACGACTTTTTTACTTATTTCGTGAATTGCGCGCTTTCATAAAACTACAATAAAAAAAATTTCAGGTTGCCGCTATCGCGCGCGCAATAATTCGTGATGAAGAGAATTTCACATTGAATTACGTTATTTATAAATTTTCACCCTCGATTTCGCTCATTGATATATCACGCACAGCTGTTATCCGATATCTGAATAAGTCTCTAAATGGTACGTAACACGCTTTCGTGTGTTGAAACACTATGTAATATTGCCAATTGCGATAATTAATAATTACGGTTGGGACATGAAACATTATTGGAGGCGAGCGCTTCGTTGGCTGGATATTTTGAAACTTTTTTCCATTTACAATTGGTGCACTGGTTGAAACATTTTTAACAAGCGAGGAAAAATGTTTAGATGAAATTATACGGTGTAATAATAATGTTTCGACATGGTTACATTTAGTCGGCTGTTAATGCTCCTGCTAGTTAGCTGCATGTCACGCCGAAATTTAAATAAATCTCTCCGTTCTAAAAATATCGCGATAGTATATTTAGAAGGCGCTCTAATGCGGAATCCTAACAACGCTCTTCGGATCTGAATGAATTTTATGTGCTACATTATAAATTACTTAAACGGTTTTCCGAGAAAAACGGTTGTTATCAGTACTAACGTCAGTCGCACTCTACATCCTACTTCCTGTCACGGGGCCAGTAGCGCAAAAAAAAATTAACCTTTGCCAAAACTTTACATTATTTTTATTGAATAAAAATTTTCGAAGCGACCGTGCTCGTTCGAGTGGTCCCGCGCAGTTGTATTCAACAACCGGATGAATGAAATTACGAGCGAGCATTTTATTGGCTCGATATTACAAAAAGTGCCAATTTCGGAATCTTCTGTTATCGATATTTCGTGAAAACCATTTTTGGACGCCTAAAAAAGAAATGATTTCATTTCCCAGACTAAATTTTCCTCCCATTTTTATCTTAATTTATGAGAACAATTCGAAAAAATGTCCCTTCACAACGATAAGGAATTGAAAATTAGTTTTCTTCCTCTTTTTTTCGGTGTTAGGTTTTCCAATTTTTTCTTCGCAGTTACCCGAAATTCCTCTAATTTAATAAGTTTCGGCTTTTAATTTTTGCAGATTTTCGTAAAACTGCTTATAAAGCGAAATTAGAAAAAACCTCCGAAGTATTTCATTTTAGTAGCGCTCGATGATAATGTTGTTTTTTCCTGTCCCAGTCGTGGGAGCATCCCTGGTTTTAGAACCGGACTTCCGTGGTAATTTCATAAGAAGCCGAAACGTGATTTCTAACATTTAGAGTTTACTTCGTTTGTTTTCTCACGTCAAAGTCGAAGTCGGCATTCTTTTTTTTTTTTTTAATATTTCATTTTTCAAATTTTTGAGTGCTAATTAAAGCAGAAGGTATTGGTTTAAGAGTGTAATAATGTCCAAATTTAACGATGAGCTTGTAAATCGCGCTTTGGAGGTTTTGATTATCTTTATTCGAATTTACACATTTTGGTATAAACTATATAACGTCGATAATACATATATATATATATATATATATATTGTCTGTTTTCGTTGATGTATGTCGTTGTTTTCTGTGTTCATTGTTGCTTGGAAGCGTATCAGTTTAACCGTACTTCTCCTCAGTGGATATTATCGGCTGATAATACTATTTATCCGAGTATGTTGGTATTGGATAAGTCATCGAATACAGCAGCGGGGACTGTTCCCAATATTCATGATGTTCCGATGAACGACTTGCACGAGTAGAACGATAATAATTTGGCCGGTCCGTCTAACGGTAATAAATACGTCCCGCAGTTAAACGAATATGAAGAAGATTCGGATTCAAACTTTACTTCAGTCCTAAAACGTAAATGTGCGACAAAGAAGCCGAGGCCTGATAAGAGCCAAGTAATATTTACATCTAATCGTTGTAGTCCACTACAAGTAGATGAAGATGCGATAAAGCATGTTTTATTTAATGATGCCATTGTACCAACTGCGAAATATCCTCCGATAACTATATTACACTCTGATGGTTCGATAAATCTCAAACAATTAATTAGTAACTTAAAATCTCTATTCGATTCGGAATTTAAAATAAAACATAATAATAAAACTTTAATTTACGTCTACATTAGTGCACAAGTAATTTCCAATCTTAAAACTAATAACACGCCCACTTCTACGCACATCTACCAAGAGAGCGCGTAAGCTCCTAAAACTTGTTTTAAAAGGGCTTCCGTCTACATTTACAACAGAAGATATCGAAGTTCAACTTAAATCATATTGCACGGTCTTCAATATCACACGCAATTTACAAAAAACATATGAGAATACTGGTGAACGGATTCCCCTTTCTGTTTTCATCCTTACCTTCCCTCCTGGGACAAATGGTAAAGATATTTTTAATATTAAACACATAAACTACTGCTTAGTTCGATGGGAGAAATACGCGCGAACGAGTCCTCAGTAATTCAGTGCTATAAGTGTCAACGTTTTGGACATGTGTCACTTAATTGGAACCTACTTGATAGTTGTGTTCGCTGTGCGCACACCTATCCCCGATTATTAAATCTTGGACATTATAAAACTTTAATATTGAGTATTACCGGCAAACACCGGTTACTATCATACACTTCTTTCAACGTCATCATGATTTTCACTGTTAATTACAATTTCGATCTTAGCTGTGAACACACATGCATTTAAAAATTTAAAAAAAAAAAAAAAATACGAAAAATTAAATAATCGAATATTACATGAGAAGTAAAAAAAGTAGAACTTTGAATTTATTTATTTCTTTCAAATTTTACAACGGAAAATCAAAATTTCGCAATAAATAAAAACCGCCGTCCGGAAGTTGACTAGAAAGAATACCAAGGATAGATCAAAAAACGGGAAAAAAGGTAGTTCCGAAGGATGTAGGCTGCAAATGAAAATACACAGTCGGAATAGACAAAGAAAAATTATAAGATTTACTCCGTCGGTGAAATTTGAAGAGAAGCGATAAATGGGAGATTCGGCCGGTGAATAGAATTGAATAGTGTAGCAATTATGTAACGAGGGAATGTAAGAAAAAACTAGATACAAAGGGAAAAAGAGGCAGTCATGGTTGTGGATATTACGGTGGTGCGCACGTCTATAGTGAAATTCCGTTGAAGAAGATAAACCTAAGAACAGCTTTTTGCACCAATTTTTGAAGTTACATCGGGGCATCCTTGCCTTGTTGCAGATAAAATAGATGCCGTCTACGGTATCGGATTTTTCGATTAACCTCTTTTTTCGTCTTTCGGTTTTGAATCTACCTTGTTTCTTCGAATGTGTTAACGTACACTACCAGCGAGATGACAGCGGGAAGAAGCAAGGTAAAACAAAAGCGAGCTGCAGGAAAAAATAAATAAGACAGAGAAGTCGATTGAGAGACTATAAGACAACTTTAGTCATTTCCTTCATTTTCCGAAATATTTTTACCGATAATCGATAATGCGAAGTTAACGTTAGCAAAGAGAAATGTGAGCGGGTAAATACGAAGTTTCCGTATATAATATACATTTTGATTAATGTTTTTTTTTTTAATTTTTAAAAAATTTCTTTTAGGTTGTTGGATAGCATGAAAATTCCTGGCGGGCAAACGAGACCTTCTGGATTTCACATTTGCGACATACTCGACTTGAATGATGCAAAAGTGCACGCCGCAGCTGACGGTAATGTCAGTCTTCACACGAATTCCATACCGGGTAAGTAAAACGACATGTAGTTAATTATAATATTAAAGTGTTTGATGGGAGAATTAAATTTCTTTCGGGATTCTTATGTCGCATTATAAGCTGATTATTAAATGTAACCGTTTAATAAAATCAGTTTTAATTTAAAAAGTAGGACTCGGCATTACCAAATTTTCATAGCTTTATTTTAAAATAGTATAAAATTAATAATAACAAAATCTTGTAAGAAATAAAAATACATATACCCACGCATATCTGATAGTTTCCATTTCAAGTGATTCGATGCATATTGAAATGGAATCATAATGATTAGATTTCGAGTCATTATTTCTGTGTAATTTAAGAGAATGTGTGGTAATTTTAAAGTGAACTATAATATAAAATTATGTATGGCTTCAATTGACCCGTTTTAACGCAGAATAACACAAACTCTTTTTTTTTTTTTTTTTTTTTTTTTTTTTTGGAAATATGTACAAAATTTAGTTAAAAAACATCGAAAAGTACCGAATCGATATTTTTTTCCGTAGTATAATAAGGTCGCTTCAAATTTAAATTTTCTTGAAAAATTAACAATTCTTACATTTTACTGATAGATATTACGCAATAAAATTTGGCAAGCAAAAAAAATCATTAAGAAGTGCGATTAAGCGCGAATATTAATCCCGAATATAAGCGAGAGTAGCAGCACAGCGTGTTACACATATTCCGGTTCTTCAATAAAAATATCTCGGATCGGACATCAAAAAAAAAAAAAAAAAAAAAAAAAAAAAAATATTTCGAATTAACTCCAATTTCGATTGTTCAAAAATAGTTTCAAGGGAATTCTTGTACTATTTCACGAAAGCCTTTCCGCAGAGTACCTAAACGGTTTTTAATTATATTTCTTTTATAAAAACAAATGTGAGAAAAATCTTTACAAAAAATCAGTTACAAATTCTGAGTGTCTCTGTACAGAGAAAATTATTATATCTGGTGTACCTACATCAACAAATATATAAATAAACGGAAAGTTGTTAATATATTCAGTGAGATCACTCATTATTTACAATATTAATGTATTTATATGTAATTCCGATGTGTTTCGGAGCACTATCACGAAATACTACAATATATATACATATATATATATATGTATATATGTATGTATATCGTAATATTCCGTTATCACGAACAAGTTTCGAAACACGTCGAAACTATATGCAAAGATATTGTGGTTTATTTCAATAAATGTTTATTGCGGCATTATTAATCGGGAATTTGTTATCCACTCGTTTTGATAGTGTGGAAAATATTTGTTTTTCGATGGTTCTTTGCAATATTCTTAGAAAAATAATCTGATGTAACAATTTAAAATGGATCAGGAAATTTTGATCTTTCAAATCTAAAAAAGAAAAAAATAAAACAAAAAACCTTTTTTTATATCGAATGCATTCCTTTCGAACAAGTGATATTAAAGCTTACGTATAAATTACTAACGGCTCGGGCCTGTGACTCTCGCTTCAGTCAGGTCGCGGCGATCTCCTTTTCTGAACATCGAAAAATCTTAAATTTAACTGGAAAAATTGAAATTCTGTCCTTTCTTTAACTATACGATGTTTATTCCGTTCGTAATATTTTCGTTAACTGACATATCGCTCTTTTTTTGTATTTATTTTCTGTACGAGCTGTGCTCAGAAATTACACTTGCCCGCAAACGATATTCACAAGGGAAACGTGCGGAGATTTGGTCCAACTTTTTCCAGATGGCATAGAGTATTCGGTAAAAAACGAAAACGAATTTCACCCTTTTCCTTGCATTTGTCCGTGAAATTCGAATAAAGCACGTCTAAAGTCAATTAGCCAGACTATATAGCTGATGTGATAAAGGGGAATTTCCAATTTTTTCCTAAAATATTTACCTGAACTTCGATGTTTATTCCACAGACCAAAGTAGTGCGATATTATGCACTTATCGTAGTTTCGAAAAGCACTATTGGAACGCCTTTTTCGGTATGGTACTCTGCTTTTTCGCCTTTATCTCGCATCTATTGTTAAAAATGTTGTCTCCTTGAATTTGGGAAATCAGGGGAAAGTCTGCAATGTCTAGACTCCAGAGAATATGGCGGTTGTGGCATTACGGCGATGTTACGTTACCACGAACTGTTGGATAAGCAAATTTTCGCGGTGCGTTGTCGTGGTGCAAAATCTACGATAGTCGAATTTTCCGAAATTCGGGGGTCGTTAATTGTCTCCAGCAAATTGCGTAAAATTTCTACACGACTGCAACCGGCAAAAATTCGTAATTTTATTCCAGTCAAAGAAAGCGCAATTACAAAATTCTCCTTGCTTTTTTATCACACCCCTCGTATTTAGTGAGAGGCTTGCTAGCTTTAGACGTAGGTTTCTTCTCGAGTTTCACGGACTAATGAAAAAAGCGGTGAAATTCATTTTTGTTCTTTACCGAATACTCTATGCCATCTGGACAAAGTTGCACCAAATTGGTAACCTACACTTTTGACGTCTCCTTTGCGTAGTAATGTTGCCAAGGCTATATTTCATCATCGTGAATGAAGAGAGCATTATTGAAACGACATCGATGATCGCGGTTGCTGCTTAATAAAATATCTTCATTCTATTAAATAGAGAGATTTTAATGGGTTTCTATTTACCGTTAATTTACAAATATGTTACAAAATAAATAAGTTAATAGTTAAATAAATAATCCTCCAATGTTGCAGTTACTTAATGTTACATTTACATTATACGAATTTCCATTCACTATTTACACACATAATAAAACATTTATTATTTTTAAATTCGAAACATAAACTGACATCATTTAAACTCTGTTATAGACTTAAACATTTTTGAAAAACAATTAAAACATATGCAAAATATACAATTTAAATTATTTAAAAAACATTTAAAAATTACTGTCCAATCGGTTTCGTCTAGATTATATAGACATATTCAATAACGTAAATATAACATTAAGACAATTATTTATTTAATTATTAATTTATTTATAAATAGGGAAATATTGAAATTTTACTTTAACAACATTAAGAATAGTAATGTTGTTTTCTTTTTTTCCAAATAAAACGATACTACAAAATATTTTTTTTTATGAATTTTAACGAGGAATTTATAACTCTGTAGGTCAGGAATGGCACTGTTATAAATTCCCTACTACCAGTCATTAAAGTTTTTAAGGTATGTGTCACCTAACAATTTGTGAATTATGATAATTCTCGACATTAGAGGATTATTACACATTCGCCTCAGTATTGGTGTGCCAAAAAAATAAACATAATAATAATAATAATAATATTAGAAAAACAGTGGAATATAACAGGCCGGATATTATAGTAATGGATAAAAAGAAGAAATTAAGTATGTTAAAAGATATCGCTTTCCCAGATGACAGAAACATAAGTAAAGTATTCAAGGACAAAGCCAATAAATATGAAAAACTTAGGGAACAGATGGAGCATATGCAGAAGATTAGTACAGTTAAAATAATGCCGCTAGTTGTTGGAAATAATGGTATAATATCCAATAGCTTAGTTAAGAACATAAGTAAGTTATAATATATAGTAGATGTGATACAAAAATCAATTTTATTAAATGTTGCTACAAATGTAAGGATCTTCCTTAACCATCAAGATGGAGATAATTTATAGTCACATTAGCCGTATTATAAAGCTAACCAGCAAAGCTATGCTTTTTTGGATAATAACAATAATAATATTAAAAATGAGACGAAAAATCGGTACAACGGGATGTCCGATTATTTTATATAGCGGCTATATTAACTCGATGAACGCGCTTAAAATGACTGAAACATTTCTAATAACCGCAACCGGATGTACACACACGCGTCTGTCTTAAATGTAGGAATATTATTGGGAATTACGTTATTGAAAACGCATAGAGATTGAGATTAGGCAAAGTATTGTTAATTTAAGCAAAGTTCGAAGTACCGAGTACGTGATGAATCGGACATTTCCGTATTATTACGCTATGTATGAAATTTTTTAAAAAGGTTCAGCATTACTTACGGATACCTAAGTATGCAATATACATTAACGCAGACAATGAATTTGGAATTCTTTCCACGGCACGCTGTTGGTTTCTGATTGTTTTATAAAAATACATTTGATAACCGTTCTTTTTTCTTTTTTTTTCTGAAAAATGTTTATCTATTTTCTTTTCTAGGCAGTACCGAATTGCACGGGAGTAACGCTTCGAATTTTCTGTTCCCGACGACCTTTCACAGTTTGGCTTCGTCATCCGATTCACCGCTTCATAATTGGCCGCCATCCTTTACCGAGCTTAGAGGTAACGAGATCATTCATTTCCATTTCCATTTAATTGCCATATTTTTGTCGCGAATATCGCCGCCGGTGAACCTCAAACAAATTACCTGTGTGTCCGCGCACAAAAATCTGAGGGTTTCAGCCGCGATAAACTAAGTTGTTGCGTGAAGAAAAATTGAAATTTAAGAGAAAAATAGGAAAAAAAAAATTGAATTTAAAAACCGAATGATCGGACAAAAATTATCTCGTAGGTCGATGCGCGATAAAATAATTTTGTACAATACCGTTTAATGAAATTATCTAATTCATTCTAATTTGTTGGTAAAATTGCTCAGAGACGTCCTATTAAATATATTATTAATATATGCGCATACGAAAATATTATTTCGAGTACTTTAGACGAATTGCGCGCGATACTTTTAAATAAACATTTTAAGATTTCTTACATAATTTCTATTAATTCGACTTTGAGACTTTTCCAAAAAAAAAAAAAAAAAAAGGCCTTACCCTCGTACTTTCTTTATGACCTGCACCAATGCTCTCCAGCCCATTATTATTTTCCATTGTATCGTGCATAGTTAAATTTATAGATATTAACGTGTTTACGTTTATTATTATAACAATTCTAGTGTAGTTCAGCGATTATGCCTTAGCGCTACTTTCAGTAAATAGAAAAAAAAACAAGAATTTTCCTCGCAAATAAACAAGTTATTCTACACTCACCCTCTGCGGACTTGAACAATCCGTATTGTCGTAACATTTGAAACATTTATTTTGCCTTTTCTTCCCTTCGTTTTTAAGTACAGAATTTTTTCTATACCTAATTTAAAATTGAATATCGGTTATACCAGAGAAATCTGGAAAAGTAAAAGCGACCGACAAAAAGGAAATGGCCCCCTACAGTGATGCCAAGCTTAGTACATTGCGAACCATTACACCGATTATTTTATAAGTGTTTTTAGATTTTTTTAAAATGTACACTATTTTTTTCTCAAGAATATCTAATGGTTTTCCTTTATTTTGTAAATTTCGTTTGAAAATATTTAAAAATAATCTAAACCATAAAAAACTTTAGTTTGAATTATTAGTTGAATCGATGAGGAGGTTCTATTTGATGAGTGGAAAAAGTGAGTATCGTTTAATATTGCGGTTTGATGTTCCTTAAAATGAAAAAAGGTCTTTTCTTTTATTCAAGGTCCACAAAAGTTGAAAATTCTCCACATCTCACGACAAAACTGCATATTCGATGGAAACATTAAAACTAAAAAGATGAGAAATTTTCCGAAACAAACTAACGAGGGAAAATCGAAAATCCCGTTAATGTAATCTATAACGATTTCATAAGATCGTCGTGGTCTAATCGTCTCTTTTCTAGAATTATAGAAGACCAGTGTCTGGTGACAACACTCTCTGTCAAAATTTGACGAATTCAGTGTATGACGTGTCATTCCTATGTACGATGCTGTTAAGGAAGTCCCGCAACGAAATTTACAACATTTTACGTCACTCTTATAAAAGCTTATTTTGCGAAATATAGTTAAAACTGATTCTAATTCGTATACAAAAATTTGTTAGTCTTCTCCTCCCGGCGAGGTTGGAAAAATCAAGTTTCCATATTAATTACAACATAATATACCCCCCATTAGAAAAAGTGTCCCAAAAAAATGTCCAAATTTTATGTAACGTTTGTTATATTTTATAGGATTTTTGTGATTATGTTATTATATTCATATGGACCGATTGAGAATTACGTTGTAAATTTTGATCATTATATACAATGTATAGAAGAGAAAGAGATAGAAATGTAAGCAAGAGGGGTCAAGGGGTGCAGCCCTTTGTGAGGCCAAAATGGCCGAGTTTATACATATATATATATATATATATATATATATAACTACGTTTACGTTAGGAAGGGGGCTCGAAGTAATAAAATCGTAATACTGGCACCTTTACAATTCTTTTTTTTTTTTTTGTAATATGACTCGCTAAAACTTCTTAAATTGGCAAAAGTACGAAGATGTACACTAGAAGGTAGCCTTTTTTTACCGTGTTTATTATTATCATTATGATTATTATTACTATTATTATTATCATCGTCAAAAGTGGTCTTGTCGCGCTGACGTTTTAATAAAACGAAACGCAGTCAAGCTATAAATCAAACAGCGATAAAGATCACAGCGGGATTGCAAAAGAATCTGGAACGCGCTATAATATTAGCAGCAAAACTGGACGAGGACAACTTTGATTCGGTTTGCGGATTAAGGAAGGTGGTTTAGGTTTGTTCGAAGCGGTGCTGGAGAAAGTTCATCAAGTTTGTGAAAGGAAACAGAAGAGCTGGGCAGCGAAGCGGCTTGCCAACAAACAGGAACGAGTGAGAGCGCGTTCTAATCCGGTCTGCTGCGTAACGCCCTCGCGTTATGTCATTATTAGATACGTTACGCTCGGTAAATATATACACGTAACGCTTTTTTCGGGCCGCCTGCCCATTTACACGCTCGCACTTCCGAATGTTGCACGAAAGACACGGGCCACCCCGTTAGAGTGTTCCTTACGCGAGACGGACCCCAAAACAAGACGGGCCACCACCTAAACATCTCGTTCTCTAAGTGGATTATTAGCGACACGACGCCGGCCCGTGGTGGGCCTTTCGGCCGAGGCCAGCGCAGTCCGTCGACGAAACTGCAGTAAGCGGTTTTCGCCTGCTTCTGCTCAGTGACAAATGTACTAGCAGCGACACTAATAGAGTAGCATAATCGGCCGAGTAAAGCTCGTTCCGTTTGTCTGCACTCTGTTTGAACTGTTGTAATCTATACGAGGCGTTAATTTAGTTTATATAGCGTAGGCAAGATGCGGCTTGTTGAAAGTGAGCGCATTCAATTTGTTCCGGGCCGAGCTTACTGCGAGCTTGTTTGTAAACTTCTTTCGGCCGCATGTCGCTGTCGCCCCAACTAGCTTTTACTTCGAAGCCTATATTGAACCGACCGCTGTGCTTTAATGCGCCATTTGAGCCGTATTCGTTTTATTAAATAACGCTGGCGGCAGCTCCGAATCGCTCCGACAATTTAATAAACTGACGCCGACCCGCCCGAACACGCATGTCCGACTTCGTTCCAGCGGCCAAAGATTAAACAGAGGTCCGCCGTGCGGCAATTATCGGTCGGGATGGTCAGCAAAATTACCGGAATACGACTTACGGAAAACCGGTTCAGTGGGCAATCGTTTTCAGACATTCGAATTGCAGCTTCTCGAAAATCCCCCCCCCCCCCCCCCGGGAACTAAAAGTGTTCATTTTTAAAATTCTGTCCTTACGCCAACGTTCGGACTCCGCTAAGAAGTCCCAGTGCATAAGTTAAGTAGGCGGTTTAGTCAGACACGAAAATTTGCCAGTACTACTATTTCCAATGCGCAACACTCGCTGAACAAGTTCACGACTGGAGTGGTATTTGTGCTCCATCCAGTTTAGATCCGGCCAAATCGGCTTTCCTTAAGAAAGCTTCAATAATTACACGTTGTATGTGTTCTCGTGTGCAAGGCAAGAATGAAAAGAAGGGGGAAAGTTGTTCTTTAGTTATTAGGATCTTGAGGTGAGGTGACTCGCTACGGACGATGGACAAACGAAACAGAAAAAGCTGACAAGGAGAATCAGAAATGCTTTAGCTGGATAAAAAGAACGGTTGTTCTTTTTCTTCCTTACGTTTATCTCACTTTGGACTGCTAGTCGTACCGGTTCTAGTATCGATCTCTGTTAACTCTTTTGTTATTTCCTCATAGGTAGTTCTGCGCGTCTCCTTCTTCCCCAAATAACTCTCCTAGCGACCTTATTTTCCTTCATTGCTGACAAGGCCAAAAAATTCATATAAAAAAAAACCAAAAAAAAACGGCCGTTAGAAATATAACTGAAAAAGATGAATTTTTTTGGGATTAGAGGGACTTTTTTTAAAAAAACACGATTTGCAACAAAACAAAGTTAGTGAAATGACGATGACAAAAATGGCAATGTCACCGAAATGGTACGATGAACGTTAATATAGAATGTTTTTAATGTTTGCTTTTTTTTTTTTTTGTTTTCCAATGGGTTCGTCAACGTGGACATTTGCTCAAGAAATGTGAAGAAGGAGAAAATAAAGTTCATATTTTTAAACGTTTAAAGATACAGGGAATACAAATAATTCCAGGGCAGGAATAACAGACGCAGAAGGAGATGAGAGAATATACGAAGCACTCTCTTAAGGGGAGTAGGAATGTCGAGTTTTAATAGAAAAGAGTTGAAGGACGATTGTCCATTAGAAAAGGCCGGACATTCAAATAAAACATGATATCTCAGGATCACAAGGAAAGTAATTAGATGACAAAATGGAGTAGAAGTAGATGGAAACTGCGCCAATGATGCGGGAAGGAGACTGTGGTTAAAACGAAGGTGATGAACAGCAGAGATTATAGGGAGTTTAAGAGAAGGCAAGTATCAAGAAAATCATGAATGAAGTTGAAAAGATGGCTGTGAATAGAGAGATAAAAGGGGACAGGATTAGAAAATGAAGAAGAATAGGTATTAAGCCATAGTTTGGAATGAATGGCTGAGGAAAGAAGAGCACGCGCTTATCATGTTCGGTACCGATGTGTTGCGTGGTTGATTACGCAGTGGTATCGGTTCTAGTCTGATATTGCTACGCATTGAAACTTTCAGAAATTTTACTCGCGCTACAGTTGACGCGCTCGAAAAAAAAGAACACAAAAAAAAAACAAAAAATCTAAAAACCTAGACGCACTTAAAATACCCTTGCGTATTCGTAAAAAATTGAAATGTGTTTCACGAACCTTTTGATAAAATCCCATCGGTGTTTGCAAAATAAAAATTACTTGGAGCAAATTTCAAAATTTGTAAATAAATCCATAAAAAAAAGCAAAAAAGAAAAAAAAAAGCAGAAAGAAAGAAGCAATTTTTTTAATCAGTGGCAAATCTTTTTATACTTTTCTAGTCACAAGGGTGGCGAAGTACTAGGTAGAAAACGCAAGACATGCGCAGACTTCTCCAGCAGCAAAGATTAATTCGGCCAAAGAGATAATTTTTTTAATTTGTCGCTTGCAGAGATAGCCGAAATTTAAATTTGGTACCATTCGCATCTAAGGAGAAGATGGAGAAATGCTAATGTAATGGCGCCGCAGACATTACAAATATCAAGCGGAAATGATCCCATGTGCTCATGGTTAAGAGAGGGTTAAATGTTTTCGGAAGAGGAGCACACTAAGCGCCAACGCTTCCGAAAGATTATATAATTAATATCGACGAGTACATATGAACGTAAAAACAGAAACTATAGAGCATATAACGACGGGAGGCTATATGAGCACCAACAGTGATTATATTAAAGTGGCGAAAATATTTTAAACAGAATAGCAAAACGAATATCTGACAGCTAGGGGGCCTATTATCAAGACGCAATCCTAGAAAGCAATTCGGTTGGCATACAAGAGAATCGAATGAAACGAATAATACTAATCAGTAAGTCGACGTGAAGTGCATAAACAAAAAATCGCAGTATACACACGCTAACAACGAAGATATTAATGCCGGAAAATAATTAAATGCGTGCTAACTAGTCAATATTTGTATTGATTTACTGTCTGAATAGAATGATTCTTCGGCTCGGGTTTTTTGTTGTTCTTTTCCTTAAAATCCCATCCGCTAATCGTCTTCATGTAAAAAATTCCATCCTAAATTCTAGCATAATTTTACATGCTTTCGTAACGATCGTTGATCCATTTAAATCTTCCTTTCTAATTGCCTCGAGTTTTCTGCGGTCGTTTCTGTCGTTTAACTCCCGTTTTTAGCTTCCTCTCTAAATAATTGCCTACCTGAATCAAAATCTGTAATGTCGATCATATATAAATGTTCATTTCTTTCTGTTACAAGCCCATTACGCGTCTTATGTCCTTTCCCTCTGTGTGGTGGTCATCATCCCTGTTAAATCAGTTCCCGTTTATATCAATATCCGACCGAATCGTAAATTTCTCTTTTGTTTCCCTGCCTGCCGTGTACCGGGAAGGCGGATCAAGCACATTAGGAAATAGCAGAAATAATAATAAGCTCCTTCGCAGGGAAGGATATTAAACACATCGCAACAAAAATGGCGCAAACAAGCTGTGTATAATCGGAATTAGATTGATAGAAAGTGATGAACAGACTGAAAAAAAATTAAAACTCCCATCGTCTTAATTAACCGTTAAAGCAGTGTAAAATGAAGTAGTTCTGAGGACGATGACGGTTAGACAGAATTTCAGAAAGAAAATGCATAATTAAAATTAAAATTTCATTATTCAATTTTGCTCTTTTTCCACTTCATTTACAATGTAACCCCGGATAGAAAACAGCAAAGCCTTTTTCGATAAACGACTAAAATTACTGGGTCAGTTTCCTGATCGCTGGAATGTTCGGTTTTAAATCTGGGGGCAGAACGAGACGGATCTTGAAACCGGCTAAAACGAGGATATGCGTGGCGACAATTCTGTACTAAAAACAACCGCGTTTCCTGCCTAAAAGTAAAAATTTATTCAGGGAAACTTTCGAAAGAGTTGCCCAAGATACGAAAAGTATTCTATATTATCATTTCTGTACGATGTGGCCCTGCGTAAGAGTTGGAGCGATGGAAATCTGTTACCGCGAATAGACGTTCAGCGCGCAACGGAGAATAATCGAATAGGTGAAATTAAAAATGGGGGAGCCTCCCCGGCTAGTGGACGTACGGAGCAGTGACGGATAAAAATCCGAAAAGAAGAAGGCGAAAGGTTGAGCTAGAACCGAAATCAATCGGCCGACAGCGATCTTAACAATGAAGTGTAGCGGTGGAGCAGTAATTGAGATCAAAGTTTATCGGAAGGCGCACTGCGACTGTGGTTGTGTCGTGTTCCTAAATTTTATAATGGCCATTACATTAAGTCTCGCCCGACAGAAACCCTACTGATAATCACGCCCAATGCGCTCAACCCTTGTTTAGGTTGTCGCGCGCATGAGGGGCTTTTGCGTTCTCTGCCGAATTACGCGAACAGATTTCTCGAACAAAGCGATGATGATACAGCTGTAAACGGAATAAAACATTTTCCGCGCCACCTCGATTTTGCCATCGCGGTCCCCTTCCCGGTGCCCCCACTCTTCTTCTTCTTCTTTCTCTCTTTCTGCTTGCAGCATCTCTTTCGGAACAGATGTTTAAAAACTATGCAAAACCGTTTCGAATAGGCGGGGTCTTGGAAGCTGGTAGCGGCCGCGGGAAGTTTATGCAACGCTAAACGTGTCCTATTCAATTACAATTTAGCCGTCATTTTTTTTCTCCATTTATCATCGCTTCTTTTTATGTCGGACGCAAAAGTTTAGCGGATTCGATTCGAAAATTAAAAGAAAATAAAACAACGAGAAAAAAACAAAACAAAAACCCGATGATTTCGAAGGATAGAACAGTTTTCTCGATTGAGTAGACGTGTAGATGATTTTAAAACTCCGCCTATCTACCGTGCAACTGCAGTGAATCGACCATGACGCGTGAAAATGGAACAGTTCTCATTTGTCTTTCACTAGGCGCGTTACAGCTTGAGCCGCTACGGTAAATGGCTGAAAACTTAATTTCAGATCTGGTCAGTTTGGATTTCTCATCGGCCGAACGCTGCCCTGAACATCATTACTCATTGAAGAGCCGCTTGGTTGCGCGACGGTTTCTTACCAGCTGAAAATGTGTATACGACATGGTATGCAATGTGTTCGCATCATAATTCGGCATTGTTTAGTCAATTTTTAAGGCCAATCCTCCTATGCCGATACATTAAATTCAAATTCTCAAATTCAACGGTTGTTGCCTTGTGTGTCTTTACCTAAACATGACTTCTGGAAACCATGGCTTACAATTACATCGAGAAAAAATATTGTCGAGGGGTTTTGTGTTTTCTTAATTTAGGTCTGCCGAAAGGTATACATGGCGAACAATAGTGTCGTTGTAGTCTTTTAAAGAATTATACTCTAAATTGTGTAGTATACTTTTAGAATATGTGTATGATGTGTGTATGAAAGTGTCGCATTCGGAACGAAGTAAAATTTTCACGAAGCGTCATTGTCGACTTATTATTTTTTATTTTTTTTTATTTTATTTTTATGAAGCACTTTCAGCGAATGAGACTTACAAAAATAATATACCTTCAGTTAGAAACTGTGACCGTCAACAGTTTTGTCACAGGATAATCTAATAATATTTCCTAAATGCGACGTACTGATAGGTTAAGTGCAATCGTATTCTTCATCTAAATGCGATTTTTCTTTATGCAGTATAAAATAGTGCAACCGTTGTCTTCACCTTCCAGTTTTAAAGATTCATCAGACACTAAGGAAAATATCTCCAGTCAACAGTTCGGATGCGAGGAAAACACTCCGTGCAAGACTTTTTGCCCATTTAAAAAATATTATTCCTATATTACACGAGATCTGTTGTTAGGTCAAGGTATACACCGTTATGGTATATTTGACAATTTTATATTTGAAGGTACATATATTATTTCTACGAGTCATCAGCTGTAGGTGCCACAAAAAAAATAATAAATAAATAAATAAATAAATAAAAATAAAAAGTCAACAATTACAACGACGGTCCGTGAAAATTTTAATTCGTTCCTAATACAAAGCTTTTATACAACTTACATTCTTGTAATATACCACGCAATTCGGAGTAATTCTTTAATAGACTGAAGATGAACGACAATACTGTCCGGCGTGTACAGTGTAAGTAGCTTCCGAGAAACCATTGGAGGAGACAAAAGAACTAACTGGTTAAATTGGAAGGTGACGGTGGTAAAAATGTCAAAAGATAAGGGGCGGCAGTAAATTTAATGGCTGTGTGTTTGGAACCGGTATTTCGGAATTGGATCCGCGATGGTTGGCAAATATTCAGAATTCGGTCCGGGGTATCGAGTATCGCGCGGTTACTAGTAATAGACAGGTATGAAACACCGGAATTCCTCTCTAATAGTGGAAGGAATATGGAATAGAAGAGAGCAAAAATCGAGTACTACCAAAAATATTTAATGTAAACGTGCAAGAAGATCAATTTTGTAGACCGATTAAACAAACAGTCGCGATATAAGGTTGATCAGACAACCTGATTTTACTCGGGAGTATTGCTTAAAAGGGTAGTCGCAAAGTTCCATGTGTTTTCATAAATTTCCGTTTAAGTTTTTGTAAACTTTAGCGTTTTAATATTTAAAATTGTCAAGTGGGTCAGGTTTAAAATAAGAAACTACGTGTAGTGCGAAAGGTCACTATCGATATTACAGAACAGAGGTTAATTTGTGATAACGATATGTCAGTTTAATTATCAATCCGCTATTATTTGCGAACCTGAGAAACGAGAATTGTAGATTGAAAACTTATTATACATTTCACAAAATAATAATCAATTCACAATGTTATTCCGAACATAAATAATAAAATTATCATAAAATATTATACAAGAATGATACAAGTCATATTCAATGAAATATTAAAAAACATCGACTAGTTTTGAAGAACATTATTTTCAAAATTCACGAAAACATACCATATATCCGCGCGACCGTTTAAATTACATTCCGTATGGAAATTTCCATTTAAATTGAGCATTGCCGTTTGATTTAATGTCGGAGCAGCTGTATGATTCGAGAGTTAGGGAAATAATTCGGTTCCGAAGATCCTTTTTTCCCGTTAACGATGTGGACTGAATTTTCTTCATCTGTCAAGCAACGAATTTGTAACCTTTCCTTGTTTCACAAATATTACCCGAATATTTATGTACTTTTTTCAGAAAGTCTTTATTGATATTCAGCATGAAACATATATTAAAATTAAGGAGTGCCGCAAAAAATATGAATATGATTTACAGGGCGAATTGTAAGGGAACGAATAATTTGACAACAAAGCAATTATCCCTAAATCGATCATGTTTCGTATAAATTCCTTAGTAAAATTATTAATATGTATTTTGATATTAAGCTTTAAATACTTCACGCTGGTTTTATGCAGTTTAAAAAGAAAGAAATAAATTAAAAAATAAAAATATTATTTTATAAAATTATTTATAATTTTACTAAATTTTATACGCGACAAAGAACGGCAATATAACATCCCGTGTTTTCTAATACCTTATTTACCACCACCAGTTTGATGAAGCCTAAGTAAAATATGAAGGGAACAGTGTACGATGGATCTATTTCTTGTCCCTTTTGTTTGATCAGATTTTTTTGCTTTGTGAACTTATCAAATGATGTCTATTTTGTTAATTATTTTAATCGAAACTAGTAGCGATACAATTTACATAAATGAACTAAACATAGATAAAGATCCGTTTTTACCATACAGTTGTATTTCAAAATTTAAATTCTTTCTTTGTAGATTTATTCTATTTTGCTTCCACTATGTAAAAAGTTTCACGCCAGATTCTGATTAGACATTTGTGGCCTTTTCCTGTTGTAACTCTTCTTTTACCTATATCTAACTTAACCTTCTTACTCGGCGCCGATTTTCCTGTGCTTCGACGTGCCACCGTCGTCGTCATTATTCGTTTATGTCTTAATCATACTCTCCTTCCTTTCTCACGTTTTCGTTTTCTATTCGCACTTTCTCCTAATTGTCCCCTTCACATTCTGACGACAAAACCGTTTGCGATCCTGACCATATCTTCTTCGAATGTTCATCCCTCGTGAATGGTCTGTTCGGTAATCTGTTGTCATTGAAGCTCCTCAATCCTTATTGTTTCTCTTATATCCTATCATTCCCGTCAATCTCCATTGTTCCAATCCTTAGTTATTTTATTTTATCAATGTCTGACAAAGATCCGCTGTAATCGTGCCCAAGATTTTAAAAAAAAAAAAAAAAACTATTTCTTTTTGTGGCATTAAAAATTTTTTCATAAATATGAAATATTGTTTTTATAAAATTTTTATATTACATTACTTGTAAACACTTTGAATGGAATTCCGTCAAGCTGCAATGATACTATTACAAACTTATTTTAAAAAATAAAATTTTTAGTTTAATATAAACCAATTGACAAAAAAGTGCTTCCGCGAAATGCGTTCCCCCATAAATATTGCAAAAAATTTGTAGCGATCATTAAACGTATACCGAACATCGTCTAAGAGACAGAAAATGATGTATCATTATGATTTATTCACACACTCAAAGATTACTTCAGTTGATTTTAATTTGAATACGGTGACATATAATTAAAAATAAAATTAAAATTATTCTTTCTTATAACGAATCCGTAAATTTGGTTTAGAAAAGAACGAATATAGAAAAATCAGTTATGCAGCAATTGTTTTTTCCCTAACAGAGCGCTACAAGCTATACATTTTAATCTAATACACGGGCCCGAGCGTTTATTATTAATTACATGAATTAAACGTGATCAACACAACTGTTACAAACCATTTTTCTTTGTATATTGTTTATATTTTATTTTTATTATTATTATTATTATTATTATTATTATTATTACTATTATGGGATCTTATTCCGAAATAAAATGCGCACCCGAAGAAAGGTAATTTCTTCAGTCGTCAATTCCAGCATAGCCGTGCAGAATGGGCAGAGCAGTTTTTTTTTCATCTGAAAGAATGGATTCAATAGTGCTTTTGTGCGGAAAAAGAGGCAGCCAAAGGTATTGACACTCAGAAACTAAAAATTAAAGATAACTAAAGAAGAGAGAGAGGGATTAGATTTGAATATGTACCGAAACGGAAGAAATGAACTTGGCCAAAGAAGTGCAACACCCACGGAAAGAATATTAAGTTATAAGAATTTCGAGCATAGAAGAGAGGGCTACTGCAAAAGAAAAAAAAAAAAGTTTTTAAAGAAAATACGATGCCATAAACGCAGTCATGGCCATCAAGAGTGCAATGAAAAGAGGAAACAACAGAAAACTTAAAAACGGATGAAGGAGAGAGACTATGATATTAAAGCGAAGACGAATTACAGAGAAAATAATAGAGCGACTAAGGATTAAAGCAAGGTCGGCATCAAGAGAAAGGCTGAGTCAAACGAGATAAACAGAATCAGAATTAGAAAAGACTACGGTTTCGAATGTGCGCCCTTGAATGAAAAAAAAATATGAACAGGAATTTTTTTAAGAATCATCCTTTCCGCTTACGTATTCGAAAGGTTCTTTACGAAAGGAAAAAAGGTAATAATCTGGAACAGTCAGTCGATTATTATATATCGATTTCTGAGGATGTCCATTGTGTGATTTTTTAACGCAGTTTAAACGTATAATTTTTGCATAAAACCAATGCGTACAATTGGTGTCCATTGTATAAAGGATGCTGCGACTGAATAGGTTAGGTTTACATATGGGCTAATGCAGTGTTAAAACGAAAACAGGAATTAGATTTAAAAAGTCACATTAGCCCATATAAACTAATCATTAAAAATACGTTCACCTACGATCTCCAAAAAGCTATATATAATAACAATATTTGTATAATAATATAAATAATATAACGGCAGTATGGTAATGGTGATAATTTTAATTTAGTAACACTAAAAATTAAAATAATAATAATAATTTTAAAGATTTATAATTGGGAGCATAATATTTAGATAATATAATAATAATAATAATAAAAGGTTAAATCAGATTGCTGACTCTGAATGTTATTTCACAGTAATAGCAACGAAAAAAGAGTTAAATACTCCGAGTACGTTTGCTTTTAAATCATTGCCTAAGTTAGTAACGGCATATAACGCGAATTATTTTTAAAAAAAGAAGGAAATCGTGTATTAATGATAGCTATTTTTATGCAATTATTCATTCTTTTTATCGCAAATTTCATGATTTTTTTTTTTTTTTTTAGGAATCGAAATAATTTCCAGTAGTTTAATATTAAAACAGGTTACAGTTTTTAAATTTCTTTCTTCCAAAACACGGAGAAACAGGATATACATATATATATATATTAATAACAACGTCATTTTTAACCCAACCTCCATCACTTTTTTTGTCCCAAAACTTACATATATCTATATATAAGAACGTCATAGTTCCTTTGTTGGCCTTCTTTATTTCCTCGATTCTTTGCGTTGGGTAAGTTCCACAGTTGACGCACCCCCACCCAAAGACAAAAATGACGTTGTCAATTTTCTTCATTCTACATAAATTATAGAAGAGATGGAGCTGGAGGGGAGGTGCGCTACGTAGAAGAACGTAAAAAGCCGTCGCTATTATTTCAACTTAGCGTAATAGTTGCTGATTTCTGTGTAAACAAGCGTTGGCATTGCCAAAATGACCCCTGAAAATTTCGGATTAGCCCGGTGGAATATATTAAAAACGACCAATTGCGTCGAATTGTCATTCTATTGATGAGCACCCCTAGTAAAAATAAAAATAAACCCAGATCAGAGGTACGGCTGGTCGAGAATTTTTTTTGAATCAATGTGTGGGTTTTTCTTTATTTTTCAAGTGAACTTGACAGTCGAATAGAACGACACGCGCAATCAACTTTAGCTACCGGTTCGGTTTATAATATGGAAGTGTGCGGGAAGATGAAAAACAAATTGCGTAAGGCGAAAATTTGAAATTTTTAGCCAGACCAATCCGAGTTTTAAAAATATTTCCGTCTATACGCATTAAATGTTTTAGCGTTGGAAAAGATGGCGCACGGGATGTTGTCCGTTTACCCGACGCTTGTGTGTTATTTCAGGACCGAGTTGATCTGAATTGTTTGTGTGCGGAGAAAAACTCGTGAAAAACCATCCGATTTTAAGAGATAACCTTTACTGCTTGCAGGTTTCGGATTAAACCCTCAACAACAGCAGCAACAGCAAGCCAGTCCGGACAGCACGTCGCCCGGCGTGACCGATATCACCGACACGGCCAGTTCGTCCAGTTTACTGAATGCCGATTCGTCCAGTCTGATGAAAGCGGAAAGCGTCGATCTGGATGATGACCTGGACGAAGACGGCGAAGACGACGAACAGCAGCATCGGACCGCTTCTTCGAGAAGCATAACGGAATTGGGAGTGGCCGTACGGAGTAGTTCCAGCAGCAACAGCGGCAGCGTCGGCAATAATAACGCTGTCGCGAGTAACGGCAGCGCGTCGACCACGCCCGGCGGTATCGTGCACAAGAAACGGAAACGGAGGGTACTGTTCAGCAAAGCTCAAACTTACGAACTGGAGAGGAGATTTCGGCAGCAGAGGTACCTGTCGGCGCCCGAAAGAGAACACTTGGCCTCCATCATCAGACTAACTCCGACCCAGGTGAAAATCTGGTTCCAGAACCATCGCTACAAGACCAAAAGAGCTCAGCAAGAAAAAGGCTTGCACATGGATCATCACGTGAACAACAGCCTACCGTCGCCGCGGCGGGTGGCGGTACCGGTCTTGGTACGCGATGGAAAGCCTTGCACCACAGCCGGCGGAACGTCTTCCAACCCTGGCAACGTTAACGGTAAATCCGACCATCACCCGAACCAGAGCCAGGCGCAACAACAACAACAACTGGTGATGCCGTCCTACTCTCATCCGTTGATACATCCGCAACAGCCGAGAACTTGGTGGTAAAGGTATGGAAATCGCACACGGTCCAATCGCTGCGTACCTCTCTAGTCTTAATGCGGTGCAGATGTGAAGTTGGCGGATTTGTCGTTCTTCAGGCGCAGCTGACTTTCTAGCTTTTTTTTTCTTTTTCTTTTTCTTTTTTTTTTTTTCTTTCGATATGTTTAATATATCGTAGTTACCAATCATTTATAGAGAATTTCCTTTTTTCCTCCTCAAAACTCTACCTTATTACTCGTAAGCAAACTCTGTAAATTGTTGCAAATATTAATTTAAGCGTAAACTTATTTCAACGCTACCGCAGTCACATGTACATTCCATTTTAAAGTTCTATATCTTTAGCGCATTATCGTGTTTACAGTAACAAAAATAACTGGACGGCCCTCCGTTAACGGCCTCCCGTTTATTTCGAAGAAGCGCCTTTGATTCGTTCAAAAACTTTTTTATTTTTTTGCTGCCTTTGAAAATTTGAAAAAATATTAAAGATCTCTTGGAAAAGTTCGAAAAATGTAACGCATCTACGACTTTTTGTTCCGGACGCTCCTATGAAATAGTATTGAACAGCGCGACCAAGAATTTATAAACTTTTTTGGTGAAATAGCAGATTTTGAAAGATTTTTTTAATCGAGTCGTTGACTAATTCTGAAAACTGTATCTGTATCGGGAGAGCCAATTTCTTATTTAGAAAAGGACAGCCTTTTGTAACGACTCTGGCTACCAGTATAAAACACAGCAGAACGGTAACTTACCAATTAAAAGGCAAAAATATTGAAATTAAGTGTGCTAGAGTCAGTGTAAGAAAAAAACAAACCCTAGGCAGATTACACTTTTCTAGCGATATTTTGATTGATTTTTCATTGTACGAAAATAACAATAAAAAACACATCATCGTTGTCTGATAGACAAAAATTGAAGGGTTAAAAATCGAACTTTGCACGAAAGCTTTACTACTCTATATAAGATGGTCTGGTAAATCTGAAGAAAAGATTAAAATAATAATTAATTTAAAAGAGGATAGGTTTTTTCATCCATATGTCCATTTTTGCTAGAAACTACGTTGGAAATTCCTTACTCTTGTGGGGTAGTTCTTATATCGGACAAACTGGCAGGGCAGTTATGACCTCATTTAAAAGAACACAAAGCGGATTACGCACATTTGCGAACGGAAAGATCGGCATTAGCAGAACACGCAAAAAGTAGCACGCGAAACAATTTGACGACACTTAAGATTTCAGCTAAAATCGAACGTTATGGTACACGTATTGTGTTAGAGAAGCATTTGAAATCGAAAAATATCAAAATTTCAATGAAGAGAAGACAATTACAAACTGAGTCAAATTTGGAAAACGATTACCAGACAGTTGAAAGATGAAACATCTGTTGAGACTAAGGGTGGGTTTCCGAGGGCTCGGTACAGTTGTAGGTAACGTTGCCCCTTCACAATTTGTTAACAATGTGGCCAATGTTGATAGTGAAGACAGAAGTTCTAATATTAAATACGGGGTTAAGAGGCGCTACTTACCACTCTCTTAGCTTTTTTTTTTCTTCTTGGAGATGTTTTGTGTGTGTTTTTTTTTTCGTTTTCTTTATTTTCTGTTTGCTTTTTCGCTTTCTTCCTTTCTTTCTTTTTTGTTTTTTCTTCCAGCTTACTATTTATACGGTTTTATTTTCTGTCATTTCATCAGTTGTTTTCTCTAATGACGAACAGTGGAATCTGTTTCGAAACGTTAAGAGTTTATGATGAATTTTTCCAACGTGGTTTCTACCGAAAATGGACATGTGGATAAAATAATAATTATTAAAATAATTCTATAATACTGTCTTATTAATAACGGATTTTTGTGTATAATTTCGTCCATGGTCCTGTTTTCATCTCGTTTCTGGTCAGATGAATGTTTAGTAATTTAGTATTTTTTTAAAAAGCGTCTATTCATTTTGGGGTACTTTGCGATTACAGGCTACGCTAGAATAATTAAACTTCAGTCGCTGACGATTTAGGGTTTTTCGAATGGCAGGAAGCGAAAAAAATCTGTCAATATTTTTAAAAAAAAAATAGATGAGTTATAAACTTTTCTAAAGCGTACGGCGGTATATAATATCATCGGTATTTTCGAAAATGCGTTTATTTAATTTTAAGCGATTATTATTATTTTCATTATAATTAATAATTATTTGTAATTACTATTATTATTTTATTATTATCATTATTATTATTACTATTACTATTATTATTATTATTATCATTATTATTATTATTAATAATGTGCAAAAGACACGCTGTAAATATCAAATACATATATAAAAACAGTCTAGAAACTATTATTAAGTACAGACATATATGTAATTTTATCGAAATACAATATCCATTCGTGCGATACTAATTATTTGTCCTTGCAATTTAATTTAAACTGAGCGATGTTTGCGCTGCTGTTTTATAAACCACTTCATGGTGGGGAAGTCTTTTTAAAGTATTAGTTTCAGAAAAGCTTTAAATGTACTTTTAAAAAAAAAAAAATTAAAAAATAAACCTACTTTTAAACGAGCTCCTGCTAATTAAGTACCAATAAATTAACCGTATTCATTTTTAATGAATTATTGTTCTCTACATGAAACCTATGAACATGTTAATTATACAATTAAGTAGCTATGAAAGCAGAATCTTCCTAAATCCGCCCCCGCCTCCCACGCACACGACTAAACCACGGTTAATCCTACGCCGATATTTACAGACGGTCGGATCTTCTACATCGGAAAACGTCTGTTACAATCGGCGAAATCTTATGAAACAGTTTAAGGGTTTTTTTTTCTACGACTGGCACAAAAACCGCAACTGTCTAATCGCTCAGACTGCTGAACATATCTTCGACAATATCGTTGCTACAACCAACTTCCTCGTTTGTTTTGGACAAATTTGCCATGAGTGCACATTTACACTGTTCTAATCATTGTTATATATAAGTTAATGTGGCACATTGTTTAATTTAACATATTATAAGTAAAAGGAAAACACACTACTATAAATAACTAATTAATATTTATTTATCCGACGCGTTTCGAAGACAAAGCTTCATAATCACCGGAGTATACTTATTGTATGTTCTAAGTTTACATTAATTCTTTTATTACCCAGTTTTATATAAGTACTTCCATTGCCACGGCTTTGCCGGTGATGTGTAATTATGTTTTTCAGTCCAGTCTAAAGCCGTAATTAAGAACTAATCATTTTTATTTTACATAGAATTATGTTTTCCACGCGCTTCATCCAAGCTTATATGGCATGTTTTTAAATCGGGCGATACGGGATTATTTTTATTGTTCACAGGAAACACTACTTCTTATTTATTCCATATACATATATAGTTAAAATTATCCGTATGTATTTTTGTTAAAAAAAAACAAATAATAACTGTACTTTCATAGACGAGTTTTACGGTTTTCTTCGGACGTATATGTTTTACCAAAAATTAATTTCGACGTACTTCTCATACATACCTCAAAAAAAAAAAAAAAAAAAAATTAACACGCACTTTAATGTAATAACTTCGGTAGAAGTAAATTTAATAAATTTAATAATACTAATTAAAACATTTACTCTAAAAGTTTAATAAAAATGTACTAAAAAGTAAAAAATAATTTAAAAGATAATACGATAAAATATACCTTAAAGGAGGGATATTATAATTATTCTTATATAACATTCATACCTTCATTTAAGTCCTAGTACACCGAACTGAAATTTCAACAATTAAAAAGCTACATTAAATGAGTGTAACCACACAGTCAAATTGATTGGAAACATCAGAAACGTTTAATGCGGTTTCTTAATTATTGCAATTACCGAGACTTCAATTAAAGTAAGAGTGTTGTTTTAAGAATGATCGTAATATCCTTCCTTTAAGGTACATTTTATCGTATAAAATATATTATCTTTTATCGAGAAATTATTTTTTACTTTTTTAGTGTTTTTTTTTTTTTTTTTTTAATTTTTAAAGTAATTTCACAATTTTCAGTGTAAATATTCTGGAGTGATGGATATAAGTTGAAATGATGCTGCTTTCGGTATTTTATAAAGTGCGGGGTATTAGTTTAATAATATAATGTTTAAATTCTGTCAAAGATGAGCTTCTAAATTGCATTTTGGGAGTTCTAAATTCATTATCTTTATTTCTATAAACCACCGTTGACAATACTTTAACTACTTCAAATTTAAGAGATTATATTTTTCCTATATTCTAATAATAAGCAAAGGAAGGTATTATATATCTCTATGGAGATCGCTCCTTTTTACAGTTTATTTGATGACTATTAAGTTAGTGCTCACTGATACGGCATCGCCACTGAGCGATACAACCTTTAATAAACAAAGGTTATCGTTTGAATCATTTCACATCGACAAAAGTTACGCACAGTATCATTTCGGTCAGTGATAACCTTGTAATCCATTTTTATCCGTGGTAATTAACACTAGGTAGCCTTAGTGGTTAAGATGCTTGGCTACTAAATCAGGAGACACGAGTCCGAGACTTGTCTCGTTCCAGATCCCCTAATCGCTCCCAGCTTTATACCTAATCTGAAATAATTGGATACCAGAGAAATCTGGAAAAGTAAAGGCGGTCGCGAAAAAGGAACTACTGGCCCCCCTACTCATTAGCGCCGTTGAGCTTAGTACAATATGAAAAGCTTAACTTCACAATCCATGATACCTTATCAAGGACATATGGGACTCACTTAACATTTTAATTGACACTAACAATATTTTAATCTTCCTATTTGACAATATTAAACATTAGTTTTCTTCCTAATCTATATTTCCATAGTAAACAATATCGACAATATTTTAAATGTCAATCGGTGTCGTCTAGGTTACTGAAAGCTCCCCCACTGAAACCTCCTTTTTTCACGTTATCTGATGATTCGAATGAATTAAAAACGGGCACAGGCAAAAAGTATGCATGAACAAACGTAAAAAAAGCAAAACACACCGAATGTAAATTTGTAAGACATATGCAACTCAGCATTTAAATTAAATGGCCCGCTAAGTTTTTCCACCGGCTAGTCTACTTACAAATTTTGTTTTTATACAGAATCATTCATTTTTGTACATTGATCATATCAATATATTCTGAGCCCATTATAATTATCTATTTACCGTACTCCTAAATAGCGTAAGAATAATATTTAAGCAATTGAAAAGTTAATTAAGGTTATAAAAATAATAAAATATTGAACAATCCAAGTAAGAACCCCTTACGGATATTATGTGATTTTGGCAATCGCATATTTTATATGCCGTTAGACTCGATCCGTCATACTTAACGGCGGTGTTTATACCGCAAAATAATCAAAAACAATTACAACACCATCACAGATGCTGATAAAGACCGCTACATCTAACTGATGAATATCAGTTTTAACACTTATTGCACTGAGCGATAGCTAGCGAGATGTTCTTGAACAACACACGAGGTTTGCACAGCTGTTTGTACTATGTCTGTATATGAAAAGAATGAACTCGATTTTTGGCATCTTATTTTTCTGTTCTCTTCCTCACTGTATTTTATTCTTCGCTGTAAAATACGATTACGTCAAATAATTTTAAAAATTATTTGCAAGTGTGACGAGTTCAAATTTTAAAGCATTAGATTTCTGGTTAGATCTTTTCTTCTAGTGAATTTTACACAAGAAAATTTAAAATGATTTTTTATTTGTTACTGTTCATTTTCTTTGTTTAAATTTAAATATCAATTCTTAACTTGCTTTGGTTTGTGTAGTATTCTACCCACGGAATATTCTTCTTTCATTCGATCGACTACATCAACTCCAGTCCCATTGTCATATGTTATAATTTCTGATTTCTCATCATCACCGGTATAGTTTTATCGATCTTATTATCAACGCGTAAAGTTGACAATAGTAGAACCACTTTTTTTTTTTTACTTTTTATTAGGCACATAGGATATTAGAAGCCCCCTTCTTCTCACCAAATCCGAACATTGTACTCGGCTTAATTCTATTTTTAGTAGCTAGAAAGCAAGGTGAGATTTATTTTTTATTTTTTCGTCACGCGTCACTTAACTAAAAAAAGATATAAAATAAACTACGCAAAACAAAAATAAAAAAAGCTCCTAATAATTAATCAAAACAAAGTAAATATCAATATTATTACGATACTTAAATCAAAACATCATTATACACAATGAGTAATATTTCAACTATAGTAAAACACCAGACAGACGAATTTTACTTACGTGAGTAATCGCGCAATGAGCAATAACTCGACACACAAAACAACCGTTCTCTTTTGCGGTCATCCGCGCATTGAATTTCTTTAAATTTCTAAAACAAGGTGGTAAGGTACGGGAGGGTCAGCTACTAGGACGCTTTACTTTGACAAATGCACCATGTAAAAAATAACACGAATCGAGCACTCTAGAGACTTAAAAGAATAAAAGGATCATTTTATAAGGCTTTTGTGAGGTTAAGTCTTTGGAGTGAGAAATTGCGCAGGTAATTAATATGTTCATGGAAAGGGAGTCGATTGCTTAGGATAACACTAGGATGGCAGATAGAATGGATGAGAGGAATGCGGATATCGGATGAAATAATTCTCACCGGTCCGTAATTGTAGGGGCAGAAAAAAATAACGCTAACGCTGGCAATCCCTTTTTAAATTTCGATGCCCGTGCATTCATTTCGATGACGTAATAAAATAAGAAACACCTTGCATCATTAGGATAGATTTCATCCATTCCTGATAGTTAAACGATTAATAACGAAATACTAAAATTCTTTAGACGATTCGTAAGTAAAAATCTGTAATATATTTTGTTGAACTATAAAATGCCATGATTTTTTTTCCTTTTTGTATTTAACTAAAACCAATTAACAAATAATACGTTTTATAAATTCCTTCATGAACAAAGTAACTTAGTCGTGTAACATCTTTTGCCGTTAAATGGCGAAATGTACACACATTGTGGTCAAATGGAATTTTTAAAATTTTCAGTAACTACACATTTAACTACATCATTACTGTGAATTTGTTGTAATGGTTAAGAATTGAAATGCCGAATTTAAAAAGATAAGCAAAAAGTTTAATAATTTTTAAAAAATTCGTATCTTTTCTATTCCATCATCGTACGAAATATTTTAAACTTCTGGCTTTGCATACGCGCATTTTTATACGCTGAGTAAATACGTCACAGCGAACTTACAGCATGTTGATAAAAACAGATATCTTACGGTACTGTTTGCTTCAATTTCACGCGTCATTTGTCGTAAGATTGATGGTGGCATAATAAGGTTATTATTTCGTAAGCGGCAGATATGTTGCATGCTGCAGTAAAAGGTTACGATTAATATTAATTTTCTCTCTTTGTCGGAATTTCTCAGTAAAGTAGCTTTTTACTCCGGACAAAAGTACTTTAATCCTCCTCGGAAATATTCCATAAAATAACTGTGAAATTTAAACGAATTTCGGTAATTCACCTTTTTTTCTCGTTTTTATCAACATCCGCTATACTGTACCGATAAAATCGAAATTCGCTTTCCCATCGTCAATTACCGACCAACGACGGCGTGTATTTCCTTTATAACACTTTTCCTATCGATAAAAACACTGATACTGATTCTGTGAAAAAAACGAATTATTATTTTCCACATTTCTACTAAAGAAGATCTTTTGAGAACAACAAATTGCATTCCTCACGAAATTATTCACGATTCATTTTTTTCTAATTAATTTTTTTTTTTGATTAATGTATTTAGTGTACTCATTAGGAAGAGAAATAAAACGGATCTTTATCAGTGAGAATATATTTAAATTTTATTTTACAATAATTCTAAACAATTTTTTCACAATGTATTTAAAAACGTCCGAAATAACTTCTGACTGTTATTACTATTGCTGCTATTGCATGGCGTAATAATTATTCCAGTTGAAGCTGCATGTGGAAGTTGTTTCGCGATTTTTTTTTTTCTTTTTTCGGAGAAATATATAATACCTTCTTATCCTCTGGAAGTAACAACACGTTTAATTCGAATGAAAAAAAAAAACTTCTACCGTGAATATCAGTAAAAGGCTCACTCGATAAAAATTTGTTTAGATGCCCTATATTTTTTCATGAGAGTAATCGAATAAGTTCGCGATATTTAAATTTTCTAGATTGGCTCTTTTTTCGGATAAATGTTAAATCAAGCGTTTTGGAATAGCGATTACCGGTGACATTGAAATATGCGTAGTTGAATGATAAGAGAAGATACGGAAGTGGTGAAGTCACGATCGAAATTTTACGTTCCATTGAAGTTTACAGTCTGTCCCAAATACGCTAATACACCCTGTCAAGAAAGTATCGGGAATTGTCAATTTAAATCTCCCGGGTAATAGCTAGGCAGATAATTTTTTTTTTTCAGGTTGGTACAACTGTTTTGTATTATGATGCCTATTTTTAGCGCGATCTGTCAACCAGTGTGTTTACAGCAGCTGTTAAAATCAGTCGACCTTGAAGTGTTTTGTCGAAGTTTTACAATGAGTGAAAATATTGAACAACGTACTTGTGTTAAATTCTGTGTTTCGAACGAAATTTCTTGTGCCGATACACTGAAAATGTTACAGAAGGCTTTTGGTGAATCTGCTTTATCAAAAACGCGGGTTTACGAGTGGTACAGAGCGTTCAAGGATGGTCGGGAGACGGTCGAAGACATGCCTCGCTCTGGACGGCCTTCAACGAGTGTGACCGATGATAACGTCGATAAAATCAAGGAAATCGTTGCTGAAAATTGTCATGTGAGCTTGAGAGAGATGGCTCATGGATTGGGCATGTCACACGAGAGCGTACGTACGATTGTGCACGAAAAATTGGGTATGCAACGCGTTGCGGCTCGGCTTGTTCCGAAAGACCTGAATTTCTTTCAAAAAAAGTACCGAGAACAGCTAGCTGCAGACATGCTGGATCGAGCCAATTTGGATCCTACCTTCTTGGAAAAGATAATTACTGGTGACGAGACATGGGTGTACGAGTACGACACGCTTACGAACCAGCAATCGTCCGAATGGCGGCCAATTGGCGCGCCAAAGCCGAAAAAACCTCGCCAAAGCCGATCGAAAGTGAAGATCATGTTGATTGTTTTCTTCGATATTCGAGGCGTGGTACACTATGAATATGTGCCAGCCGGACAGACAGTCACCAAAGAGTTTTACTTAAGTGTTTTGAGACGTTTGAGAGAGGCTATCCGTCGTAAACGTAACGATTTGTGGGTCGACAATTCTTGGATTCTCCATCACGATAATGCGCCGTCTCACAAAGCCATAATTGTGAATGAGTTTTTGGCCAAACACTCGGTAAATATCATCGAACAACCGCCGTATTCACCAGATTTAGCACCCTGCGACTTCTTCCTATTCTCAAAACTCAAATTTCCGCTACGGGGAATGCGCTTCGAATCGATTGATGACATCAAGACGAATGCGACGCGAGAGCTAAAGGCCATCCCGGAAACCGCCTATCAGAAGTGCTTTGCCGAGTGGAAAAAGCGTTGGCATATGTACATCGCTTCGAATGGATGTTATTTTGAAGGTGACAAAATAAATTTGGATGAAAATTAAAAATTGTTCGTTTTATTTAACAATTCCCGATACTTTCTTGACAGGGTGTATATAAGACAAAGCGTGATGCGGAATATCCATTGACACCGCGCTTTAAAGCTCTGCGCTAACGTCAGAAATTTTCAGACTTACTCCAGTAGCTACCATTAATAAGTGTCAAACAAAAGGTCTATAATATTTTAAAAGCTCGTCAAAATGCCAGTCCCACCCAACATCATCTTGGACATATCCACGCGACTGGTAATTCTTCCCAGTAATACTTTCCTTGGTGGGAGCGGGTGTCGCGCCGCCATTCTCGTAGAAAAACCGATTAACGAAGAGACTTCTGGTAGAAAATTTCGAGTTCTCCATCGTAATTTTTACGTAATCCAGCTCATAAAGCTTCCCAGCTTTGGTCAGTCCAACAAATGCGTAGCCAATTACCAAACAATTCTTCCATAAGAATTACGGAAGACTACCATCTGACGGTTTATGGTCATCATGACGAGTTCCAAAGGACCAAGTTTATATATATACATACATTTATATCAGTAGAGATTTTGATCTTTTGCCTCGTTTTAAAGAGAGAAAAATGTAAAATGGAATTAACTCAATGTACAACCTCACGCACTACTGCACAAACCAAAGCAAGTTAAGAAGCTACCTTTTTTTTTTTTTAATTTCAAAAAATAAAACATTAAATTTAAAATTGGTATCTAAATTTAAACAAAGAAAATTAACAGTAACAAATAAAAAATCATTTTAAATTTTCTTGTGTAAAATTCACTAGAAGAAAATATCTAACCAGAAATCTAATGCTTTAAAATTTGAACTCGCCACACTTGCAAATAATTTTTAAAATTATTTGACGTAATCGTATTTTACAGCGAAGAATAAAATACAATGAGGAAGAGAACAGAAAAATAAGATGCCAAAAATCGAGTTTATTCTTTTCATATATAGACATAGTACAAACAGCTGCGCAAACCTCAAAGTCAGCCCCATGTGTTGTTGCAAGAACATCTCGCTATTCATAACTATGCTAGGTCGCTCAGTGCACAATAAGTGTTAAAACTGATATTGAGCAGTTAGATGTAGCGGTCTTTATCAGCATCTATGATGGCGTTGTAATTGTGCTTGATTATGTTGTGGTATAAACGCTGCCGTTAAGTATGACGGATCGAGTCTAGCCGTATATAGAAAAATATGCACAGCCTATTGGTTGCTCCGCCGTGGTACAGAAGTACTTAATTAGTTATTATCTGATTGGCTGCTTATGTTGTGTGTGTGCGCGTGCTTCTCAATACATTCTTAGTGCACCGCTACCATCGGGGAAGTACTCACAGCGCCCGGCGAATAAAACGAAAAAAAAAATAGATTGTCAAAATCCAAACTTAAATTATTACTCAACACTTACAGAACCGTTTTAAACGTTGAACATTTTTTTTTTTTTTTCGTGTTGAAATAGCGACTTCTCGAATTTCTACCGCTAGGTTAAAAACTGCCTTTCTAGCCAAGTTAATCTCTACTATTACAGAAATACTGTCAGATTTTTTCTCTTTCAATTTGCTTTGGCACTTCATTGCACGCCGAATAGGCAAAGCATTCACCGCTGATAGATATCTACACACATTTATAAATTATCAAAATAAACAGTGATATTATCAAAATACTTAACAAAATTCGCTGGACGTAGAGAGCTAAATATTTAGTACCCAAATTACCTTTTGCTAGTGATCACACATGCCCTACAAATTTACATTCACGCGTTGTATCTGTTTCTTTGTAGTGCCCATTTTCGTTCTCCTGCATATCCCAAACGAATTGTTGGAAACAAAAATTTTATGATAATATTTAAAAATTAGCCCAGCACAACAGGAAAAAGAACAAATCATCAAATCGAAATTCAACTATTATGTAACGTAGACAGATTGACTAACATCTTACATAATATGCATTTTTTTCAGAAAAAAGCGGCTTATTAGGTTTTTACTAGCAAGCTGAAAACTCTCTCTTTAGCCAAATAAGTTTCTACTGTCCGAGAAGTACTAACTAGATTTTTTTTTCTTCAATTTTCTTTGGTATTTTGCCGAATGATTAAAAGTACTGTAGGATTCGTCATATATATGTATATTAATTACCACGTAATTCTTAGGCCGGCCATCGTTAGATTTTAAAAGTGCACCAAAAAATGTCCTAATTTTATGAAACGAAAGTTATATGTTAAATGAAAATGTCCATTCTTAATCATGCACCCATTAGATTTTGTAACAAGAAGTGGTTCAGGTTAATGTGATTTATATGTGTTTTTGTAGTATGTTAAGTTGTTTCGATAGTTTAATAAAATTTATAGTATAAATTATTGGAGGTATTTTTTTTTTATTATATAAAATTAATTTTAAAATATTTTAGACAAGGCTTCTCTCTGTAACATAAACGACAAGGCTGTGATGACACCTACTGATATTCTTCGCTTTTTTCAATGTGTGACTCTTTCTTATTCCTCAGATTTGTGTTTTTCAAAATAATAGTAACATAACAAAAATTAATAAAGCGCAAAAATTTGCATTAAAAAATATATTTTTTAAGCAAAATATTTAAATTAAAATAACATCATTGGTGATAAAAATATACAAACATTTTTTTCTTCGCTTAAAAAAATATACCTAACACTACTATAAAATATATAAAACTGATTTTTTTTACAATATAATGATTATGTAATGTGAATGCACACTAGTTGCAACCATTATACTAGTTAAAAGAAAAGAGGTACACGAATTTTATGTTAACAGTACAAAAATAATATAGAAACTGTTTCAGTTTTTCACTGTGAATTTTACAGCACATAAAATTTGTACAATGTCAAAGCTGGAAATTCTATCGGTTGCAACTAGACGGATTTTCATTACTATTTATACAAAAAAAAAATGAATAATAGATAATATAAAATAATAAAGTACAAATGTAATGAATTCGCCTATAGCTAACATATGAAATAGGTTACGTGTTGTGTATTATCAGTTGCCAAAAAATGTCTTCATTTCTACAGCATCAGTTTGTGATACGTTCTATTGTTTTGTATTATACTTCGGGGCGGGTATTTCAATCTCTTCATTTGTATAAACAACAATAAGCTGAATCATGTCATCGGAAATAAACAAACTACAAAAACTCTATCAACAGCTGTGAACATATTCTGTGTTCTCCCTTTTGACCCAAGAAGATGGATAACCATATTTTTATTTAAAGTTCTAGACTATGAACTAGACAACGCAGTATCAGTCCAAATTGTCTCCGTATCCCGACCAAAAACGTAATTTCTTTCATCACAATCAAAATCTATTCCATCTACGTCGTCATCGTTTTCAGGAAAAATCTCATTCTCTTCTTCACGTTCATCCTCTGGTAAAACATTGTCTTCCATTTCGCTTTCCGAATCATTTATAGCACCATCGTCAACTTTCATTCCTTCCTCTGATTGTTTGAAGAGTTCATTCTCCATTTCCTCATCAGTTAAAAATCATGAAACTCATTTTTTAAAACACTACAAAAATTGTAACATTAACGACAAGGCTGTGCCATATATGACACTCATTATCAAAAATGTTTAATAACTCATCACACAATGGACTGAACGCGAAATAACATTAACCACAACTAGTTGAATACTTGCTAGGAGGGTAACCGAGAGATCAGGCATGTCCGATCAGAAATGGAGCGCATGTGCATTAAAGAAGTTGATAGGTGTTATATATGACACAGCCTTGTCGTTCTAGGGTTAATTTAAAGGAAATATGGATTGGATTTTTGAAATAATGTTATTTTTTTGTGTCGAAGTAGGTAAGAATCACGTTGTAAATTTTGATCATTTTATACAAAGTATAGAAGAGAAAGTGATAGAAATTTAAGCAGGAGAAGTCAAAGAATGGAGCAATTCGCGAAGTTAAAATGACCGAGTTTATATATATATATGTAATTCGGTCTTTCCTTACAAAGACCAAATTACATATATTTAAAAACCAGAGCAGAAGAGCAGAACATAGATGCATTAAATAAAAACATAACTCAGTTATTAACGAGGAATTTGTGCATTAACACAACTGGGAAAAAAGTAAATAAACTTTCACAAGAAACGATAGACCTCCTCATGGGGCTAAAAGACGCAACTTCAAAGTACAGTCCCAACGAAGCCAAACGGAATATGTAGAACTGTGCAAAACAGTACGGAACAAGATTAGACAAGACATCCAGAAATATGATGCAAAGAAAATAAATGAAACAGTAGAGAAGAATAGAAGCATGAGCATACTGCGAAATAACTTAGGAATAGGAAAATATCAAACAACAGGAATAAAAGACGATCATGGTAACATTATCAAAAATAAAAAACAAATTGTAAAAGTAATAGGGGACTTCCACAAAAAGCTATATGATGATGTGGTGGAAATAAAGGAAGAACAAGAAGTCACTTTCTTGATCCGCCCGGAAAAATGGAACAGCGCGGAAATTATACTGATATTTAAAAAAGGCGATAAAGAAGAGATACTTAATTATCGGCCAATTAGTCTCCTCTCAAATATTTCTAAGTTATTTATAAAAATAATTACGATTAGGTTAACGTAAAAACTTGATACAAGCCAGACGAACAGGCCGGATTTAGAAAAGGAAGCAGTATACTGCTAGGCAAATAATCGAAAAAACAAACGAATACAAAATATATGCATGGCCTTCGTGAATTTTGAAAAGTCGTTTGACTTTCTGAAAACCAAAGCAACAATACGGCCATTAGAAGGAATAAAAGTTAGTAGTATATACATACGAATAATTAAATATATATGCATGAAAAGGCGACAGCTACGATTGCGATCGGCAATGAAAAAAAAAACATCCGACTAAAAAAGGAAATGAGGCGAGGAAATGCGCTTTCTCCGAAATTGTTCGCAGCCGCACTTCAAGACAGTATCGGAACGATTAAGTGGAAAAATGCAGGTATACAGGTCGGAAATATTAACACACTTCTTATACGCGGACGACATTGTACTATTTGCGAATAGCTTGAAAGAATTACAAGAAATGATACAGAAAGTCAATGGTAAATGCACAGAAATAGGGCTTAAAATAAATATAAATAAAACTAAATATATATTCGCAATGAACTTGTAGTGGATAAATACACATATAAACACACAGAAATTTGGAAACGGCAGATAAATTAATTAATGGAACAAACGATTTAGAAGATGAAATATCCAGAAGAATACAATTAACATGGATGGCGTTCTCAAAACTTTTTTTTTTTTTTTTTTAATGGGCTCGGTGTAAACACTAACCCAACTACATGGACTTAGATCACCTACTTAGATTCTGAGGCGATCGGAGATAGAGAGTATAAAGGAAAGAAGGAGGGGAATAACGGCTAGAGATGGGAAGGAAAGGATAAAGGAAGCATTGAAAGGGGTAGGAAGATCCAACGCCAAGAGTTCGGTGTATAGATGAGAGCACTCAGGAAAAAGAGCAGGGCATTCAAAAAGGATATGGTTGGGGTCGCATATAAAGGGAAGATCAGTAGAGTGGAGAGGCTAAAAGGGAGAAGGTAAAAGAGAAAAAGAAAAACAAGAAAAGGGAATGAGGGAATGACTAAGTCTCAGTCTGATTAAAGAAACAATAGCCGAGCGCCGAGAAAAGGGAAGAAATTGGTACCAAGGCTGTGAATTCTGAGTAGGCTGTAGGAGGAAGTAGAAGGAGGAGCGATTGGCAAAAAAGAAAGGGTAGATGTCAACCCATAGTCTGGTATGGAGACTTGCGGAGAGGAAGAGGATGTCTGAGGCAGAAAAACTTAGGAATATACTTAAAAACACTACAAAACCCCCAAGTCCGAAAAAAAAGTGTTTAATCAGTGTGTTCTGCCAGTTTCAACATATGCTAGCGAAACATGGGTATTAACAAAAAAAAAAAAAAGGGGGGAACAAAAAATAAGAATTAATCAACGAAAAATGAAAGTTGGGGATTACTCTGAAGGACAAATGGACGAACAGGCGTATCTGAGAAACAACGAAAGTGACAGATGCAATATATATCATTAAAAATAGTAAATGGAGATGGTGCCGACATAAGGCTAGAGACGAAAACCGCTGGATAAATGCGGCAACATCATGGAAACCTGATGGCAAACGACTCCTAGGACGACCAAGAATACGATGGATAGATGAAATTCAACAATTCAGAGCAAACTGGCGAGAAAAAGCCCAAGTTCGCAGCGTTTGGAAAAAATTGGGGGAGGCCTTCGTCCAGCAGTGGACTGATAATGGCTAACGAAGAAGAAGAAGAATTCGGTCTTTCGGATCTCACGAATAAGAAACCTTCTGAACATTTAGTTTTAAATACTTATAGAAGAGCTGATTTCAGTTAACTACCTCATTCTTTTTTTCACGGTGATCGAAGGGATGTTCAGAAACCATGAAAACCAGAAGAAAAAATAAGTTTCCTGCAAACATAACGCAGAAATATAACCAGATTTCTAAGTAATCTAGAAACGTAGTAAAATTTTCTTATTACTCTCAAGATAAGAATGGCATAGTCTTTAATACATATGTATAAATTTATCCTTTGAACCTCACCCCTTTTTATATCTAAACTTTTTTACTTTTACTCTTTGGTTTAAACTTTTAAAGGGTCTAACGTTCTTCCTCGGTAACTTAGCTTTACCTATTGCACATTCCTTCATTTTTTTTTCTCATACTTCCTCTGTATGTTCTTTGCCGTACTTGAACTACAGCTGGTTGGCCTTAGTCAATTTGAGCTTTAGCTTCATCTACTATTATGTTTTCTCTTACAAGTATGTGTTATAATTTAAAAGTTATACAGTGGAATTGCCAAAGCCTTAGAGTAAATAGAGGGTCAGAGGCTTTGCTCAGTCAAAATGAGATTAACATAGCCTTGCTTTCAGAAACATGGCTTAAACAGAATACTCATTTCACCTGTAAAAACTATTATGCGATCAGATCTGATCGGGATGATGGATACGATGGCGCTGCAATTCTTATTAAAAAAGACATTTAATTTACTGAACACATTGTTCAACTTCCTCTTTCTTCCTCACTCCATGCCTTGAACATAGTTCATATTTCAATACCTTCCAAGTCTTCTCTCTTCACATAATATCTGTCTACATTCCTCCGTCTTATACCCTCCGGGACTCTTCTTTTTTACTCTTCCTTAATTCAATTCCTCATCCCTTTATCGTTGGAGATGATTTGAACGCTCGCTCGCCGCTCTGAGGCTGCTCACATTACAACCGAAATGGTGTAATTTTAGAAGATTTTTTCCTCAACAATAATTTAGTTTTACTTAATGATTCTTCGCCTACTTTTTTCAGAAACGCTTCAGTTATTAGTTCTCTTGATCTTACCTTCTGTTCTTCTTCCATCGGTTTGCAACTTAGCTTGAGAACTTTGGATGGCACCTTTGGAAGTGATCACGTCCCTACCCTTATTTCCTTTTTTGATTTCTTTTATCTTACTGTTTCCAAACCTGCTCTTAGTCCTCAGTGGAATCTATCCCGAGTTGACTGGGCTAAATTCAGCTCAGTGGTGGATTCCTGTATCTCAAGAATACAAGATGTCTATGATTCTCAGTGCCAATATAACTCTTTCATCCTAGCAATTACTAATGCTCTTTCTTTGGCGTGTCCCCCTTCCCGTTTTCCCTCTCAAACTAAACACAAATCTTCTTCCTATTTATGGTGGAACGATGAGTGTAAACGTGCTTATGACCTTAGTTCTCGAACGTTCAGAAATTTTCGCTCCAATTCCACTTTGGAGAACTTTCTCGCATATAAACGGGCTAATGCCAAAACTAGATCTACAATAAAAGCCGCTAAGAGAATGTCATGGAGAAAGTACTACTCTTCTTTTACACGAAATACTCCTCTCTCGCGAATTTGGAGTCTTGCCAGGGCTTTTAAATCTTCGTCTACCGGTTATTCCTCTAACCACTTCCTCTCTGATGACAACCTTTCTATTTTTATCGACTCAATTGCCCCCCCTTATGTTCCATGCCTCGAGGAAACGATGTTATCGTCTACTCCTATCCTCTCTCCTCATTTTCTTACCTCTCCTTTTCATATTAATGAGCTCTAACTTACCTTACATAAGACGTCTAAATCCTCACCTGGAATCGATGGAATTCCTTACCTTGTTCTCCAAAATCTTTCTGACAGTGCTCTTCAGTTCCTGAATTCGTTGTTCAATTCCTTTGTTGATATATGCAGTACTCCATCCTCTTGGAACACATTTATTGTCATCCCCATTCCCAAAAAGAACTCCTCTTCTTTTCGACCTATCTCACTCGCCTCCTGCCTTAGAAAGCTCTTTGAAAGTATTCTCAATAGGCGTCTCGTTTGGTGTTTGGAAAACTTGAATATCCTTCCTAGCAATATGTTTGGTTTTCGTCCGGGCCTTGGTCCAGCTGATTGTATAAGTCTTTTTGTATCCGATATATATAAATCCTTTATTGACAAAAAATACACCTTGGCAGCCTTTATTGATATCTCTGCTGCTTTCGACAATGTTTATCTTCCCTGCCTTAAAAAAAAAATGTTATCCATTAGTATTCCTTCTACTTTCGTTCATCTATCTGTCTCTTCTTCTAAATCCTCCTGCGTTATATTTTCTCTCCGTCCTTACAATTTAACCACTGTCAATGTTTCTCTGAATAATCTTCCTATTTCCCTAGTCAGCTATTTCTGCTATCTTGGAGTGTTTCTAAATAGCCGCTTGTCCTTCTTCGAGCACATTAATTTCCTTAAAATTTCTTGCCGCAAACGACTCAACCTGTTCAAGACCCTGTCACATACGAGATGGGGAGGTGATCCTCAAATCCTAATCCTGCTGTACAAATCAATCATATTATCTAAACTAGATTACTGTTCCTTCATATATGGCAATGCCTCAAAATCTCTCCTCTCCAAACTGGATTTAACACAAAATTTGGTTCTTCGTTTTTGCTTAAGGGCGCTTAATTCCACTCCTATTCCAGTTCTTCTTGCTGAATCGAATGTAAAACCGTTGTTCATCCGACGATCACATTTAGGATACAGTTTCCTTGTAAAAAGACTTTCCATCTCATTTTCTAAGATCCGTCTCTCATACCTCTCTATCTTTTATAAATGGCGCTTCTCTCCTAATAAATGTCCTATCTTAGCCCTTGTTTCTCATCGTTTAGATAAATTCTCCTCCTATACTATTTCCCACAGTAAACTTCCTTATTTTATTTTTAACTTCTTCGTGTTTTTTCACCTTCCAAAACTCTTTTCTCTTCCTTCATCATCCAAAACCTCTGGCTCCGCAGTTGCCAATCAAGAATTTAATTTTCTTATTAATTCCTCGTTTCCTCTTCATTCCTTAATATTTACTGATGGTTCCAAGAGTTCAGGAGGAGTAGCTGCTTCCTTCTTCTCTCCAGCCAATAATTCCGCTCAATTTTTCAGGCTGCCGGCTTTTTGCTCTATCATTTCCGCGGAACTTTATGTCATTCTTCGAGCAGTTACATTTATTTCCCCTCTACTCGATACTCAGATACCTAATCATTTCGGACTCCAAAAGTGCTCTTCAAGTTACATCCTCTCTCGTTCCCTCATATTCCCTCGACTTTATTGTTTTCCGTATACGTTCTCTCATCTATAATCTTTCCCTTTCCCATTCCATTTCCATCGATCTGCTTTGGGTTCCAAGTCATACGGGTATTGATGGTAATGAGACGGTGGACTCCTTAGCACGCTTAGCGTTACACTCTCCACATTTTGTTAAAAAGATTCCTGGCCGCAAACATACTTCCCCTCTCCAAAAGAATGCATCTTAGACTTTGGTCGGATGTGTATTCTTGCTCCTTTTCCAATCCTAACTCATTTTACCTTTCTATTCAGCCTAGACCCTCTTCTTGTTCTTGGTTCTATCATTTTCCTACTCTAAAACGTTTTTTCATCATTGCCATCTGCCGTCTGCGGTTCAATCATACTTTGCTCCCGTCCTCACGGCATCGTTTTGCTCTTTTCCCATCCCCTTATTGTCCTTTGCACTCTGGCGACTGTTCCTTCGTTTGTGATCCTGACCACGTGCTGTTTAAATGTTCCAGTCTTTCCTCCGAACGTAATACCCTGTACGTTCAGCTGTTAAAGCTGAATTTTCCTACTCCATATAGTGCTTCCTATATTTTAGCTTTGCCGTCATCCAATGTGGTTCCTATTCTTGTCTCTTTTCTGTCATCGATTTCTGACCGGATTAAAATGTAATCTCTAATCTAATCCAATTGTCCTGGGTAGCTGCCCTTAGTCGGTGAAGCCCCCCCCCAAAAAAACCTTTTAAACATCTCAGATTTTTGTTTATACCTGTTCCGCATTAGATCAAAAATATTATTTTTATTTATTTTTTCTTCTATGCAATTTAGACCGTTTTTAAGCTTAGGCATTATATTTCACAGAATTTACGATGTAACACAGTCGTACCACTGCTTTTTTCGTTTCTTTTAGGCGTTTAAGAAGTGTTCTGATAAAAGCAAATATGTAGGCTCGGTGCGGTTATAGTCTTAGTATATTTTGTCATTACTTTGCTCTATATACATATGAGTATGTTGGCTCGAATTTCATTCTATAAATGAATTATTTTTAATTTTTATTATTTTAATTGAATGAGTTACGTACTTTACGTATTGCGAAATTGTAATAAAATGATCGTATTTTCTATGATTAAAATAAATTAATTCGCTTTCACAAATCGAAATCAAGCTGAACAGCTTATAACAAACGTTATAGAACGCGAGGTTTCAGAAAATTCAATAAACTATAGAAAACCACTCATTAATCAAAACCAATTCTAGCTGGTATCAAAAAATCGCCTAAAAAGAACCATAAAAATTTTAAGCATAAAACAGAATCAAAGTCGTTACAAGAATCATTTAAAAGAGCCCATGGATAGGTTCTTCTTTCTGATAACTGAAAATAAAGGCAAAAAGCAACCGATGCTAATCATTGGCGCATCCAGGATTTGTCCCGGCTTAAATAGTAGCCGATTGGAAAATGTAAAGGCGGAAGTCACACATGTTTAGTATATCTATATATCTCTCTCTTCTCTCATTTATATATTTATTTTTGTGTAAAATGTATTATTTAAAAACATTTTATATTTTTATCAAATATTAATTTTTACTGTTAAAAATTTTGCCATTATTAACAGTGTCCGTTTATTCTCCCTGGGGGGGGGGGGGACTTCAGCCTTGTAGCACCCCCCCCCCCCCGCGTGGGTGGCAACCAATGATAATAATGGATGACATAATCATTAAACAATTATTCGCTCCATTGATAGAATACTTTTCAAGAATATCCATTAACACTCTTCAATTTCTGGTCAAGAGGTAAACGCTCAAAATGCACTTCAAGTATTTCATGACAAATATAATCGGACTTATCTAAATGTTACTTTTTTTTTTTTTTTGTGCATCTAATTTTAACCGCTTCGTCAATTTTCTCCAAACACATCTCAACTAATTCCTTAACGTTAGAATATTAAATAAATGATAAAATTAATTTCGTATTATAAACGTTCGTTCAGTTAATTTTAACAAGTGTGTACAGCGCTATTGCAGAAGTAGATCTAGGATATCTGAAATTATTTGTCGAATACTTACTAGTAAAGTTGTATATTTTAATTAGCCTGCGATGCAGCTTATTCCTCGTAACAGCGTGCATTTCATAATTCCGAACACTCCACTGAAGCCACTTGTTTTCCACACTCGCAAAAATCTGAGTTTATTATTCAATGTTTTTTTAACGTTCGCGATGTTATAAAATGTTACACGGTGCTCATAAATTATTAAAGCCGATAAGTGAACCGAAATCATTAAAATAATAAACTGAAGGAATCTCTATACACACAATTAAAAATTTGCAGTAGTGACTTAATCGCATAAAACGATTTGTACAATAAGTCTAAATTTAAATAAAAATCCCGAACTGCAAGTATAGCTCAACGTAAGCTAAATATTATCGCCCTATAAGAGACTAAATTAAAATCGTCTCAGTAACCTCGAACGGTTTTTCCATACGTAAAAAAAAGTCTTACTGATTATGGGTTACAAGAAAATTTGATTAAATTTAAAATCATTGCATACAAATCCAAATACATCATATATAATGTTGAAAAATCATCCAGGATGAAATTTGTATCCTGCATCAGCACACTAATTAATGTCATCTGGAACCAAGTTAATCGTAGCTACAAACAATCCAGAAACTTGCGTAGGATTACTCGTTGGTTTATCTGAAATCCTCGAGGCCGTTTCACCTTGTTTAATGTTTAACCGACACTGTTATATAAATAACTTTAAACAACTTAAAACTAACGGCGAAGAAAACATAACCGATTTTCACTGCTAGGGTGAGAAATGTAATAACCTACCTTTCATTGTGGACCTTAAAATATGCGAAATCATCAGTAGATGATTCGGATAATGTACACATATCGATACGATGAAAAATCTAAATTTTCTACTTCATTGCACGTAACACTGAAATTCTTTAAAGTCAACTTCCAGACGATTGGAAAAACGCTCAAATTATTTGGAAACCTAACAAAAGCCGTTTATTAATAGATAATTGCGTATCGACTAAATTCTTTAACCAGATTCTTATGCAAAGTAATGGAACAAGTTGTAAACAATAAAACTGCTTTAAATCAGCAATTTATTAAATGCTGTACAATTCGGACTTACACCGTATACGAGGGCAGTTGAAATCTGCGTACAGTCCAAACAAAACTGCCTGATCTGCACTGACTCTTTAAATTCTTTAACATGTCTGCTAAAATCCCACAATAAGTCGCAGCACCCGATAGTTGAAGAAATATTATCTACGATAGCTAATGTGGACTTCAAGATCATATTTGCTCGGATACCGGGACACAAAGGTATTCCACAGAACTAATCAGCAGACCGCGTCGCGAAAGAAGCAGCGCCATGCTTTCCTGTAGCGAACAACCGAATACCTGCCAACGACGCTGTTCCGGAAATATCCAGCAGCCCATCAAATGAGTGGTTCGACTTGTGAGTCAACACCCCAAGGTTGAATAAACTTCGTTCCAGGAAACTAACTTGTGGCAATCGTCGTTCCGGCCAAGCAGAAAGGAGGAAGTAGCACTGTGTCGACTGCGCGTTGGCCACACACACGGATTACTCACCGATTCATCCTGAACAAATCCTTACCACCTACATGTGAAACCTGTTCTTCAGTTCTCTCTATCCAATCCACATTCTATTAGACTGCAGCAAATATAATCACACTCGCACCACGTTTTTCCTTCTGTCTATCTTGAAAGAACTCCCTAAGAGTAACAATGAAATAAATATAAAGAAATTATTCGCTTATCTCAACTCCACTAACCTCCTTTCATAACTATAGAGAAGAAGAAGAAGAAGAATGCAGCGGATTAGTCAGATTTCAACACTACTAATTGTTTATATACAGTCGCTATTAGCTTCGGTCGGGAAGAAATGTTCGACAAGATTTGGAAATATAAAATACTACAAACTATATCTTCCAAACAGATTTCGATAAAACGGTACGTCACAGGATTCAATTTCAAGTACTCCCCATAATAGGCATCAACAGTATACAGAGCATAATGAAACCGTATCTATACAGTTTATACTCGAACAATTGCAACTTAATGCTTGGAAATAAACTAATTAAACAATTACTATCTTTAAGAATATTAGTCGAAAGTTCTCACGATTAAAGATAAATTGTCATCGTTCACTAAATGTTTCGAAACTGACAGAAAAGCTCCTTACATCCTATTTTTCAGTCTCATTTTCTTAATTATGGTTCGGTCCTCCATAAGAATACCAACCCTTCATTACTTAGGGACTGAACTAATATTCAAAATAAAGAATATACCAAGACTTCGAAAAAAAAAATGCCTACTTTCGAAGAAATTTATGCAGGTGTCACAAAAGATATACAGACAGGCAGGGGAATGTTCGCCGAACCTTCCGTACGAGTAAAGAAGGTCAAATGCACATTATTGAATTGTGTGCAATATACATATATAAAGCGCTAACGTTTTTAAGTATGAAACACATTTGGTACGTTATTTTATCAGATCGTATTAATTGCAGAAATTGTAAGATAACAAATCCCCCCTCACATTTTCCTGCACAGCCACTTTTTTTGAGATTAATTTTGACAGCAAACTATCCTGGCGTACTCACCTGATTTTCGTTAAAAAGAAGTGCAGTAAGTAGTATATCACTACGTTAAAATACCTACCCTACAAAAACCATAGCTCTCTTCCCCCAAGCTTCTTTTAACACTTTTTCAATCCCTTACCCTTAACCATCTCCGCTACTGATGCTTATTGTATTCTATCGCTCCTTTTTTTATCCCTTCTTAAAATGTTAAATCCGCTGTAGAATTCTTCTCTCTGATTAATATTGGGTGTGTACCACACGCCCTCCGCTCATAGTCTCCAATCACTATTTCCCTCTCCATCTATACACTTTCAAAGATCCTTTCACTCCTTACATCATTCTCTAAAAGTTTCCCGCCTTGGACTTTGCGATCTTTACCCTCTACTTTCTAATGAGGCTATCCTCCGTCTATATCAGAAGTTCTATTAAATCTCAATATTGATCCCATCACTTAAAAAGTACGAACACACCACTTCCACTTCCACCCTGAACTACCTTCCCAGCCGATATAAATTATTCCCTTACCCAGTTCCCTAGGGAAAATGTTTCTCCTTCCACACTCCGTGACAAAATTTTCTCAACCTTACAGAGCTACTTAATCGTACTATACTGGTAGTGTGAAATCGTGCTCTGTTTTCGAATCGTCTTTTACTGCTTGATCCTTTCAATCTGACGTGGTTTCGGCATCCTCCCGGCTTCATGATCATTGTACTCCCCATGAATCTATAGTTAAATCCCTTTCACCTAGCGGCTGCATTTTAATGGTATCCGATCCGCGTGCAGCTTTGGATATCCTTTTCTAATAAATTTCATGTAACAGTATAGCTACTTTAATCTAATCCCTAATTCTCCAGCTGTTATCATCCTTCCTTCAGATTAGTTTCCTGTGGGTGCCGGGCCAAACTGGACTTGTATGCAATTCGTTAGCTGACACTGCTGCTAAGTCAGCTCTGTCGTATCCAATGCCTTGTTCTTTTCTCCTCCCTCTAATATAGAAAAGCCTCTACAAATTTGTGTGCAATCCCTATGAAATCAAAATTGGATCTATCAACAAGCTTATTTTCTTAAGGAGATGAAATACTGTACTAATCCCTGGTTCTCTCCTTCTGACCTTCCCAGAACTTATTTTGTTTCTATAACAAGGCTCCGTATCGGACATATTTCTCTTACACACAACCACCTTTTACCTAACTTTGAGCCCCTTATTGAATGTCTCTTTTATTTCCTCCTCCCTGTTATTGCACTTCAACGTTCTAATTTCCGCATAGTGTCTCTGCAGTCATCTTTAGATAAATCGTCATCGAATATAGCAGACACCATCCAATTTCTCTACACAAACCGGTTTGTTCCGCGTCGTTTAGCAATCCGACCGTAATAGTGTTGTAATAGCCCCAGGATCTACACACGGCACTAAAAAAAAAAAAAAAAAAAAAAAAAAGAATATCGGATAATCAAAATAAAACAGTTAGTGCAAAAAATGAATAAAATAATAATTACAGTCATCTTAAAGTGGATACTCGGTCATGTGCGTTTAACGAAGTGGTGGATAAACCAACTAAAAGTATTTTCCTAAAAATCGAATGATCAATCGTGAAAGAACGGTGTTAGCTGTAGATTATCTTCCTAAAATTAAAGAGAAAATAGTTAAACAATAGAAGAGCTTTCATAGAAGGAAAATGAAAAAAACTGGCGAATCTTACTACAAGATCATTGATCTTAAGCAAAGAGCCGTGATTTAACAGGTTAGATATATTAATCGAGACCATATTATTACAATGGGTAGTAGTACCAGATTAGGGAATGTACGTTGTCCTGTTTATTTAAAACGTCTATGTTAAGCTCGGTCAAAGAACGTAAGGTACGGCATCTGGGTCACGTAATGAGAGGCCCTAAGTACGAGATGCTACGAGTCATCCTAGAAGGGAAAATAGTGGGCAAAAGATCTATTGGACGCTGGCAGAACTTCTGGATGAAAGATTTTCGCCGATGACTTGGCTGCACATCAATTGAGTTGTTCCGGTCCGTTGATTCAAAGGTCGTGCAGGCAACGTGGATCGCCAACCTCCGAAGCGGAGATGGTGCGTGAAGAAGAAGAAGCCTAGTTGATAGTGTATTTAAAAAAGTAACTAATTCACAATATTTGATAGTGACCAGCTTGAAAATTGCACGAGGTAGGGCTCACTAGCCTACCTGATGTCGGAATGCGAGGAATATAATGAACAAAGAACAACACTAAAATCAAGAAATGTATGGAAACGCGTAAAACGCTACCATATCTCTGTTAATGAAGTTGTTTCCTACAATTCTGTAATTATATTAGTTCATTCATTATGTTTATATATTAAAAATACAAAAATTGAAATGTAACAGCGATTTAACTTCTCGACTGAGATCAAACTAGCTGTGTATAGATAAGCCTACGCCAAAAAATAAAAATAAAATAAAAAAAAAATTCACTTTAATTTTACAACTCCCGATGTACTGCTAAGGATGTGAGATGCATTTTAACAGAGCACGCCGAAAAAATAAATAACTATTGATTACCAAATAGAAACGAACCAAAAGCCTTTCTTAAGACCGCTCTTGTAACACTCTGCCTACTCGGTAAACATTGTTCTTTTGCAACAAAAGGAAGACTCATGGTAATACTTTCTTTTTTTTTTTTTTGAGTACGCCAGTAAAGGAGCATTTCCCAGCAGCAACAAGAAAGGAAAAAATAGTTAAATACTGATTCGATCAGAGATATCCAAAATAAGGGAACCAAGCACTAGAATAATGGAGACTAGGAGGCAAGTGACAGGATGTATGAGGTGAATAAGAACCGAGAAGTTAAGATATAAAAAATTAGAATAAAGAATGTCCCGTTCGGTCGAGAGCATGAACATTCGAAGAAGATATGGTTGGAACCGTAGACAGCTTCGTGTTTCGGATGATGACAGTTAAGAGAGAGTTAAATAAAAACGGAATGATCGTGCAGAAGGAAGGAGGACGAAAAGACTCAAAGTGATTAATGTCAGGAAAAACAAATGAAGCTCCAGCTCGAACCTTCCGTATCTATGGTCTTGTGGGAGGAAAATAAGTACCTAACAGTACTGTGAAATAGCTGCTTCACTACATATTCTGGAAGAGATCTAGCAGAAAAAGGAAAGAAGATTACATTGGGGGATGGGAAAGAGCGTCAAAGTCAAAAGAAAAATAAGGAAGATTATTAATCAGAATAGTATAAAAGGAGAAAGAACTAAGACGCAAACAAATATGAATTAAGATAGGAATTTTCTTAGGCGTAAAGCGTCAGTTTTATAAAATGAAGACGTAGAAAGGAATAAGTTTAGATGACATCAATGGTAGACTTTTAGAAACGAATCGATAGCTTACATAGGATCCAAGGGTGAAAAGGAGAGGCGTTTTAGATTCAGCAAGAAGTTCGGGTATTGGGTGAGATTTAAAAGAACCAAGGTAAAAATGAAACCAGGAATGTGGAATGATATCCAGTTTGTAAAGAAGAGATTTAGAGGTATAGCTTAGATAAATGAGCAATGATCAAATTTAAAGCGAATAATGCATTTGTAAAGGGAAATAAGAAGAGGAGAATTGACCCCTCCATTTAGTAAGATACAGGGCCTTCAATAGGATACCAAGGCAAAGACGCAGACAAAAATATTGAATTTTTGTTCAGATTTGAAAGACCTAGACACGTTCCCAAAGATAAATGAACAATAAACAATTCTAGAACGGATAATTGTTTTTTATAGCATGATTAGAATGGTAGGATCACCGCTCTAATTTGTAGAAGAGAAGGATTTAAGGAGTTTCAGTCGCTTAAAGAAAGAAGAATATAAATAATTAATGTGCTCATAAGAGTCGACTTGCTTAGTAATTTCAAGTGTGACATTTTTTCATCTAAATTTACGTAGTCGAATTAGTGAATTTACAACAACATTTTTAAGCAGTTTAACCAAAATAATGTGTAATCAAAGAAAAGAAATTGATTTTTCCATAGATTAAAACTGTTTTATTATTTTTTTTTTTTTTGTCTTATAAGAAATGGGCTAAAGAATTATGTATCAACGGAAAAATAAACAAAATATATATGAATTTTTATTAAAATATCATTATTACGTGAAATTAATTAGATACGTAACGGTTTCATGTATCAAAATGTTGACGAAACATATATATTTTTCGTTGAAGCATTTCTTACACTACGATGGACATAATCAACGTTCTAGAACCGCAATTGTTTATATTATTGTCATTTTAAAGTACATTTAAAACTTCTACAACAGGTGTTACAATTATATTCGCTATAGAAAATTAAAAATTGAACATACGTAATAAAAAAAAAATTACACGGCCCGGCACTCAACGGCTGTAAACAGATTTTTTTTTTTTTTTTTAATATAAAATAATAATATTATTTTATATATTACCTTTTGGGCGCGCCGGCAGCTTTGACTCAACAACTACAGAAATTATGGAAAGTGTTAAATAGAAAGGCGATTAGAAATAGAGCTTAGGAAAGATTGAAGTACAGGGATTATATCTGGAGAAGTTCTGTGTTCGGTTTCTTCTTTAACATTTTAAAAATTGATAGGTTTTTTGAAAATCAGAAAACAATATTGACATGCGCATGTTAAGAATATTTTTATCAGTACGAATAAAGCAAAATGTACTATTGAACCAAAAAAAAAAAAAAAAAAAAATAGTGATCGTTTGTTTTTTCGTGTTGATAAATACCCAGTTTTTTTTCTATATAAAAAGTAAAAAACACGATATTCTAGTCTGATGCGTGAAATATGTAGGATAGTCGATTGTTCTAACCTCAGCCCAACTAGATGCGGCATACAAACGTTTTGAAGGAAATCTTTTCTATCGACGGTGGTTTATGTATCTCCGTATCGGCAACCTCTGAATAGCGGGAAACTCGCTTTTCCAGTTACTCTGTAGAATAGAAAAAGTTTAAGGATGCATTTGATACTATTGCGAACATCAGAAGTCGATGCTACTATACCTTACGAATTAATAGTTCACCCGTAGATGATGTAGGATTTTCGAGAACATTTTTAAGCACGAGAAATAGACACTTTTTTTTTTGAACGGCTTAAAAGTTTGCGCACGTTCTAAGACGCGGACTCCGGTACGAGTTTTATCAGTTGATTTGGGAAGCCGCGGGAGGAGGGTTAAAGTTAAAAGCGATCCCTGTACGAAACGGTAGAAATATAAAAAAGGGAACAATTTCCCGGGAAAATGAACCATTTCACGTTGATATGACTTTAGCTGGCGGTTAAACGTTGTCGGTCGATTATTCTTTTAACGGTAATTCGCTTATTATTACCGTTGGTGTTCGGTAAACGCAAATTGATTTCTGATCGCCGAAAACTTTGACACATCCAGATAATAATTCTCCGTAGTTTTTACGAAATTTTTTATTTACTTTGCGATAAAGATTTTTTTTACTGCGAAATCGTTTCTGACATTTCGCTTTCATTTTCTGACTTCCACGAAAGATGAAAGTAATAAGAGTGAGACGAAGAATAAGCGGCGGCCCGGTGAGAGAACGAGCCAGAATGAAACAGAAAGAAACAGACAAACTGTAAAAGAAAGAGAGAGAGAGCATTTTGAAATACCGAAAATAAAAAGGAAAACAATAAATTCCGATAAAATCGAAAGTTTGTCAATTTATCGCTCGCTGCTAAATTAGGGATACGCAGCAGAAGAAAAACAAATAGAGGACTTTCTTTTTGCTTATCTTTCTTAATTTTGTTTACTCTACATCATTGTTATCATCACCGTCAGTCATCGGCACCATCATTATCATTCTATTTTTCTATTATAATCGTTCATTTTTTTTTTTTCTTTCCGTTTCGGACTATACCACGTAGGCGCAGTAGTAAATAACTGACTTCGGTAACGTTTTTTCGTATTCCATTGCGCAATGTTAATTTTTAAATAATTTTAAAAAAATAGTAGAAATAGGCTTCGTTAGTTGTCCTAGAAAATTTTATGTCGATTAAATGCCTAATATATACACACACACATATATATATATATATATTAAGTAAAAAGTAAAATTTTTTGTTTCGGATTTCTTTAAATTAATGTTTGCCGAAATATGTTTTTCTTAAACGACGGATGAAATGAATATTTAAAGTAAATTGAACTCTAGTGTAATAATTCGTTGGTTAATTTTATTATTCTCCTTTTCATTGTAGATTTGAAATAAATTCCACATGGTTTTATCCGTAAATGTTAATCGGTGACTTTGGGATTAATAAAATCCCAATTTTACATATACATATTGTAGTGAACCCGTAAATACCGAAATGTAGTTAGCGTAGAGTAAACTGTATTAATTATTAAAATACTTAAAGAGGTAAAATTGATGTAATGTAAATTAACACCTGTTTACAATTAATTTTGTAGTTTAAGAATTTTTTTTTTTTCTTTTTTAAAATAGGTTGCGGGTCCCACAAAGCATACTACCCGTCTGTGGGCGCCCAATCGTCGTTCAAATAAAATTATAATACTTCTCAATAATTTACGTTATAAACAGGGTACATACCATATTATTACATTTAACGGACATCCATCTTAATTATCGATTCTCCACTATTTGCCCATATATAATTAAGAACTAACTTACTGTCATTCATTTATATTACCACCCAGCCACTGCTTAATTATTAGTTTCCAGAGCCCAGTCACTGCTTAATTATTAGTTTCCAAAGTCTTTAAGTCTTCTGGAATTCGTACCAGCAATTTAATTAATACTGCCTCATCAGTTTTGTCTATCTTGCTATTTATACTTTTCGGTCAAGTATAGTACACCTCCCTATGATTCCTAGTTGTTTTACCTTTTTTCGTCGAAGATCAGGGAATATTTTTAGTCCTTTACTCAAACAACCGATGATAATAATATAACATCTTGGGAGACATTCCTTTTTTCTCTCTCCACCAGCTGATGTTACTACTAACCTGCTCTTTTTTAGGGGTTATTCTCTGTTGCTTATTACTTATCTTTTTGATTATCTTTACTTCTCCCCATATTGATATTCCATATAAGATTCGTGACAGTACGATAGCGTTCCATCACAAGGGATTGATTGAGCTAATTTATATAATGCTAGTAGCGTTTGCCTAATTTTGTTTGATAAATTTGTAATATGCTTGTCTCAAGATAATGTTCTATCAAAAGTTGAGCTAAGCTATTTATATTTATCCGTCGTTTCCAGCGGAGTACATCCAATTGTTTTTGTATGTAAAATTTGACAGTAAATTAGGTTGGTCTTGCATCCGTTATTTATCGCTGATAAACTGAGAAGGTTAACTTGTTTTATTCTATTATTAATCATAATATTTTTTGCCTTATCATTTACCTAGAATTTACTTTACATCAGTCGGTCATTTAATATGGAATCATTTTCTGGGAGGTGCTGCTAAATGTCATTTAAAACTTTAAAAGTTCTACAAGATGCAGTACTGAAAATTATAAATCACGATATGAAAAATACTTCACTTATTCCGTTATTGAAGTTTATTGATATACTCGTATGTATATATATATAACTCGGCCACTTTGGCCTCACAAGGGGCTGTGCCCCTTGACCTCCTTGCTTACATTTCTGATTCTTTCTCTTCTATACTTTGTATAAAATGATTAAAATTTACAACGTAATTCTTAGGCCGGCCCCCGTTAGATTTTATGACGAAAAAATGTCCCAATTTTAAATAATAAAATAAAAAATACAACCAATAATTTATACCATAAGTTTTATTAAACTACCGAAACAACTTAACATACTACAACATATCAAAATAATACTTTTTTTTGTATTTCCATGGCATTATTAAATTAGCCATATGGTCTTTACATGCTTCTCCCTATGCTATGGTGGGACTTCTTATTCATCAACCTGCACAGTAATAAGAAGTGTATTCATTATGTTTTCGAAAACGAAAACCGCCACCGAACGCAAAAATTGTGGAAACAAAAACGGAACGACGAACTGTGCAATAGCGAAGAATTTGCCACATTTATACCTGATACGCCTTTTGTTTCGAAAACGACAGATGTAGAAAAGTTTGAAGCGTTTAATAGCATTTTAAGTTAACCGCCTCTGTTATGCTAATAAAAGATAATAAGAAAAAAAAAATAGTATCAAAAGGGAACACATTTCTTCACGTTTTTCAATGAATACTCAATTTATGTTCGCCGATTTTCATCATTACTCATATGGTATCTCAGTTGAATGGTACACTTTCTAATGGACAAATAATCAGCAAACTCGGTCTATATAAACATGAGTTATGTGCGAACAAACATAAAAAATAAACACGCGACCCTTGATCCCTCTTGCTTACATTTCTGACTCTTTCTCTTCTATACTTGGTATAAAATGATCAAAATTTACAACGTAATTCTAAATCGGTCCATATAAATATAACTTATGCTACATAAATTTGGGACATTTTTTGAGGCATTTTTTCTAATGGGGGCCGGCCTAACAATTACGTTGTAATTAATATATATAAAGTCGGTAAAAATTAAAATATAGCAAACGTTACATAAAATAGGGACATTTTTTGTAATGGGGGCTAGCCTAAGAATTACGTTTTAATTAATTAATATATATATATATATATATATATATATAAATATATGTGTGTGTGTGTGTGTGTGTGTGTGTATTATCATAAAATAACTAAAGCTTTGTAGTCAATTATTGCATAGGTATGCAATATTTGAACAAACTAAATAAAAACAAGTAAAGAAGAGTCGTTTCTGTAGAACTCAAGAAAATTTCAGTCTTCTTTTCTTTTGTCAAAAATTGAAAAGAAATAAACTTATTCTTAATTTCAGTACATTTAATCCAAGTAGTCATGGAGGGTCAAATCCTGAAACCCCCTTCGGATACGGCTCTGACCGTGCATACTTATTCATTTTATAGTTATTTTCAAAGTTGTTTTCATTTGTTTATGTACAATCTGTTTCTTTTTTATTTAATATGTTAAGTGATTAATTAAAATGTACGAGAAGATGTTATAATTTTAAATTAAGAAATTTACGTAAAACTTTCTTCTCGTACATATCTGCGCACATGCGGAATTTAAAAAAATATATTGATTTGATTTAATTTTGGTGTTTTCATTAAAGCAACGTAATTTTATATATATGAGGCGATTTTCTATTTCAGATATATATGTAGTTTGCCAAGCGGAAGAAGTCTGTTCGCAAAAAACAACCGAAACATGCTGACGTCACGAAATCAGGGGATCTCAGATTAACCTTCAGTCCATCACGTATCTGTGTTAATACCACGTGGTCCGTCTGGATCAGAACAGGTCAAAAAAAAAGAACGGATGAACGTACAGCGATGAAACAAAAACAAGGTTACTGCTTCCGAAAAGGGGAGGAATGACAGGAGAGGGTGGCAGTATGATTTTTTGCGGCAATATTGATAATTTGCGTCAAGCGTTAATACATGTCTTATTACTAGTAGTACATTACTTTGAGCATCATACTCGGCAACGAAACTCGAACGGACTTGTTTCACTTAACAGACTGTAGTGTTAGTTCTGAAAGCATCTAACGTAAATTTAATCGGTTTATGTTCTTTGCACTTGTATGCGACCAAACAATGATGAGATCGAGTATAATGGTCGTAGGATAATAAGAATGTGTAATGTACGGCGGCTATGTTTGATACATCACATCGTTGTGCTTAGTTAACGTAATTTACTACAACGTTGCGCGTAGCTACATTAAAACGTTCGTTTTCGCTGATACCAACAAGAGGAAGGAAAAGACTGGAAATAATCACTTTAAACATGCATGACCTGCGCGAAATCAAAAGAAAAGCTGGAGATCGGGACATGTATAACGTGTGCCATAATATGATGTTTGTAAACCGCTGAACAGGAGACGTGACCAATATGATGATGACGATGATAGTTGCATATTGAAGAAAATTTATAAGTCGGTTACGGTTAGTTTGCCGATTATCGTCAATTTGGCCAGTTAGTTAGTTCTTCGTTCAAAGGATGGCTGCGACAGGGTCGTATCATTTCGGCCTCAATCATTCGGACCCGACACGTTTCACAAACGTCTAAAACGCTGGAAGTGTGGAAAGAGAATGAAGCCAAATTGTCTTACGTCATTGTTCGATAACATCATGAAATTTTATAAGTTTTTAACAGGAATTAAATACAGTCATCTTTTTCTTTAAAATTAGTATTAAATATTAGTAAATACTTAGAATTCAATATAAAATATTATCTTTACAATTATAAATCTGTTAATATTTTATATTTACAAATTACTTATAAAGATAAAATTTAATTTATTTAATATTTATTCTCTTCTACGTCGTTCACCCCTGTGGAGTATCGTGATCATGTAGCAATCCGATTGTTGCACGCCATATCTCTCGAAGCCAACCGTTGTGCGAAATTCAGCTCGTGGACTACGGATTCATTTGTTCGTTTCGCGGTCCACGGTATGCGGAGTAATCTTCTCCAACATCACATTTCAAAACTGTTAAGTCGGACCATGCTGGCTTTATTTGAAGTCCATGATTCGGCTCCATATAATACTATCGAAAATACAAGTGTCCTTGCGAGTTTTATTTTCACATTTTTATTAATGGATCCGTCCTTCCATATCTTGAGTCAGTTTCATCAAAGAGCAGCGGCCCATTTGAATACAACGTTTTGTTTCTTGTTCTGAACCTCCTTCATTAGTAATTGATCCTACGTAATGAAGGAGGTTCAGAACAGGAAACAAAACGTTGTATTCAAATTGGCCGCTGCGCTATGATGAAATGAAAATTATGATTAATAGTTATCAGGTGTAGTAAAATTAATTATGAAAATATATTTGCATGTAAAATAATTTTATATTACTTTTGTTTTTAATAAATTATTACAGAATTAAATTAAATTATGTTTTTTGTTTGACAAAATTACAGATTTAGAACTTATAACGTACCGGAAATATGAAAATTTTGATTTATTAATTAATTCTTTTATACTTATTACATAAATTATAAATTGTATATTTTTTGTTTTCTCTATAATATCTATAACTTCTATTTATAAACAAATACTGCATACTAAATGTTTTCTATTCTTTTTGTTATCAAGACTTATTTAGTAATATTCGATGTGTACGAATATTACAATGATGACCTAAGACAATTTTGTTCATTTTCGTGCCACACTTCCAGCGTTTTAGTTGCTTTTACACGTTTCGGCCTGGATTATTTCGGTTTCGTTACGTTTCGACCTCATCTTTTTTCCGAGTAGACCTAGTTTAGTAATAGTGAGTTTTTAAATTTTTTTTCTTCAATTAATATCAAATTTAGAGTGTAAAATAATCATTGAATCAGAAAAACACCCGCGCGAAATTACGAATTAATTTGCTTAGAAAATAAATCAGCGACTTTCAATGGTTTTTTTTCGTTCATTTGTCGCTTAAAAAATTATTTCCTCTAACAAAGACTGGAAATGCTGATTATATATTCATTTAGCGGATTATTTCAATAAAAAATTTCGGAAAAAATTAGTCAATCACGTCAATAATTTCCCATTATGACACGTATTTTTTTGCTTTCCAAAAAAAATCATGTGCTTTATAATAAATTTTTACACGCACAAAAAAAGAAAAATAAATCAACTTCAATGCTTTTTTTTTTTCTTTCTTTTTATTACACTAAAGTTGTGTATGAGGGTTTCGAAAAACTACTAATTTGAAAAAAACAAAATCGATCTAGCTACCGTTTTTTTTCTTTTTTTTTTTTCTTTTTTTTTTTTTTTTTTTTTGGGCGCGTCAACAGTGGAACTTACCCAACGCAAGCACCCGAATTCTATTGAAAGAATTTATTTGTCAGTTTTAAAAAGTTGTTTTTCCGTTTTCGTGTTTATTTTTAACGGGAACCGGATATTTAATCCTACACGATATGTAACATAGTTCGATCACTTGGAAACCGTTATTCCTATTAGCGTGAAATATAACTTACATAAACCAGAATTCACTTTTAAACCATACGAAAATGTCAATAAAGCAGCTTGTTTAGTGATATAAAATTTAATAAAATTAAAGAAGGAAATTAATAAAAATTTTCCGATTTTTAAATAATTATTTGACCTTTTCAAAAATATTATTATATGGCATTAGTTTAGAAAACAGATAAATATTGATCGCCAGTGAGTATTTACAAAAAATAAAACAGCAATAAAAACATACATGTGTAAAGGTATTTTATGGAAATATTGTAATCTGAGCACGTTATTAATATTAAAAATTTTAATTTTGTACTTTAAGAAACGTTTTCTTTGACTTTTTTCTTGTCGTGAAAAAATATTTCATTTCCAATTTGTTATGGGTAATAAGATAGCGACTGTATTTATTTTTGAAAAAGTGTATATTTCAAAATATATTTAAAATAATATTAAATAAATAATAGCTATATACCTGGAATAATAAAGTGGTGTAAATCACGATTATTTTATACTAGTATTAATGTAGAGTAACTCTTTAACTAATAGCTGGATTTAGAAGGAACGTTCTTTTTTGTTTTACTTACAATTTTTTTTTCCCGCTATTGTGCGCTAATTTTTAACACGAATTAGTCAGTCCAACATATTCCCTCAGAATTGTTTATAATCGTCATCATGTTTGCTTTAATTTTTTTTTTTCATTTTCTTCATGTGTACTGTAATGTGACGTGTACCTGTGAATTTCGTAAAATAAACACTTTTTCCACTTATCAAACCTAAATATTAATTTCATTTGTTCTTTTATTGAAAATAAAACTGTTTGCAACAGGAGTGGAAACCAGTTTTTATTTCAATATTTTTTAAACGTGGGTTAATTTTTTTTTTTTCTGTCTCTCATCTATAGACCTTATATAGTATCAAAAAAATAAAACAGTTCCGCCGTTAAAAATAATCCATTTATAAGGATATCCCAGTCGTAGGTAGTTCATTGAAAATACCTTTTCTCTTTAAATTATTTGCGGAAACTTTACTTACTACAATAGCACATGAAATCTGAATTGTAAAAACAAAAGGTTTTGTAGAAGTTTTTACTCTCTGCCTCTAACATCATTCAACTGTTCAAATAAAATATCTGTTCCACAAATTAATAAATTTTCACTTCATGAGTAAATTTCATGTAAATATTATTTATTTTAAAATTCAGAAATTGTATATTATAAAATAGATCAGTTTACAATAATTTTTATCAAAATTTTACTTGTCGATTGACAAATTACATGAGAAACGTGTTTTAATGGAAAATTTATGGATTTTAGAATCGAACGAAATAAAGTTTATATATTACAAAATATCATTTGGTATTGTTTTTTTCAACTTCGAACGATATTAAATAATGTATAATGTACTTTAATTGGTTTTATGCCCCTACCGGGAATTTAATTTTAATAATAGTTTATCATCAATTTTATTTTTTAGTAAAATTTGTTCCCGCAAAAAGACAATTTTATCTAACAGATATTTCATAAATTAACGGAGAACGTGCCGATATTTTTAGTTCGTTATTCTTTAAGAGTAGTAATTAACTGAAGATTCTAAAAATATTTCATTTAAAGTAATATTTAATGAAAGCTAAAGTAAACTGGTTAAAATTATTTCTTGGAAAATAATGCAAATCCTGATCTCACATATGTTAATTTTGGCGGGGAATAGTATCAGCAGTAGACGTTTACCCCGAGGCAATAATTCGAAACGATTGAAATTGTATAGAAGATAAGTTCGAAATAGTAGTAAAAACGAAAGAAGCTAACGAAGGAAACATTGAAGGAGAGAAATAAGAAAGAATAGGAATAAGAAAGAATAGGAACGGGAGGCAAAGACTCAGATGGTCAGAATAAAGAATCACACTGTTAAAACTTATTCGAATGGAAAATTATATTCGACTTCACGTACATATGTTGAAAACAAATATGAAAATGGGAGAATAATTTCTTAAAACTAACAAACAAATTCTTTCAATAAAATTCGGATGCTAGATCGATTTTGTTTTTTTTTGGAAATTGGTAATTTTTCATAACCATTAAAGTTAATTTATTTTTCATTTTTTGTGCGTGTAAAAATTTATTATAAAGCACATGATTTTTTTTTGGAAAGCAAAAAAATACGTGTCATAATGGGAAATTATTGACGTGATTGACTAATTTTTTCCGAAATTTTTTATTGAAATAATCCGCTAAATGAATATATAATCAGCATTTCCAGTCTTTGTTAGGGGAAATAATTTTTTAAGCGACAAATGAACGAAAAAAAACCATTGAAAATCGCTGATTTATTTTCTAAGCAAATTAATTTGTAATTTCGCGCGGGTGTTTTTCTGATTCAATGATTATTTTACACTCTAAATTTGATATTAATTGAAGAAAAAAAATTTAAAAACTCACTATTACTAAACTAGGTCTACTCGGAAAAAAGATGAGGTCGAAACGTAACGAAACCGAAATAATCCAGGCCGAAACGTGTAAAAGCAACTAAAACGCTGGAAGTGTGGCACGAAAATGAACAAAATTGTCTTAGGTCATCATTGTAATATTCGTACACATCGAATATTACTAAATAAGTCTTGATAACAAAAAGAATAGAAAACATTTAGTATGCAGTATTTGTTTATAAATAGAAGTTATAAATATTATAGAGAAAACAAAAAATATACAATTTATAATTTATGTAATAAGTATAAAAGAATTAATTAATAAATCAAAATTTTCATATTTCCGGTACGTTATAAGTTCTAAATCTGTAATTTTGTCAAACAAAAAACATAATTTAATTTAATTCTGTAATAATTTATTAAAAACAAAAGTAATATAAAATTATTTTACATGCAAATATATTTTCATAATTAATTTTATTTCACCTAATAACTATTAATCATGATTTTCATAAAAAAAGCATTGAAAACTGCTGATTTATTTTCTAAGAAAATGAATTCCTAATTTCGCGCGGGTTTTTTTTTTTTTGATTCAATGATTATTTTACGCCTTAAATTTGATATGAACTGAAGAAAAAAAATTTAGAAACTCCCTAACACTAAACTAGGTCTAGTTGGGAAAAAGATGGGGCCGAAATGACCTAAGTCGAAACGTGGCGGGGCTGAATTGTTGAGGCTGGAACGATAGAGACCCGTTGCAGCATCTTCTGCTTCCTCTCGTTACGCGGCAGTATTCGTTTCTTAAAGTTTTCGTAACTACACGTTCGGCTAATGACTTTTAAGAAATAGCAAGATTGCAACGGTATGCATACGCGCATGATCACAAAGAACCATGCACTCCCGTATTAAGTACATATCTTGAATACGAGTAAAAATCGTATTTATGGATATATGTATCTCGGAAACGGTTCAAACGATTTTCGATTGCAGAGTTTCGAAGGAAACTCTATGAACACATTGATGTCAGTGTCTGGTTCGTAAATGGGGAATTTTACCCGCGTCACAGACAGGCATTGACTTCAATGTGCTAATCGAGCAATTTTAAAAGGTGGTTATTTTTAAGGTTTATTAGAAAGTAATACGTTTATTTATCACGTGCTAAACAATGAAAACAGATGAAGGTATAATAATATCCTTGTTTCGTGGTGAAATATATTTACACGGAGATTTTAAATTTTACAGCAATTAAAACATACCGCGGATGTATGAACAGATGATAATTTTAATAAAATGTTAATGAATGTTTGGCTTTATTTTGTGTAATGCGAGAACACTTCAACGTATAAAAGTAACGTCATCTATACAAAAATGTAGCTTGCATATTATCGAAACGTTATCGTTATACTTTTATATTCCGTTGAAACTCGTTAATGCTTTGATTGATTAGCAAATTTGAAATGAATCAAACAAACCTTGGTCTCTAATCGTCGTCCTGTATAAACAAAAGATTTCGTTAACGAAGTATTTCAGATAAAATAAAACGAATACACTTTTCTTTCCTTTAATACATATTTATGTTGTTTCGGGAAAAAAACTGACGTAATTCAGACATGTATATAAAATTCAAACTAAGTAAATTTTTAATAAAAAAAATATATTTATTCAACTTAAAATGTAGCTTTGAGCCTGCGAGCCTGTAGACTAATTGTAATTTGCATTTCTAAAATAATAGTGCTCTGTATGTATATTTCTAAATTTACTCATCGGTATCATAAAACGATTATGATCCCTCCAGCCTAATTATGATCAAATATAGACTCCTGTAGAAGTTCCTGAACACTTGAAATCTTTCTTAATTTTTTTTTTCTTTTTTTCACTATTATAATTATTTTTAATTTCCTTATTCCAGTTATTTCGATGCTTTAAGTTATACTGCAATACAATGTCGTTTACGTGAATACGATTTTTAGCCGGACTTTTTTGTAATTTACTCTAGCAATGCGTAATATTATTCTCCCGCCATACAGTATTATAAAAATAAATCATTCGAACGAAAAAAAGGACAACAACAAATAAACGCGACGCTGTTTACTTACATTAGTTGTAGCGAAGATGTAGCCGTGAAATGCCTAAAATTATTAAAATAATAGCGTGCTTCAGTTTATTGTTTAAAGGGGGGGGGGGGATAACGAAGAGCAACAACTCAATCAACCAAGGAATCTAAATAATAGCTCAAAAGAAACATAACATATCAGATTTTAATCTGGTGCTAGATAGAATGAACGAAAGAAGCTAGAATAGAAACAACTGATAAGAAAGGAAACGAGAGAACATAAGAGTCATTATTATATGGAGTTAGGAAGACCAAGATCCAAAAATTGAAAATAGAGAAGAGATCGTTCCGAAGAAAGTTGGGAACATTCGAAGAAAACACGATTGACATCACACAGAAAAAAGGAATCTTCGGGGTGAAGAGAACACCGCGGCGAAGAGACAAAGGAAAAACGAAAAGGTGACGAAGGGAGAAATCTATGACTGAAACGAAGGCGACATATGGCAGTGATCAGGGGACGATAAAGAGAAGAAGGAAACTTGTCAAACCAACTGGTCAGAGAAGGTAAAGGCTGAACGATAAAAGCAATTCGCATCGGAGAATAGGGAAAACTAAATAGCATTCCATAATTTAAAATAGATCTGTCTGAATATATGATTAATATTTTAAGCAGGAAATTCGAATCTAAATTTTCCGTATCAATTTCATGGATTAATGGCGCTTATTCGGCGGTTCCATTAATTTTGAAGATTTTAGCCGTTCATATTTTCCCTGTATTCCAATAAAATTTTTTTAGCTGATTCTTGTCTAGTTTTATTAAGCAGAATCACTCCTTTTTAGAGTTTAAAAACGGTTACTGAGACCATCACTGACCAATTCTTCTTCTTCTATATGCCCTGCCTTCGAAGGACGTTGGCGATCATCTGTTTGACTTGATTTGTATCCATGACTCTCCTGAATAGTTCTACAGTGTCTAGTTTGAACCACTTTTTATTCTTGGTCGGCCACGACTGCGACTACCTTCTATCTTGCCCTGTATTAACACTTGAAGCAGTTCATATTTTCTGTTTCTAATAAACTTTCTAATAAACAAATGACATCATCATTGGAGTCAGTCCAAATGGCTAAAAGTTATACGCAGTAATGCAAGGATTTTCGTGTTAACGATGAGCTTGTCACTAATTATGCTACGGCAGTTTCAGATTCATTTTCTTTATTCCATTTTTTTATCTTAATTTGTTTGTTTTTTTTTCTCCTACACACATGTCCACGGTTAATTAACATATAACACTTTTTAAATGTCACATCACGCTTGTTACATTACCAATAAACGTTTTTCTAAAGAGAGCCTCTTTTTTTGAACCTTTTATTTTAATGACTATCAAGTATCTGCGCTTACCGATATACTCATGTATTTGTATGGTACCACCAGGGATCGGTACGAACAAAGAACAGTTAAAATTGGTCTACATAAGTGCGTGAACAAACACAAATACATACAACCTCCTCCATTCGAAGTCGATGAAAAGGAACTGCTTAGAAAAATATTTTCTAGCGCTGAAAAATTCTCGCTTTACTCGCAATATCTCGAAATATTTTGAAGTAAACCAAATTCGAAATATTGGAAAACTCTGAAACTCCGTTATTCGTTTTTGCGGATAAACGTCGGATGTGCAATTCGCAAGCTAACCAATAAGAAGAAAAAAGAAAGAAAACCGTTCCATCCATCGCGACACAAATTAAAAATAGATGTGAACTGCAAAATGCGCCGACTATTTAGAGTTGTTTGACATTTTAGGGTGATAAGCGATGAATGAAGAAAACTTGTTTACAAAGTTTATATTCGATACGGGCCGGTAGCTGGGCACGGCGAATTTGGCAGATCGATCGGATAAAGTTGATTCGGTGTGTGTCGGGAAAAAGGCCCGGCCGGTGTGCGACCGGCGTGCTGAGCTAGTTCTGTTTGTTATTTATTGTATGCAGAAAAGGCGTAATGTGTTAAATTGGTCTGTCGTAAACCGATTATTTATCGTGAATTGGGGAAACGAAGAGGAGTTGCTCACGCAAAAGGGTTTATCATCATTCCGGCTAAATCGGTGACGAGGGTGTTGCATTCACCTGAGTCTGTTGGTCAGTGGATTGGTTCCATTGTTAAATCGGACGAATCGGTTCGCAATTCTGTGACAGACCACCTGGGTCGTGGGCTCGGCGTAACATTAGCAACGCTGAATTAGTGCGTGTGTGTGTGTGTGTGTGTGTATGTGCGCGCGTGCTGTGTATGCGTTAAGAAATTGATCATCCAGCAAACTAGGGGATAAGTGGAAATCCGGAAACGTTATCCGAGGATGTAGAATGAAAGCGATACAGTCGATTCGCGGCCTACTTTCTTTGACCGATAATGTACTTACTAGCACATTCGTCGAAATGCTCATTAGTCGCTTTTGTGACAATGTGTGCCGCATAATAAAATAAGTTTCATATGGGATCAGTTCTTTTTATTTATTTATTGTTTTCGGGGACGGGATATAATATATATTCATGCTCTGATATTCGTTGAAAAAATTCAAGATAAATATAGTAGAGTTGATAAATTAGGAAAATTAGTATTAATCGTAGAACCTTTGTTTTCAGTATAAGCCAGGATAACGTGTCGAATAACACATAATCGGAGCAGATTAACTGAATGTAACCCGATTTTTTGAGCATAAGTTACATGATTAGTAATCGAACGCAATTTGACTATAGCACGCGTAAAGAAATTTGCACTGTTCAAAACTTTTATTTATGTTCAGCGCCCATTTATAATCATTGTTGCTATATTAAATTTCAGTCAACTTTTTTTACCATTTTCGAATGCGAGGAGAACTGTATTTTTGGGCTTAAAATACACTTTGAGGAATTATTAAATCGAGAAAGAAATTATTTTTGAATATATAATATAACAAACAGATAGGAAAAAATAGATCAAAGATTATATATCTCTGTCAAACAATAGTTTTAACAGAAAATTTTTCGTTGTAATTTATATTTCAATAATGTATGGAAATTTTTATTTCAACTTGTATTATATAAATAACGGGATTTATGTGTAATATTTTCAGAATATTTCATAATAAAATTAATTTCATCGCCATAATAAAGATAAATCATTAAATTGTCAACTGATGGCGCTGTAATTGCACAGTTGAAATTTTTTCGTTCGATTACGAACGCTGTAAACTTAAAATCGGGCTGCATTCGGTTAAGCAAATTCCTATATGGCTTTAGTTGGTTTTTTTGTGTTTGCTCTGATATAGTGCTATTCGAAACGTTAGCTGTAAATAATTCGGACGTTGTTTATACTGAAAAGAGAAGTATGGTTAATACGAAAAACCAAAAATGCCGTAAATTTTTAAAATCAATATTATATTTTTAAACTATTGCTTTATTTGATTTTATTATTATAATTTTACCGCCATGCGCACGATTAAATATTTAAACGAAGATATCGTAAACGTTTAGAATTATCCGGCGAAGAAAGGCGCGAACATCGCGTCAGGAATTGCGACCGACCCGGGTTTACCGAAGGCGGCAAAGGTCTTTAGTATTGATATCACTTTTTTTTTTTTTTCCCCCCCCGGTGTAACTGTATTATCCTACGCCTCTACGTCTAAATTTTGTTGTTTAAATAAAAAAGAAACAAAGAGTAGATTTAGTAAGATGGCGAGCATTGCGAAGTTGAGCTTCGTATTATTAATAGCACGATGAGAGCCAGAACACCGGGATCATCTTTAAGTCCAACAGCTTTTAGCGAACGGAGAAGAAAACACAACTTTAATGACCGTATTCAGCCGGAGTAGTAATGGTAGTGTTTCGCATTAAACGCCATCGTACGTATACGATTTATTTTGTATGTGCATCTTTAAAACTTTCATTAATGCGAAATAATTAATAATTACGACATTGCCGTATTTTTCTTAAATGTTACAAATTTCGATACTAATTTCGGTAAAATTCCTACACTTACATTGCATTTCTTATTGCTGCTATAAGCCGTCTTCTTCTACTTGTTTTTAGATTATGCGATGGGATATCGCGCTGTCTATTTTTGTACTTAAACAAATGATGTCAGTCGGTATGCGACGTAAGTATTTAACTTCAACATCATTCGGAATTACGGAGCGATTGATTACGAGAAATTTTGCAAATTTCATTATATTTTTGTTATTTTAATGTTCATTTACTCGTGAATTTAATCGTATACGGGACTCTAATATTAATATTAAATTGAAAAGAAAAAAGAGACACGAGATATTTCTACGTCAAAAAATGATATCGTAAACGTCTGAGACGTATTTATACTTCATCGTCGATCGAAAAGGTTCGAAAACTCGAGAGTGTACAATAAAAGAACTTCCAACATTTAACCATATTCAAACACGCGTATTTATTAATTTTCTTGCCAACATATTTCTATATCATACGTTTTGGAAGGTAAAAAACTATTTTGCGTAAATATCAATATTAAACAGTCATTCGTGAGTAATTGTCCCTAGAAAAATCCTCGCTATTTAATTATGCATTATAATTATTAATTAATGATTACTAAAGTATAAACGATCACGCTAAACAGTGGCAACTATTATTTTTGCTAATTTGTCGCAAAAGAGTAATCGATCAATTCTGGTTCAGACTCCAGATTACATATATATGTAATCTGGCAACAGTGATTGATTACGAAATGCTCAATAACAGCAATTTCGAACGAGTTTAGTGATTTTTAACTCCCGCCGCCTATCTCGAATCTTTGCACATATTATTAATCTGATTTTGATTTAAGAATTTACGGTTTTTTTCCCTATTTCCTATATCTTATCGTCGTCATCCTAAAGTGCTCACGTTAAAATTGTTCTATCTTTCAGTGGAATATCCCTGGCGATTTGTCGCGAAAAAAAATTCCTTCCCGGCCTCAAACTCGCTATCGATTTCTTCTTTCTTCGATCTTAGACGTTGACCACATTTCTCTTGCTCTATCAAACATTACACAATGCTTCTTGGAAATACTTTTCTGCTTTGCACCGTCACTTTGTGTCTCGTTTTTCTGCGGCTTCAAACCACACACATTCATAATTCAGCAAGCTAATAAAAGCAATTCAAAAGAAAACGCTTGGTTCTTATTTAAAACACCTCAGTCCTACCGCCGACAAAGAATGCTACTTGTGGAAGGCAACTCGCAGACTAAAACGACCAGTTGCCAGAATCTCACCCTTACCGGATGAAAATGGCTACAAGATGTGATAAAGATATAGCTCTGAACTGTCCGCATATCACCTATCACGCGTTTTTCAACAACCGCATAATATACAGTCTGATATGGAATCATCAGTCATTAACATTACTTACCGTGAAGATCAACACAATTCATTCTCTTCACTCCTCACGAAGTGGCGAACGAAATAGATAGGAACATGAATTCGAAAAAAAAACTCCAGGTGTTGGTGAAATTTCAGCTAGAGTATTGAAAGAATTAGGCATTATCATGCTAACATATATTTTCAAGGCGTGTATGCGACTAAAATATGTTGTGCCTGTATGTTTTAAAACAGCTCAAACTATAATGATGCTGAAAAGGCCAGGCAAGCCGGAACAGGAAATTACATCTTATCGCCCGACGATATCTCTGTTACCAGAAATTTCCAAATTACTACTAAAACGGCTATTACCATATTAGTTGCAGACGAGCTTCCGCTCCACCACCAATTTGGATTTAGGAGACTGCACTCTACGATTGATCAAGCGCGTTGTATCAATTGTCAATAAAGCATTTGAACATACTGTGTCGCTGTGTTTCTTGATGTCGCCCAAGCGTTTGACCAAGTATGGCATCAAGGACTTAAATACAAGCTGAATTGCCAGGCAATCTGTGTCAAGTGCTCTGGAATCATATCTGGACGATCGATAGTTTCGTGTAACACTTCAGAACGTTTTGTATCAAATCTCTGCTGTATGCAGGCAGGAGTACCGCAGGCGAGTGTTCTAGGTCCTCTCTCCTGTATCTGCTGTATATAAAAGATTCGCCAGTGGATGAAACTGCAACAACTGCAATATTTTCAGATGACACAGCGATACTTATAACTAATCATAGCCAGCTTGCAGCAACGGCTAAATTATAAGTGCTCTCGACCGTACTTATAAATGGGCGTTAACCTGGACGATAAGGCTTAATGAACAAAAATCGGTTCACGTCATGTTTACATATCGACATACCGATTCACAGCATCGTGTACACCTTGACAACCAGCATATTCCACATGCAGGATCTGCTAAATACCTCGGTATGCACTCGGATAAGCGTTTAACAAGGGAAGTGCATGTTAGGATAAAGATAAGAACAAATAAAGATGAAAACAAAAGAACTGTATCGGCTTATCGGTCTTGATTCACCGCTCAGCACCATCCATAAGCGACTACTATATCAACAAATCATTTATGGACTTTGGCCTTTAATTATGGGCATGTGTCAGCAAATCCAATATTAACAAGATACAGGCTAGACAAAGCGCGATCTTGCAAGCAATAGTTGATGCATTTCGCTATTCTCGTAATGATGATATACACAGAGATCTTGGCGTATTCAGGAAGTTATTAAGGATTTCGCATTAATTCACGAACGGCGATGTAAATGCGGAGGCTGTTAAGCTGTTGGATACCAACGATGATGACATCAGCCGATTAAAACGTCGACATCCGCACCATCTTGTCGTGTAAATAAATTAAAACCTGAGTTTTTGAATAACCATTGAGCTACAGGATCTACCTCGTTCGCATTTAGTATAGAAGATACGTTCTGTGTGTAACGAGCATCTTGTAAATAGGAATACTTATTTAATCCGTCCTATTAAAATTGTATTATATATTAAAATTAAAAAAAAAAAAAAAGAGAATTAAATACTTTCGGAAATTTTTTAAATTCCGCTTTTTTCGTAATATACGGAGGGGGAATAGTTGGAATTATTATTTTGACGCTTTCATTTGCAAGCGGTATTACTTGCGACACAGTCTTCAAAGATGAGAAAGTTGAAATCTTCTTTCCGGCTCGGTATCTCTACGTAAAACCAGAAAAGCACCGCCGTAATCTGTTTGAAAGGTATTCATAGATTTCAATAGTACAGATATTGTCTATTCGTGTAGATTTTTTTTTTTTTTTTATTGCCTGGCTTTAGTTAACTAAATTCTGTAGATTCTGCCCAATTTGCCAGTGAATGTTTTTGATACATATTTCCACATATGGTTACTTTTCTTTGGGAATTTTTAAACTACAGCTTGAGCATTGCGCCTTTTCTTTAAAATTAATAGTTTTCATTTTTTTTCTATATCAATGTATTGATATATTAATATACTTAATTATAAATTAAAAGAAACAAAAAAAAAAGCAAACATTTTAAGCTTATTAATAAATGTTACGCTTTCTAATTATTTATTTACAGCCTGCTCAGTACATTTTTTCCGTACGCCATCCAAACTGATAACATTGTTTTTTTTTTTTTTTTTGATTACCTCTTCAATTTTGGGTTGTACAATTATTTCATAAATTTTTTTCCGTAATGATGTTATTGATCTGTACGGATGATAACCGTTAGGTTTTCGTCTAATTTCCATTTGAATTATATTTAAACACGTACATACTTTTTATTTTCAACGGGAATAAATATTATCGCCTAATACGTCTACGTTAAAAACTGCGTAATATTTTGAAATTTCTTAAAGTCCGAGCGAAATCTCACTATTTCCTATTAGACATTTTTAATTTTTCCCCAAACGGCTTCGGCAACAAGCCAATTCAGTACGAACTGTTTATGTTATTTGTAGAATTTTTAATATTAGCAAAACAAAATTGTTTTTGACCTTTGCATTTTGTATTACGGTTTATTATTTTCTTTTTTTTTTTTTTTTTTTTTTTTTTTTTTTGGCGGCGATTTTAAAAGAGAGTCTACTAAAACCTACTGATGTAATTTAAATAAAAATCGGCACGCATATACCTTTTTCTTTTTTTTCTTCTGTTTCTTTTTTTCCTTTGTTTCTTTTTTTTCTTTTTTTTCTTTTTTTTTCTTTTTTTTTCTTTTTTTTTCTTTTTTTTCTTTTTTGGACCGCATGACAAAGCAACCGTGCGTACAAAATGTTATGCCGTTTTTTTTTTGTCGTCAAATCAATTACAATGGTACAAGTTATTACTCCCCGCTATGTTGATCAACTTTTTAACAGCTCTGCTTAAAATTCATTCAAGCGTATAGGCAATGCAACTTTTCGCAATCTTCCCTATGTTTTTCTTCTATTATTTATTATAATGACAATTATGAAATTTTTCTTTTTTTAGGGGGGGGGGGGGGCTCGTCAACCAAGAATCGTTACCAAGAGAAACAAATAGAAAGGAAAGAAGTCTCAGTTATAGTTTAATCCGACTAAAAATCTTTGATAAAAAGGAACAAATAGCAGGAATAATTAGTGCGGAAGAGAAGATAGGATATAAGGAGCACAATAAGGAGTAGGAAGCCCAAGCCTCAACAGATAGGAATACAAAGCAGAACACGCTCCACAGAAAGAGATGAACACTCGAAGAACACATGATCATCGGCGTCGCAAATAATTGCATAATTAGGATGATGGGGAGAACAATGTGTGGGTGGTAATCAACGAAATGCGAAATCTGGAGAAAGGCAGCGGAGAATGGCCACAACGTATATACCAACAGCGGAAACAACATCAGAACGTCGAAGAAAGGGGGGGTAGAAAATAATTCAATGACTTATTAAATTCTTCAATTTTTCATATAATACGAGCAATTCTAGCATACACGCATATTATATAGAGACATATAGTAATGAAACTGGTTTCTCCGAAAAGTTTTAACGATTTTGATGAAAATCATGAATTCGGGGTTTTTGGAAAATCGATCGGTCGCTTATTTTCGTGAGAAAATTTTGTTAAACGAATAATAGACAACCCCGCTGAACTCGCTTTGGTAATCACCCCGTGTTTTTCAAGTTGTTATTAAAAATTAAGTAATTATTTAAATAGACTTATTCATTCGGCAAAAAAGTAATTTTGTTGACACCGCGGTAAATAGCAAATTAAAAATCGATTGAAGCTTACATTAATTCACATTAATTAGAGATGCGAGCAAAACACGATCGGCACAGATAGTACTCTAATACATAATAAAATTGTGTGTGCACGAATGGTCTTGTTTAAAAGATGGTATATCGAAAATTGGCCGGCTCACCTATTCCGGCATTTGTGGCTCATGTTAAATATCATTCACGCCATGTTTGCTACATTCATTCTACGTGATGTGCGATTCACTTTCCCAGTTTTTGCTGCTCAGTCGAGTTCTAGCGCCCAATGCATATCTGGGCAGTTTGTTTTTCCTAATAATTCTCTAAACAGACAATCGTCGGTTATGTTACGCATTTACCAACATGTTTGTCTTCAACATTTACTTTATTTTGAACATTACGTATTATCCATTAGTCGGCATTATTCCTACACCGACTTGCCAAATGGGGGGGGGGGGATTGTCTGGAACTCGAAAATTCGAAAATAAAATGAAATAAAATAGAAATAAATTTCATATTTTTCGAATTTCGATGCTCGGGGAGGAAAAAGTCGTTTAAAGAGATTTTCGGTGCGTAGAAGCGGACACAAAGATAAAGAGGCTGAAAGAACAGCGTAATGTATTTCGAAGGCGTGGTGCAATAAAGTTCATTGATGGCAGGCATGCGGTTAGCCGAACTGAATGCGGCCAAGATATGGTCGGTCGATTTTGTGTGCACCGGTACATGACAGTCTGTCCGAGGATTCATAATAAATACGACTCGATGATAACATCTGCCTCGGCCGGTCAGTTAATGGCTATTTCGACTGAGATAGTTGATTTACAGTTGGCCGATTGTTGGCCGGGTGATTGATTAACCGATACATCGCGCTAATCTTCTGCGCACCTAGAACCGCACTAGCGGCTCGCGATTCCAGGGCCTCGACGGTGAGACTACTAATTGCGCGCTAGTCGGGCCGTGTCATTATTTTCGCGCTGGCCACGAGTCGCTTCCCGACTACTACTAATAATAACGGAAAGATGGGTGGGTGGTCTTCGGATATTTCTATTTGTATAGAAGGCGAACGATGAAGCCATTGAGCTAGTTGACTCGCACACCTCTTATCCCATTCAGCAGCTAAACAAAGGCAGATCCAAAGAAAACGCGACCGCATCCGAAGCGCTGCTGCTGAGGTTTCGACCGAGCGTCCGCACGCAACTCATCAAAGAGCGATAATTTGGCAATCGGAAAATAGCTGTTTAGACGCGACGTTGCCACAGTCGGTCGCGTCGTTATCGTTTCTGTCGTCTGATCTGTTAACGTTAAATTGATATGCCGGGCTCGCGTTTTCCTTCGTTGACGATAATGTCGTCAGCCGGAAGAATTCTCTCTCTCTCCTCTTTCCAAGTGTTATAATGAAACGGAGGATGGTATTATCTGTTAAAGTTGGCTTGTTAGACGGCTCGCGCGCGGGAAAAAACAAAAAACAACCAATGCACAATACGCGAGCTACATAATGATGTTTCGACCGCGAACAGGATATACATAGGTAGCAAAATACAGAAAGAACCTTATTATATTCTTCGAAGGAATTTCGGCTCCGGCGAGACTGCTAATCACAACTGGCCGGTTGAATTAATACTTCGTTACGCGATGCATAATGCAACTATGATATACCGAATTAGGTGAAGTAACGGGCGATTAGTGTGAAAACGTCGCTACTATTCAAAAGGCGCGAGATACCGAGTTAGTTCTAAAACGCGCATTTTGCGTCGTTCACTTAAAATGTCGAACAGAAGCGTATTTTTACGGTAAATGATTTCTACTTCATCCCGAAAAAGGTAAGAATGGTATAAAACCTGTACAAATTTTATACGCTTTCTCCACACTATTTATTCTGGTGTAGATTAGACCATTCGGCAGAGCCAGTTTTAAGTACTGCAGTGCGTCAATTATTAAAGCTGTAAAAAAATTAACGTAGATAACCTCTAGATACAAACAAAAAACAGAACAGGATTAGATGGGATCACTTCAGAAAAATTAGGATGCATATTGTCTCCGACATCATTCAATATATGTATGCGGCGAATTCCTTATCATTCCATATTGACTTTAAAGGGGAAATTCAAGAGCGGGTACCTAATTTACGATACGCTGATGATACAACGTTTGTCACAGCGTCTGAAGAGGAAATGGATGATCTGTGGGACAGAGTAGAACGAGAAAGTCGAAAACCGGGACTCCTAATTAACGAAAATAAGACGAAAATTATGATAATAGATAGGAACATGTGAAGAAAATTGAGCATACTACAAGACCTAGAGGTGATAAAAACTCATTCACGTTAATAAGCGACCATGGTGGGAATGGAGAAGAAATTGAGCGTAGGATAGTGTTGGAAAAGTCTAGACTAAGTAAAATTCGTCATACGGAGCCGAAACCTGGACTATACGCAAGCAGGGTACACAGAAAATCGATGCCCTCGAGATGTAAACATGGCGGAGAATGCTGAAAATCCCATGGACAACAAAGAAGACAAATATCTCAATTTTGGAAGAACTAAACATTGAACAGCGTTTTGTTTGCCGACAGAAAAATGTTTAAAATATTACGGGCATATTGTACGGAGAAATGAGAACAGTTTCAAAAAATGCGTATTACCTGGACAGGTAGATGGGATAAGAAGCAGAGGCGGACCACCGACACGACGGACAGACACTATTACGTCCCTTACTGAACTAACCGGAGCTCAAGCAATACTGAAAAAGCAGGAGCAGATAGAGAAGGACTATATGCGTATACGATACTCAGTAATTGAGTTACCGACTATGAAGAAGTATTAAATGTAGGAAATAAAGCCGGCGACTCATCTTATTTTACTTGTAGTATCGATACAGTAACGCATATCTAGAACACTAAGCGGGCGTACATCGTTATCAGCGACAGATGTGACTAAAAAACAAGCATCGAAAAAAAGCTTATTCAACAATTACAAATGACTACGTTTAATAACTTAATTTAAAAATGAAGTGTTAAATACTTCTTAGCAATATCCGAATCTTTTCTAACGATAACTACCGTTAAGTAATAGTCAATGATCACTTTGGTATATTTTCACTGTTCCCGAAACATTCGTAAAAATTAATTGTTACTGTTATTATTAATTTTCTTTAAAAATTTTAGAAAAAAATTTGTCGTTATAACTGCGACAAAACATATCACACACAAAAATCTGCAATTTTAACAATTAATATTTAATCATATGAAATTATCACCTTCAGCGCTGCTGCCATATTCTTCTCTATTCAGCAAAGACAAACATTTCAGCAGCTAATATTTAATTGTTTGCTAACTAAATCAGAACAAGCCTTTTCCTTTATGCATCTCTCCATCAAACTCTCCTTGCGTTGTCTTCACCCTTCTTCCGCACAATCTGTTACTGTTAACGTATATTTAGATGATTGTTCCATTCCTCTAGCTTTTAATATTTTCAACACTACAATTTATAAAAGAATTAACCCATTAAAACGTTTTCACACTCAAACTACGGAGGTGACGATCGTGAATCCTTCTTATGCTATATATAAATCGATCATTCTCTTCAAACTTGATTATAGTTCCGTTCTATACGGTAATACATTTAAATCCTATCTAAATTAAACATTATTTAGAATTCCTGACTTCGCCTTTGCTTCGGAGCTCTTGGATTCACTCCTACCCTGAATCCAACACATCTCTCCTCTCTTTATCCGTGGACTTAAATTTTTCTATCCTTCAAAACTGACACCTCTCTCCAAGCATAACGCCCATCCAGAATATCTCTTAACAAACTTCCTTACTGACTACCGATAGTTTTTCTACCTCTCCCCTCCAACAAAAAAAAACCGTCTTTACTTCCTTCGACATCCAGAACCGGCTATCCTCTAATTATTAGACAAGAATTCCGCCATATCCTCAATTATTCCTTCCCTTCTCGTTTTCTGTTATTTACTGACGGTTCCGAGAGTAGGAGTTATATTGTGGTGCCTCCTTTACCTTCTTAGAGTAATTACTTGGAGTTATTTAGGCTTCCCAACTTTTGCTCCATATGTACTACCGAATAATTTGCCATCCTTTGAGCTGTGTGGCATTCACTTCCTCCTCTCGCCACTTCAAAAAATACTTAAAATTATTGCTGATTCCAGAGGTGCCCTTTCGGCTTTCACTCCGTCCTTCCCTTCATACTCATAACTTTACTGTCTATTATATTCGCTCTCTTGCTCATAATCTCTTTCTTACGCACTTCATTTCCATCGATCTCTTGTACTGTCACGTGGGAATTGAGGAAGACGCGGTAGTGGACTATATTCTTCCATTCATGCAACTCGCTTTATTAAAAAGGTACCTGCAAATAACGTTCCGACTCTCTTCGAGAATTACTATTACAAACTCTCGTCGAATGTCTATGTTAGCGTCCTTTCAAATCCTAACTCTCATTTCCTAACAGTTCAGCTTAACTTTCCAAATTTCTCATGGTTCTATGACCCCGCTTTTCTCAGGCGCTCTTCAATCTCAGTTATATGTTCTTCGCTCTTCGGCCTCACTTTGTTCTCATCTCCTTGCTATCGTTTTTCTTTTATTCCAGCTCTGAACTGTACACAGCTTACCTCTGATTTCTCTTTTATTTCGGCAATATTGGAGTGTGATTTAGAATTTGTATCTGATCACACATATAGCGAGTTGTGTTCTTAGCTGATGATGGGTTATACCTGAAAACGTTTCTAAGCTTTCATTTTATTCTTAAATTTGTTTGTTATAATTGTATTTGTTATAAATTACTATATTATTAGTTTATCCTACATACTTCAAGCAAATAAATCCGGTTTCCATACTAAAGCCAATAAGTATTCATTTTGAAAATTTACGATTAAATAAACGTCGTAAAAAAATGATTTGGGAACGCTGTCACAGAATAAACAGGTACACCTGCTTTACGTAAAACTTAAGGAATAATAATGTCTTTAAGTAATCCGCCAAACAGTAGTCCAGCAGAAACGTATTTAAACTTACATTAGTGCAAATGCGTTATGAAAAAATGACCAAGCATTCGCAGAATTTTTTAGAAGCGGTGTAAAAATTTAAATTTTGGAAATTTGCAACATTTTCAATACTAGAGGTATTTCTTAAAAAATCGATCAGTTTCGCTAAAGCACGAACAACCAAAATGAATTCTGCTCAAAGTTTCAGTTAATGATTTATTCAACTTCAACAGGCGCATCATCAACTCTATCAGAACAGATTGCCTGAGATTCACAATATGGTATAGCTCTATTTAGCCGAGATGTATTTTTGGTAAGTACATTTTATTCCAAACGAATTCATGTAATCCAAAATTACCTATTCTATTCCTCAAGAAGAAGAAGAAGAAGAAGGAAAAAAATCAGTAATGCCGCCGATGTTAAGCACGGAAAAGATTCGAAAAGATCATGCATAGTTCATAGTCTACTCCCGAATTAAGAACATAAAATAAGCGCAAATAAGAAAACAGAAAAATATTAATCGAAATAATTAAAAATTTTAAATACAACTAAATAGCTTAAGAATAGATATTCAATAGAATATGCTAGAAGAAAACATATTATTATCTCTGTAAGGATTGTACAAAAAGACAATTCTGGTACTTCGTTAACTGTGCAGATATGCAGGTAATCAATAGAAACATGATGAGTCGTCGGACTTTGTATTATAATCTAAATAGATTAGGAATTACTGATAACAATGGGTGTAATGGGTGTGCAGCGGAAGGAAAACGCGGGCGAATATTACCCTGATTGTAACGATAAAAGAAAGTGTCTCTAATCGTACCGATGTCCCATACGTTACTGTTAAAAGTGATACAAATAGTTTATTATCCTATATCTGTTAAAGTGTTATCCAATTTTATCGGAACGGTTAAAATAAACATGTAAAAGGAATAGCGTAAAAACTGTCAAAGGCGGAACCTATGCTAGGAGAAAAAAGAAAAATGGAAACGTTCTTTTCGGGGAAATAACTCGAGTACTCGAAGAATGAAATGAAAAATGTAGGATGTTCCATACACTTTGTTTGTGAACTAATTGATATGATAATTAAATTATAAATAAGCAAGCACCTTAAGAGCGATTATTAATATCGATTAATAGGAAGCACACTGTTTTTAGGAAATATAATTAAATTTTACATAAATTACATGTTTCGGCAAAACATTGTATTACATGATTATCGCTCTTTGTTGCCGAAACATATCGTAATTTATGTAAAATTTAATTATAATATTTTCTAAAAACAGTGTGTTTGTTATTAATCAGTATAAAAAACAAGGAAATGGATCATTTAAATATTATCACTATTAGTGATTATTAAATTAATATGTTAGAAACGTCTTCTCAGCCGGAATTTTCCATTTTTAGTACAAGAAACAAAAAGGAAATATATTAATTGATACTATTACGTTTTAGAGAAAAAAGACGTATTTAAAGATAAATATATTATTATACATATATTACCTAAATCTGAAAGAACCTTAAGTGGCAATTAGTTAAACATAAAAAGCCGACTATCACTCTAATCTGTATTTATTTTTTACAATAGTTTTCGGTTATGTATAAATATACTTTTTTTTAATGTCGTGTCTAAAGCACCCCCCAAAAAAACCAAACAAACAACAACAACAAAAACCCAAGGTATTAGATAAAATTAAAATTATTTCCCTTCACGGGGACTGGAACTAGGGCTAACGATTTTTAAACACTATTCATAATTTTTGTGTTCAGCATTTATAACGTCGCCAAGCTATATGCATTTCATTATTTTGTTATCGTTTTTTCCCGATTATTATTGATAAAAAAAATTCTTTTGTTCTTTTAACCTCTTTTCATTAGTCAATTTTTTATACTTTATCTGAGCTGCTTGTCATATTTCCATCAAAGTACCCGGAATGTCACATTTGAAATACCTACAAGTAAAATATGCTTTTTAATTTTTCCCCCTATTGATTCATGGCAATACTGTATCTCTAATTGTAATTCTGTCATCCTCCTAAGGTATTTATCCTCCCCTCATTTGCAAAAAATCTCCCCCATGCCGTAATTAAACAGGTATTCTACAGCACTATCAATTCCCTATTTCCCTCTCATGTTACCATTTACACGGATGGTTCGAGGGGGCCTGGTGGTGTTGGTGCTTCTTTCATCCTTCCTGATTTTAACCTCTCAGAATCTTTTCGACTTCCTTATTTCTGTTCCATATTCACAGCCGAGTTGTTGGCTATCCTTCGCTCTATTATTTTCATTTCCTCGAATCAATTTTCCTCTAAGTTTTTAATTATTTCTGACTCTTTGAGCGCCCTTCAGGCCATATCCTCTCCCCTTCCTGATCATTCGTGTGACTTTGTTATCCTCCGTATACGTTCACTCATTCACAATCTTTCCTATCTCCATTCAGTCAATATTGATCTGCTGTGGGTACCTGGCCACTCGGGCATATTTGGCAATGAAGCGGCTGATATTCTTTGGTACTCGGGCTGCTGCTGCTTCCTCTCGTCTTTTTTTTAAAAAAATTCCATCCGTTAACCTGCTATCAGTTTGTAAAAGCTTTCATATCCGATTTTGGTCGGACACCTATGTTTCCTCTTTTTCTAATAATTATTCATTTCATCTGTCTGTCCAGCCTACTCTTCCTTCATATTCATGGTTTCTTTTACATCCCTCCCTTCGTCGTTCTGAAGTTGTTTCCATTGTTCGTATGCGCTTTGGCCATTCTTTGCTGCCTTCTTCCAGATTTCGTTTCTCCTTGATTTCTTCTCCACACTGTTCTCTCCATCCGGATGATGCAATTATTTGCGACGCCGATCATGTGTTCTTCCAGTGTTCTTCCCTCTCGGTGGAGCGTTCTGCTTTATATTCTTATTTGCTTAAGCTTGGACTTCCTACCCCTTATTGTGCATCCTATATCCTGTCCTTTCCTTCCCCACTAATTATTCCTGCTATTTGTTCCTTTTTAGTTAAAATCTCTGATCGAATCAAAATATAACCGACTTCTTTCCTTACCTTTTGTTTCTGGGTAAAGGTCCTTGGTTGACGAGCCCAAAAAAAAAAAAAAAAAAAAAAAAAAAAAATTGTAATATTATATAAGCGCGATTAGTCAACTAGTTTTATTACAGTTTCTGGTATTGTTGACCCATTTAGAGTAAAGAAAAGAAAAAAAAAAAATTGTAGGCCTTGCAATTTCTATATTGAGCAAAAAATTTGTCTGAAGTGATGATTGGCAACATAATTTTGTAAGTGAAATTATTAGAAATGTTGCAAAAGACCTATCCGGTTTTTATGTAGAAAATTCAAAGAAAACCGGGAAGTGTGTAAAGATTCGTTGCTTGTCATCTTTTAACGTCATTAACGGATGAGAAAACATCAACAAAGCGAAAGAATTCATGATAGAAAAGCTTCAGACAGATGACGCAACGTTTCAATTCGTAGCATTCTTATTGATAATATGGACGTAAGATACGCTGTCGCTCGGCTTGCTCAAAAAGCGCTGAATTTTCTCCAAAAGAACATTGGAAATAAGTTTTTGCGGAAAACTTGCTCGATTTCGACCAACTCCGATCCCATATTCATAAAACATATTACGGCGATAGTTCTCACGCAAACAAGTCAACACAGGCTTCTAACTAGATCGTTATGCCGACTGTTTCCTTTTTCCCCTCGTGATATTGTTCTACCATAGGGAGTCAACAAAGGGTATAAGCATGACATGAAGATGCTCGATTTATAAAGAAACAATTTTCATGGATTATTACGCACCATGATAACGCGTCAATACACAAGGCGATTATTATGTCTAAATTTTTGCGAAAAATTCTGCGACAATGTATCGAGATATACCGACTTTTCCAAAATCGAAATTACCACTTCGCCGAAGACGTCTTGACTGAATTGAGTGCATATACCACAAAATTTTTTTAAAGGAATTCCAGAAAATTCCGACAGAACGCGTTTTAAAGATTCGGTTGATCGTGAGTATTACTGATTTCAGTGGCGGGACATGTTTAGATTGAACGGAAAAAATAAATTTCGATCAAGCGAATATTTCATGTCTTATTGAAAAAATTCCAGTCACGCATTTGACCGAATTTCCTAATTGTTCGCGATTTCGGAATTTTTCAGCTACAGACGTGTTCCCCCATTAATACTTCTTTGATTCTACTTTTCTTTTCAATTAGGAGATGGCCGATTCACATTTACGTCTTTATAAGTACGTATTTTTCCCCTTTTCGAATTAGAGATGAAGGATATTCTTCCGCGAGAAATTATTACTAACTTATTTTAACATTTATTCCTAAGCTATGTTTTTTAATTACTCGTTATTAACTAATTAACTAACTGGATGTAAGACGACACAAATTCACTAAAAATAACATCGTGACGTGTTTCAGTTTAGTTTTATTTCGATAATTAATATTTCCCTTTTCCGCGCTTACTTTATGTTTATTATAATTGTTTTTTTTTTTTTGTTTTTTTTTTTAGGAAAAATTATCCCGCCAAAATGTATAATCTTTGGCATCATTGTTAAACTTACTGACTTTGCTTGCTTTTCAATTCAAGCAGGCATTGTAAAGGTAAAAAAATTTCGCCGGAGTTCCATTTTGAAATGGTGAATGAAAAATTCGTATTTTAAACCTCTCTCTTCGTCTTCGTTATCCTTTTACTTATTTCTCCTCTTCCATAATAAAAAGCTTTGTAACGAGGGTACAAATAGCGGCGAGAGAGAGAGAGAGAGAGAGAGAGAGAGACAGAGGGGGCTTGTGAGTGAAGCGGTGGAGGGAGAAAAGGAAGAGACGGCGGTAGTTGGAGTTGATAATGGACTACTTCCTAGAAAAGGAGCACGGCGACGCCGTTAGCAACTCTATTTCGCATTACGATTATCTATCCGGCAGGACTATCGTGCGCCACCGTTATTAGGATTTTAAGTATAAAGGGTTGTCGTTCAGAGGGGCTGCTGGAGAGACGGCTTTTCCGATATAAATCAAAATACCGTATCGGATATTTCAAATTGCTGGCCGCATTATCTTTCCATTACCCGTGAAACTGTTCTAGGTTAATTTCTCTCTCGCGAACGAAGAGAAAAGTAAACAAACCGCTCAACACGAAAATGTCGCAAAATTTCGGCGAAAATGTTGTATATAAATTAACGTCGCCCTTACACACTACAGTCCGGGAAAATAGTTTAGGTAACTTTTCATTTTTCCAATTTAGTCGTTTTCTCCGTCTTTTCTGGAAAATTTAATTTCCAGTTTTCATAATTCATTCTCCTCCGGTCGATGGAGGTTTCTTCTCAACGGCCGCTTGCGATAAATTTGTGCCACACGCGTATCAGTTGCGACATTATCTGCGAGCGTGTTAAGAAATGAAATACAATACAACAAACGGAAGACAATCTATATGCCGACCCGAAACGGGGATTTTTTTTTTAGAAAGAAGAAAAATAAATTCTACGCGTCTATAAATACATGTGTGAATAGTGTGAATCTCGCCGCCAATTGTTTTCTCAAACACTAAAATTAAATGTTCATTACCGAAATAACAAACAGTAGTGAAATGTGTACACATAACGTGTATAACAATGCACTTATCTGTAGCAACATTTTCGGATCTAAACGATTTCTACAGATATACGTGTCATGTGGTGTACACATTTCGGTATTTTTTGCTATGTTGGCAATGAACATTTTTAGTAAACTTGAGTTGTCTTAAAACATTTTAGCATCGATTTCGTTGTCAATTTCCCTGATAAAAACTAATAATATTTCCTCCTCCGCTATCTGTTCTGCTTTCGATTTAGTATATTATATAGCCTGGATTACAGTTTTCCCATATTAAACCTTACCTCTAGAACCACGTAACGTTTGCTAATTTGTGAAAAGGCGTATATTACGACATACCGCATTGAAAAGTTCGCGGTAGTCTTGTCCAGATATCTTTGTCTACCAAACTAGACATATCATGGCTTTCCAGGCGATAACCCCTAATATCTGAAATATTCGATATTATATAAAAAAAAAACCAGTGATATCCGTGGAATAATAAAGACGAAACATCTCTAAAGGAGTAAATGAGAAAGAAGCAGTCCTTCAATTTCGTCTTCAGATCTCCAGTAAAGACCCCATCAAGAGTACATTATGAAAAGAGATGGTAATTCTACAATCCGCGATGATACATTACCAAGAATCTATGCGATATCCGTTTTGGACGACCGAAGAACGCCTTCTCCCAACTTGGTGGCGATATTCACTTGTTCTTTTTTCCAGTCATCCGGGACATGTCGGCGGGGTTCATTTTAATAACAGAGCGAGTTGCGAAAGCTCGTTCATTTTTCATCTGCCTTTACACCTACATAAGAATACTACGTCAAGTAGTGTGCAGTGGGAATCTTCCTTTTGCAGCAGGTTTAGCTAATTGGCCATTTGATCTTCTTAACTTTATTCACGACAAGCCGCATTATTTTACGCGCAATATAACAAGCAGATTCGAAACGGTAAGGCACCATTTTATACGTCATCATTTTTAGCGTATATCGACTTTTTTAACGAACACATTCAGTTTCCTATCGGTTATTTAAATTATAATTTAGATATCTGCGTATGTCTAGTATTTTTTCAGGTGATATTTTGCAATTATAATCAAATGATCGATGCAGTTCTCGCGGAATTATCAAGTTTAAAAACACAACTTGTTACTAAAATTAGTATTATTCAAATTTAAATAACCCTTTTTTTTCTTTTCTTTTTCTTTTCTTTTTCTTTTCTTTTTCTTTTCTTTTTTTTGCCACTAAAACAAACAACTTGGCCGAAATATTACTACGATTTCCTGCCGGTGCACGAGAATTAAGTATATAAAACAGAAGTTCCGATAGAATAAGTTGCACGAAATAGTCGTTGACACGAAAATAAAAATATACACCCCCGCGTCTTTTGTGACTCCCGGAAGAATCATAAAGTATTTTCTATGAAATATAAATTTATTATTTAAGACAACAAAAACTCAAGCGATAATAATTTTCTAAACTTTAGCGTGCCACAGTGAAATTCGACCGAATTACCACTTGAACGATAAAATGTCATTTAACCGACTGCACTGCGGCGGTATCCGATTAAATCCGCTTACACTGTTATAAAATATATAGGAGGGGGATAAGATGTCGGATTATGAACTCCTAATTCGTAGAAGCATTCCCCTTAATTAAGAACAGCGAGGAGTATTATTAAAATTAGTTTTATTATTCTAATTTTTTATACGCGGGTCACTATAGTGGCAAGTATTACCGGAATTGGCGATGAGGATAACGGGACAACCATGAAGTAGTTTTCTCCGCTTGAACACAGCCCGTTTAGTACACACATCTAAACTACCAAATATTTAATAATGTCATATTTATTGGTGTCGTTATCGATGAAGCGATAATAATATGCTGACAAATAATAATGGTATCAACTGTGTCCTGATCGTTTTCAGATATGTATCGAATTTTTATTTGAAAACTAATCTAATACAACTTCATATCAACGCGCAGAACGTAATAAGGATAGTAGATAGAGTAATGAAAAATATGAGATAACGGAACTAATAATAATGTCGCATTAAATAAATACACGAATAAATACGGAGTTCGTGTTTAACGTGATTTTCCTCCTGAACAGGCGTTCCAGATTACAAAACCAAGTCTTCACTGGAATCATTCGGACATGTAATGTGCGATGCAAAAACTAATCATACAAGCGAAAACGGAAGGGAAACGACCTCGGGGATGACGGACCGATGCAACACGGAAAACTACGTGGAAATCATTTGTGGAATTCGTGCGAGAAACCGATGATCGAGATCGGTAGCGAAAATTAGAAAAAAGACAGCAAAAATATGAACTGTGGTCATGACATCCCTTAGGGGGAGATTAAGTAGGTTTTGATGATTTTTAATAGGATTTAATTTGTCGGAATTATTGCGTTTCGAATGTAATAAACCGACATATTTCGAAATGTAAATTTCGTGATGATGAATCGAACGGGAGAACCTTAAGATTTAAACCATTCATGATGATTTTGAAATAACGCGAGCTCTACGTAGACTCCAATGGTGTGCTGCTAAAACGTTCGGATACTGTGAAAAAACTGTGAAACACCCGACGACTATGTATTTACAAAATGAACAACAGTGGTGAAGCTGTAAAATAGTCCCTAAAAGAAGATGACAATTTACTTCGGGTGATGATATTTTAATGGTGTAAAAATAATACGAGACTGATGAAGAAGTTAACAGTGCGCGTCCAAGATAAGTGAAAAAATAAATGGAAAAAAATATTAATAAAAAAAACAAAAACATTCTGATTACGTCATAAGGTGAAATTATTCCCGACAAAAAAAGAAAAAGAGAGAAATTAAAACAAACGAGCCTCGGTCCATGCATAAGAAATTTATAAATTCTTCCGGGAAAATATTGTTGTCTCAGTCCGACGGGGATCAGCCAGAAAGAAGCGGCGGATAACTTCGATGGTGGTAACCGGGAGGTCTAGCCTATTTGACGTAAGTTGCAGGAAGTAGGCGATTAAAGATAAATTATAAAAGTGAAAACACAGAGAATGAAGCCAGCTATCGGAATGAATGGGGCCTGCTCCGTACCAGCGGAGGCACATTGTTTGGGAATGATTTAGAAGTTTGAAGAATGAACCGAATTGAATGAAACAGAATTGAATTCAATGAATAGTGCCTGCTGATTGTGAACGCCGGTCGGGGTCGGATGAATGGATGGATATATAGTTAAGAGAGAAGTTAGCGTAATCTCTTGGTCCGATTTCAATGATGAAAAAGTACATAATAAACAGAAACTACCGTTTATTACTCGTTACGCTGAACGATAACGAAAATAATAAATAAATAAATAAATAAATAAGTAAATAAGTAATAAAAAAGTTCTTCGTCCTTTATGGAAGAAAAAAAAAAGAAAACACGCTGAAGGCCATTTCGTGTATCACTTACAATGTGCTGTTGGCGTGTATGCCTTTCGACTCTTGTGTCCGAATCAATTAATCGAGTGTTAATATCATAAAAATTTATTTCATGTACTATCGACCTTGGTCTATTCATAACTTCTTTCTACCGTTGTTATCGGTATTCGGCAATTATAATCGCGCTTTTAAGCAACGGGGTTTGAATCTTCACCGGCATTCTTTCCCCTTATGCATCTACGTTATGCACCATGACACTTGAATGGCACGCAAACGGAACTGCATTAAACATGAATATGATAGCCGAGCGTATGTTTAAAGCGAGCTTTCTCCACCGTCACATAAATTCTGTGAACCACTGAAAAGAAAAAAAAAGAAAGGCATTACCCAAGTTAATCTTTAGTATTCTTCTTATATTCTTTAATATCCTCTCTCGGTTGCTCCGCTACAAGTTTTCATTAGTTAGTAAAATCACCCGTCTCCTCTATATTGCTGGGCACATACTCGACACAAAAAAAAAAAATCAAAAAAATTTAACTGAAACTACCTTTTTTTGAGAGAAAAAAAAACAAAACAATACGAAATAAACACGCAGTTTAGGAAATGGATTTTTCGATTTTTTTAGTGTCATTTTTTTTTTTTTAGTTTTTACTCCCAATTGTTCATTCTTAGTCTTTTGTTAAGATTCATAGTTAGTTTGTCAATCTCACGTTAGAATTATCCGCATAGCGTTATTTTTTTCCTGTTCCCACTTTAATAGAGAAAATATTTTACATGAATATGTGTAGCATGTGTAAGATATTCTGAAGAAAAAACTTCGTACCCCTTATTATGCGGTACGGAGAAGTGTGAGATTCGGCATAGTTAAAGTTTACATGAAAAAGGAATACATAAAGATAAAATTTACGTATAATATCTGTTACAAATACATTTCAATTAAATTAAATAAAACATTCATTATTTACGTTCATGCACTGTAAAAAATTAGCCGAGTAAATGCGGAGTGACTACTTCGGAGTGGATGATTTATAATTGATTTAATACCCCCGCAGTGAAATCCCCACTCCAAGAGGGAGTTTATTTATAAATACGCCGAGTATTTCCGTTATATATACCTGTGTAGCGTCCGTTCTGATTAATATATTTACCTAGTTTTTTTTTTCTTCTTTTCCTAAATACAGGTGGAACGGGCGAATCTCTGTTTAAAACTCATACGGTAAAATCAGCTTCATTCACATGTGTGTTACAACAACAAACAAAAAAACCAAACAACAGTTTACGACAAAAAAAACAAAAAAGATAGCTACTGTATTTCACGTGACCTAATACCCGCACGCTTTTAGTTTAAGCTATACTGAGTGACATGCTCCAGTACATAGGCACGTTTCTTTCAGCTGTGCACGTATTCAATTAAACAGCAGGCGGATTTTTTGGAAATCTTTTTCGAATAATTTTTTCGCAAAGTTAGCGTGAAATTTAATTGAATTCCGCCATCTTTCGAATATATTCTAAGCGAATTTTATTACTTGTGAATGTGTTCAGAGTGACTCATTTCCAATTTTATGTTGCGTAAATTTTAATATTGCAAAATGTGACTGAATACTGTGCGTAAATGTGATTTGGTCGATTTAATGTGACTTTTGGTTTTTTCCATTTTCTCTAGTCGAAAAGGTACTAGTACAAACAGATTTACGTGTGTTTAATGCATAATTTATATATTGTTTGGAGGTAAATTATTTTGTTCTTGCTCTAAGTTTTATTCGTTATATTCGTTATTTTAAATCAAGCAATTTTGTAAAATTTTGTACTTTAATTTCCGCATTTATTAAGATTTGCGACGTATAACCTATTTCTCGGTCTTCCTCTGTATATGGTTCTCCTTGTATTTTCTTCTTTAATTTTGGTTAATATTTCATCGTTTCTCATTATATGTCCCATCATTATGGTTATACATGTCTCGATGGTATTCAATAAACCGCGTGGGGATAGTACTTGTTAATTTAATTAAAACTGAATCGTCCGTGTTATCAATTCGTAGATCTGTCCCTTGAGGATAAATATAATATGTAAATTACCTTCGTCCATTACGCGACTACTAGTAGCTTTTTAATAGGTGTCGTATTATCGTCAGACTCTAAGTTAAAATGAACGTGCATCAGTGACAATATAAAATGGCAGCTGGAAACAGCTTCTAGCGTATTTCAAGGTGCGGAACGTTTACCCGTGAGATTTAGCGACTATAAAGTTCCGATCGCTTCTGTTAAAATTTTAAAGTGTAGGCGCATTTAAATGGTGCTTCCGAATAACTTCTAAAAACAAAAAACAAAAAAACATTACCTTTCAATATGTAGTACGATTTTCGGGAGCGCAAACGCAATTAAAAATAAAGACAAACGGAACTCGAGTTTAATTAGTGACGGATGAATGTGTCGATATCGCGGTGGTCTGTTTTGCGGATGTAGATGGTTCGTTGAACGTATTAGAAGAAGATTGAAGCAGTCGAAAAATTATTCATCCGGTAAGTTTATCGCGCCGGTGCGTTTCTATATGTAAATTCTGAGTAACTTCTAGCCACGAGCTTTGCTTTGGCAAATCTGCTAGCCGAGTCAAGATGATGCAATCGAACCGTATCGAGCAAACTAGAAAATTAAATAGCCCGTAACCATTCGGAAATGAATCATAATTCAAGTCTGCTCTGCGCCGCAACCCTCTTCGTCGAATTCCGAATTCATCCCCCTCATCTTTGTGTTTTCAAATTTCATATCTGCCGCTTCTGTAGCAGTGCTGCCGTTGCGGCTTTGGCACGGTTTTCACTTATTGCTCCGTTAAATTTCATCAATACGTTCGCAAGAGATGGAAGAGACATTTTTTAGCATTTTTCAACGAAATGCACTTTTTGGCGGATTTCAAGTGCAAGTAGTATAATAATATGCTCTCCATTTGACCGGTCACCATAGAGGGTTAAGCGACGAGTTTTCGCTAGAGATTGGAGAGGTGCGATTGTACGCGATTAGAAATGTTAAAATTCAAAATTTGTGGTCAGTGTGCTAAAGTTAACAGGCCGAAAAATAAATAAAACAAGATAGGTGGCGATGTGAACAGACATTTACATCGAAGTATGACACTTCTTCGTTTGGTTTGTTTCCGTATATTAATGGTTTACGCTAGAGGGATAATAAGAAAATCCTGTTACGTTTTCCCGTTATTTAGACATCTCGTTACGAAATTATTTTTTTCGTTATATTTAACCCTGTTGCGTTTTGGCGACACGTTTGTAAGTTGATTTTTCCTTTCTACGCAAACCTAAAAGCGTGCTGGAGCGTTTGCTGCACATAACCTTCTTTTTGCATCGATGATATAGCAATTTAAAAATGGCGTAGTCATTTAAAACTGACTCTTCCGTAAGAATTGTAAAAAGCTAAAACCTCCCCCCAATTACGAAGCAAACTTTTTTTGTTTCTATTTAACTGCCTTTGTGCTAAGAACGAAGGCACTTAAGCGTATTTCTAAATTGTCTCTGTAACTGAGACGCATCGTGGTTATATATATATATATATATATACATATATAGGTATATCAAAAAAAATCATCTGGGGCTGTAAGAGGTGTTTCCATGGTAAGGTGCGAAGGATGAATTACATACATACACATCCCGTAAAGAAATTTATTACGTTTTTTTAATAATGACTATAGAAATCATGTAACAAAAAAAAAAAAAAAGTTCAGTATCAACATCTGTTTTTGCCTCACGTCTATAAAACATTTATTTTGTTAAGAGATACTCTACTATAAGCGCATTGGAGAAGAGTAGCACATCCGTCAAAGTTCGAAGGAGCAAGTTTTATATATAGGTATTAATAGCAGTGCCATTTTTACGTCGGGAGTAATATAAAAAATCGGTTACGAAGTATATGCGTTACGTTTTTTTTAAATTTTGCAGAGACCTATTACATTAATAAATACGAGTACAAACATAATATTATAAATTATCAAATCAAAAATAACGCTCCATTTAGAATTTGAAAAATTATTTAATGTATCCGTGTTAGGAATACATGATGTTCGAGAAACTTATTCGAATTGAAGTTTCATACCGAATGTTTTCCAGGAAAATTAGACAGTTACGGTTCTTTTTAAATTAAAATAGATTACGTCTTGCAAACAATTTTTAAAATTATGAATTGTTCAAAATATATGAAAAGATAAGTAACGTCTTGTTCGAATGCCCCTTTATTTCATCCGAACGTGCTACCCTGTATTCTAATCTTTTGCGTCTTGGCCTCCCCACTCCTTACAGTGCTCACGCCATTCTTGCATTCCCCTCTCTCAATGTAGTTCCTTTGTTAGCCTTCTTTATCTCCTCAATTTCTAATCCTTTCCTTATATAATGTACAATTCTCTGCGTTGAGTAAGTCCCACCGTTGACGCGCCCAAAAAAAAAAAGAAAAAAAAAAGAAGTACGCAATCGAAATCTGATGTAAAGAAAAATACAGCAAAGACAGAAAGGTGGATTTGATTTTTGCGATATGTGCCCATGTGTCAACCAGGTGTGTCCAATAGAAAGTCGACTGATCATAGCTTTCCCTCTTTTCTAGTGTGCGCGCATCATGTCCATAAGTCAATATTTTCCCTGATTTGTAGGTATCGCATAGTGTAATAAGTTGTCTTTTTTTTTTTTTTCTACAATCTGTAAATATTGCAATCAGTAGAAGTGATCTAGGCAGAATAGCATGAAAAAAATAACTTAATAAGACTGGTCAATCCAATAATCCCTTGCTGCATTAGATCTAAATAAATTCACGAATTCGAAATATCACGCGGCCACAGCCTTTTTAATTGACGACTTGAAGGATCAGGTATATTTCGATCTGCGAGGTCAGTAACCAGCCTGTCAACGAAGGATACTTGTATCTCGATTTTATTACTTCAGTAACAGAAGGAATCCGGAAATTTCTTCTTATCGATGTATGCGATACAAACCACGGTGCACCGATTATCTTACGCAAAATCTTAGACTCAACTGATTGATGACGACGTATATGTGATTTTTTAGCAGTTCCCCAAAGTTCGACACCGTATGTCCAGATTGGCTTAATATATTAGTATTTTATTATCCGATAATAATCTGGATCGAGTATCCAACAACCTCGAAAGCAGTCCATATCGCCTTCTCATTTCGCCAATTTTGACGGTAACATGTCGACCCTAGGTAAGACGTTTATCTAGGTACAAACCTAAGTACCATACATTACTTACCTGCGGGTTAAGGTTAGGTGCGATGCCTCTTTGCAATGTAAAGGAGATGTGGCTGCTTTTCCCTTCGTTGACTCATATCCTCCAGTCTGTCAACTATGATTCTAAACGGTTAAGTTGTTGCTGCAAGTAATTTGTTGCTTTAGTCATATCAGAATCAGAAGAAAGTATGCATGTATCATCAGCAAAGGTGCACAGCGTTGTGTTAGGGATACTGGACCTATCAGATATGAATCATGTAAACAACACCAGCTCAAGAATACTTCCCTGAGGAACCCCGGACAAGACGGGATAAATAGAAGAGTCAGTATTACCTTCTTTAACACTGAAAAAACTCTCGGCAAGATATGATATAATAATATGGAAATATTGTGATGGTAAGACATCTTTTAACTTATACAGAATGCCCGGGTGCCACACCCGATCAAATGTCTGAGACACATCCAACAGTACTGCAGAGCAATACATTGTACGCTCGAGTGTGGTAGTTATATTGCCAACAACCCTATGACATTGTTGCACCGAGGAATACATTTTTCTGAAACCAAACTGGTGAGGTAGAATCATCCCGCTCTCCTTTAAGGTTGAATAATATTTTTTTAAAAACTTTACCCATCAGCGGGAGAAGATTAATAATAGGTCTAAAAGACGTGTACAAGTGGAAGAGTTTATGACGTTTCTGGACCATTTTTTTTATAGAATACTATCACTGAATTGGAAAGTAGCTTAAAGACGCAGAACTCAGTATGTAATGAGGTCATATTCTGGGGCCTTCTTAATTGGTAGGTTCATAATTGACGGAAATATAAATTTACGAATGTGAAGTAATGGGAGGAGACCATCCAAATCGTGAAGTATCTTGCGTACATGTTCTTGATTTGTAAAGTCTGGATGAGGTTGGAACGTTTTATAGGCTCAGTTCTAGCTTAATCGCCATTGTGATTGAGAAGAGGTAAGTGTGAATTTCTATGCGATAACACCTTTTGAGTTGCTTGCCAGAGGGATTTATCGGTAGTTGATAATCCTTTCGTATATGTATGAAATACAATGACTCGTAGGTCTCTTATAGAGTTATTTAATATCCTATTAAGCCGATTCCAAGTGTGCTTATCCGCTGGATATTTTTAGCCCCTTTCCAGGTAGGCCTTGTCCCTCTTTTTTTAGTTATCAAGTCTCTAATATATAATGGTATACATTTTTGATTTCGAGGATAAGATTCCGCACCGCTTTCTGAATGTTGCAAGTGAATGCATTTACGACTGTGTAAATTTGCTCTGAATTTTTTAGCAAAATTTTTAGATCAATATTTTGATTTAAGAAATTTTGAAATTTGTTTTGATCGCTATTCGATGTATATAATCTATCAGATGGTGTTTTTAATAGCCGGTTTAGATTTAATGTTAGTAGAACTGGATTATGATCAGACGATAGATCTTCCAAAAACCTATATATCATAGTGTAAATTCAAGCTGTTAGGTACAATAAAAATATCCAATATATCAGACAATTTACGTCGCGAGAAAGGCCAGTATGTTGGCTTTAAGTGTGAAATAACTTCGTAACGATTATTCATTGCATTAAGTAATATATTACCCCGTGGATTCCCAGTTCTGCACCTCCATCGGATATGTTTAAAATTGTAATCACCACCCGCGATAAATTTATTTCCATCAAATTGAAAGAATGAAAGGAAGACTTACACACTTATATTTTGATTTGCAGCACAGTAAACAGATGAAAAATTCATATTAAAGTATAATGTATCGAGGTGATAACAATTGCCTGCAACTGGGCAGCGTAAGAAAATATATTTCTCTTTTTATTATTTATAATATGTTCAGTGTAGAGGCTTTGGGAAACTTCAGTCTCTGACCTGCCCCAAACTTTAACTCGAGATTCGCGCCTGCTGAGACTTACCGTTTTCTTCTAATGAGGCGAAAGAAGTATGCCTAGAAGTGGATAAATCCGTAACCTATTTGTTGGAATTTATAAGCATAAAATAAATAAATTCCCTAATAACAAACTAAAGGATAAAATAATTTACCTCGATAAATTAAAATAAATACCTTATAAACGTTTTCGGGCATAGCCATCGCAAATCAGGTAGAAAAATCAAATACAGAGAGATACAAGGAACATATAAAATCAATGCATTGATAATGAAACTGAAAAATCAACATATGTCAAACGTCTAATAAAAAATAAGAATAATACTAATAGGCTAGAAAATATATAATATAGTGGCAGTCTTGGCTTCCTATAATGAATATAGCTGAAAATTATTATGAAAATAAATCTAAACGCAATTAATTTTAAACCATCAAATACCGCCGAATAATAATAACCCTCTTTTTGAACTTCTTTTCAATTTTTCTTCTTTATGAATATTCTTAATATTTCGTTTTGAAATTTTGCCGGTTAAATTCGTTATTATTTTATAAATGAAATCTCGCCTTTGATTTAACACCGCCAAGCGCATATTATTTTCCTATATACATTAGCTATACACACGCAGTTTCATTATTTCTCTACGGTTTGTTTTTAGTTTTTAATTGTACTATTTATTTTAATCTATTGAAGTCAATTATTTTATACTTATTTTTGTCTTTGTTATTAAGGAATTTATTAATAGGCCTAAAGTTTTCTAATTTACTAGTTTCTTTTTTTTTTTACTAGGTTTAGGAAAACTCATCTACGTTCTGCAGAAGAGATTCTTAAACATGAAAATATGTAATCGGAATGGGAGTCAAAAATTAGATACGGCGGAGAAGTTAAATATTAACACATTCCTTCGAAGGAAGTGAATAAGCAAATTGACCATTGATTCAACAAGATACTACTCATTTCTTTTTAGATGAAAAATTTAAGATCCGGAGTAAAGAATTATCTAAAAACGGAAAATAAATTCCGTTATTTCCTATTCGGACTTGTTAATTTTCTTCACAGCGTGCTATTAAGGAAAACGTTTTAGGTCATGTATAACTGTTTGATGGTGAAAACGAAACAACGCAATCTGCCCTGTATGAAGAAAGCTATGACCAATGTAAGCGATAATAACGGAACGAAAAAGGATACTGAATGAGAACGAGGAATTAGAAAGAAGACTAGATTAGGCAGATAATGGAAGAGCGATTTGTTGGAAAAGCAAGTAAACGTAAGTGCTATCATTCCGGAGGAATCGAAGGTGTGGAGTGGTTTACACAGATTGGAGCTTGGGATTTTTTCTTCTTCGAATAGTAGACGGAACAATCCATACCGCTGAAGTTCGAATGGCACTGGCGGCCGAGAGCAAATCAACATGGATGGAATAGTTGAGAAAAGTCATGTGGATAACAGATACAGAGGGGTAAAATTGTAGAAAGAAGAAACAATCGGAGGACGCTATCGTTAAAAAAAAAAAAAAGACGACTAAAGGAAATGAAAATAATGTAAATATAATGCGCAGTTTAGCTCGGATACAAAAACAGAACAGGAAGAATTTGGAAAAATTGTGAAATTCTGCATAAACAAAACCAATAAAAATGAAATAGGGAAATGTAGAAAGCGCTGTTGAACGCTTGCTCAATTATAACTTACAGGAAGAATCTGTGGAGCGAAGATAGGAAAGCTACTTCGGGACTCTACCGCGGAGGTATTTTGAACAAAAAAGACAAGAAAAACTGAATAAGGGCAACACATGGAAAATTTCGCAAATAAAATACAAATACACCGAGAAACAGAGATGATGCATTTATGTTTTATACTTGGAATAAAGACTCAAACTTTGGAAAGAATATGTGTACACGAATAGATACAATGATGACAGGTGATAAGTACAAATAGACGAGTAAATGGCGGAAGTAAGATAACGCGCTCGGAAGTAATATGGGCGTTGTGGTGAAACAATAACAAGACTCGCAGACAGCTGAACGCTAAAATGATAAAAGTGATGCGGGGAAAAAATAGTACCGGAATATAGCTGCTAACTAGATCTTTCAATGAGGTTTACCAAACAGCAGCGATCTTCACCCGAAACGCCCAAAGCAGATCGACAGCGAGAATATCGAACTCTAAGCCTTCACATGTTGAAAGTCTTTCTTAGAATAATTCGTAGAAGAATTTTCCAAAAATTCCAACAACAACCAAGTGACATTGAATTTGGTTTTCGCACACGATAATTTACTAATGCAAAGAGGTAAGAAATATGGATGTAGATATATATTTATATGTACTGCGCGTGTTGTATTACCGAAAACGATGTGATCGAATTGGTTCCCGTAATAAACTGGAATTACTACATTAGCTAGTCGAATTGGTTTCCGGGTTAAATCAGTTTTCAATTGAAAACTGTCGAATTGATTCCCATTGTTACTAGAATGATCGATGAATCAGTATGTACTTTATTGAAACAGTGTCAACATCACCCACGAATGCCAGCGTAGAATAATTAGAAGAAAAAATCTGACCATACAGAACCTGAGGCGGACTATATTCTCCAGCTCGACTGAGCAGCAAAAAACACGGAATACAAATTAATACTACTCGTATAAATAATAATGTTCAGTCCTTTAAAATATTAATATTCCTTACATATGCTTGGGTTTATGGCTGTAATCGAGCACATATCCTAGCTGACCTATATCGTAAAGTATTTTAATATATCTTTTCTATATATGTATATACACATATATTTTTTTTAATATATATATATAACTGTTTTATATGTGCATGATTAGCATTTTTCAACGCAAGAAAGGAATTACTTTAATTTAAAATAAAATTTAATTTTTATGAATAAATTTAAACACAGCAGAAGGACCTATATCGCAGCAAAGCATATGGTGTATACAATAAAGGTGGGTAGATCTGTGCTAACATGAAATCATTAATAAGAACTGATCTTCTAACTTCGAATAATTCACAGTTAAATAATAGACTTTTAATACTCTTGTGTTGGGTAACAGGATTTTGTAAAGGTTTTGAAATGTAATAACGATTGTTTTTTTTTTGTTTTTTTTTTTTTTTATCTTTTTTAATACGTATTTCAAAAATTTACAAGATATATAGAAAACAGTCGCTCTTACTTAGTAATTACAATGATCGACGTCTTTGTACCGTATGAGTCGATCTTAATTCATTATAACGCTACATATCCGTTTGTGTATGGTAAAAAATACGAAAAAAGAAAAGTAAACTAATAAATAAAAGTTAACTAAAAACATCGGGCCAATGCAACACAACAAAATTATTTAGTGAGGCGTACGAAGTAAACGGCGGAGTGTAGCGTTATTATTGCTGCGTGACGGTAAAAAGTGTGTAAGGGTCGGAGGGCGTGCGATGAAGAGTGTAGCGGTAAATTCGGTGCCCGAGTGAGGGACTCTGAATGTGAAAGAGAGAGAGTAAGAAAAAAAAACACCCTATAGAGGCTTGAAGCTTCCCTCTCAGTGGCGGCCAACTTTCCAGGAAGACGGAAATGACTTGGGCAAAAGTCACTTTAATTTGATGAGAAATAGCTTTCAACTGCTAGCCGAGCCTTGGAACGCTGCTGCACATTTGCCTGACTGCTCGCTGACACATTCTTCTTTTCGCTTGCTTCTTTCTGAAAATTTTCCCCATCTACGTCGCTTTTTTACTTGTTCCGTTTGTTTTTTTTTGCTTTTTTTTGCCTATTCGCGATTCTTTACATAGCAGCACGAGAAGAACGACGCTTTTGTGTATCTGTGGCGCCTCTAAATATGCTGCACAAAACCGCCCGTGTCCATGTATTGGAGAGTGTGTAGTTAAATTAAGCAAGCAACGCGCTCCAAATGGCGGGCAAACGAATGGACACTACGAATATATCCAACTCTTCAACTAGAATCTAATTTATGATTGGGCCGATAAATGGAACAACAAAAGAAATCAGGGAGCGGAGAAAAAAACGGTCTAACGTACAGAAATAAGCCGGGACGCGCTATATAATAAATAAAAAGGAACGCGACGACGCGAAAATAAAACAAATCGGACAAAAGAATGGACGATAATAAAAATAGCGAAAAACTAGAAAAAATTAAAAATAAAAAATGCCCACCGGACTCGAAAAATGGGGTAAAATTTCGCAAAAGAGCAGAAACCTTATTAAACGTTATTCCGCTGATTGATGCGGTTTTAAGTCGTTTCGCCGTTTGCCCGAGCGTGTTGAGATTTTTTATCGTTTGCATATACATATATATATATATATATATACTAAACAGTTTCGCTTTGAACGTCACGGAAGAAACAGATTATTGTAACAATTACTGTAAACGTTTTCGCGACATTCTCTATATTGTAATTCGATTTTTGAAAATTCTTTTGTTTCTCTTCAGTGGAAAATTTGACTTTTTACAAAAAATTCTCCGCAATTATTTTCTCCTATTTTGAAACGAATGATCCTAAAGTTGTTTATCTCAATCGACCTTTTTTGTTTTTCACGAAAACGGATTTACTTAACCCACGTCGTATGAGCGCGGCAAGATAAATAAAATTTATTTCCGACTAAAAGTTAGCTTAACTACAATATGGCAAGGTTGCAGTCGAAAATTTAACTGCCGCCGATTCTATATCTGTTTTGTTTTTCATTAAGAATGGTTCTCATTTATTAACTCTGATAATAGTTTCCATTTTTTTTGTTAAAAAAGAAAAAAATGGCGCTTTCTACTTCGTATTTAATTAAAAATAATTCGAAATAACACCGCCTATTTTCGCTATTGCATTATTCGGCGACACTTTCTAATATTCGGATGTAATATTTTGATGATGAGGTCGGATAGTAACGGAAACTAGAAAAGCTCATTAAAAACTCTGGGAAGGTTCTTTTTTTTTACCGATATATTTCGAAACTGCACTGACATGAAACATCTAAGGTGTAATCATGCGCATTAGTAATACGTGGAAAATAATTTTATAACTATAAAACAATTACCAGAACTGTATGACCATTACAGTGTTCGATTTCTTTCTAAGTAAGTAACATTTGTAACGAAACTCAAATAAGGACACTGCGGATGAATTGACTGTCTCTAATCTTTTTGCTATCTGAGTACATGTATGTACAATAAAAATGTTACAATGCGACATCAGGTAGTTCGGTTTGAAACGTTTAAGGCGTTTCTTAAATCTTATGCGGTAAGCAAAAGATTTAATAATGCCTATCTCCGGGTGGTTATGAATACTTTCTGCGTAAGTACAAAGTCTTTAATGAGACTTTGTCCACCCGCTCAACCTTTAAGTCGATGTCTAAAAATTTATTCTGTTCGAACCATTGAGCGTTGATTATAAGGAGGAACTTGTTTTTGGCTATTTGAATAATGTTTCTGTTTGACGTATATTCCCATGTCTAAATTCCGTAAACTGAAATGGGTCTTAAGATAGTTTTAATTAAAAACACAAAACAACGCCCCACGATCACACTAGACTTGTATAGAGATATGTACGAACAGGCCTAACGATGCTCGGAATCGAGCGGCACCACTCAGTGTTTCGCCAAGACCGAACCCACTGGAGTTGTACTTTTTTTTTTTTTTTTAATGTTCTTTCTTTTATTATTATTTTGACTGCCCAGAAATGATAGAAAGATAGTTAATTAGATGATCTCCCGGAAACTGATAATATAAAAGAACCAGTAGAATGACAAACGGAAAAGAAAAGAATAAGATAGAAATAATATAGGTCAAGCTGTAACAAATATGAACAGAGAAAAGTTCAGTAGAAAAAAAAATTTAAGGGTATTCGCATAAATGAAAACATTTAAGATTGTGAAGTTAATCTTTAATACTAACCGCACTGAAAAAAGGAAATATTAACTTTTCCAGTATGTGTATATTAACATGGATATGAGTAGATTCAGGAAGAACATTTCAAAGAATCGCAAATAGATCCCCCATCGACCAGCGACCATAACATATGGTAGACTCTTATTAAAAGTCCATTTCTTCAATTCCTAAAATGAAATTTAGGAGAAAATATTATGTCACGTAATATCGTGTACAATTTGTGTAAATTTTTGTGTTTTTCTTCCCTCGCTATAATTAAGACAAATTTTTTTGGGGGGAGACTGGGCAAATGGTAGCTTCCAAATTTGTGGGAAAATATAATGTCACCTAACTGTATACAATTTTTATGTAAACTGTACATAAACATCAAAGAATACGTGTAATACCCCCCCCCCCCAAGGTATATTATAAAAACATTTGAAAAAAAATACCGATGCTTTAATATTTATGATTTTATGCCAGCCTTGTATGTCAAAATTTCGCAATTTATATTTACACTTTTTATTATTGCAACAAAAGAAAACAACTTTTCTATATCATAAATACAAAAAATTATTAATTTCAACGTTTTTGTAATGATCTATGTAACCATGCGATTGAAAATACCATGACTGACACCTTTTGTTTTCTAATTTCAAAAATTAGTTTGGCATTTTTAATTTTTTATTTACTCACTTCGCTATGTTTATATAAATATACATACACGCGCACACACCCACACACATATATATATATATGTATGTATATATAAACTCGGCCATTTTGGCTTCGCAAGGGGCTGTGCCCCTTGACCCCTTTTGCTTACAATTCACTCTCTTTCTCTTCTATACTTTGTATAAAATGATCAAAATTTATAACGTAATTCTTAGGCCGGCACCCATTAGATTTTATAACGAAAAAATATCCCAATTTTATATAATAATAAAAAAAAAAAAAATCAACCAATAATTTATACTATAAATTTTATTAAACTATTGAAACAACTTAACATACCACAACACATAAACAATATCTTTTTTGCGTTTCCATGGCATTATTAAACCAGCCATATAGTCTTTACATGCTTCTCCCTATGCTATGGTGGGACTTCTTATTTATCAACCTACATAATAATAAAAAGTATATTCATTATGTTTCCGAAAACGAAAACCGCCACCGAACGCAAAAATTGCGGAAACAAAAACGGGACGACGAACTGTGCAATAGCGAAGAATTTGCCACATTTATACTTGATACGCCTTTTGGTTCAAAAACGACAGATGTAGAAAAGCTTGAAGTGTTTGATAGCATTTTAAGTTAACCGCCTCTGTTATACGAGGGTGGTTCAAATATAAACCGGAATTTTTAAATAAACGCGCGAAAAATTTATTGTGGAAAAAGTGGTTGCACTGGCAGCTAGACCGGTTTGTTACGAAGCGTGTAGAGCAATTAGAACCGCGTAACCTCACTTTTTAGTGTAGTTAGAGCCATGAGTGAAAAATAAGTACCAGTGTCTGTTGCACAACGCATCATTATTCGTTTTTTAGTCAAAGACGACGTAAAATCCGTGGAAATTTACCGAAAATTACGCGAACAGTTCGGGGATGAGTGTCTCTACAAAACTCAAGTGTACGAGTGGTGTTCCGCGTTTCGAAAAGGACGTGAAGTGGTGTCAAACATACCACATGCGCGGCGCCCAAAACCCAGCATTACAGATGAACACGTCAAAGCCATCGAACAACTCATTTTGGCTGACCGACGCGTCCGTCTACGCGATATGACCGACGAATTGGGCATCAGCATAGGTAGTATTGAGACAATAATTCATGATCGGCTAGGTTATCGCAAAATTGCAGCCAGATGGGTGCCAAGACTTCTGAATTTTGAACAGAAATTCACTCGTTGGGAAGTTTGTACGCGTCTCCTGCAGCGGTATGAAGAGGAAGGAGAGAATTTATTGCGGCGAATATTCACCACGGACGAAACTTGGGTACACTACTATACGGCGGAGAGTAAACGCTCGTCTATGGAGTGGCGGAAGAAAAAAGAGGGAGCGCCAGTCAAAGCGAAGGTTACACAGTCAGCTGGGAAGGTGTTGTGTACCGTGTTTTGGGACATGAAGGGAGTGATCGCAGTCGATTTCCTAACTGAACAACGTACTGTGACGGCGCAGTATTCAGTAACCTCCTAAAAAACATAGTCAAACCGGCCTATCGAACAAAAAGGCGCGAAATTCCGATCCGTAGTGCGATACTGCTTCAAGACAACGCCAGGCCACATACCGCTCGGCTCACGATGGAGACATTGGCCGAATTGGGCTGGGAAACACTTGAACATCTTCCTTACAGTCCAGATTTGTCGCCTTGTGATTATTATTTGTTTGGCCCGTTGAAAGAAGCACTTGGTGGACAACGTTTCGACAGCAACGATGAGGTGGAATCGTTCGTTCGCAAATGGCTATGTGACAAGCCGCGAGATTTTTACGAAAAAGGAATAAAAAAATTTCCGGAGAGGTGGAAAAAGTGCGTAGCGTGCGAGGGGGGTTATCTCGAAAAATTGTAAAAAATATGAGCACTGTAAGTATAAAATAAAAATTTTTATGACGAAATTCCGGTTTATATTTGAACCACCCTCGTACTAATAAAAGATAATAAGAAAAAAAAAGTATTAAAAGGGAACACATTTTTTCACGTTTTTTGACGAATACTTAATTTATGTTCACCGATTTTCAACTCACATGGTACCTAAGTTGAACGGTACTCTTTCTGATGGACAAATAATCAATAAAATCGGTCTATATTTATGAGTCATGCGCGAACAAACATAAAAAAAAAAAATACGCGACAAATGTAAAACCTCCTTTTTTTTTAGAAGTCGGTAAAAATTGGAATATTACAAACGTTACATAAAATTGTGAAATTCTTTCGTTACGTAAAATTGAGACATTTTTTCTAATGGGGCTCGGCCTTAGAATTACGTTGTAATTAATATAGATGTATATTTTTCTAACGGGTATAGATGTACGGACAAATTTCGCTTTTAACGATTTTTTTTTTGTAAAATTTGGCAAAAATAGTTGAAATACATTAGCATTGTTTTATAGATGCTCTATGACACGCGGGAATAAATTTATTTTTCGATGACGGGCATGTAGGTTTCAATTATTCTTTCAAAAAGATGAATTTGCATTCAATAGTCGGGAATCTAATTTTTTTCCGCAGATCAGAAGAAATAAATGAATGAAATTAATTCCAATTCCAACTGATGATCAAGATTTAGTTACACGCGGTAGAAATTGTAAGATTATTCGATGAGAGATCAAATGTCTAATTAAGGAAAATGATGACGGCAAATAAAGATCAATTAAGAAGGAGATGCGACCGATCAAATAAGACTAAAATGTATGAGGCTGGCGGGGGTCTTACTCAAATTTTTATTTCAAGCAAATGAAAACGGATTTTTCGTTACCCTTGATTAAAGTTAACCGCTCGTAATGAACTTTATACGAGCGAAATTTTACAAAAAAAAAAAAAAAGTGACAGCAATAACTTTTCTCTTTAAAAATCTATAATTAAATTTATTGAACCGTAAAATTTATTTTCGCGAAAAATATCCGTACATTTACCGTGTACTTTTTGTTTTGTATATTATTCATTTGGAAAGAAGAGTGCGTCTCTCTCTCTCCCTCTACATATATATATATATATATATATATTGATTTTTTTTAAACAAAACCCCTTCATAACAGCCTTCTTTAATGATCTCGCACGTGTCTGTTTGAGGAGAAATTTCACTGTATAGGTGAGTTTTTGCCTTTTTAATAAAAGCGATAGTTTAGAAAATATGTTTTAATTAGTTCTATGATGGCACTGCATTTATATATAACTATAACCAGAGAAGTACGGGTATTTTTATTCAAATTCATTTTACGTAAAAAATTACGCGACATTATATTTTCTTCTAAACTCTACCGGTGAGGCTGCGCTAGATAAGTCGAGCCCTTCGGTGATCGAACTGATTTAAAAACTCCCTTCAATTTCGGTAATGAAAAATTGAACTTTTTTTTTATAAAAAAGAGTACGGTGTGTTGGTTGCGATATCAGCAATAGGTGAAATAAAAATAGACGCTGGCGACATCTGTTAACATACGAATAAAGTAATAAAACAATTAGTCATTCAGACGGAAAATGTTGCATCGATGATTAAAGAGCGTTTTAGCGTGAGAAGTTCGAAGATGTACCCGCTTGGACGGCTGCTTTAATTAAAACAACAACAATAAGCTTTTAGCTTTTCGGAGCCGATCTATTATGTTTTATAGCGCGCCGGACGCGAAAGATGATTACTCGAACGAGCGAAATAAAGTATTGACGAGGAGCCGCGACGGTCATGCAAACGCGTCGAAATAAGAGTGAACATGAAGAGGGGTCGTAATTAGAAAAAGAGGAAAGTATACGCGGAAGGTGGCAAGCGGTTAATGGGGTAACAAAGCAGGCCATTAAAACCAGCCGCCACCGACCAATATTTCATGCCAATCATTCTGTTAGCTGAATTTGATTCAAGCAAATATGTACCGACTAGATTGCTCGTTCCTTTGATATTTTAACGCATATTCACTCATTTATCTGGTATTTCATGTTTTGTCTGCGTTCGAATATTTCTTTTTTTTCTTTTCTGTTTACAATTTATTACGCTGAAAAAGCGGATACATTCATTAAACAAAACCACACCGATGTGTTCGGATCAATTGTCCATTTTTTCGAGACAGTGTTTTTGCTAAATTTAAATAATCAGAAGGTATTCAACAAAATAATAATATCATCACGCCTGAAAATGGAGCGACTGCTCCGAAACACGGCGCCGATGGGCTATTTTTAATAGATATATTTTGGCGTAATAAATTATTTGTAATATCGGAAATATGGTTCACTGCGAATTGGCCAATTGGTAACCAAATATCAAAGGTATTTTTTTTTTTTTTACCCCCCAAAGGTAATTAAAGAGGACACGTCAACTCGTAACGGAAAAAGAAAATCAGGTGATTTCTTTAGACCGTAAGACCAATTCATCACCGACGAGGGACTGCTGATGATCTCCGGACTAGTGCATCTGAACGTTTCTTTCATCCTGCTTTAAACTTGATTATTTTATTCTCGATCGGTAAATAACTCGCTCACGGGCACCAGTAGTAATTAAAACAAATAAAAAAATTTGCATGACAAAAGTAGTTTTATCATTTATCGCTATATTTGTTGCCCAGCAACATTTTATCGATGTAATCCGAAATTCCTTACAATCGCATTAAAAAATACAAAAGTAATATTAAATAGCTTTTTATTTTTGAGCGCGCCTTGATAGATATAAATATAGTATAATTAAAATTTTAATTTTAACAAGAAGTACGAACTTTTTTCGTTTCAAAAAATTTCAGAAAAAAACGATAATGAAGTAAACATTTTTAATCATTCATAAATATATATATATATATATATATATACATTTACAGGAAATGCTGCGGGAAAAATATATATCAAAATGAGAATTTGAAATATAAATGTTCTTATCCATTTTCTGTTTTATTACTTTGTTAAATAAACATAAAACACGTATTACAGAAAATAATAATTGTTATGAAAATATGAAAATAGAGCCGACATGTGTCGGAGTTACATACTCCATAATCATGGAAATATTTTTTATTATTGTTACGATTATGGAGTATGTAAATCCGAAACATGTCGGCTGTATTTTTATATTTTTATTATAAAATGAGAATGTTTCGAATTTATTATTATGCAAATGTCAATTTTTAATTGATCTTTTTTTTATTATATTTAACTGCTTGATTTTTATTTCCTACTGTTTTATTTCTGATCGATAAATTAAATTTATAAATGTTTTCTTATAAAAACAATTAACGTATATTCTCAATTATGTAAATAAGATAGCAACGATGATGCGGTTAATACACGTAATTTAATATTTTCCTACGGAAGGGAATAATAATTTGTGTCTTTTGACACAGCCCAATGAAATTCGAACTGTCATCTTTAGTTCGGTACTTATTAAGAGTTTTTACCGCTGAGGGAGAAAATGAACAAGAGTTTAATGGACGATTGTCCGGTATAGAGAAAAAAGTTGAGAAACCTACTGATATCGAAACTATCACTTTTATAAGATTATTTTTTTTCTAGTCCGGCGCAAAACCATTTGGCTATTTTATAAGATTAGTTGACTATTTTGGTAGTCGGCTATTAGTTACCGATTAGCCAATATCGCTTGAGTTTTACCAGTTGGCCAATTTCTCGCAGACGTATTTTCGTATGTACTCTGAAAATAATTATTACCAGTTGGCGTCCGCCCCCGTTCACTATAATGCACTAATTTATTTATGATGTTTTGAATTCGGTAAGTTACCTAATTACATCTGTACGCATCGATTAGTTCACTTACGGAATTATTCATGTAATAGGATACGCCCACCATTAGTATACCTACATGCACGTAAACATAAATATAGTGGCTATATAAATTCGTAAATAATTTTATTGCCGACTTCGGAAAAGACGAATTCGTCGCGTATGTTGTCTTTTTTTTTTTTATGTTTGTTCGGGCATACTTTGCGGATCATAGATTTTTGATTTTTCGTTCATTCTAAAGTGTACCGGTCAGCGCTGGTACCCCGTATGAGTATATCGGTAAGTGTCGGTGAACATAAGCCGAGTAGTCGTGAGAAGAAACGTGAAAAAAAAAGTGATGGTCTCTTTACATAATTTTTTTTATTCGTTAATATAACAGACGCCATTGACACTTAAAATACTATCAGTGTTAAGCATGGAAACGTAATTTGAAAATGTTAATGTACTATCAATAATAATTAACACGCGGATAAGCATAGATTCGAGTAAAAATTATGAATACTTTAGACCTCTATTCAAGCTTACCACTTCTAAAAAAAAGTTGATTTTTAGCAAGACGAAAAATTTAACCATTATCGTAAAAATTGTGGAACAAAATGTTTTTTTTCAAAAAATATCGACTTCAAAATTTACTATAAAAATTTTTAATAAAAGTGCACTAAGGAGTAAAAAAAAAAAAAAAAAAGAAGACAATAAAATATTTTACATACCTTTAAGAGGGGATACTGTGATATAATTATTATACAACACTGATACCTTAGTTACGGAGTGGGCACTGCATTAAACTTACAATATCTATAATTTATTGCGAATCTATATTTAATGCGGTTTTTAATTATTATTGCGATTTAAATTTGATATACCGAAACTTAGATTAAGCTATCGGTGTTGTTTATGTCGCGATAGCCTAGTTGCTAGAGCATTTGACTTCCGTTACAGAAGTCTCCGGTTCGATTCCGGGAGACAGAAATTATTACGAAAAAAATTTTAATTTAAATAATTGCTAATAGTCACGTAGAAGGCAATGGCAAACATGCATACCATCATATGCGTACTAGTTAGTACACAGTAGACACACACACACACACACAGGACTGCATTCGTATACCTATAAATCAAACAATCACAATATCAATTTCAAGTGTAGTCTTGCGCGTGTGCACACTACCGTTCTAATTATAACAATTGCCTAGTAGTACAGCATGCCTATGTCTGTACTGCTGACATCTGCGAATAGTCGTCGATGCTCAGGAATTAAGTATAGCACTGTGAAGAAAGAAAGATCCAATGTTGTTTAAGAATATTATTATAATATCACCCGAAGGTATATCTCACTTTGTAAAATATATTATTTTCTTATCGAGAGTAATTCTTTTTACGTTTTAGTGCATTTATATTCAAATTTTTATTATCGGAAGTAATTATTTTTCACTTTTTATTGTACTTTCATTTTAAATTTTTATATGGTAAATTTTGAAGTCGGTATATTTTTTTTTTTGTAAAAAAAAAGAAAAAAACATTTTATTTTATATTTTTCTTAACGTAACGCGTGAATTAGAATGTGAAGTTTAAGTGGGCTCCAGCTCATTGTGGACTATTTGGAAATGAGATGACCGACAAATTGACAAGGGCTGATAATTATTTAACAATTCGTAATAAGGTTAACTGGAGAGAGAAAATACCTTATATTAAAGAACAGATTCAGATTCAGTAGGATAAAGAATGCTTAAGAAACTAAAGGTAAGGTATACGCATACATTCAAAATGAAATGTATACTAAACCATGGTTTTATGCAAATAGAAGATTAGGAAAAGACTACATTGTAAAATTAATACGAATGAGAATTGAGCATTGTAGCACGGCTAGCAATTTGTTCAAAAAGGTAGTATAAAGAGCGATCCGATATGCGAAAAATGTAATAAGTGAGTTTTAGAACATTATATACGGCAATGTACCAAATGTATTGGAGGAAGAGATCGTTTAATACATTTATGCCTGAGTGATTGGAAAACATTACCGATTTCAACCATGATAATCATTAATGAACTATCATCAGTGCTTAGTACAGAACTTTATAATTTCATCAAAATCAATCGAATAATTATTTAAATAAGTTTAAAGATTAAGAAAACTGGCCAATGACGGGGAAAAACATGCCCCTCTACAATATACTCATAGATCTATCGATTTTTATCGTTCGGCCTGTCAGTTACATCGTTCCGAATTATTTCTTTTTAATTTACTTCACGCCTACGTTATTTCAAATTTTTGCAATAACTTGATGTACACTATCTCTCTACATTTCACGACTTTCGTCTTTAATCTACATACGAATATCTTCTTAAAAATTCATTATCGTTATAAAATTGATTAAATCTGCTGTATCACAATTAGCACTGTAATATCTGCTTATTCATTTGTCACGTACGGTTCGTAAAGGTTTCTTAAACAATATATTCGAACGCATTGCTCAGTCCGCGAGATAGTTGTATCTTTGTTTTTACATATTTTTCCATGTATTTGAGGAGTATCCCGTGTACGTCATCGTTTCAATAATTATTCGGTCATTCCTTTATTTAAAAACTGTACAAAATTTTAAATCGTACTTTAATCATTTTTAATTTATATTCCGGTGAAGAACCAGTTCGTTATCGCGCTTTATAGCGCACCTGTGGATCTTGTGTAACAATAACGACGATAAGTGATCGATGATTGATTGAGATTATTCGATACGTCAATTCGACTGAAACTATGCCTAAATGATTATTTTCCCCTTCTTATAGATTTCATGGATCCCAAGTCATAAAGGAATAAAGGGTAACGAAATCGCAGATAAATTAGCAAAGAGATTGAATTCGCTGTCCCTGGATACTAATATCGAAACCATAATAACCACAGATGATCTAAAGAAAACATACAAAGAGAAAATTATAAATTTGTGGAATGCAGAATGGAGTTCGACCTCATCCACAAACCATCTCAGAAGCATAAAAGAAAAGATCGAGGAATGGGAATCATCTGATCGAAAATCACGAAAAGAAGAAATAATTTTAACTAGATTAAGACTCGGCCATACCAATGTAACCCATTCATACCTTTTCAATAACACACCACCTCCATACTGTCCCTTTTGTAACACTCCTCAGCTTACTCTTCGACATATCCTAACAACTTGCAATAATTTATCTGAATCACGCCAAAAATTTAATCTGTCCCCAAACCTATCCCATTTACTACGTAATAATAGTTCATATATAAATGACCTCTTCCTATTCCTCAAAAAATGTAATTTATATTATACTTTATAATTAACAACATAAGCGCTGCTTGATAACCTCATTGTTGTGTTAAAGTCGCATAATAAAAAAAAAAAAATAAATAAATTATGATACGTAATTGCAAAGCATGCACTCGCGAAACTTCCTAACACAAGTTTAACGTGCTTATTCACGCAAAATTTGCCCGTACTTAAATAATTCACTTAGGCATTCTTTAATTCCCACCCCTATGCTTTTCGAAATAGTACGCCGGTAAAATATAATGAAAGATGTACGCGCTACTTTGAAAGTTTTTTTTTCTCCCTCCCCCTCTATGCCTAGCTTTCGCCATCGGGCCAATCAACATTTTTTTTTTTATTCTCTATTATTCATAAATTATTAAAATAAATTATGTAAATTGTGTGGGCTACAGTTTTTTAAAAAAAAGTCATTAGAAATTAACTTTCCTATCGAACACACTTTAATCAGCTTTAAGACAACGTCGCTAAGAAAATATTAGTATGACTGTTTCGGTACCGCGATTATTTGGAACATTTTCTAAGCCCTAATAGTAACAGTGTTTTTGTTTGTTGCATTATCATTTTGTGCGGGGCTAAGTATCTTCTTATTATCGTAATATCACTATCATGCTCGGTGTGCATCTGATGTTCAGGAGAGAATCAGTTGTGAACTTGTTCACATTCCGATTCTTCCCCCTTTTGATATGTAGTTATTACTAGATGCGCCGTAACTATTTATTCTAGCCGTATTTTTAACATCATAGACGTAGCAACCTGCTCGTTCGTTACTTGTTAAGCCGTAAGGAAAACAACACGTTAAATCGATCACACTTTTGCTTTTATCTCTGGTAAATATTTTGCACTCTCTCTCTCGATCTCTCTCTCTCTGTATATATATATATATATATATATATATATATATGTGTATACTATTTTAAAACTGACTCGAAGCTGTTAAATTTCAACTAAGAAACTATCTCGTTAAATTCTTATCCGACCGAAGTAATTTTTGCGTTTTACCTTTTATTGCATAAATTTAAAGATAGCCGGAAACAATAAAAAATTGAAAGAACACGCTCACTTGTAAATTCCCGATCGCTTCATTTGCGCCTTACCGACACTTGCCTGATAATTATAAAATCGGCCAATAATCTACGTTAATCGAATAAGCAAAAGCAATCAAAAATTCAGAATTTGAGCTCATAGAAATTGTGTTCGTATATCGCGTTTCTTCGGAATATACAAATACTTCTATCCATGACATGCCTATGTAGGGCTAAAATGTACGAATAGGTAGTCGCAGACGCTCAGGAATTAAGTATGACACACTACGACTAAGTCCCGTTTTGTAATGTTTATTATTAAGTTTTTTCAAATTTTTTTTATTAATGTTGCAGGAATATATGAACCTATTAAAAAAGTTTGAAGATTTTTGCGCGATTAGATTATCTTCATAGCAATCAAGTGAGTTGACTGTGTACAGAACAGTGAAGAAAAACTCGCGAGCTACAGTAATTTGAACACTACAAGCGAAATAATAAGTGAATAAGTTTTCTATAGCCGTGAATCAACCGAATATTAATGAGATCATAATTCATAGTGAAAAATACGTCTTCGTAAACAGAGGTATCGCAATATTCCCCGTTGTACGGATCTTAGAGTAAAAATTTCGAATGCTGTAGCAACCTTAATGATCTTTTCAAGAGACAAGTCCCAACTAGTCGACTACCTGGTCAACTATTAATTTAAATAAATGCGCTACGAAAGATTAAACAAGTTTTCTAAAATGATAGATCGCGTATAATAGAACAAAATGGTGCATCTGACGCTCGAAATGAACGAAAATATCAAAATTCAAGAAAATACAGTCTTTCTGACCCCATTTAAGCTCGTGTTTTTTAGGAGCCATTTCAGTTTGAAGTTCTTCTCTTAAATCGATATATAGCGTAAATTATCATTTATACGTGAACAGCTACGAAAGTAATCACTAATTTCCTTACAAAATAATGAATTAATAGATCGTTAGTTCTACGTTAATCAAATAGGCAAAAACAATCAAAAATTCAGAATTTGAGCTCATAGAAATTGTGTTCGTGTATTGCCTTTCTTCGGAATATACTTCTATCCATTCTTCTATTTCCATTTCTGTAATGTTCCTTCACTTCTCGAAACCAATTAATTCTAGTGTTTGGATTTTCATCAAAATAGTCAAATATCTTTTTTATCAATCTACTTTCGTCCATTCTTTTTAAATTACCACATATAATTTTACTCTTCTACATAACGTCTTCTATTCTTTCAATATTTCCGTACACTTCTTTATCGCTCCTCAGTTTCCAGATTCCCTGTTTAAGTCCTAGTATTCTTTTAACGGACTTCTCTTTTCATTATTTTCTTTTTTTCGTATTTGTTTAGCCGTGTTCAGTGTCAAGCATTCCGAAGCGTATAGACTATCTGGTTTTACGACTGTGTTGTAGTGTCTAATTTATTTTGTTGTCTTATTAACTGCAATACAATTTCCATCTTTCTTGCTCTGACTTTGTTTCCTTGACTAGGTCATTTGATTACATTATTTCTCTCTCAGGTACATGAATTTAGGTACCTTTTGCATCATTCCTATTAAAATTTTCTGTAAAACTTATAGTTTTACGTAAATATTAAATATTTTAATCGTTAAAAAATTAACAGCGCGCTGCGTGGGGGCGATCAAAGCGAGCAAGGGACAAAGCCCCTACTGTTTAAATGATATCATTGGGCACATAAAGTGCTTTTCAATATTTTTACATCTTTAAAGGTGATAAAAGCCTAATTCTCCAAAACAACTGACAATGTCGCGTGTGTCGACTGACTGATAATAGTGGAAACTACCGGATGCAAATAAATTTTCAAATCGAATTTTATTTATGTAGGTAAATAAAGATCGAAAATGAACATATCACAATCCTGTTTGCACAGGCGACAGATTGGTATAGACTAACTAGCTCTGAATATGATTAAACAAGGAATTTTAGATTATTTTGAGTTTGCATTTAATACACTTATAAATCTTTCGGTATCTACAGTGATGGGATAATTGTAAAAGTAAATAATGGTATAAACGCAAAATTTCACCAACAACACCGTTTATGTACTATACTTTTACAGGTTGTCTCAGGTACTTCAAATTTAACAACCAATTAATAATAATAATAATAATAATAATGATAATAATAATAATAATAATAATAATAATAATAATAATAATAATAATAATAATAATAATAATAATAATAATAATAATAATAATAATAATAATAATAATAATAATAATAATAATACTAATACTAATTTTTTTTTTTTGATTAATAACTGTATTTCGATAGCGTTTTTTACAATACAAGTTGTGTACAAAGGCGCCAAGCCAAGCACCGCCGTTAGGCTTAATCTTGACCCGGGACCTTCTTACAATAAATCTTAAGTAATGAGCTTTAGGAATTTAATTTTTATACATATCGGGGTTGATAAACTAAATGCTACATAATCTGATGGGTTATGCACTGTGTACTTATTTAATAGACAATAATGTTTTGTTATATGTACATTTTTTTTTTTTTTTTTTTTTTTTCGAATGACGCGAGTGTGATTGATTCCAGTTTGATTTACCATTTGGGCTCGATTGTCTTTTCCGGATATTAATAATAAAATTTACGTACGTGTTGGTGTGTGGTTTTTAAGTGTGGTGTTTTTATTTAAGTGAGTAATGTAAATCACTGTAGGTTGTTATTTTTGCCAGTAAATTTTGGTTTTAAAACCGAGAACGCGAATTTTTGAAATTTAGTTGCCAAAGTTGAATTACTCAAGTTGAAGTTTTCTAGGTTGAAGTTTCTGATGTCGTCATACTTAGTGCAGTGAAAGATTACATGATTGGCGTTTTCAATTTCCCCACAGTCACATTTGTCGTCTTCGGTGATTTTGTATTTTTTTAAATAGGCTCCGAAATGTCCGTGGTCAGTGAGGAGTTGGGTAGTATAAAAGTCAGGTGATAACTGTAAGCCTGTTCTAATGTTTGGGATTAGCCCGTGGGTATGCCGACCTACCGTGTCTCTTTCCCAGGAGCTTTGCCATGTAGAAATGAAATAGTTTTTGATGTATCTTTTGAGCTGTTTTAGTGATATTTTTATATGTAGGTCGTGCTGGATTAGCATGTAGGAACTGCTCTGAAGGGGATTTATTGGAGGTAAAAAGTTCATTATTTGGTAGACATGATCATTAATATATTCAAAATTTTTATGGTTTTTTATGGTAAAAATGATTGATCTATAGTTGATTTCTAGGTCTAAGGGAAGGACTCCCGTAAGGGCAACAGCGGCGCTATGAGAAATTGTCCGGTAAGCTCTACAGGCGTTTATTAAGTATTTACGTTGCGTAGAGTAGATTTTTTGCTTTAGGGTTTTCTTTTTTAGGTGTTGGAAAAACACAGAGCTGCAGTAACACACTGTGTTTTCAACAAGTGACTTGTACAATACAAGTCTGTATCTGTAATCAAATCCCCATGTGTTTCTGCACACTTTTAGTAATTGATAGTATTTAACGTCTAGCTTAGATGTAGTGTATTCTATGTGTTGTTTAAAGGAGAGTTTATTGTCTAATATGACTCCGAGATATTTAAAATGTTCGACTACGTTTAAGGTGATCCCCCCGTAAAGTACTTTGATATTTTTTCTTTTTAGTTTCAGGGAGTTTGTGAAAAGGGACACAAAACATTTTTCAACTGAGAGATTAAGCTTTACTTCATTTAGCCAGGCTCCGAGTAACTCAAGCGTTTTGTTAGCTGTTCTTTCGAGATTGATTTTTGTGTCGTCCGTTATTATAAATAGTAGGTCATCAGCATATGCGCATAGGTCAACGTTCTTGTCGTATGGTAATTGAAGAGCTTGGTTGAATAGTATATTCCAGAATAGTGAACCTAAAACGCTACCCTGTGGGCAGCCTTTATTAGTTTCGATGTTTGCACTGTGATTACCTATTTGATAGGTAAATTCCTAATAATATCATGTTATCTCTCTCCTAATAAACCTAGGAAAGTAGGAATAGATCACTTGGATCATATTATCAAAGCATTTCCTCATCTTTCGGTAATACTTATCGGCGATTTAAATATCAGACTCTCCTTGATGGAGCCACAATTTAAAGATAATCCCAATTCACTGTTACTGCAAGATTTACTATATAGCAATAATTTAATTATTAAAAATAATCACTCACCCACCTTCTCAAACTACAACGGATCAAGTATTATAGATTACTTATTGGTGTCTGTAAATGTCACACATTTAGTTAATTTTCAACTAAAAAATTTTGATCTGGCATTTCATAAAAGTATTATATTTTCCATATCTCATAAATTTGAAATGTTAACTAATGTCTTTACTAAACTGGACATCCTGAAATTTAGGCAAACCTTGGACATAAATTATATTACAACCTTTCAAGAAAATTTACTAAAATGTTCCTCCGGACCAGCCTTAGACAGACTTGTAACTAAATTAAATAATTATATCAGTAACACTGCTAAGCGGTGTCAAACAGCTTACTCGTCTCCAAAATTTGACTGGTGGACTGACAAACTACAAATGATTAAAAACAAAATTAATCTTGTTCGTAAGAAAAAGAATAAATGCAAGGATACGATTAACCTATTTTATATTGACAACACTCTGAAGCAACTTAATGTTGAATATAAACGTGAGATACTTCGAGCAAAGTTACAGCAGTGGAAAGAACTTGTTACAAATAGTACAGCCTGGGGGAAGCCATATAAAGTAATTATTAAAACAAGAGCAAGTGTTAATATTCCAGATATTGAACAGGGTCAGCGAATAATTAATGACGATCTTGAAAAATGCAATATATTTCTTGAACATTTTCTGCCTTATAAATCTGATACATCGCTTACCACCATCCAAACCACCACTGCCCTCTCCCCCTCGATCTCTCGAACAGCTGTTGATAATATAATTAAAAAACTTAAAAATAGGAAGGCTGCTTCATGCGATAAAATCAATAATAAAATAGTTAAACAGCTTAATATGCTATTTCCAGATTTGTTCTCAACTCTCTTTAATAAATGTTTAAGTCTGCAGGTTTTCCCTCGATGCTGGAAATCTGCATACTTAAAACTTTTACCTAAACCAGGAAAAAATCCCTCAGATGTCGCTGCTTACCGCCCAATCTCCCTACTCAGTTCAGTTGGCAAAGTTTTTGAGAAAGTTACTAACCGTTTACTTCTTTTAGAAATTAACAGTCGTGAACTGCTGCACACAAACCAATATGGCTTCCGCCTTGGAAGATCTGCAGAGGGTGCAGCTTACAAATTGGTACAAGTAATCAGAGATACAATAAGCTCTGGCAAATCGGTAGTTGTTTTTTCCTTCGATATTGCTGGGGCGTTTGACAATTGTAAATGGTCAATTATTGTTGATATAATGGAAAAAAACAATTTTAACCCTTTCTTGGTCAACCTGATGGTTAGTTACCTGTCAGAAAGAACTGCGTCTCTTACTATCAATAACTCCACGAGTACTAAGAATCCATGCTGTGGAGTCCCTCAGGGTTCTGTTCTAGGGCCGACACTATGGAACCTACTATACTCCTCTGTTCACCATAATGTAGAAAAATTTTGTAAATTTTTCAATAACAACTGTACTTTAATTTCTTATGCTGACGACCTCTGTCTGGTGTTTGAAACTACCAAATATTACGACTACCGTCAATTGACATTAATAATTGGGTACCTAGAGGAAACAATACAGAGTCTTGGTCTATCTTTTTCCGCACATAAATGTAATTTCACTGTTTTTGGCAAAAAAGAAGCAGTTGATACAATCAAAAAACTTAAACTTATCTCTGGCCAGAGTATACAATATACAAAAATAATTAAATACCTCGGCATTCTGATTGATGATAAACTTACATTTCGGTCCCACCTTGAATATATACACTCCAAGTGCGACTCTCTTTTTAGCAGTATCAGTCGACTGCAACACAATTGCTGGGGTCTTCAGTACTCAGAGCGGCTCATACTATATAAGGGCCTAATTCAGCCTCTATATGGGTATGGAGCAGCTACTTATGTCACCCCCAAGATTTTAAGAAATATCAACAAAAAACAGAGAAAATTCCTCCTTAACATCTGTTCCCTTTACAGAACTACTCCTACATCGGCTGCCTGTGTCATTGCGGGTTTGCTCCCACTGGACCTTTATATCATCAACAGAGCAATCACTAGCGAACTTCGAATTGTTAACGATGTCAACCTGCTTAAATCTCTAGAATTATTAAACAATATTATTGATCCACCTATTAGCAATAATACTCCTTATAGGTTAGTTAAGATACAGGTTCAGCAGATGATGATTTTGGAATGGCAGAGGAGGTGGGACTCTGAGATAACAGGTAGGAAAACTTATCACTTTCTCCCCTGTATCTCAGACCGATTGAAAATGAAAAAAATAAATATTAATTTCTTCAGCTCACAGATGCTCTCTGGACACGGCAAGTTTGGATCCTATCTATATAGGTTTCGACTTGTCAGTGGACCAAACTGTGCCTGCTGCTTAGCAGATACTGTTGATGACGTTAGTCATTTTATATTTGACTGCCCCATTTTTACTACCATTCGTGATAAATATAATATTAAAAGAATGGAACCATATCTCCTTACCAATAAAAATCATCTCGATGTCCTTAAATTTGCTGAGGATGCTATGAGATATAAATTTCATTTAGATAGCTAAACGTAGTTCGTTTAATTTCAACTTAAAATATATTACTGGCTTCCTCTGGTACCTTCTTCAGCATTTCGTTTTCATTTGTATGTATATATGTAATAAGTTTATCTCATAACAACAATTGTTACACTAAGTAATTCTTAAAATATAAGTAATTAAATTATGTTCTTATAAAAATAATTTATAACATAAGCGAAGTCAAACGTGATCCCAATGTACCGTAAAAAAAAAAAAAAAAAAAAAAAATTTATCTTACTATTACCTTATATTTTAAGGCAAGCATTATAAAAGTTATAAGTTGTATTATACGAGTATACTCTAAGCAGATACTAATATTCTTGTGCATACACTTGGTATTAGTCGGGACTATGTTTCTCATCCTGACTATTGCCTCTAATTACATATAAGTACACTCGCAAAGGACCATCTTTCACACACATATATTTCTGTTATTTCTTTCTTTAAACATTTATAGAATATTTAACTTGTATTATCGTTTACACTTTACTTACATATAGTCCTTTGCAACTTTATACACATATTTCTGAAATATACGCTTTAAAAAAAAAAAAAAATAATAATAATAATAATAATAATAATAATAATAATAATAATAATAATAATAATAGCAATAATACAGACAACAATAGTAATAATAATAATATACTTCATTTATAAAACGGAGAAAAAAGGAAAAATAAATGAAAAACTTACATTTACTAGAATTTTCAAATAGTGATCTTTGTTTTTTCCTAAACACTCGTAATTTACTGTTTCGATCTTAGCTATATTCTAAAATGTATCGGGGTACTCTCCGATATAAGGTGCAAGAAAAATATTGCGTTCTTAAGAAATGGTTTTTTAGCATTTCGTATACCGAAAACAAGTGTTTCAGTCTCGTTTTAATCGTTTTAACCGCCTTAAGATTTTTTACGGGGGTGCCTCTTTTCACTCTGCTTAAATTCGATTGTAAAAACTCCGAAGAACAAAATTAATATGACATAAGTAATTTTTAAAAAAACGGAAGGGGTGTGCAAATTAAAATTGGAAAAAAGGAAACGCCGACTTTGCTGACTTCTATGTAAGATTTAGCCTGCCCTGTCAGACCGCGCATCTACCGAGAGCGGCCAGAAGCTGAAGATTCGGGTTTCCTTTTGGTTACAGAAACGAATTCGATGGCTGCCTGTCGTCAAGAAGGTTGCTCGGAGCGAAGGAGAAGCTGCAGCGAAAGCAGAGAACTGTTATTGTTTTCAGAATATAAATTGCAGTCTGGCGTTTTTTTGTCCAGTTTAGCATTCAATCGACTTGTTTAACGGTGGTATCGGCGCTGCTTGACTGACGTAAATGAATCCGCCGTTTCAGTTTCAGACGTTTCGATGTCTTCGTTTCCGGCGATGGACCGGAAAGTTTGCAGCACAATTACTGTCCGAGTGAACAGACGCGCTAGAGGAAGGCAAGGCCGGGGGGCGACCAATTTGAGCGAAAGTTTTCCTACTGGTTTTATCGCGTTGTTAAAGTTCAATTCCGTTCGAGCGACTTTTTCAAGACGCATCCGATGGAAGGCGCGCTACACAATAGCCGGCCACTGTTCGATTTCATCGCGTATTCGTTCCAGCATATATTTTCTTTTCCCCTTTCACTCTCTTCCGCTGTTTTTCCCTTTCCATCTAACAGTTTATAACGTTCAATTATTTCCTGCCTTTCCATTATTCGATTATCCGGTGTTGTTTTCGATGTACTTTTACCGAACTTTTTTATATCGCATGTGTGGACGCGTACACACGCGTGCTTCTGTTAAGCTTTTATTTTTTGTTTATTTTTGTTTTGTTTTTTTTACTGTTTCGTTTTTTTTCTTCTCTTATCGGATAAATGGAATAATTTCAGAGAAGTAAGAAATTCTCTTTTTTTGCGATGTCTGCGGATTTATCCATCATTCAAATTCACTTTGCTCCAGCATTACAAGTTAATAATGAACGTTTCAGTTTCATTTCTACAATATAGGCTGACATATCAGTTGATCGCGACAACACAAGTAGTAATATATATCAGTTAAAAAAGTTGAAGACGCTCGGTATAAAGAATTTGTTTAACGTGTCAGTTAAATAACTTTTTCTGATTTTCCGATAAATTCAAAAGAAAGATTTGTATAATCAACGTGAACGATTCCTCTGAAAAAGGAATATACAGTTTATTGAAAAAATGATTTAATCGTATTAAATTTTGGTTCGAAAGTAGTATTTTCAAATTATCTAATAAATTTCGAATATAAAATTATACTTAAAACGCCAGCTGTCATACAATGTCAGTGTAGTAGGTTATAGTTCAGTTCGAGTCCGGTTAAAGTCCGATTATAGTCCGGTTACAGTTCGGTTATAGTCCGATTATGGTCTGGTTATAGCCCGGTTATAGACTGGTTACAGTTCGGTTATAATCCAATTATAGACCAATTATGGACCGGTTATAGTCCGATTATAGTCTGGTTATACGGGCTTTTTCCTTCAATATACTCACCTCCCCTCTGCAAACAACGTCATTTCGTTTTTTCCATTGTTGGAAGCAGTGCTGGAAGCCTTTTTCTGTGAGGCCGTTCAAAAGTTGCGCCGTTCTTTGTTTTACCTCTTCCATTGATTCAAAATGTGTTCCTTTAGGACAGACTTCACCTTCGGAAACAAAAAGAAGTCACACAGATCCAAGTCTGGTGAATAGGGCGCGTGTTAGAGCACTGGAATGTTTTTATCAGTTAAAGACTTGCTTCACAGACAGCGCATTGTCTTGATGTAGGATCCACGACTTGTGTTTCGCCACAACCCCGGTTCAACAATCTCGCTCTCGCAGGGTGCCAACACTTGCAAATAATAATCTTGGTTCACAGTTTGACCCTCTGGAACCCGTTCGATCATCGCGATTCCATTGATGTCGAAAAAAAAAAAAACGATTAACATTGTTTTGAATTTTGAATTTGACATCTTCGCGTTTTTCATTCTGGGAAGAGCGGGTATTTTCCAGTGCATCAACTGTCTCTTAGTTTCAACATCGTACTGAAAAATCCGTGTTTCGTCGCATGTAATGATCCTATTCATCGAATCCGGCTCTTCTTTTAACCGTTCAAGAACGTCAGAATAAACCTGTTGACGGCACAGCTTTTGATCAGCACTCAAGTTTTTCGGTACCAGCTTCACACAGACTTTAGACATGTTCAATTCTTCATGTAAAATTCTTCTGACGGTTTCTTTACCGACGTTTACCATCTCCGCAATCATCCAAATGCTCAAACGACGATCTGCGCGCACAATTTCATTGATTTTGGCAACGGTTGCAGGTGTTGAAATCGAGACAGATCGACCGGTACGTCAGTCATCTTCAACACTCTTTCGACCTTCAGAAAATCGTCGGCACCAAAAAAAAAAGAACAAAAAAATCACGTGCACGTGACAGAGAATTCTCACTGTAAGCTTCTTTCAGTAATGCATAACACTCGGGGTTGGAGTTTTCTTCAATTTCACGAGAAATTTCAGATTGGTACACTGTTCGTGTTTTTCGTCACATATTGTACCCGATGCGCGAAAAAATCACATTCTCTTCAACACTCGATAGAAAAAATACTATACTATAGAGCTACGAAAACGTGGTTTGGAACTGTATTAATAGACACTTTAAGGTCTCTCCAGTCGTACTTGTTTCGCTCCTTACTGCTTTAGGATAGCGCGCGCAGTCTCGTTATTCAATAGCCACACCTCGTATTTAGCCTTTCAAATTAGCTGGCCCACAGACATTTTCCTTTTTTTTTTTTTATTTTAATTATATTTAATTAGCTTTCAGGCTCTTAAGATAGTGTAATTCCAAAGGATATTTATCGGCGAAGAAATAATTTTATTTGCTCACATTTAAAATATTAAACAAAAACTCCATTTAGAAATCCACGTGAAAAATTTCAAAAAAAAAAAATAATGAAGTTTAATTTGCAGGAAAACATTAAAAAGAAACAACACCGAAACTTTTTTTTTTTTTTTTTTCTTTTTTTTTGGGCTCGCTAACCATAATACGGAAAATAAATTAAATTTATGTATAGCGTAGAAAAGTCAAAAGAAATACTTAATGTCAGACTAGGTCTTTTTTTTTTTTCGGTCCCCCGGCAATACGTCATTTGGCCACATTGTTAATCAATATGATATAAAAATGACTATCAGATTTTCTCAAATATTTACTCGGTCAACAGAAATAAATTATACAAGTTCAAATTTATTAAATGAACCAGAGATAATAATATACCGAAGAAGTGAGAAAAAAACCAAAATAAAAATGTAGAAGAAAGAAAGAAGGAAACTGAAAAGAAAACAAAAAGCCAGCTTAATAATTTAAAACAATAAACATGTGCTGATCGATATATTTAAGTGTCAGTGAGATTTGCTTAATCCTTTTGCACTTAATAGTCCATAGTTACCTGCATCATCAAGTTGTACTACGTGTGTCATCAAATAATGTGACATTTTTAGGTTATCATGGGCGGAGTTAATGCTAGTCTTAGAATTCGGGATGCTTTAAAGTTCCCGAATATTATACTTTTTTCTGGTGAATGATTAAACCGATGCTACGTAAGATAATTTTGATAAAACGACTTGTTTATAGATCGTAAGTTTGTTTTTAAATGAGACTTTCCATTGAAATTCTGCTATAATAGAGGCAGCGCGTTTTTTGTTTTTATTACTTTCAATGAGTTCATTTATCGTCGGACTTGGGTATATGATCCTTCCGTTTTACTTGTTCATTTTGGATACTTATTTGTTTTTGTATATCTTCTTCTGATAAACGGAATAGTTTCTGTTTTATTGTCATTTATTTTTAAATACTTTATTAGCGTATTCTCTGCGGAGTTTAGTTTTCTGAAAGATGACGAGATCTTCTTTCTCTTCGTGACAGGAAAAGGATCTTTATGCGTTACACGGTTTCATCTGCAGTAGATGTCCGCACAGGTGCGACTTTAATGACCTACTACAACTGGATGGAGACAGTGTCGCGTTTGCAGAATATTGGATGACCAGATAATATCGCAGTATCATCCGCATGCACGTTTTGGACCATTTCATTTTAGGAGCAAATCATTTAGATACAAATATATGTGGTCCAGGAATGCTCTCTTGTACCGCGGCAATTATGTATTCCATGGGTGACTCGTAGTTTTTTACGTTAACGTAAAATTTTCTGCTTAGCAAATAAGATTTAAAACAACGATATTAGATAATCCGGATAGGTAATTTCAGAATACCTTCGATTCAGTTGGTATCAAAGCTTTTTTCTGATGTCGGTTAATGAAAACGCCGTGTACTGGTTCAGAGTAAAACTATATCAGTGATATTGAATCGCAGATTTTAGCTAACTGAATGGTTGCACTTAAAGTTGGAAACTAAACTGATTATCGGAGATTCGATTTTCATCAGTGAATTTCCTCAGTCTAATAAATGTGATCTTTGCGAAAAATCCACTTAAATTACTTAACTAATGAGGCGTATGTAACGGACCGGAGAAGCATCTTCGTTTAGGTAGACTATTTGTGAGATTCTCTATTTTAACGTGAAATAATGCGATAAGTTAGAAAATGCGCACGTAGCCATATTATCGCTTTAACTTGTAAATTTTTAGAATGTTTAATGCTAATTTTGTCATCTTCTACGGAATTTTTATTTAATTTTTTCACTAGTCTACTAACTTCCTTAAAGGCGCTATGTGTAATTATATTTATTGTACTGTTCGTTATTGTAGAGAAATACTTATCAGTAGTTCTTTAAATGTTCCTGACATGGGGTTATCAGTAGATAAATCTTACAAGGAGAGGTCGCGACCTGCGGGTCACCAATTTTGATGAAATTTTGCAGATCGATGGAAGACCATGAATATATTATAAACTGTTTGTGAAATATTAGAATGCAGCTTTTTGGTTTACGCGAGAAATTAAAATTTTTATAAGCCGCATTTAACGGGGATAATATACATATAGCCGTTTAGACAAAAATATGGAATAAATTCCAGATTATGTTTATTTACCTTGTGCGGGTGGTTCGGAAGACTGATTATTCCCAAAATTAAGTATATTAAACCAACAAAATTACTAAAAAACAATCAAATAATTTAAAAAAAGTCAATTCATAATTTGATAAAAATTTAAACACGTTATTTATTACATTTATATACTATATAAAAACACAAATCACAACGTATTTGTTTTGTGGTGTAGTGGTAAAAGTGTCGTCTATTTGTACATACTTGGAAACTTAAGGTCCGAATCCCCGCGATGTCACGTAAAATTTTCGATCTTATATTTTAAATTACTAATGTTTACTATCTAATTATTTTAATTCTTTAAACGTAACTACATAAATATAACAAAGCGTAAGATAAATATGTTTTATACAGAACGAATTCATTATATATATATATATATATATATATATATATATACATAGAACAAAATGGTAACCTGAACAGGTATATTTTATATCGCGAAACAGAAATATTTTTTCAGATTTTTGAAACTGAGCGCTGATACGCCAGATTACTAAGCAAACCATGGATAAAAGGTACTTTTATTAGGGGAATAAAATTTTCATTGAAAGAAATTCTCCCTTTATATTAATAAATAGACTAACATAATTACATCGCGCTATGACAAAAAAATAACAAAACAGCAATTACGCAATAATCTAAAACTATACACATATAAATAAAACTGTTATACACGGTTAATTTTAGGTTTTTGAAATTCATTTATTTCGATCGGTGAACTACAAGGACGATAACTCGACGCAATGGCAATTTTTTGAATTTTTTCAATCGTTTCAGAGTGCGCTGACTGACTGATTGAGTTAATTTAAAAAGAAAACCAAATTTTCAATGAACGGCGCCCAACCGAATTCCACTCGAATCAAATGTCATTAGCTAATCAACTATATCACATTGTCATTATTAGTTAAATGTAGCAATATCCCATCCAGCATGGGACACATAAACCTCCTTCCGTAGTTTTCAACTCATTCCATCTCCGCGTGCCAAACTAAACCGGAACATTTATTTATATTTTATCCCTCCTTGTTATGTTTAAAATTTTTCCTATGCAAATTTTGCACAGTCAAATTTTAATTAGTTAATTTTGCTGCACCTGAATCCCCCGATAATAGCGCTAGAATTTTCGAATCTCTGCTTTCACCACTTTGAGCTAGGTATACCTGTGAATTCTAGATTACCACCGCTACGGAACAAACAGTTCCGTAGAAAAAATTCCGGTATCTACTTTTTTGAACAAGCTCCCAGTGAATATTATCAGCTCCTACGTAATCCCTGCGTAACGACTTTATAGATCATATTTGCTACCATAGTCATGAGATGTAATAACGTGCAAGTGTCTTTTCAGTAAAGATAAATTCAGCTATGTTCCGAAGGTGCAGTGAATTCCGTTAGGACGTTTGTAAATTCCGAGCCAGGAGTTCGTTTATTAGTCAGCGTAAATTAGATTTATAGGTAGCTGCCGAATTCTGTCGTTAACGCGTGGTGTACCTTTGAAATTTACCGGATTTGCATTAAATTACTTTTCGGTCAACTTACTCCGCTCAATATCTTACGCCGCCGCCCGGGTCAGACTTTATCCTGCTTTAGGAAACGAAATAAACTATTTATATCGGCACGGAGGTAGTGTCACTGTCAAATGTACTAAACGGTTCCTTCAACGGGAGAAATGTTGCCTTGAAGGAAATGGAGGAGGCAAATTTGTTTCTCGGCGGCCGCTATTTCCATTATTGACAGGTATCTTTCCGCAAAAGTATCGCGTCTGTGCGCGTAGAAATTAAATCTGCGAGGTGTGAAATAGCGACGGATTTTGAATGGCGTTCGAGTGATTTGAGAGGAGAAACGCAAGCGAGGAAATAACAGGAATTCCAGGGAATTCGGAGTTGGACAGTAGACTGCTTGGCGACAGCAGATCGTCTGTAAACTACCGAATGATGGTCAGTTATTCTACTTGTCTGTGCGCTTTGTTAACTGGGTGGGCTAAGCCACCTGCGGATTCCTAAGTCCGCACACAAAACACAGGAAGTTATTTATACTTACCACCGAATTACCCCCGTGCATCGCACGCTGCACAGTCCACTTAATATGTACACAACGCACAAATGATTACAACAAGCGCTGGAAAAAACGTCTCCAGAAAGGCACTATGGAAAACTGAAATGGCTGGAGTATTAGATTCTTTTTCGCTGCTGATCGGAATAATGGTGCGCTAGCTGTGCGCGCGTACTGGTGCGAACAGTTAATTCCGATTCTGAAGAGGTAACCAAGCGAAAAATATTCAGTTTACAAGAGCGAATAAAGCAGTACACGATACGCACACAATGGTACCCAGCTATTCTCACCCTCCGACCGGTCACAGCGACACCCCACCTACACCTCTACATGCAACTTTCCTCTAACTAGTTCCTTTAAACGAGAACCGTTTCCATTGAAGAATTATTCCACTTTTTTTCTTTTCAACCTTTTTTTTTCTCCGCTCAAAAAAACGACAACGGCAACAACACAGATGGCATAGAGTATCTCGGTCCATTCATGATTTCTTCTTCCGAAGTTGTGTGTTTACGTCTATCACCGTCGCGCTAATAAACGAAGATCGCCCATTACCTATCGATAAATTGAAAGTAGCGGCGCATTTTCCCGTTCAATGTGGTACTGAAATTACTTATCGGACAAGTGTTTCTAATTCATTAATATTGGCAATATCACCTGTTACAATTCACATTCCTTCCAGTTGAAGGTGCTAAGAATTACGCTTCGGTCATAGTGCAAGAACCTTGTGTCGGATTCGAATGAAAACAATCGATCGACGAATGCGGTCAGAAGAAACTAGCATCATTTATCTTTGTCAATGGTTCCAAACTGCTTAATTTCAGAGATTGGCGTGTCGTCATAGTAGCCTATTTCGAAATTCAGTGTGTCTTAAAATTATTGATGCTTTCGGATTCACGTATTTTAAATTCTGTAACCCGTTTTTGATTCTACAGTGTTCGATCGTCTTTGGATCATAAATACGCTCAATGAATATGTATTAATTAAATACACATAATTAGAGTATAATGCTGTACATAATGAATAGAGTGCAGTTAGTATGTCTTCCCCTAATAACATAAAAATACTGACAGGTATTGCACAAAAATTGAATGAACGATTGTTTTTTTTTTTTTTTTTTGGGCATGCTAGCAACCGCCCAGAAACGACACGAGGGAAAAGAACCAATTAGATGTAAATTCGGTGTCAGATATTAATAGAATAAAAGAACTGAGGATTGGAACAATGAAGATTGACGGAAATGATAAGATATACGAAGCGCAGCTTAAGTGATAACAGATCAGAGTACAAAGAAGTACGTTCATTCACGAGATGTGGACATTCAAAGAAGATATGGTCAGGATCGCAGACAGCTTCGTCGTTCGTAAACGATTAATAGAGACAATAACGGAACGGCGAAGTGAAGGAAAATTGTAAAACCAAGGCCGGGTAGGAAAATTAGGTTGGATGGAAAAATGGAAAAGAAGGAAAATCTGACGAAAATCTAACATGAAACTTCTTACACACAGTGAGAGCAAATTAGAAGCGGGAATTTTAGTGAAATAAAAGCGGTAGGGGACACAGCAATCTGAGCCATGGAATCTGCCATTTCGTTAGCACCTATCGCCCCATATGACTGGGGACCCAGAACATATTAACGGGAATTGCATGAAGTGAGAAAAGAGTGTAGATGAGAGAGCGAGTACGAAGGATAAAAAGATCAGAGTAGTGAGAGGGGACATGTAAGGAAATAGCTTTAAGAGCACAATGGAGTCAGAGATAATTAAATATTTATAGGAAGATCGATGGGAGGAAGTGTAAATAATGGAACGTAGGAAAGCTATTTGTTCAGTATAGTTCGAACCTTAGCCAGCTAGGGGTATTCCGCTTGGGTAGCACCTATTTCGAATCCCACTGTCACACAATGAAACCTAAAAAATTTAATTTGCGCTTGGTTGATCGCTCAAAAAAAACCACCAAAAAACAAAATATTCGTAAACCATATTTATTGTTCCAGTATCTAAATGATTTTTCTTTCTGATCACATTAAAATGAATTTTGAAGAATTTAAAACTAATTTCCTGCAAATTATTTCTGTTTTTTTTTTTACGTATTAAATAATCGATTAATTCTTTATCATCGTTACGAAATAATATGAGCCCTATAATGAATTCTATAACGAAAATTAACAAAACAATTTCGTAATATCCAATTATGAAATCAAACGAATCGTCCCAAAAAGGAAATTGATTTGAATTTGTTCAACATCGAAAAAATCGAATCAGAGCGTGATTACACGTTGGTATTTATGTATCCTTAAAAAAAATTATCGAACGATTATATACAGTTATATTACAGAACCGAAGCATACGGCTAATGGCTGAGCTGTGACGAGAATAAATATACTTTGTAATAAAACTTTTTTCTAACTCATTTTACAAAAAAAAAAAAAATAATAAGAAAACTATGTAAAAATTTTGAAATTTACATGGATATTAAAAAGATAGAAATTCAAAAAGTTCAATAGGATTCGTATCTGACCTTTGAAAAAGATACTTCTCGATGGAAACTAATCTTCTCGGAGATACAATTACCCTATTACATTCTCCGGTAAATCCGCCATTGTTAAATCGTTTTTAAATGACGTTTCAAAAACAACACTTAAAATGGACTCCAAACTGATTCAGTTTCTTTTCAGTACACAAGATGTGTATTCCTTTTTAATGTAGTCTGCGTGACATATTTATCAATCGGATAATTCGCTCATGGGAATAGTTTCTGCTAGCACAAACAAGTAATAAAACCTGCTTGCCTAATATGTACCGCTAAGTCTAGTAGAGAAAGTTTTCTTCACCGTGCCATTAAAGCAACATCAGGCGACAATATGAACGAGCTTATGAACTGTAAATCAAATTTGTCGACTACGTCATATGCTAAATACGAAGACTATGAATGTAGAAGCGATGAGTCCACACCGGCCGTCGCAAGCCTATAAAACCGCAAGGCCTTGTGTACCTTTGTAGATCATCTACGTCAGTAATTAGTAAAATTTAATATATTACTCACTGATCTTTTGCGCGGGCTACTTAAAAAGATTTTAAAAATACATCTGTCCTAAATTTTTCTTTCACTTCGCTTTTGTCGCTTGCTCCGTAATACCTTCTGCAATCTCTGCGAATCGCCTGATACTTTCTGGCTGCTTTTCCAGTTTTCGCTCCGCAGAAGTGTGGATTATGTAATTTTCTAGTCGCGATGTTGGTCTCTTTGTCGCGGTCTACTCTACGGTGTTTCGCTAATGTCACCTCTAGTTCTACATATTTTCGCCGCTTCGGATCTCGACTGATTCCACGTCAAATACATGCGCATTATCTAAAATCCGTTCTAGGTAATTTACTTTCGTCAAATGTAATTAAAATAGCCTGTAATTTCTGTAAAACCTTACTAATACCAAGCAAAACCTTCATCTTAAATAGCAATTATCGCCTTTACGTTACGGACTACTGTTGGATAATGTTTAAAAAAGTGGAAAAAGGAAATCATCTCCAAATAAACTAAATTAATAGACGGCGAAAATAGCGGGGGTCGCTAGATCTTTCGGCATAGTTGCTGTCATCTCAGCCTACTATAAAACACATGACACTCTAGTCGGTCCTTCCGAAGAGATTAAAGTAATTACATTTTTGCAAACAATTTTTAAACAATGCCAAGGTATTTCCTTTTTCTTTTAATCCCCTAATTTCAGTCGGAGTAGCTAAATTGTTTCGGAAAAGCCTTCCCGACTCTTACAATTACGGCAGGAAATACCGATATTTCGTTGCACGGGGAGTTTTTTATAATTCACCAGAACGAATTTCATTTCATCGTTTTATATAAATTCGGTGATCTTTACTCAATTCCATTTTAAGAGCGGAGTTAAAATACAGATATATATATATATATATATATTTGCTGGACTAATGCTCTTTGGTAGCAAACCCAAGGGGGGTAAAAAAAAAAAAAAATATATATATATATATACATACTCCTCGCGCATATTTAGATTTCGTATTTTTGCCAATATAATTTGTCGTTTACCTTCGTAACCAATTCGCCGTGATGGAAGAGGATAAACGCGCTTGTAATTACGACCGCTAAAAATGCACTTTCAGAACTGACTTCTAGCTTGTCCCGTAAAAATACAAATAAAACAAGAAAGAAAAACCGTTTAAAACGATTACGGTTAATTATAATCCGCGTCTACCTTTGCATAACAACACTTGTATTAGGCACCGATGACAGGACAAATCGTTTTGAAAATGGTAAAATATTTTTGCTTGTCCGGCCGGCATTTCCGTTGATAAACTATTTCACTTTTCCTAATCGCCTCCTATTATAATCGTATCAGTTGGGATAATCGCGGAATTTACTCTTCGAAATGCATATTATAATTAGTTTCGGAAAATGTTCTATCCTCGTTCGATCGGAGCCGGTAATTTAAAAGAAGGAAAAACCAAAAAAAATTTCTAAAAAGTTTTCCAGAATAACGATAAATGTCATTTCGAAATGACGATTAAGTAGCACTTTTTTTTTCTTCTTAAATCATGTTTAATTACTATTTTAGCGTGTATTTCGTTATCGAACTAGTCCTTTCCTTCTCCTTCCATCATTCCAGCTATTAGTTCCTTTGCATTGTCTACATCTGATCGAATAAAAATTTAATTAGCGACTCTTTTCGTTCTCCTTGTTTCTGGGTAAAGATCTTTGGCTGATGCCCCCCCCCCAAAAAAAACACAAAAAAAACTGCAGCTATTAAAAATAAAAATACGGTGAGGGGGGATTTCTTAACAAATTAGATCGTAAAACTTTTACAACAATGTAGATCAATTATTTCGAAAAAGTTTGTTTAACGTTACGCTATTGAATATCGGATTGTCTATTTTCTTTCTACTTTTTTTCACCCGCAGTAGTGCTTTTGCACACCATCGAGAGTAGAAAGTAATAAAGAGATGTTACTGGTAAGAGAGTGTTCATACGGAATTCGAAAGAGTCGCCGCGAAGAACATAAACACCCACAACGAAGTAACCAGATAATCGGCACAAAATGTACACTGTGCTTGTCCTTCGCGCGTCGTTACGCTGTAGTTCATTGAATAGGATACGGATGTGTAGGGCGGTTACACAGTTCGGGAAGGAAACACTTTCTTCCAGCGATTTACAATTTGACCTTTGCAACGGGAGAGCCATCGTTCGACGATGAGGCAGAATGGTAAACTCTTATCAGTGACTTTCCTCATCAATGACCCCAACTATACAGAATCCGGCGCACTAGAGTCGCTACAAGCAGAACCGTATGTCATCTTATTCTGGCCAAACGCTAAACCCGATTTGCGGTCGTCGCGCTGACGTTCTCGCTATCCTCTATAAATCATAAAATATTTTCCTTCTTTCAATACGAAGCACTGGGCCGGCATCTGTGTACAGGCGATGCCGGGATATATCGCTAGCCATTTGCAGCTGTACTTACGCACAGCGACCGACGGCAGTTATGACAACGTTTTCTCTATCTACTCGATGGCACGATAACAAGATAAAGTCAACATACGTTCCGGCTCCCTCGTGCGCGGCCTATGTGTCGAAAAAGGCGCATAAAGTCTTATTCAACTACCCGCCAAGGCGAACCCCAACTACAAATCGCCGGCAAGTCATTAAGTAACACGTTGAGCCGTATCTCTCTACACCTTTCTTCTGGTATATACGCATAACTGCGCTGGCTACGAAGATGTCCCGAAGATAATAGCGGGTAATCGGGCCCGCGTACTATATACTTTAAGTAGTCCGACGGGTTGAGTGTTATTACGGGGGATGTTTGCGTTCACGGTTTTGATAAATGAATGACCAAGTAATTCCCAGGGTCTCGGCTGAAAGTAGCAGCATGAACATAAGCCAGCTTGATGTTTAAAGCGGTTTTTCGTAAAACTTGAACTCTCCCGCTCGATGGCTTATATCAGCTCTAACGCGGGTCGCGGGTGAAAATTCTTTTTATAATCTGTAAACTGGCAGAATAATTAGCCAGCGCACAGTGAATAACCAAAATAAAAAATTAACGGCTCTTTACCGCTAATCGATGAAATGAAATCACCCTCAGCGATAGCCTGTGTGACTGAAATCGCCTGTGAAAATGTCCGTTTTCAAGTAATCAACTGATTTTACAAATTTCTGTGTGAAAAAACTCACTGTAATCTTATTCTTTTTTTTTTTTTTTCGAAAATAAAGATGTCTCAATTAAAATTTCTGACCTAAATTATACAAAACATTACTTTCGCCAAGAAGAAGCCGTCCCCAATTTTATTGTTTTATACTCGGATGACATATAATAGAAAATAAAAAATGTTTGCGAAATATGACGTTGAATTTCGGAAAACATATTTATAATTACGATTGATTCGGGAACGTAATTTCCATTTTACACAATGTATCAAATGTGTATTGTTACCCGATCGCGATAGTCTAGTTGCTAGAGCGCTTGGCTTCCGTTACGGAAGTCTCGGGTTCGATCGCGGGCGACTAAAGAACTTTATTACAAGAATTAAATTAAAATATTCGCCAATAATCACGTGGAAAGCAATGGAAAACCACCGCGTATACGCGCCCTAGTTAAGTATACAGCCGATACAAAGGGACTGCACTGGTAGCGCGATAAATCAAACGATTACTAATCAGTTCCGAATGTAGTCTAGCGTGTATGCTCATATTTTATAACTGCCTAGAACACTATGCCTGTGTCTGTACAACTTAATTGTACCAACAAGTAGTCACCGATGCTCAGGAATTAAGTATGGCTCACTATGACTAATGTTTATTATTAAATTTTTTCAAATTTTTTTTATTAATGTTACAGGGATATTAACCTATTAAAAAAGTTTGAAGATTTTTGCGCGATTAGATTATCTTCATGGCAATTAAGTGAGTTGACTGTGTACAGAACAGTGAAGAGGAACACGCGAGCTACAGTAATTTGAACACCACAAGCGGAATAATCCGTGAATCAGTCGAATATTAATGAGACCATAATTCGTATTTTCGCAGTGAAAAACACGTCTTCCCAAGTAGAGGTATCGCAATATTTCTTGTTGTACGGATCTTGGAGCAAAAATTTCGAATGCTGTAGCAACCTTAATGATCTTTTCAAGGGACAAGTCCCAACTAGTCGACTACCTGGTCAACTATTAATTTAAATGCGCTACGAAAGATTAAACAAGTTTTCTAAAATGATAGATCGCGTATAATAGAACAAAATGGTGCATTTGATGCTCGAAATGAACGAAAATATCAAAATTCAAGAAAATACAGTCTTTCTGACCCCGTTTAAGCTCGTGTTTTTTAGGAGCAATTTCAGTTTGAAGTTCTTCTTTCAATTCGATATCTAGCGTAAATTATCATTTATACGTGAACAACTGCGAAAGTAATCACTAATTTCCTTACAAAATTATGAATTGATAGATCGTTAGTTTTCAATATTATTCAGCTAAAAAAATATTTTAACTTTGCTATTATATTTATCTTTTGAAGGAAAATTGCTCTGTATGATTATTTTTGAAAGAATAAAAATTTCTAAGAATATTTGCCCGCATTTGATTAAAAACAATTCTTTAATTATTAATCCACATTTAATTTACCGGATAATATTGAATTTTTTCGCGAACAAAAATTGAAAAAATATTAATTGGTTTATGTTAAAACGGAAAAATTATTTCCGATTTTCCAGTACGATGAAGAACGCGATTGTTTAAAATCTGGCTGGGTAGAAATGAAAAAAAAATTTCCTAATGTATAGTTGTTTTTTTTTTGTTTTTTTTTTGTTGAATCTGCGTCCTACAATAACTATCACAGTGGTTACAGTGGAAAATCCCGGCGGTAATTTTTATAGATTAACTCTCTGCAAGGTGTAATACGACTTGTTAGATAACGTTTTTGCTAATGATATGAAAGTACAACTGTTATACTCGGTTAGAATGTGTGCAGTGACAGATATTTGGACATGCGACAGGTGGTTTTGTTCTTCGTAATATGTAGTCATGATATTTAATTATACTCCCTAGTTTTAACCGATTGATAGTACATGACTGGTCATCTCGTGGTTTTATTTAAAAGTCATAGCTAGTTTATTCTTTGCGCCACTGTCTTCGATCGTTATTTCTGGTAAAAAGTTATCGAGGGTAGTGTACCATGAAACCTATGTGACATTATGGATAACGTAACCGAACAGGCGTTTAAATTCGCTCTCATCCGTACGCTGTGAATATGCGTGGGATCCAGCAATCCTTGAATTTCTTGTGCGATTGATACTTCTAACCTTCGGTAATTTTGTATGGTGGTGAGAAAATATCAGCAGATTTTTTTGTTAGAACTTGAAATTATAGAAAGAATCACGGCTGCACCGTTTGATCCGACTCCCATTAGTTCACCTCATTAATTTCGATTTCCTGGGCAACCGTCGATAGACACACCTTTGAGATATCTCGATATCCGTTAACATCATCAGTAGCCTTCTGTTTCAGTTTTTCTAACAGTGTTTGAGAGTTATTGTAATTTAACAGGAATATAGTTATTATTTGCTGAGTACTGTTGGAGAGGCGGTAGTAAACATTTGTAGGATACGGAAATACAAACGTAACAATAATTTTAAACGAAATACACAGAATCCGAAATGTTATTTTAAAAAAATTTTAATTTGGCTGGGTACTTTAATTTTTTAATTTTGTTCAGCTGAAATTATGTTTTCTAGAAAATTATTAAAATCGAATGTACATTTTTAATTTTTTTTACCTTTGTAATCTGGATCAGAAAAACAAGGATACTTTACGTTCAATTTTGCTAAAAGGTCTCGCTGAAATAACGCGTGTGATTAATTTTTAAGCGACAAATCAAAATAAGAAGAAAAAAAAAACGAAAACTCCCCGTTGATAAATAAATAAAATAAAATTTTTTACTATGGAACTAATTTGATGTGCACTATGGTTTTTATACTAAATATTAAATTAAAAGAAAGAAAAAAAAAATCTGGAATGCGAAAAGAGGCCACAACGAACCTAACTGGTTTTACCATTAACTTAATAAAATAATACAAATTATGTAAACATAACAAACATCATAAAACTGAGAACATAACGGAAACAACTTCTCATTGGAATATCCTATAATGCTAGATAACCGAGAGAAAAAAAAAGATATTAATAATCTTCTGTTTACTGAGTTTATTGTTTTTTTTTTTTATTTATCGATTTATTACTTTTTTTTTTTTTGATCATTTGCCATAGCGAGAGTTTCCATTCATATGATACATCATTAGTTAATCAACCTGTTTTATACCTTAACCAGCAGTAGGGGGTAAAAATAGCATTAATGTTTCCGGCGAAAAGATTATCATTACGTTACTGAGGAAAAAATAAAAACATTCTTCACATCGACGAACGTGTAATGAAGATGGTTAAAAGAAGAACGTGAAGGGTAAACGATTCACTTTGAGAAAAGGTCAACATATTAAACAAGAAAAAAAAAACGGAACACCCAGTGCAATTTTCAAACTAGCAAACATTTCTCATATTATTTTGGACAGGAAAAAGAAATCATTAATTTCGTAACGAAGTAATTTTATTTTTCTGTAATTGCAGCTATTGCGTATCAGCTAATTACATATAGTCGTAATACAGCACATCAGTCGCCATTCTTCCTGTACATTAAGTAGCCAAAGTTGAAAAATTTTTTAAATTTTAAAGTTTTAGACCGTTTTTGCGGCCAAAAATTAATTTAAAAAAAAAAAAAAATAGCGCGTTCACGCTGATTGCTATTTTTTTCCTGTTAAATACCCTTCTAATCTTCTCCGTATCGTTCCAATTTTAGTATACATGTCGCCGAAGGGAACACAAAGAAAAATTAAATTAAAATAATCAATTTTTTTTATTTATTTTTTGATAAACGCATTGTACCCCGTTTCAGAAAAATCTGCGCGTATTTCTGTAGTTTTTCGGTTATTTTAATTTAACTATTTGAAATCGAATTTATAACCTAAATAAGAAACAAAATGTAAATCACTGTAGAGTTCTAAAGTTGCGTGACTTAATAATCATTTTCCCTTACTTATTTACTTTTCAAATTATTATTCCTTTTCACGGTTCACGTAAATTATTTTTTTTATTGAAATTTAAATATTAATAAAATTTCTATTTTTTTAAATGTAAAAGAAAAAAGTGGCTTCTTAAACTGGTTTTGTTTGAGCAACAGTGCATGGTATATTGAATTAATTCAAATTTAACATTTTTCTATCTTAGATAAGTACAGGGGGTGGGATCAAGATTGACTACTGATATATATATATATATACAATACAAAATCAAAATTTCAATTAAAATATCCCAAAAATTAAAAAAACCATTAGAATAGTGTATAATTTAATCGAAGGGAGAATGTTGCAAATTCGATTTATGAGCATGCGACGAAGAAGCAGGCACAAACTATATTTGGTATTCGGATGTAGTCAATGATTGAGACAAATTAATTAAATACATAATAAAAACAAGTATATGTCGCACAATCGACATCCAACAGAAGTCATACGTAAACCGTTAAATAAATACATCAAGAAAAATGGAATAAGAATAGAAAATTAAATGGGCGGAAAATAGATAAATGATTAGAAATAAATAGCAAAAAGGGTCGAAATGAGCCAAAGTCTATACCAGGAAAAGAAAAACAAATAATTTTTTTTTTAGGTTCATCCATAAGGACATTGGCCCAAGAACAAAGGAAAAAGGACGCAAGAGACTCAGATCTTTACACGATCAGAGATAGCCGACAAAAAAGAATCAAAAGCCTGGACAACAGAAGGGGAAGGAAGGAGGAGAATGAACGAAGCACTGTATGGAGTGGGAATACAAATTTGTAAAAGGGAGCAGTAGAAAGCAGCTTGATCGATTACAAGAAATGAATACCCGAACATTACGTGATCGGGATCACGCACAAATTGGGTATTGGAGGGGTGCAATGGACAAAAAGGAGACGACACAAGAGAGCAACGGAAAAGCGAGGAAGGAAGCAAACTGTGCCCAAAGTACAGGCGGCAGATCGCAGAAATGTTGGAGCGATGCATGGGAGGAAAGTCAAGAAACCAAGGAAAACGAGGAAGGGAAGGTTGAATAGACAAGAAAAAGGAATCCGGGTTGGAGAAAAAGGAGACGTTAGAGAAAAATAAATAAATTGAACATACTTGTAGATTTTTTTCTCCATTTTCGAGATATATTTCTAAAAAAAGAAAAAAAAAAAACGCAAACCTAATCCGGTTATAATTTGAAATTTTCGATATATCTAAGGAAAAAATATAAAAGAAAAGAAAATCAATCTCTAGAGAAGCGACCACGATGATGACGATAACCCGATAAGATGCACCAGATTTTCAGCTGCAATTGCACCGCAACAAGAATACTCAAGGGTCTTATAAACCGGTTCGAAGTTAATAAGGAGTGTGTTTCAGACTACCTGTGTGTTAAAAAGAACATGTTGAAGAAAAAAAAAAGTCAAAATCATCGGAAAAGCCTGGACAACTTTCTATAAAGACTCTTTTAATGATAGAAATCCATAACTATACACCGTTTGGAACATTGAAAATATAAAAATGGGCCAACTGGAAAATGCCGAAAAAGTGCCTATTTTTATAAAAAAAAAAAAGCTGTTTTACCAATGTCAATATGTAAAATTTTAAAGAACTAATTAAATTTATTTTAACTAATTCAGCTGCGATAATGGATTTTAAGTGACTAATCTGCGAGCGCAATTTAGCGATTTGATTCTCTCTTTTAAATTCAGTGCGCGTGGAAATTGATTGATTATCCGGAAGAGTTAACCAATTCTGATGAGCGATAGCCGCGGAACACCTGCTTTGCCAGTGAATCAGACGGGGCTCGTTAGAGGCTAGTTCTGATTGCGCTGCTCGTTGCCTATAACATCATATTACACACTCGTGCACTTGCGGGTGCATATGTGTGAGTAGCATGTATAATTTGCGTGTTAAATACGCATTCAGCTGTCCGGCGTGAATACGATATCTGCTATATATGTGTCTCTGCCGCCACATCTCGGCTTGATATTTAACAACGGCGAGAGGGTAAATTCGACCGGATAGGGCCAAGTTGGGCCTTTAACGGCGATAAAAGCTTCTCGGTGTAGGTGGGAACTTTTAAATTAGCCTCTACACGTTCGCGATAATCTTTTAGCCGAAGCTATTAAACAAATTTGATTTTTGGAACAATAAGAAATAACCTGCACAGCGGCAGATGATTCGTCGGACTCTCGTTAATTATAATTCCCTCGATACCCTTCAGCGATGTAATAGCCAGTAACAACTGTATAACTTTCCGATCAAACCGATTTCATTGGTTACCGCGCGGAGAATGTTTCCCTGTGTGCGCACCGCGTTCCGTTTTTACTTTTCCGTTTATTACCTTCCGAACGATTTCAAGCTAATTTCTTCATTCTGTTCATAATAAATCATCGCTAACGTTCAAACCCCGTACCACTCGTTACCTTATAGAAGATTCTTAAAACGAACCTATACGCCTAGACTCGAGCCCCGATTTAATTTTCTCCCGAATTATATTCAAACTGAATCATTTTTTTAAACGCGATACACCACATCATGCGATAAAATCAACTACACAATTTGCTGCTCTTTCAGCTGAGTGGAATCTTAATCGAAACGATTGATGTCGGATTATTTTTATATAATACTAGCTGCAATCCACGGCTTCGTCCGTGTGTATTAATACCCGTTTTGATCTGTACTTGAAAGTTCATCAAAAATTTTTTTCTTTTTTATCTGGAATTATATTTATGTAAAGATTCTTTCTCAATCTTTTTGGGGAAACACGTTTATTACCGTCCAATAAAAAATAAAAAAAATGTGGTCTTTACGTTTCACATTTAGCTGAAGATTACCGATCTCTCTATAATCTTTCTGTCGTGATCTAACAAAAAGTTTCGCTCAACTAAACAGCACATACAGCCGTCATCTTGAAGGAGCCGAGTTATATTCATATAGTGATCTCCCATAATTACACATTTGAGGGAACATTTTCTTCACTCATATCTTCCGATCTCTCCGTCTCGAGCATTTTATTGAAAATACGTGTAATTTATTACTACAACAGCAAACTATAGTAGTTGAATAATGATTTCAAATTTGAGTATAAATAACATTTTCGGTGGTAAATTTTAAAAATTCTGTTGTAGAATTTTTTATTTCGCCGTAAAAAAATAATAGAGAGCACTACTCTCTTTTTTTAAATCTTCGCGATGGGTACAGAAACTTGTATGTTTAGATCATATCATGGAGGTTTGATGATTTCAGTAACACAAAAAAAGTGGAGTAATATTTACTTAGGCCAGAAATTAATAAAATATTATCTAGAGTTTATTATTTGCCATGGTGTAATTGTTTTATTTAAAATTTCATGAAAATTATTTTTTTTTTAATCATCCTGTCTGTATTTGCTGTACGGTCGCATCTCAACTACTTAAAACTTCATATTTAGTAAAAGAGAGGGGGTAGAAAACTCGGTCATACCTTAAAACCTTCATTCGGACAACACGAATGCATCGTGAAAATTTTAGCATGATCCGTGCAGCGGCGCAGAAATGCAAGAGGGACATACAAACATTCACTTTTATATATATTAATTACAACGTAATTCTTAGGCTACCCCCCATTCGAAAAAATGTCCCAATTTTATGTAACGTTCGTTATATTTTATAGGATTTTTGTTATTGTTATTTAAAAAATGTTACAATTTTATGTAATGATATATTTAACGAAAAATGTAACGAAAAAATGTCTTAATTTTATATAATGAAAGTTAAATGTTAGAATAGAATTTTTGTGGTTATGTTATTTTTTTTTGTGTTGATACCAGTAAGAATTACGTTGTAAATTTTGATCATTTTATACAAAGTATAGAAGAGAAAGAGACAGAAATGAAAGCAAGAGGGGTCAACGGGCACAGTCCCTTGCGAGACCAAAATGGCCGAGTTTATATATATACATATATATATATATATGTATATATATATATATATACATATACATATATATATATACATATACATATATATATACATATACATATATATATATATATATATATACATATATATATATACATATACATATATATATATATATATATATATATATACAATTAGACATTGAAAAATGTCCGTTTTTAAAGTGCTTCTATCGGAAGTGGTTTACTTTTTTTTTATTTTATCGTCCTGTATTGAATTTTAATGAACGTATTATCAGAAATCGATATTTTAAAAACTTTTCAGAGAAGCGTAAATCCCGGAAATACATTGTACTTTATTAAAACTACCGCAAAACGGACATGTACTTTTGAAATAGTGTATTTTTTTTTTCACTTTCAGTTGGAGTCTTTCTCGTGGAGTGCAGACAATGCTATTTACATTGGCTAAAATATACGGACTCAAGGCCGGCAGAGTCAATGCAGAAACAGCCTTTTCCAAGATTACAAGCAGATGACGGGAAAATCACCATAAACCAAGCGGCGAATAATATAGATTAACGCTGAAGGAATGAACAGAGCGAAAAATGAACCGTTCGCCCGATTAACAATAGACGAAGAAATAGACGTAATTTTAACTCAAGAAAGGCACGCTGCCTCCCCCAGCAGTATCTCCGGAACGTTGGAAAAATAGAGGGATACGATGGAGCTGTCTGTTATCGTTAGGATAAAATAACACCGTATGCGAAGAAGGGACTGACATGGAGTCGAAAAAACAGCATCAGACCAGAACAGTGCTCACCCAGATTGCAGTTCAACCGTGAAGAATATGTAACGTGTACAGAAGACTGTTAATGATAGGTGTTTTATTTTAATTTTTACAATACTTCATATAAACGATTTTTCACTTATCACTAATATTCGATAATGGAGATTCGCTTCTTTGTTACCTGTGTGACTGTTAATTTCTCATCGTGCTCGTTAATTCGTGATTGAGTTTTATCCCGGTGTTGTTTATTGTTATTAGTTCGTTTTTCGTTATTTTCTGATTTTATTTATGTTTACTTTCGTGATTTAATTTACTTTTGGTACTTTTTCTGTTGAATTTTTAGAATTATTTCCGCTATCGATTTTTTCTTTATCCCGTTGTTTAAATTTCTTAATTATTTTATTAGAAAAATAGCCCTTTCCAGGGCTCGCTTATTATTTCCGTAAGAGTAAACATCTCGCCGCGTATTTATCACCGAGAGTATCTTGTTTGATACTATAATTTAGGTACGCCGGAATTTTTAGTGCTTTAAAGTACCGTAAACATAAACTTCCAGGTACACAACATGTCCGCTGTAAATACTACCTCTATCATATTGCTAATTACGGCAGTTGTGGCATAGGGAACACTTCAACAGATAGAAGCCCGCATGGGATTGCAGTGATGAAAACCGGAACGGAGAACCATTGACAGACATAGCAAAAACATGTTACTGCTTTATATCTGAAAGGACCTGAGCTTTTAGGAGATGCGCAGCTATAGCCTGTACAGGTAAAAAGCAGAGTTTTTTCGCAGACTCTTCCACACAGCCACATCGCCAAGCAGTAACTAAGCATTAAAATTGCATTCTATATGAAAAATATTGGGAAAACGGTGATACACAAACTGCCAATAAACTCAACTTGGAATTGGATAAGGCAAGGAAAAATGGATCAAGTTAGTGGAGCAAGCGAATTTCACATACTTTAGCAGCTACTGAGGAAACCATTTCGGGGGGGGGGAGAGAACCGAAAGGATTATCAATAAAGAAACTGAATATTAAAGCTACGATGACTAGAGAAAATGTAACTGCGCGTGGTAATATCCGCTTCGGAGCTATAATGTGTCACATTATTTTTAGAACCTGTTGCTGCATTTTACATGATTAGTGTGACTTTTTACTACATGCTAAGATTAGTCTACAAACTGCAACGTTCGGTGCTTCATGTCGCTTAATTTGCGAATGGATTTTATTTCGCCGACATTAAATAGACAAATGTTAAAATGTACCGAACGGTTGCATTGTTAGACTTTAAATGAAAACAAAGACTTAATGTAATTTTAGACATTTCACAGCCAATTCGCCGTAGTACGCGGAACAATTAAAGTACATTTTTACGAGAGTACATTCTTACAGCTTTCCGTAACGCGGTCTCAAGACGACGACGACAACGACGACGACGACGGACTCATTCTGAGAAATCGGCTTTTTCTAACGGCCGCGGCTCATTTGATACTCAAGCAGCAGAATTTTCCTGTTACGGACTCACGTCGTTTAACCGTATCAAATACGCACACTCAGCGACGAAAGACGTAATAAAAATTAACTTGGCAGGCTGCGTTTTAAATATGTTTAGCGCAAGTAACGACCCGCTAGAACATGTGACGAGCAAAGTCGACTCGAAAATCAGCTAATGAAAATAAATGAGCTGCGCCGCCAACATTTTGGCAGTCTCGGAAGGAAGCGTCGCCCGTGTCCGCATATGCAAACAAAGCCGCTACCGAGGTGGCTCAAAAACTGCAGCCTAATCCAACTGTTCTTCACCCTTCTTCCGAACAATATACACTGGCGTGTAACACAAGCCGTTCCGAAGCGCCTTATTGAATAGCTCGACACATTAGCGTCGTCTTCTTCTAGGGGCCATAATTTGCAAATCCCGATTATCCATCTTCCTCGCTTTTCCTGCATGTCTGCAATAGAGACCCGCACTCTCACAGACAACTCTAGCCTTGTTATTAGTCGACGATGAATTGTTAGCCGAGAGATTTTCACCAGTCGACGCTATGTATCAGAGTCAAACAATGGAAACTTAAAAATTAACATCGCAACAAGGCGCATTTTTATACAGTTTATGCGGATGTTCGAAAGAATGCTGATGTCGGTACGACAGCGTACGCGCTACGTTATTATGCAAATTACAAGGCAACTCTGCGTTACACTCGTAACGTTTTTAATAATGATGCGATTATCGACTTTCCCGCTTTAAAGTTAACGGCTTTGTTCTTGTTTTGTTTTTTTTTTCCTTTGCTCAAAAGAGCTTTTGATCAGCCCAGCGAAATTAGTAGTTCTCATTGGTTTGCGTTAAACTCGGTTAGAGGTGCAAATGTTCGACTTTCCTGCTGCACGTTGAAAGTGAGTATTTTGAGTAAAGTGTTTTGATAAAAACAAAAAATTAAGAACCATCTGAAATTCTATAACGGCGAGCGCGAGGTCGTCATAATATTCAGAAATAGGCCGTCGCTGTTCGCGTTACACTTTTCGAAAGGGGCACATATCCGAAAATCCACGATACGCTGATGACCTAGTTCTATACATGTCTGCGGCGACTCCCGCAACCACGACAACGAGACCGAATACTAGCCGATGATAAATTACAAATAGTAAATTAACGCAATCCCGTACATTTTATGACTAATTTTCATATTGAAGTTTCTCCTGCCTTCATTATATCGGCTAAAAATTACATAAGACGGGTAGAGTTTTTTTTCTTTATCTATTATTCAGTTTAAACAGAGCTATTTACTAGGCCTCGAAAGCCGCATTGTGTGTCGAATTTTCTGTATTTTTACGATAAAGATTGAAACTTTACTACGAAATTAAATGTAGAATATTTTTTTTTAAAAAAAGTACATTTGCAAATTAATGTCGAACGTGTGAATGAAAATAATATCGTCCACGCGTACGAAATAATAATGGATCCCTTTTCCTTATGAAAATAAAGATAATTCGAATTACGTTGAAGAAAGAAATAATTTTACAGCAAATAACTGCAAACAAAGTCTGCATACAACTTCGGCACTTCGTTAAAGCCCCGATCTTTTGCTGATTCAAAATTACTTAGAATACTTTAGGATAGCAAAACCGTCAATAGTACAACAAAGTCGCGCATCATGTTGATCTGTATTTTAACCGCAAACTAGTACAGTTGACAGCACTATTAATTAATACGGAACTTTCTGATATGAAAGCTCGTTTAGATATGACAGATTGAATATTCTGGGGACATTGCGTTGAGTGTTTATTTGCAGTCGCTCTAATTGCTAGTGACCTTCATCACGGAGGTGTGTCCTGAGTTCGATCCCAGGCGACGATGGAAATTATTACGAATAATAAATATTCGCTAACAGAGTTACACGAAAGACAATGGCAAAATACCATCATATGCGCACTAGTCGATATATAGACAGACACATCGAGGACCGCATTTCTATCGCGATAAAACATTCACAATATCAGTATGAAACGAAGTCTCTTATACACTTTGGCTTTGCATATTGCCGCGAACACTACATTTAAGATAGGCAGTTTATATAAGAATAACCGGTATATCAGGACACCGATCTTACCCGGGTTTTTGTTTTAAATTTGTTAGTTGTATTTAAAAGCGCTTATGTAACATACCGGATACGGCTCGAAAATAAATGTACCATTTTTACTCGGTATCTGTTCGGCCTGCCATGGAGCATGATTTTATGCTATTTTTTTCAGTGGATACGCTGCTAATGGTTACAGGCATCGCAGCACATTCAGTGAACAATATATGTAGTTTCGGTTTTATCAATGTTAAATATAATTTTCCATTTATTATAATATACCGATTTAATTTATTAAAATCGTTAGTTAACCTGAAATGTTAAATGTAAGTAAAAAATGAAGTAAGTCCCACATATATCTTTGATAAGGGGATCTAAAGAGAAAACTGGGGTCAGTTGCTTTCTTATGTGGGACTCGCCTTTGCTTTCCCAGATAATTCTCTGGTATAACCAATATTCAATTTCAGATAAATGACTTAAATTCGGAACGAAACAAGTCTTAAAAACCTATGACACCTCTGGTTTGGTAGCCAAGCACTTTAACCAACTACCGCGCTACACCCAAAATAAATATAATTACCAATATAGCGAGAAACCGGAATTACAATTTGGGTTCAGCTCCCGTCACCAGCTAAGGAGCTAATTAATGATGATTTAATTAATTACTTTGTAGACTCATACATAATAAAGTGAAAAACAAAAATTAATCGATTAGCTCTCGAAGTGTATCTAAAATCAGCTGTAAAAATTTCTATAATGAAATTGTTGTTCGCATTATTGCTGGATTATTTATTTTTTTTGTGTTATTAACGTTATTAAAAGGTGACACAACGCGATTAGTGGAAACTAATTATATTAGATTTTTGCATATTTAAAGTTATAAAACATTACCATACGTTAAAATATAAGCGAAAAAATAATTAAAAATGAGACTAATGTAAATCTATTTCCCGTTTTGTACAGATTCGAAATCTGCCTCCTTTAAAATTAATTTCCTATTGTATTCCATTCATTAGCGCACGTTAGGAATTCCCACGATTCTAAATCTCTTTTTAAAATGTATAATGAGTTTGTTTTTTTTCGAATATTATGTACTTTATCGTTGGCGATGGGCTGGATAATTACTACAGATAAATATATTGTTATATGGAGTTTCTGGATATTTTTCGTATTTGTATATTTATTTCAATATTTCATAATGTTAAACAAAGGAAACAGATTTGGCTCCTAAAAATATGAGAGTGCGAGGTATAATTTTCTTTATTTTTGCGCTGATAGTTTCTGTCGCATCAATAATCCAGCAGAATAGGAATATTGTAATTAGAAATTTATAAATTAATTTAATACACCAGGTAACATCGAACACTCTATCTACATTCAACAAGTCTGATGATTCTTATTTGAACCGCCGAGAACTCAATCAGCCAGTTTAACTATTAGAAAGCTCACTGTCCAAAAAAAAAAAAAAAACAAATTACCGCTTTCATAAGTTGTTACGAGTGTCTGTAAAATTTATTAATTTTTATGAAAAATATTTGTTCGGCGACTTTACCGATATTACTAATTAATGAAATAGGAAGGAGATTTTTGCGATTCGAAATATCTTCATCTATCTTTTGGATGGGAATTGTTTCCGATCTCTCCGGAAACAAATAATGAACGGGCATCACAAACCCGATAGTATTTTTATATCTCAATCTGCCCTGCTACAGCTCAAAACTGACAGAAGAAAGTTGTTGCAAATTATCCACTATTCGTCGCGAGGGTTATCTTTAGGAGAACATAATAAAATTCAATCTGCCAGAACTGGTAAACAGGCAATAGGGGAAGAGGAGTTTTTCATTTTGGTCGACAAACGAAAACGATAAATTCATTACCGGGGCGAAATCGTCGCACTATTTAAATATTAGTAAAACGCGACAAATGCGATCCGTATCGACGAAATAACAATAAAAGGATTCGCCAGTAATCAGACCCTCCCAGCAATGCATAGGGAGGTAGGTGAGCATCGGGCATTGTGACGAAGCACATTTTTAAGTTTCATTAGCGCGCCGAATAAATTGCCTCGAAAATATTACCCGTACTCGACGATACCCTCTCTTATCTGATCCATTTCGAACGAGCCACCTCTAATATCTCTTCCGTTTTTTCGAATTTTCAAAGACCTTTTTTGTTCTTTTTTGCTTTCCCGCCGGAAATCAAAGTTCAATTTAACGACTTTACAAAGTAGAGTAAGTTTTGTGCAACAGTCTCGTTATTTTATTAGTCGATTATGATATTATCGTCAACAGCCCCCCCCCCCCCCCCCGGTATACATCAACATATTAATATCTATCGGTAAATAATGAGCGTTTTTTTTTTCTTTTTTCGTTTTAGGCCAACGCGAAACCTTTTTCTAGCGGTAGCGAATTATTAAAGGGTAATTTGAATTTAACGATACCGACGAAATAACCAGAGGCATCAATCGCTATCAAAAATTAGAGATTTTAAAACTGACCGCTTTCCCTAGAATCGTAAAATTAAATTTGACAGAGCTTAGAAAATTCATTAATTCGCCGCGTACAATTTAAAAAAGAAAAATTAGCCGGTACTTTATATCCCGTGTTGCATGTCAATTTGTAATTATTCGATTATTCTTGCCTGTAGTATAACATAGTTTGGAATGAAATGGTTCAAAAAAGATTCGTGACATTTATGTTTTCATTCTCTAATTTCATGCAGTCAGCTATGCTATGCAAGGATCATCAACGTATTTAAAAAATTCCCCGCTACCATTTATGCCAAACTTCCTCCGCCATTTCTGATAATGTACGTTGTGAACTTAACTATTCATTCTGCTCTCAGCTTTCTCGTTCCATCTGTCAATTCTTAGACACGAATCGCAGCCATTCGAGTAGAGATTACATGCTGTCGAATGTCGCTGACGTACTGTAGCGATACGCTAGAAAAAATTATAATTGTTGTAACGATGACACAGTTAATTTGCTCGATGGTAGGCTAGTAAGTTTTCACCGGACAGCATTTTGATTTTTCTTTTTTCCGGAAACAGAAGGTTTTCTACATAGAGCTAATTTTTAAACGAATTAAAACAAAACTAAAAAGCTAAAATCAAAAAATTACCGCTCCGGTTAGTTTAGTTATAAACTCGCAATCTATGGTGTTATGGGTTTTTGAATTTACGGAAAATCCCGAATCTTTCATCCTTTTTTTTTTTTTGTAGAAATAAATTTTTAACAAATTTAAATCATAATCTTTCTATTTAAAAAGATGTTTTTTTCCGTTTTATCCTAAATCTTTATCTGTAATTTCAGAACTTTTTAAAACACGCTAAATATATTCTTTCGATGTCACACCTTTACAGAATAAGAATGCGCATTATTAAGCTGATCATTAGCGCTTTTTCATCAAATTTTCTTCAGATTTTTTGAAATAAGTTTGACTAATTTTTGGTTTTTTGCATGTTGTTTCCCCTCTTCCCTATTCTCATCTCCGTCGTCTTGCTTTTCACATAACTCTGATCTCTCTATTGTGATCTCTCTTCGAATACTCTCTCCGGGGCTTTCTCAACTGAACTTACTCTCCTTTATAATCAATTTCCGCTCTCCTTCTCATAGCGCTGCGTACATCTTTTTCTCTCCATCTCTACTGGTAATTCTCTTATTAGACTGATTTTTCTCCTTTATTTCCTTTATTGCTGGGATAGTACCCAAATTATAAAAAACAAGTTTATCCGCCCTGAACAAAAAGCAATTATTGTAATTTGCCAGTTTCTTATGAATATTCTAAAATTTCCAATATTTTCTTGAACTTTTTTTTTTTTTGTTATTTTTTTTATATAAACGATAGGTGAGAAAACCCGAAAAATGCTAAACATGCATGAAGCCTCACAGCCACGAAGAGATAGCGATCAGAGGAACAAACTTACTTCATATGCAACAGATTGTGAAAGAGGCTTAAATGAGAATAGATTAACAAAAGTTCTGCAAAATTAAATAGTTGAACTATAGAAGATTTTAAAGGCAAATGATATTAAAACTAAATACAGAAAAGACCAGTATAAAGAACGACTCAGTAACTAAAAGAATAATGCTTTACATGGAAAATTTTTCAAGAGTATTAAAGATAAACGTAACGATAATTAGACATGGACGTAAAGCTACGGGTGCCAAGAAAGGCGTCGCAAGTTAAATATTCGCTGCACAAGAATTCGGTAACGTCATGAAAATCATAAAGCTACAAAATGACGACTTTGTCAAATAAGAGATGAAACTCCATTGCATATCATGTGTGAATGTAGAAAAATTACACAACGGGTTAAAGGGTTACGTATGACATAATAAAAGTGGTTACTGTGTAGAAGATACAGTATTCCTGCAGCGAAAAACTGTTAGAAGCATCGGGTAAGAGAAATAATAGAAAATATTAAAGTCAAAATACTATAAGATTTCAAGGTGCAAACTGATAAACATTTAGAACACATTATTCCGGATAAAACAGTAACAGAAGCAAGTGTAGATAATCGGTGTAACGCATCAGAAGATGAGCGGATTAATATCAAGGAACAGGGGATGAAGTATAAACACTTGCCAATCATCGAAATAAATCGGCTGTGGGAGAAACGTACGAGCATCATTCCGATAGTCATAAGAGTTCTTGGAACAATATCAAAAAAATTCTAAAAATTTACAAGAATCTTCAAAAAGCAGTATTGCTGAAAGCAGCATAAATATTACATATTATTTAGTAGATACTTAGATTCTGGTTGGAACTTGTATTACCAAAAAAACATACTAACTGAAGTTGAGATCAAGATACGACAATAATAATGATAATGATCATCAAACCATTTATTATTATTATTATTATTATTATTATTATTAAATGTATAACTTTAAATGTCTAATTTTAATTATATAATCTTAAATGTATAATTTTAATTGTGTAATCTTAAATTTGCATCTTTTTATTTTATTTCATTTTATGTGCACCAGTATTCTTCTTATTATCACATTGTTACATTATTTGTTGTTATAGTCATTAATTTTATTATTATTAGTTTTATTATCGTAAATATTTTATTCGTTTCGTTATAAGGTATCAGAAGCAAATGTAGCAATTCATAATAGTTCAAACTGTTCACCAAAATTATATTTTTGTGTTTCTTTTCTTATTTTTATCTTTTATTTTATTTATTTATTTTATCTTATATTACATTATTTGTTAGTTTATTTCATTTATAGTTTCTGCTATATCTATCCCATTATATTTATTTATTTTATCTGCAGCATTAAGTATTTACATTCTTTCGAAGGATTTGTTAGAATTAAGGAATATATTTCGTTATATGTAATTATGTAAGTGTACGTGTGAATATGAAGGAGTTTGAACCGTGTAGGCGTAGTTTATTTTTCATTTTGTATATAATATTAAGTTTACTAGCTCCAAATAAACTGTAAACATAGGTTAAACATAATCTGCATAAATGGAAATGTGATCCACATTGCATGTAGAAGTTTAATCCATGTAAATTAACATGGATTCCGCTACTCGCGCAACCATTGCGCATATGCGGCCTAAAATTAAATATAGTAATGTAGTTTTAGTGGTATATCTTCTAATACTGTAAATAAATTGAATTGAATCATTTTATTTTCGGAATGTTCTTTCCGGTATTTATTACAGTTTGTGATAATAATCAAGTCATTGCTGCTTAATTGTATTATTCTGATCTATATTATTTCGTTCTTATTATTTTTGCTGTTTTATTGGCTTAGGAATTTTCAGACTATGTTACATGTGTTCAGAATAACCGCCTTTTGTGCTTATGTGTGTGTGTGTGTGTATTTGGAATCTGAAGAGTGTTTAATCCTCCTATGAGAGAGCTCATAATTTTATTCCGGTAACCGATAGTATTAATGGTACTACTATAATTTTTTGCTGCTTCCAAATCTGTTTGATTTCTGTTGCTGATGGTATTTCATTATTTTTTTCGTTATATTTCTTCTCTACGTTGTTATCATATATCTATTAAATATGTATTTCTTGTTTGATTAAAATTATATCTGGTCTATTTAACTGTATGATCCGTTAATACTGTTGTATCCGGATACAGAGTTTAATGGTTTTGTTTTCTAAGATTCTTTTTGGGTTATATTTGTAATATGGCTGATTATCGGTTATTAAATTGTATTTTTTTGATGTTTCTTGATGAATTATTTTTGTTACATTATCGTGTCTTTCTGTATATTATGTTGCTGCTAGCAGGCAATAACCTCCTGTTATATGTTCTATGGTTTCCTTTGTTTGGTGACATTTTCTACACTGATCGTTTTGCATATTGTTATCTTTAATTTTATATTTTTAGTGTTTTTTTTGTTGATATTACTTGATCCTGTATAGCGAAGACGAAGAGCCTTCCGTTTCCGGGTACAATTTTCCCTTTTTTAACCAGGTGTACGTTAAATCTCTCATATCGTCAGTATGGAATTTAATAATACAATAAACTCTCTATTCCGTGATCACTCTTTAATTTTTACTGACGGATCGAAGAGCCCGATCGGAGTTGGGGCGGCATTCTTGTGCCCTCAGTTCTTTCATTCTCGGTCTTTTAGACTTCCGTCCTTTTGTTCTGTCTTTACTGCAGAATCTGTTGCCATTCTACAAGCCATTATTTATATTTCCTCTTCTGCAAGTTCTTCCAAATTCCTTATTGTTTCTGATTCTTTAAGTGTTCTTCTAGCGCTATCTCCACCTTCCCTTTCTCCTTCCACTGATGCTATTATCCTTTCTATTCGTTCTCTTCTTCATGATCTATCCTCATCGACGTGTACCCAGATTGACTTTCTTTGGATTCCAGGACATGCAGGCATTGATGGAAATGTAGCCGTCGACCTCCTTGCTAAAGCTGCTGTTTCCAATGGGAATTTTATTAGTAGGGTTCCAGCACACAATATTCTTCTTCCAACTAAATCCTGCCATCTTAGACTTTGGCATTCTGTTTATGTATCTCTTTTCACTAATCCTAATTCCTTTTATCTCTTGATTAATCCTGTTCCTCCCCCTCGTCCTTGGTTCTATGAGTTTCCCAGTTTGCATCGGTCCATAATTACTAAATTATCTCGCCTCCGTTTCTCGCATAGTCTCCTTCCTTCTTCACTAAATCGCTTCTCTTTGGCTGATTCTCCTTTTTGTCCATTGGATCCTGAAGGTTCCCAGTATGTTTGCGATGCGAATCACGTGCTCTTCGAGTGCTTCGGTTTATCTCGCGAGCGTGAGTTACTTTATTGTCATCTTTTAAAGATTGGTCTTCCTGCTCCTTTCAACGCCTCTTATGTTCTTTCTCTACCTACTATCTCTGTTGTTCCTGTCCTAGGGGTGTTCCTTGATTCCATTGCCGACAGAATAAAAATATAATTTCTATTCTATTCCATGTGTCTATTCCTTTTTGCTGGGCTAATGCTCTTTGCTAGCAAACCCAAGGGGGGGTAAAAAAAAAAAAAAAAAAAAAATCTTTGATATTTAGATATTTTCCGTGTATTGCTTTACTGATCCATTTTTCTTTCTTTTCCTCTACTGCGTTAATGCTGTTTATTTTTTCTTCTTTGTTTGCGAGGTTGAGTGGTGTTAAATTTCTATCTGCTTCGATTATTGTTTTATGTAGTGCGTGTTCTTCGGAGTGAACGTATTTTTTAAGACCTTTTATTTGGCTCTGATGAAGTGCTACGACGTCTATTAGACCTCTGCCTCCTTCTCTTCTTGGTAAATTTATTCGTTCTACGCATGAATTTAAGTGTAATTTTCTTTGATTTGTAAGTATTGTTCGTATCACTCTATTTCTAAATCGGTTAGAGTTCACCTAACCGATAAGACCGGAATTGCAAATGTAAGCCTTAAATGAATGTCTGGAACTTAGGTGTGTTTCAGTTATTGCTTGCAATCTTTTATTAAATTTTTCTTTTAATTATTTTTTGATTATAGTATGGTTATTGCGGTATTTTGTTGAAAATCAAGATATTTGTATGTTTCTGACATGTTTAGGCTATCTAATATTTCTTTATTGCCTTTTTTTATTCCTTGGTGATTAGAACATTTTCCTTTTCATATATGTAGGCTTTTGTATTTTTCTATTCCGAATTGCATTTTTATGTATATCTTTGTTTACGATTTCCACTATTTTCCTTAGGTGTCATGCAGCTATCGTCACTGGTCGCATTATAACTTGGCTTAAGAATTTTTAGAGAAGAAAAATGTGAACAGGGGAAAAGGAAAACCCTTAGCCCTCGCATACACTAATAGCATCAGGGTCAGAAAAATACATGAGTTGGTCAAGGAAGGCCAGAAAAGATGAAAAGGAAGGTGCCTCACCCAAAGACTGGTTATACACTAGTAAAACAAGGTGAAGGACAGGTAGGATACCTTGGGTGCGCCATATCCATACTCACAAGTTGTGAGTCCCTGAGAGGTTATTATTATTATTATTATTATTATTGTTGTCACAAAAAATCCAAAATTCGCTACAAGGCACGAATAGCGAAGACATTTATTAGAAATTTTAAGTTATAACAAATATAAATCTGACCGAAAAAAGAACGGGAAAAAAAAAATGAAATAACAAATTGGGCACAGTCATGTGAATAAAAAAATAACCCGAAAATATTGCATAGTGTAAGACATTGTTACAAAGTTTATGCATAGGTTATTTCAGATAATATATTTGCAATTATTGTTTACATTCCTAACTTGTTACGTGCGTATATTCCTTTTTTCCTCTTTACCCCCTTTTCGCTTTTTATTTTTTCTTCCACCTTTTTTTTTTCTACAAATAATATTTATCACAGCGTATTTTAAACGTATTTAATTCTTAATCATTTTTAAGTACCTATTAACATTTATACAATCGTATACACAGTATAATGTGAAACATATACTTACATATGCCCTCTTAGTTAAAAGTAATTGAATATACAAACGTACATATTTAATAATAATAATAATAGTAGTACTCACTTCAAGAATAAATTACAAGTATCGGGAAAACAGACAAAAAGAAACCTTCCACAAAACTCTAAACAACTATTATTTGTCGTGTAAATTCTATGCTATATTTTTATTTTCACCTTTTCCCGAATCTTTTCACACGTACAAGTTACGTTTGTCACGCTCGGGGAGAATTCGAAAAACTGCATTTGTATCGGAAAGCGACAGTAGCGAGAGAAGTTAACGTGTCAGAAAAGAATTTTTACCGGGTCGACTCAATCTACGATGTTATAAAGAGCGCTATCGAATTATTCTATCCGATTATTTCATTATTTATTCAAATATCTGCCAACAGCGGAACGTTCGCGCTGCATCGCGATAAAAATATTACGCACCGTACATATCTTTAAGCGTACCGATGAAATGTTAAAAAAGAACGGCTCCGCAAAACTGTCAAAAGTGACTCTGAACGAGCCGTTCGACTGGCTGCAACGACAATAGAATACCGCCAAAGGCGCGTGAAATCGTTCGGTAATTTTACTTCGCAGTCACTAGACTAATCCATTCGATTTAAGTCGATCCGGTTAGACAGCCACGGCCAATTGAAAGCCACTAGATGATTTGTCTAAACTAATCGGACAACGTCTGTCAGCAGACAGTTTATTCGGTAAAGAATTTTGTCAACGACATTCAGCAACTGTGACAGGTTCAAAACCATCAGAAACTCGCTAAACGCATAACTTGGCCGATTATTTCGACAGCGAGAGGAGAAAATTTAAAACAATTATACGAAACACGCGTCCGTTGTGACTGAAATATTTCTCATTCTGAAAAGCGATATTTTCCTGTGCATTTCCCGTTTTCGATCATTACTTGAAATGAAAGTTTCTGAACGTACTTGCAATAATGGAACTTACGAGTACTTACAGTTGATTTATAATGTCCAATCTTCGCTTCATTTTTTCACTTTTCTTAAGATGACCAATTGTTAACAGCCTCACAGAGATATGATATCGGAAAGGGTTTTATCCGATTTGTAGAAATATTCAGAACTTTTTTTCATAGGCGTTTATTCAAGTTTCACTTTTAACCTGTGATCAGAACAACAAGGAAATAAGTTCTTCTGTTCCTGGAAATGGTATTTAAGAAGTTGAAATAGAACACGGGTTGAAATGAAGACCGCTAACCGGCTGGGAGGCCTACATAATAAGAGCCACCGGCGGGAAGAATTGGATTAGGAAGGCGCAAGAACGGAACAAGTAGAAGAAGCTGGGGAAAGCCTATGTCCAGCAGTGGATTGATATAGGCTGAATCGTAATCGTAATCGTAATCGTAATCAGATAACAAGGAAATAAGTTCTTCTGCTCGTTCTGCAATGTTTATGAGTTACTTAATTAGTACGAGCCCGAGGCACTCTTATCGAAACATGTAAAGACATTTTTTATATGCAAAATATGTTTTCTAGTAATTTTTTGTACAATCGGATGGTAATAATCAAAAACAGTGCAAGTAGCAGTCATAAAAAAACTCACTAGGCGAATTCGCTTATTACCATCGTATTAGGAAGTCATAAAACATTTCTTCAGATTTCGATATGACAGGTAAGTCATTAGTTATGCCCTGAATTACAAGCAGGACCGATACATCGCTTAGGACATCCTTTTACCTTCTTCCTCACTCTTAGGCGTTTTTCCTGTGACCCGGTTGCGAACCGGGTTCATCTGCTTCAGGATTTTCTTCCGTAAATATTCTTAGCTATTCCCGCGGATTTCTTCAGCACAAGTTCTTCAACTGTATCAGCAGAGCTTTCTAACTGTGAAAAAATTGCCTGCGCTTCCAACACACACCGTATAACTCTCATTGTACATGTAACGTATATTAATCGGTATCTTTAGAATGACATTTCTTTCCTTAATACTCTGTCGACGATCCTGCTATTACTGCTTTGGGGACGTACCCCCTTTTCTACCTCATATCTACCATCACTGAAGATCGTTTATAATGAGTGACCTGTTCTGGCTGGGTCATCTCGTTTATCTTCGTACTCTGCGACCATTCACTTTGATGACCGCCTTTGAAAGCTTTTGATATGGAACGTCTTTAAAATCGAATATGCTTTGCCTGAATATTACAAAACAATAACACCTTAACTGCGGTTTCTTTGTGAAATATTCTACGCAGAAACTTAAAATAGGCATGTAAAAACGTGTAAAGAGCTCGCCTAAAAGTCATGAAAAAATATGAATTATTACGATTGCGGTTAGAAAAAAGGAGGTTATAGATCACTCACAAGGGCTGACCGAGCGAGACTGTTTCGGGACCGTTCTAAAGCTGACGCGACGTACAATCAGTGAACAACAGCGCGAGTACTACCCGAAATAATATAGCAAGTGAAGATGACATCCCCACACCTGTCAAAAACGTCTCCGAACCGGTCGGTATCAGCAAACTGATATGACGCAGAGCCATTGTCGCACAGCGGACGAATACTTCAAAACGGTATCCGAAACAATCCTTTTCGGTCTATCTCGCAGCATTTATTATTGAGCCGGCAGAGGTTTAAAGGAGGCCAAATATTATCCTCCTCTTCAGGATAAATTTGCCTGCGAAAGTGCGGGTTCGTTTATGTGTTACCTGTAAGAAGTCGTCAATAAGATCCTGACGGTGACGCGCCTACCGGATTTCGATATGAAGCCGGACAGTTTGCACTGCTTGACCCGATCAGTGTTGTCGGTAAATGGTACTACCGCTCTTGTCCGTTATACGCCGCGAAGATAATTTTATGGAATAGTCGGCCAGGTGATCGACGTACCGGTCAATGTGAACAACGTGCGGACGGACGACCAGACCACTTTGTCTTCTCAACGTTAATATAAATAAGAACCTTCTGCAGAAATAAAATTTCTTGAGTGGTTTCGTACGCAAATCAGTGATCAAAGTTTAGCCGCGCGCTACTTGGTAAACTGAACGCTGTACAAGCATTACAACACAGAGATTGACCGAAATTACAACGAGGATAATAATTTCGAAGTGAATATTACAGGGGTGAAAATACTTCTGAATGGAGATGGCGCGAAAAGGAAACAGAAAAACATTGAGGAAGAGAACAAATTATGAAGGCAGCATACTGCAGAGAGATTAGAAATCAATTCAGATTGAATGAAAAAGGAAGAGATCGTGAATCAGAGAATGTGCGAGAAGAATTACTAAATCGGTAGAAGAGGAAGAAGAGGAGATCTGACAGCCTGCAGAACACTTTGTGAGTCAGACGTAATACAGACATTTTGAAAATTAAGAGAAGATTTGATCAAGAAAACGGCACACAAGGTAGCAGTGTATCATTAAGTACATTTCGATACTGTGGATCTGACCATGAGGCCTGGACCATCAGGAAGAGTAAATTCAATTAACTACATCATTCTTAAAGAAATAATAATAATCTGCGATTTGTGTAGTCATTTTTTAACAGAAAAACGTTAGCTTTTTTCGTAGCCAAAAATGATGCCACTAATGAATTGTAAATATATAAAAACGGTCAACCTGTCAACTTGTGACGTTTAAAAACGGACCAAGGATTAATTGGGACCTTACTTTTACCAGTTTTTGATATAATACGTAACGTATCCGAGAGTATTTGTTGCTTTTTTTTTGACATTTTTGTCTGGGAGTTTTAAATATGTTTTCCTTCGACAATTTTCTGAGATGTTTTTCGCGACACTCTTTGAAATTAAATTTAGAAATAATAAAAAAACGGTACACTGAATTCTGCATAGTGATTTAATTTTTACTAGGCCAGTTGACACTATCGTAATTTAATATTTGTACGAGCGTGTGTTCGTGTTACGTGCAATTAAACTCCCGCTATGGCTTCGAAGGAAGAAACTCGTAAATTATGTACGGCCGAAGTAAACTCGAGAAAAAAGTATTAAATGAATTATCGTCACTCCGTAAGCGGTTTGCAAATAGCCGATTAATCGATGGTATCGGAGACATCTGCGCGATATGAACTATCATCAAAAATAAACGACGAATTGTCAATTTTAATTTTCACAGCGCTCATCCCAAAAAATTATACAAATTTTAAAAGAAAAGAAAGAATTAAAACGACATTTTACGGAAATTTAAATATTAAATTAAGAACTTTTTGCAGTGAGAAAATTTTGATCTCGACCTTAATAACGATATCCGCCCATTTGTACGATTTCTAAAAAAATGTATCAGCACTGCATTTATTCACTTTTAGAATCCAAACTTTGGCACAAGTCACGTTTTTTTTTTTCTTTTTTTTTCTTCGAAATTGTAATTTGCTTTTAAATTAAAAGGAATACTCGACACGTTCAATATTACTTTTGTAATAAAAAGCTTTTTTTTCGAAAGGCACGTACACGACCCGAATACTTTTGCGTCAAACAAGGGTAATTCTTTTTCTTTTCGATACAAATACACTTTTCCGCGACAAATATTTCCTTTTTCAGACCCTATGCATCATCTCGTGTGTCGCAGGGTCGTGTGTAAAATTTCGGAATTCATAAAGACCCGGCTTCAAAAAGGATAGAAATGTGATAAAAAAGAAGAAGAAAAATATCACCGATTATGAAATCGAGATTAGAACATTGAAAAATGAAAACGGTAAAAGCGTGCCTTTTGATCGGTCGATAATAGATCATTAAAGCCTATAAAACAATCGACAATTTGCGACTACCGGTGTGAAACTTTAACGGAAGATTATTAACGGACGAGTGGTGGTCGACTTTCTGCTGGAACTGAAAACAGTTTTAAGGCTGCTGAAATAAAGCCGTATCTGCACAGTAGCCGATACTCCAGCGGGTCGGTTATTCCTGATTAGTCGCGGCCAGCTCCAGTCAAACGGGGATTCTTCTTAAGGTAACAACGGTCGACTTTCTTCTTTATCAAGAGTAAGGTAAGAATTTCCAGTTCCCGCCTCTCGACTAACCGGCTAATGCCCCGTAACCATGGCAGCAAACCAACTCCTTGTGCAGAAAATGATATTTCCTCATCTCATTTTTCATCCGCTGAACCAAGTTCGGTTAGGTGTTGCTGTGTACGCGCGATTATTTCATTTCTGTTATCGCTTCACAAAGGGCGCGAGCATTTCTTAAATACCGGGCTCCCCATACTCTGTTCGCACTTTGCTGAGGAAGACGCCGTAAACTTTACGAATTTAATTCTTCGCTCGTTCCGAACTTTAATTAACTATTCCGCATTCGCTTTCATTTTATTCAACTACGTTGCCTAAGGTATCATAAATAAGATAAATAAAGAGCTATAAGAGTCGCTCCCTCTGCACCATATCACTGAACGGAAGTCTATGGTTCACGCTATATTCTTCAATATATGAAAAATATGTATTTATTATTTTTTACATACAAAAACTTTCGTCAAGCTCAAACGCTTGTCGACGAATTATCCCATTGAACACTTTACCATCTTAAATTAACTTATACATATACATAATCGTGTAATATTTACTAATCTTAATCTATCTATTTTACTTATCAATACTTAATAATCTATTTCTATCTTTTATATTTAATGGTGTTTTTTTTTTTTTTGGTTTTTTCCCAGTTTTTTTTTGTTGCGCCGTGTCATTTTATTTTATGTTTATTATTTTTTTAATATTTTCTTCTTCTTGGAGCCATTCCTTTATTTTTCTTTTTCTTTCACCTATTTTTTCCTTCTCTATTATTTCTTTTTGAGTATTTTATTCAACATCTGAGTTATAATATATTTATCCGTTTGCTAATTTATGTTCTTGCTAACGGCAGTTGGTACGAAAGTTTTTCCCTCAACTCGTATTCTCTGTGTTTATTTTTTCCTCCAATTCAATTTTCTTTTCTGCTGATATGTACTCCCATATTTGCAGTATTATTTTTTTTTTTTTATGGGTACGCCAACAAAGAGCAACAGCCCAATCAGCCAAGGAATCTAAATAATAGTTCAAAAGGAGAATAACATATTAGATTTCAATCTGGTGCGAGATTGAATGAATAAAAGAAGCTAGAATAGGAACAACTGACAAGGAAGGAAATGAGAGAACATAAGAGTCATTGTATGGAGTAGGAAGACGAAGATCCAAAAGCCGAGAATAAAAGAGAGAACGTTCTGAAGAGAGTGAGGAACATTCGAAGAAGACGTGATTGATATCACACAGAAAAAAGGAGTCCTCTGGGTGAAGAGGGCACCGCGGAGAAGAGACGAGGGAAAAACGATAAAGTGACGAAAGAAGAAAGGTATGACCGAAACGAAGACGACATATAGCGGTGATCAGGGGACGACAAAGGGAAGTAAACATGTCGAACCATCTGGTCAAAGAAGGTAAGGGCTGAACGGAAAGATAAAAGGAATTCGGATTTGAGAAAAGGGAAAAATAAATATCCTTCCATAATCTAAGGTGAAACTGTTTGGAAATATAATTAATATTGTGAGCGGAAAATTTATGAAGAGGATGTCCATTGGAAGCTCCTGAGCGAGCCAAGGAATCAGCCACCTCATTACCCTCAATTCCAGCATGGCTAGGAATCCACAATAAATCAATTTGGATCGAACGGAACAGGAATAATTCGTGAATTAGATTGCGAATAAGGAGAATGAAAGGATCAAAAGAGGGCAACGGTAAGGGAGAAGAGACCGCCTTCAAGACACTTTCAGAGTCAGCTATTAAGAGAAATTTATCCGAGAGGATAGAAGAGGAAGAGATAAAAAGAATTGCATGAAGCATGGCAGCAGATTCAGCAGTAAATATAGAGCAGCAGGAAGGAAGTTTAAAGGATTCGGAGTAGTTGTGAGAAGGAAAAACAAAGGCGGCACCAACCCCATCAGCACTCTTAGAACCATCAGTAAAAATAACGGAATGATTGGGATATAAAGAGCTTAAAACCATGTGAAATTCAGATCTAACTATAGAGTGAGGAAGGAATTTGGCGGAACTTGACAAATGAAATACGTGAGGAGGATGTAAGAGACTGAAATAATTAAGAGAAAAGTACGGAGATTTATCATAGGAGAAAATATAGGGAGAAAAATTGGCAAGACGAACAGAAATGAAAGATAAAATTGGAATTCTGTTGGGAGTAAAACGCCAGTTGTGAAAAATAGAGCAATAGGCAGCTATAATTCTAGAGGAAAAGGAGGGAAGGCGTTTGATTAGGAAACGATAGCCTAGATAGGATCTGCGGATGAACAAAGGCAGTGATTTGGATTCAGAGAGGATGTCAGGAATTGGAGTAGATTTACGTGCACCCAGACAAAGACGAAGACAGGAATTTAGAATGCGGTCAAGCTTTAACAGAAGAGATTTAGAAGCGTTGCCGTATATATAGGAACAGTAGTCCAACTTAGAAAGAATAAGAGACTTATACAATAAGGAAAGAATGTAAGGATCACCACCCCACCTGTACGATGAGAGTGATTTTAAAAGATTAATCCTTTTAAGACAAGAAGTATACAGGCGACTAATATGTTCGTGAAAGGAAAGACGGCCGTTAAGAAGCACACCCAAATAACAGAAACTCTCCACCAGAGGGACATGATAATGACTTAAGGTTAGATTGATTGAGGAAGGATTATATGAACGGAAAGTAAAAACCATGGCCGCGGATTTATGAGGAGAGACAAAAAGATGAATATTGGAAAGAGCATTTTTTATAGTGGCTAATGACCTATTTAGTTCTAAGACAGCATCTGTTAAGTTGCGAGAAGAAGAGTAAATAAGGATATCATCAGCATAGAATAGAGACGATGAATTTAATGGAAGAGAAGCAATATGAGAAGTATAGATGTTGAAGAGAGTAGGACTAAGACAGGAACCCTGAGGAAGACCACAAAAAACTTTTCTTGAAGTGGAATAACAAGAAGTGGATAGATGTACAGTCCGGCTTTGGAAGAGATTAATAATAAGGGAAACAACAAGTCCGGAAGATGCAGTGACAGCATTATATTTCTGAGAGTAGGGAGGTGAACATTGTCAAATGCACTGGAAACATCAATAAAGGCTGCGATAGTAAAATTTTTGTTTATATAGGAATTATAAATGTCAGAAAGGAAAACACTAATGCAATCAGGAGGACCAAGACAGGGACGGAAACCAAACATATTATTAGGAATTAAGTTATTGTGTTCGAGAAACCAGACAAGCCGTTTATTTAACATGCTCTCAAAGAGCTTCCTTAAACAGGGAGCAAGTGAGATAGGACGAAAAGAAGAGGAGTTTTTCTTTGGTATGGGTATAACGATAAAGGCATTCCAAGAAGGAGGAGTGGAACAAGAAAGAAGAAAAGAATTATATATACTAAGAAGAGTCTCAAGAGATTGAATAGAGAGGTTTTTTATAATGAGAAAAGATATACCATCAATACCAGGGGAGGATTTGGAGGAGGACTTACTTAAAGAAGCACGAAGTTCATTAAGACTAAAGCTAGAGGATAAAAAGTGAGAAGTAGAATTAATAGAAGGAGAAGGAGAATGAAACTCTTCGAGGCTAGGGACATAGGAAGGAGCTACGGAGTCCATGAATGAAATGAGACTATCTTTCGGGATATTAAGATAAGAAGGTCGTTCCGATAAAGGAGTTCTAAACGCTTTAGCCATTTTCCAGACATGAGTCATTGGAGTAGAGCGGGAGAAAGAAGAACAGAACTTTATCCAAGCGGCTCTTTTTGAGCGTTTAAGAACGAACCTAGCCTTAGCATTAGCTCTTTTATGTGCAAGGAAGTTGGGAAAAGAAGGACAGGAGCGAAAAGATCTAAAAGTGGAAGTACAGAGATCGAACGCAGACTTGCAATCATTATTCCACCACAGGGATGAAGCATATATAGATCTATTTTTTAATGAAGCATGGTACGGAGGAGCAGATAAGGAAAGAGCAAAGGAAATAGATTGAGTGAATGACTGATATTGGGATATAGGATTCCTGTCAACATTGATAAAAGGAAGAAATGAATCGACAACACGGCGAAACATCGACCAATCGGTTTTAGGAAGGTACCATTGAGGAGTATGAAGGAGTTCAGGCTGCACAGGAGGAGAAAAGTTGTTAAGGGATATGATAATGGGAACATGGTCGCTTCCAAACGTGCCATTTAAGGTTTTCCACGAACAGTTAAAACCGAGGTTAGGAGATGTAAAGGTTAAGTCAATTGAACTAAACGTAGTTGGATTCCTATAAAAGGTAGGAGAATTATCATTCAGCAAAAAAAGATTATTACGGAGAAAAATGTCTTCAAGAATAACACCGTTACTATTATAATTGGAGCAACCCCAAAAAGGAGAACGAGCGTTCCAGTCTCCTCCTATAATAAAGGGGGAAGGAAGCGAATCAAAAAAACCAGAAAAAGGAAAATTCCGAAAATCAAAATTAGGAGAAATGTAAACAGAGATAAAGTTAAGAGGACAAGCAGAGTTGTTAGGGATGGAAATATGAACTAAATTAGGAAGTAGGGAGGAGGATGAACTGAATAAGCGAATATTGTGAGAATAGAAAAGAATGTCATTTCTAATCAAAACAGCAGCTCCTCCATAGCCATCATTTCGACAGGAACTGACTAAGGTGAAACCTTTAAAGTTGATGTCAGAAGAATCCTTTAACCATATCTCAGAGAGCAAAGCCACGCCGATTTTGTGAAAGTCCAGCAAGCCCTCCAAAGCATTCTTGTTGACTCTAAGACTGCGACAATTCCATTGCAGAATATTAAGTTTGTAAGCCATTATGAATATAGATCAGGAGTAAATTAAGATAGGCGAAGACATGATAATGAGAGTGAGGGTAGGTAAAAAAATATAATGGGTTAATATAAAAATAATATGCCAGGGCAGTAGGGGAACAGGATAAAAAAAAAAAAAAAAAAAAAGAAGTAAGAGAATGGAACACATGGAAAGGAAAAATGTACAATTTATAAAGAATGAAAAAGTGTAAAAGAGAAGAAAAAGAGAGAATAAAAAAAAACAAAAACAAATAAACAAATATAGTTCAAAATATAACAAAATTTTAAATGTTGTATATGTTAATATATTACAA